>JARQOD010000003.1:556651507-557053503 GCA_033576555.1 Oophaga sylvatica
GGACGCGGCACCGAAATCCTTTTTTTGTGCTGCCATCTGCTCAACAAATAACCGGTTATTCTCCTGCTGCTGCTGCAGGAATTGCTGCTGGGCCTGCTGCATGCGCTGCTGGTGCTGCAGGCGCTGCTGCTCCATGCTCCGCTGGGCCTGGACCAGGTACTCAACGAGCTCCTCCATACTGCCGGACTTATCTGTCTCAACCACGGCAGTCTTATGTTGCACATTAACTTGCGCCATTTGTTCAAACAGCACCTCCATGCTGTCATCCATGGTGTCAGACTTCTCTGTCTCAACAACGGCAGTCTTCACTCAAGACATACACACTCCACAGTCTTTTCCACAGAAAATTCAGCTCTGCTGTGCAGACACTTTTTTTTTTTTTTTCTCTGCAAACTCTATTAGGGCCACTGTCTCTTTAAGACTGCTCCAATAGATGTTTCTCTTTGCTGCTGCACACTCCACAGTCTTTTCCACAACAAGTTCAGCTTTGCTGTGCAGACACTTTTTTTTTTTCCTCTTTTTCAAACTCTATTAGGACTACTGTCTCTTTAAGACTGCTCCAATAGACGTTTCTCTTGACACACTTTTTTTTTTTTTTTTTTCTGCTGCTATTTCAACAGACTTCACCTTTATTGCTGTCTCTAAGCCACTGTGCTGCACGCACATTCCAGCACCAATTGTATCAGCCACTGTGCTGCCCGCATTCTCCACCAATTGTAACATTTCCAGGGGATATAGCTCTGGGATCGCCGTCTGGGTAGACAGAGTGGCACATAAACAGTTCATTCAGACAGCAGTTCTGGTGAAAACTGGCCGCAACCAGCTTTATTAAAGTCCACAGCAAACAGATATAAAACAAAATCATAAACAGAAGACCTAGGCTTGTCTAGCCACTAATTACACTTAGATAGATTTCCCTATCTATCCGGGTCCCGACTCTACCAGCCGGGGCCAAAACAACACATATGTTCAGCATTTGTCAGCATTTACCAGCATTGAGGTTCACAGTGTCTCCTCCTTGTGTCTGAAGGCACCTTCAACATCCAGACTTGAGAGAGCTCCCCTCCTATTCAGCCGCTATTCGCACGGATTCTCACTGAGACTGCTTCTTGTGCCGGGACTCCTTGTCCAGACTAAGCGAGCTCTCACTCCTGGAGACTGCTTCTTGTGCCTGGACACCTCCTGTGTCCAGACTAAGCTAGCTCTCTGACTGTGTTTGCAGACACCTACTTCTGGTCTCCTAATTAACAGCTGAATGGTTTCAGGCCTGAGCTGCAAGTGTGTGCTGAATGTAAGGTGTAGTGACCTTTCTCTACCACTAGGTTTACAAAGCCACACATTTCCCTTATACCATACAGCACAGTACCTAGGTGAAATGTACACCCCATTCAACACATATTCCTTCACTGTCTCACAATATATATGCATATATAATATATAATATATATATATATATATCAGTAGTTCATCACCAATCCTCCACCAAATTTCACAGTGGGTGCAGAACACTGTGACTTGTACAGTCATGGCCAAAAGTTTTGAGAATGACACAAATATTATATTTTTACATGATCTGCTGCCCTCTGGTTTTTATATGTGTTTGACAGATGTTTTTATCACAGACAGAAATATAATAATTGCAAACATATGAGTAACAAAAGCTTATATTGACAGTTAGAATGAGTTAATGCAGCAAGTCAATATTTGCAGTGTTGACCCTTCTTCTTCAGGACCTCTACAATTCTCCCTGGCATGCTCTCAATCAACTTCTGGACCAAATCCTGACTGATAGCAGTCCATTCTTGCACAATCAATGCTTTCATTTTGTCAGAATTTTTAGGTTTTTGTTTGTCCACCCATCTCTTGATGATTGACCACAAGTTCTCAATGGGATTAAGATCTGGGGAGTTTCCAGGCCATGGACCCAAAATCTCTATGTTTTGTTCCCTGAGCCATTTAGTTATCACGTTTGCTTTATGGCAAGGTGCTCCATCATGCTGGAAAAGGCATTGTTGATCGCCAAACTGCTCTTGGAGGGTTGGGAGAAGTTGCTCTTGGAGGACATTCTGGTACCATTCTTTATTCATGGCTGTGTTTTTAGGCAAGACTGTGAGAGAGCCGATTCCCTTGGCTGAGAAGCAACCCCACAATGAATGGTTTCAGGATGCTTAACAGTTGGCATGAGACAAGACTGGTGGTAGCGCTCACCTTGTCTTCTCCGAATGAGGCGTTTTCCTGATGTCCCAAACAATCGAAAAGGGGATTCATCACAGAAAATAACTTTACCCCAGTCCTCAGCAGTCCACTGCCTGTACCTTTTGCAGAATATCAGTCTGTCCATGATGTTTTTTCTGGAGAGAATTGGCTTCTTTGCTGCCCTCCTTGAGACCAGGCCTTGCTCCAAAAGTCTCCGCCTCACAGTGCGTGCAGATGCACTCACACCTGCCTGCTGCCATTCCTGAGCAAGCTCTGCACTGCTGGTAGCCCGATCCCGCAGCTGAAACACTTTTAAGAGACGGTCCTGGCGCTTGCTGGTCTTTCTTGGGCGCCCTGAAGCCTTTTTGGCAACAATGGAACCTCTCTCCTTGAAGTTCTTGATGATGCGATAGATTGTTGACTGAGGTGCAATCTTTCTAGCTGCGATACTCTTCCCTGTTAGGCCATTTTTGTGCATTGCAATGATGACTGCACGTGTTTCTTTAGAGATAACCATGGTTAACAGAAGAGAAACAATGATGCCAAGCACCAGCCTCCTTTTAAAGTGTCCAGTGGTGTCGTTCTTACTTAATCATGACAGATTGATCTCCAGCGATGTCCTCATCAACACCCACACCTGTGTTAATGGAGCAATCACTGAAAAGAGGTTAGCTGGTCCTTTTAAGGCAGGGCTGCAATGATGTTGAAATGTGTTTTGGGGGATAACGTTAATTTTCTAGCCAAATATTGACTTTGCAAGTAATTCCTGTTAAGCTGATCACACTTTATAACATTCTGGAGTATATGCAAATTGCCATTAGAAAAAGTGAAGCAGTAGACTTTGTAAAAATTAATATTTGTGTCATTCTCAAAACTTTTGGCCATGACTGTACACCTCTCCAGGTCTCCGTCTAACCATTAGACGATCAGGTGTTGGGGCAAAGCTGAAAACTAGACTCATCAGAGAAGATTACCTTACTCTAGTCTTCTATGGTCCAATACTTATGCTCTTTGGCAAACTTCAGCCTGGCTTTCCTTTGCTTCTCATTGATGAAAGGCTTTTTTCTAGCTTTACATGACTTGAACCTGTTACGAACTGTTCTTGCCATGCACTTTACCCTAGTTGCCATTTGCATTCCTTTTGTAGGTCACTTTATGTCATCCTGCGGTTGCTGAGTGACATTCGAATAAGATGACGGTCATCCTACCGGTCAGTGGAGAGTTGTTTTTGCCCTCTGCCGATCTGTAGCTTTGTTGTCCCCAATGTCTGCTGCTTGACCTTGTTGTAGTGGACTATTGTCTTACAAATTTTAAGGATAGAGGCAACATGACGCTCACTGTATCCCTCTGCTAGTAAACCCAGAACTGAGCCCTTCTTTTCCTCACTCAAGACTTTTCTTTTCAACTCCTTTGGCATGGTTAAAAGTTATTTTTTCATTCCTATTACTTTTGGGATATTACTAGCACTTGTTTTGCTATCCAGCTTGGCCTATTGCAAGAGGATTGTGAAGACCACAGCAGTGTTTTTTATACTTTCCTTCGTTAAATAAGATTTGGTTCAGGTGATCACCTAATTAGAAGCACATTAAGTAGAATGAGGTGTACTCTGGTTGGAATTCACCTGACACTGGAATGGAATGGCTGTCAGACACGTAGAGAAGCTGATTTTTATAAAACTGTGCAGTGGTCTCTTAATTTTTGCCAGAGCTGTATGTATAAATGTATATATATATACACATATACATATATATATGTATATATATAGATATATATATATATTGTAAGGTTTCCAACTCACTCAGCTGCGACAGAGGTAATCAGGACGCACTTTTATATCAAAAGTTCATGGTTTATTGCTTCATAAACCTCAAAGCACATATATAGTACAAGTCTTCAGTACTTCAGCTCCTGCCTGGAGCCTCACTCCTCATAGACACAGAGTCCTCTCTGTGATGTCCCGCCAGGACACATACATGGAAGTCTGTCCACATTGGCAGACTCCCACAACACTCCCTTCACAGGTGCCAAGCACACTTCTTACATAGGTGTAACCCTGCCCACCTGTGAGGTCAGGATCACATGGTCAGGACACCTGACCATGACCTCATCACAGGTCCTTCAGATACACATATTACATACAGGTTTCATCCCGAGTATTTAGACACAAGCCCTTTGGGTGGGTTTGTAGGTGACTGGACCCACCCAGCTCTCCTAGTCACCTGGAAGCCTCCCAATATATAGCAAAACTCTCAGCAGTATATCTGCTGAACAAAACATGCTCAGGCTTCCATCACAGGGCCACCCCACCTCTGTGACACATAACGTCCATCCATCACATGCCTCCATGCATATCCCGAGGGCCATACACAGTGCCCCCTAGCTGCATCAGGGGTCATTACACCACATACCTCCCCCCTCTGTTCAAACTTGTGGGGTTGAACACTTTTTCCCCGACCAGAGATCCTTCTCGGTCGTCTCTGCCAGTCAAACCGTCTCTCTAAGTCGGACCCTGCTATTAATCTCTTTGGTAAGCGTCTGTCCTCTGACTCTGTCACACCTGTTGCTGACAAGGCCCCCCTGTCAGACCACCCGCATCCCCAGCGGGTCTGAGTCCTTTCCATTTCGTCCACTACAGGTTCTCCTGCTTAGGTCACTCATCACTGAGCTAACTGAGGCATCACTATTTCCTGTATTATCTCCAGCTTGAGGACTTCTCGTCTTAAGCGAACCTCTTCGCCTCTCAATACCACGGGTTGAAGGTGGAGACCATCTTCTTTCCATTTCCCGTATGTTTCTGTTGACCTGCTCCCTCTCAAGTCGTAGCTGCTCTACTTCTCTCAGGTACGACACACGATACTCCAGGAGCATCCGGATATTCCCAAGGCTTTCCCTGGATCCGACAACGAGGAACGGAACCATCCCGTCTTCACCCACGACCTGGACTTCGTCATCAGCCGGAATCCTGACTCTCGTCACACCGGACTTATTTACCATCTCCTGCATCACTTTCTCGAGTCTTCCGATGACCCTCTTCACCAGACCTCTGGGCACTTGAACGATGTCTTCTATCAAGCCAAGCCGATCTTGAGTCTTTCTTGCTTGCTCCAGATGTCGAGTGGCTTCGTGATTTCTCCACAGGATCATTTGCTTAGTGCGGAGACAATGTAGGTGCATGTCCCTCAGGATAGCCACCCGCTTCATTGTGACTTCCCTAGTCGACAGTATAACTAACTGTTTCATCTCTGGCACCCAGTTCACACTAGATGCTTCTACCGCTTTTCTAAAGGCCTCATTCACCTCCTCACTGGCACACACTTCTCGCAGGTCTTCTGGTATCTCTATTACACATTTGAAAAGCGATGTCTCCTTTTCCTGAACATTAGTACAGTTCTCCAAGACCTCAGCATTTCTTGTGTGGTCATCTGTGTGGCACTTTGCTTGCTGTACTTCGTCTCCCGTGGATTTCTGGAGCTGGGCATTAGTCTCTTTCTCCATCTTGAGCTTACGAAGAACTTTATCTCGCTCCTCTGCCAAGCCGCGACACTCATCCTCCCTCCGGAGAAGCTCCTGCTGGTGCTTCACTTGGGCCTCTCTGAGCTTAGAGACTTCCTTCTCCAGCTCCTCCATTCTGTGCTCAATTATTCGTCTCAGGACCCTTTCCTGCTCGACTGCCTCTTTCACTGTTTCTTTACACAGCTCTATCTCCCGGTCCTGCTCTCTTTTAGCCAGCACATGTCGCACCATCACTTCTTTAATCACAATTTCAGATGGGCACTCTTGTCCACTCACACTCTGCTTCTTCAGAGTTTCGCCTGTTCCGGCATCCGCAGCTTAACTGTCTCACGACTCTTAGTAACTTCAGAGAGCTCCAGCTCTGCCTCCGGTACTCTGGAGCCTTCATCATACTGAGCCATTTCACCCTTTCCGGGCATTGCAGATGTGGATCTACTACAGGTCTGTTCTACCTCCAGCCCTACCTCTGTGCTGGGATTTGTCAGAGATAACATGGCCTCTTTATCAAGGACAGTAACCTGACCAGTACCTGACCCTGACTCTTCCTCATCATTTCTCTTCTTAGCGGATGTAGCCTGTCCCGCCTTTCCGCGGCCCCTGCGGCGAGAGGAAGATCGGCCACTTTTACTCGGCTCCACGTTACTGCACTCGCTTTCCCTTGCAGTCGAGTCACAGTCTGCACAGGAGTCACTCTCGGGGCCCCTCCCGTTACCCTCTAACTGAGTGTCCGTTCTAGAGGTCTTATCTACCATATCGTCATTGGTTCTACTGTCATACATTTCAGATGACATCATGTCAGTAAGTCGGGCAGACGCATCCTTTCCTCCTGTGTCACCGTCTGACTCATCAGTTTTGGGAGGTGTCACTGTCCCAATGTCTGTCACGCCAACAGTAGACAGGCCTCCCTCCTGCTGTAGAGGAACTCCCCTGTCCCACAAGCCAGAGAACAGTTTAGAGTCCCGACCTATGACCACTGGACACGACAAATTAGGGACTATAGCGACATCCTGTCCTGCAATGTCCCAGCCTGTCTCAAAGATTACCCTGGCCACTGAATAATCCTTGGTGTCCCCATGGATACAGGTGACCCCGACCTTTCTTCCAGGGATTTGAAACCCGTCAGGTGCTACCCTTACTATAGTCACCGGACTCCCCGAGTCGACCAGACCCACCACCTCGTCATCGTGTATCTGCAGGGCACACCCCCGTAGTAGTGTGCCGGGCGGATAGTTTCTAAGGCAGACTGGACACATATAAGATATTTGTCTCGGGCAACAGTTTGTCTGAACCTCCCCTTTAACGTTGGGATCCTCCACCTCCTTTTTTCCATCCGCCCCTTTTTGGGTTGCCGCCCCTTTTGGGACTCCGCCCCCTTTTGGGCCATCATCCCCTTTTGGGTTGCCACCCCCTTTTGGGACTCCACCCCCTTTTGGGCCATCACCCCTCCTTGGGTTATACACCGTGGACTCCCCCCACGGCTCTACCAGACCCCAGTTCTCACAAACCCTTATGTCTCTCGGGGCTGGTACCGTCACTTTAAGAAGTCACCCACTCTGGACCTCTGATGTCCTTATGGTACCTCACCAGCTCCTGCTGGTACTGCCACCACCCGCCAGCACCTCCGGCTACCGCGCACAAGCAGCTGCTGCAGAACCTCTTGCTGCAAGTCACTGTAGCTCTTGCTACCATAAGTCTCTGCACGCTGCGCTGTCTTGCCGCTTGTCACCTTCGTGACCCCACGAGTCACAGCCAGCCGCTTGTCACCTTCATGACTCCCTGAGCCACAGCACACACCTCACACGTGTTCCAGAAGGAAAAAAAAACACCAAAAAGAAAAAAAAGTCATTTCTCACCAACTCTTCTCACTCTTCTCAACTCTTCTCAGCCCAACACGGTTGTCAAAACCGTCCCCTGTTGGCTTCAGCCACACAGGTTCCTGGAGACCTCAGCCTCAGAGGTACCCAGCAAACACAAAAAATACTGTCTTTCTCACTGACCCGTCAGCACAACACAGACTCCTGTCTGTTACTCTTGGCCACAGAGATTTTTCCGGACACCACCTTTCTCATAGAGGCATCCCACAAAGGAAAAAACAGTCTCACTGACCCGTCAGTACAACACAGACTCCTGTCTGTTACCTGCTGGCCACGCAGGTTTCCGGACACCTCCTCTGAGGTATCTTCTCAGCATGCTTTTTTTCTTACTTCACTTTTCAATGACCCCGGTCAACATAACACAGACTCCTGTCTGTCACCACTGCTTAACAGCGTCTTCAGATACCTCATATCTTCAGAGGCACCACATAAACATAAATGCACAGTTTATTCGTGACCACTGGTCACACTCACGGTTTTCACAGACCGTCCGTTCCTGCATCCGATTCCTCATTCCCAGTCCTGGAACATGTGCTCCTTGGGTCGCTGCCAGCATTCCATCCACCAATTGTAAGGTTTCCAACTCACTCAGCTGCGACAGAGGTAATCAGGACGCACTTTTATATCAAAAGTTCATGGTTTATTGCTTCATAAACCTCAAAGCACATATAGTACAAGTCTTCAGTACTTCAGCTCCTGCCTGGAGCCTCACTCCTCATAGACACAGAGTCCTCTCTGTGATGTCCCGCCAGGACACATACATGGAAGTCTGTCCACATGGCAGACTCCCACAACACTCCCTTCACAGGTGCCAAGCACACTTCTTACATAGGTGTAACCCTGCCCACCTGTGAGGTCAGGATCACATGGTCAGGACACCTGACCATGACCTCATCACAGGTCCTTCAGATACACATATTACATACAGGTTTCATCCCGAGTATTTAGACACAAGCCCTTTGGGTGGGTTTGTAGGTGACTGGACCCACCCAGCTCTCCTAGTCACCTGGAAGCCTCCCAATATATAGCAAACAATATATAGCAAAACTCTCAGCAGTATATCTGCTGAACAAAACAGCTCAGGCTTCCATCACAGGGCCACCCCACCTCTGTGACACATAACGTCCATCCATCACATGCCTCCATGCATATCCCGAGGGCCATACACAGTGCCCCCTAGCTGCATCAGGGGTCATTACACCACAATATATAACAAATTGTGTGTAATTGCAATAATTTTTTGGGAGAAATACTTGGTTTTCTTGAACAATTTCAAGGGTGCCAACACTTTCGGCCATGACTGTTTCATACTGTTTTTAGGCCGGATGGTGATGATATCTACTAATGGCAATAAATAGACACAAAAAATTCTATGTGGTTTAAAACAATAAACATGGGCAAGAAATGAAGATGTTACAATATTATTGATCTCTTGTTATTAGCATCATTAGCACAATATACGCAAGACGAGCCATTTACATGAGCCACTCTCTCCAAGGACAGAGAGAAGGACGCCAAGATCTTATTGGACAGGTGGGATGAGATGGCCTCACCAAGGCTGTTCTAATAGTCTACTGTTATGTCTCTTATGTCCCTGTCGTCTTAATCTGGTTCCTTGGGTATAGGGTTATTTATTCCTTTCACTGTATGTAATAATAGCTGTTATAGCTTAACTGTATATGTTTTCTGCATTTCCCGCAATAAAGAAAGGAAAAAAAGTTTATTTTTTCTGAGGTTTTTTTTGCTATGATGTCAGAACATTTTGAGAATTTTCTTGCATTTTGGAAAATTTACAGAAATGTAAAGTCTTTGTATCATACTGTTGAAAATAAATATTTTCACTCTCTCAGTGGGTGGGCTTCCACTGCTTTAATAATAGCACTGTACATTTTAAGCCAACCAGTGACTCCCCACTTCTGCCCTTTCCCTTTTATGCAATGTAGCCTTATATATAGAGAGATACTTGTAAGGCAGCTGCATCCCCCTCCTCTCCATTATCTTTTTTAGATATTAAACTACACAGGTTCTGAAGGAATTAAGAATGTTTGTGAACATTTACAAAGAGCAAGCAGGAAAGAAAAGGGAATCGTACAAACATCAAGTCCATGCATGTGGGAAAAAGGAACCCAAAGTTAAGCAAAATCGTGTCTACTTTACAAGATAACTAAAAATGAAGAAAACAATTAGCATATCTTAAGGGTACGCTATGTGGCTCTGATCAGTGGGGGTCATCAGTCCCGAGACTGGCACTGATCGATCAAATCACTGCTCTGAGGTGCCCAGCTCTTGCATGAGGTATATGCACAGAGCAATGAACGGGCTCAATAGTAACTCTATGGGTCCAAACACTGCACTGGGAGAGTGGCGTATGGATGCATACAGTATCTAATGAACCGGTTCATCACTGTGTTCTTGCAGCTTATGAAGGAGCTGCTCATTTTGGACTGTTGTTTAGGTTGTTCATTAGGGCTATCCAGATCCATATGTAAAATAAAATTTTTAAATTTGTTTTCTGCTTCCTCAACCAGAGGCGGCCATATCAAAACACAGAAACATTGAAACACAAGAATCAATGGAATGAAATTGAAAGGGAGAAGACACAGATTAGGTATTGGAATAAACTTTTTGACAATGAGGGTGATCAATGAGTGGAACAGGCTGCCACAAGAGATAATGAGTTCTCCTTCAATGGAAGTCTTCAAACAGAGGCTGGACAGACATCTGTCTGGGATGATTTAGTGAATCCTGCTTTGAGCAGGGGGTTGGACGTGAGGACCCTGGAGGTCCCTTCCAATGCTACCATTCTATGATTCTATGACAGTTGGTGCCCATGTAAGGAGGAAGACCGGGCTGTGGGTGCTGACAGAGCACTGGGTTTGGAACTACTGGGGCCGTGCCTCTTGCTGCAGGGGGAAGGAAATTGAGGACGGAGAGGACCAATGACGTGCAGAGAGGGGGCGTGGTAAGCCAGGGAGAGACAAGAAGTTGAGCGCGGGAAAAGGCAGAGTTCCTACCACTGGGAAGAGAGAGCAGGGACCTGCTGCGCACCACAGAGAGAGACAGACTGCAGAGCAGAGACCGAGGATGGGTGCAGGGGGGACTCCCGGGTACCAGTGAATGTGCAGAGAGACGGGCGCCAAGGGAAGTGTTGCGGTGTGGCTAACCAGATACCGGCGGGCGTACTGAGAGTCGGGCGCCAAGTGAAGCATTGCAGTGCGGGCATCCAGGTATTGGCGGGTGCACAGTAAAGCACAAGCCGAGTAGAGACTTGTGCAGAGCTGAACCTGACTTGTGCAGAGCTGCACCTAAGTTGAACCTGATAAAAATGCTGTTGAGTTAAAAATAACCCCTTACACTGTTAAAGTTGTTTAACCCCTTGTTGACTCCCTGCAAGGAGAACCCTTTTTTGTGTTAAACCACACCCTTGTTAAGCCTTGCTCTGCACCTCTGTGTTACTGCAGGTAAGAGTGCCCACTTTTAACCTTCACATCAGAAAGCAGGTCTTGTCACTGCACAGGGACCCTCTTCTGTCTGTGTCCGTCACTGACCCCAACTACCATTTTAGAGCAGCAGAGAGGACTCTCATATGGAAATGTCAAATAGTAGAAATAGTTGTATCAAGGTCTGCCCATTACAACTACTTGTATACTCTAAGTGGTAGTAGCTTATTGAAAGTCCTCTATATAAACTTTATCAAGAAGCACAGGACCCGTTAAAGCGCAGATAGCATGAAACGGCCATTGTCCATGAAGTGTCCAAGCCATTCTCTCGCTGCAAAGGACTCGCTTTTAAGGACTTGTAGCAAAGAACGTTTTACACGGACGGTGAGTGCCACCAATCTTTTCTTACTGTGGACATATATTGACCTATTTTCTGGTGTGCACCGGAGTTCAACTTTTGACCGGTGTTTTTGTACCGTCCCATGAGGCGAAACTAAGTGGCAGCGTTAAGGAATTTGGTTTCCACCTCTACAATTCTGTACATAAACTTTATCAATAGCTCTTTCTCCTTAAAAAGTACCGATCAGCAAATAACACAAGATCATACTCATCTGAATTTTAAACTTTTTTGCATCTCTAGTGTGTTCATAATGATTTTAAGGCAATACAGATATCAATGATGTAAAGAAAAAGCACAGATGAAACCATCGTTTGCTTTGTCCACTTAGTTCAGTATTTTACTGTCTGATTAATAATGGAAATAAACAATAGCTCTTTATTTAGCTTGAAGCGAGCAAATATTGTAACGGGCTCTCAGCTCTGAAAATGGTGCATTGGTTCCGTGACTTGGCAGGACCTGAGCTACAGAACAACTAGAGGGATTCCTTTAATTTGGACCCAAGTGGTCAATCAGATAGATTGGCAGTAATGTGGCAGGACAAGTAGCAATCATTCCAGTTAATAAATGACAGGGTTCTTGGCACAGTATGGGCAGATCCCGTCAAGCAGCACAGAGGTGTCAATTATTTTTGCAGTATTCTTTTTTAAACTTTTATCTTTTAACTCTGATGGTTAAGGTTTTATTTTGTCAACAAAGCATGATACAAATAAGTCTACTTTATATTCATTTAATTTTAGGAAAACTGCAAATAGCTGAACTAGATGTAGAGGGAAAGTAGATATTTTCCCCTTTTTTAAATGTATTTATCACTCCTTAATTTGTAAAGTGCCAACATATCCCATTTGACAAGAAGATGATCAATTGCAGGCCAAGAATCTAAAGTGTGAGGTGGAGACTTGGAGGTCTACAGTAATTACCAGACGCATTTCGACAGCTACTTGCGCTCTTAGGCCGGGATCACACATGCGAGGAAATCGTCCGACACTCGCATGTGAAATCCCAGCTCTGTATTTATATGCTGTATTTATATTTATGTATTTATATGCTGCCGCTCGCTCCACTCCCGAGTGCCGGCGCCAGAGCTGGAATTTCACATGCGAGTGTCGGACGATTTCCTCGCATGTGTGATCCCGGCCTTAGACTTTAAACCTGTGCTACTGTTTGTTCTGATTATTCCCATTTTTTGATCTTGGTGCATTTTTTGAACATCCTCTACTTTTATGATTTTGTTCCTGATGTGATCTCTTGGCTTTGACCCTACATGGTGACTCTTCCTGCTTCTGGTTCGCTCCTCTGGATATCAGCCCTTTCATGGAAGCAATCAAGGGACCCTGTTGTAAGACCAGATCCCTGTTTTAAGGGTGAAGGTTGGGATTTCTCTGGCATCTGTCCCATGGAGTGGCTTATGCCAAGTCTGTCTGAGGTAGCCTTTTTGAACGTGTGGCCTCTGAAAATTGTGACAGCTACCAGGTACAAGTAACTGAAGAGAAAACAAAAATTGTGGCGTCACCCAGTGTACCGACACCAAAAGTGTGATGAGGACTAAGAGGTCTCGCACTGTGGTTTGTGCACCAGGTAAAATTGAGTTATAAACACTGGACTGAAACATCTCTTGGTGTCATTCTAATGTTAGGACTTCCTCCATGTTGATATTGCATAAGTGAGTGATAATGCTACTAAACTAAAACATACTGCAAAGTCTGTTGATTGATAAGCAGCAGGTAGCCACCACAAGGACCTACATCGTGTGTTTACTGAGGAGGGAACTGTAGGCACATGGTGCTGTTCTGGCATTCTGTCTAGGCCCCAGTGTGACCTATGGAGGCATGAAGGTTGCTTATAGACATGTGCCCAGACATGGGAAGGACCATGCGGGAACTCAAGTTCCCCAAGCTTCATGAAGGCACTATTGAAAGATCTTGTGGACATATTTTAGCAAACTATCAGGAGAGGGAACAGATTTGAGTTGCTAAGTGCTGATGTGCTTAGCTTACAGAGGATTGCCTGGACTGCATACGATTAGGGGCGGATTAAGAGTAGCCAGGGCCCCGTGCAGTTTAGAAGGTGTGACCCTCCCCCAGGTACCCGATGTGTCACATGACATGTCACATGATCCCCTTTGATGATCATGTGATAGGTCATGTGAGTAATGCACAGGTGCTCTCGTGCACATCTGTAGATGAAAAAGGACAGAAATGGCAACGTGCGTACAGTGACGCACAAATTTTTCCCTTATGTACAGCACTATACATAACATAGCGCTATACATAATAGCGCAGGGGTGGGAGATTCATATTCCCAAGGGGCCCATGAGAAATAGTGACTGTTAAGTCACTTTCCTTGTTTTTGCCTTGTATTCGCTAGCATTTTTTTGCATTAAATTCAGCAAAATGGTGCATAAGGTTCATGATTTTTTTTCAAAATTAAAAAATGCTCTTTGTTTTTATATTTGACCTGCTTTGCAAATTTCAAGCATAAAAAGTCACACATTCTACTATAATATCACAAAATTGCGCAAAAATATCTGGTGTACAAAACAATAACTCTGGCAGGGGACTGGAGTACATTTGCAACAAGTTTGTGACTTTTCAACCAGTCACAAATGATGAATGAGGCGAAAACATCTGGAAATTCTAAACTCCGCCAACAGTGGCGAACTGAAAAATAAAAACAGGCTAACATATAAAATAGTGACTTTAAAAAAGGCGTAAATGGAAATAATAAACAAAATAAGGCACAAAACAATAAAAACTTGAATTGAGCCCCCAAAAGTTCCAGAACTGTTGATTTTACAATGAAAAAACTTTATTTACATAAATACAGAGAATCCCTTTAATCTGTTTCTGAGCGGAGACCTGAAGTTTACTTACAGCTAAGATCAAGTGTTTCATTCACTTATGTAGATGGTTAGATAAAATACAATATGAGCCGGTTGTAATTTGCTTTTTCTGTAACTAGTATAGATTCAATCTAAGTTACCAGCCAAACTGTGAATAGTGCAGAATTGCTGCGCTTTAGGCAAGTGTAAGGTCCTTCTCAGCACAGTAATCAACACACAAAGGAATAGCAGGCCGTAAATGTAATGTTTATTCCGCTCGGTTTACAATTAGTATGATAAATCAGAGCTGACAAATAAATGAAACCAAGACAAAACTTCCAAGATTGGAGGGAAGAGTTGGCAACATTTGGTTCACAAGTGCTATCATTAGGCCTAATAGTATAAATATTCGGGGAGCAATAACCCTGCAGGGTTATGGGCAATTCAAATCCCCGGGCCTGTAGGCTCAACTAGTATAATACAGGTTTATTATGGCATTTTGTGAATGGACTAAATAAGAATGTCTCATAATCCTGCATCTTTCAAGTATTCTCACCACTCCTGATGGGTCTCTTCTAGTAAATAATTGTGTTCCCTATAGAGTAACAATTCTGAACAATATTTTGTGCTTTACCTCTGTTATACCTAATAGAAATTTGTAATAAAAAACCCAATAATAATAATATTAATTTTTATAGTGCCAACATATTCCGCAGCACTTTACATTTTAGAGGGGACTGTACAGACAATAAAGACATTAGAGGATAACGCCTAACTCAGATACCAAAAGAGTGAGGGTACTGCTCGCAAGCTTACAATCTATGAGGAACTAGGGGAGACATGGAAGGTGAATGGTAAAAAGTGCTTGTGTTGTAGTGTGAGAGGTCCCCAGGGCTGCAGTCATGGCCGAACACTCTGTTACATCAGTGCCCTGGCTTCCTTTCACATGACAACAGCATTCATTAGCTAACAGACCTGTGTCTTCTCCCACTGCGCCATCAGGGGTGCTGGAGCCTTTCTGCAATCGGTTTCACAAGAATTGACTCACAGTCCATTTCAACTTTAAACTGAACATCTTTACTGGTTTCTTTACACAGCACATCCAGTCTTCACCGCATCATTCACATGTTTCACATTGCATCGTTCATTCTCTTTTCCTGCACTTCTCTCACTGTTACACAGCACGTACCCGGGTCGGATCGGCACAGATGGGTCCTCAGCGTCCTCCCTGTTCAGCACTGCCACAGTTAGACACTCCTCTGCCTGTTTCACCCCAGACATTAGATAATCTGTTCCCGAAATCATTGCCACATGCGAGCGACCTGCCTTCTGCACTGTCTCCTGCGAAGAAACAGCATCTCCCGGTCCAAGCTCACTACATCTGAGTGTTCCCGCAGCCGTTTCACCCCGGATCTGAGGGCATCAGCCCAAGTGATGAGTTGGCACATTCTGGAGTCACTTGTGTCCCCACGTTGTCACTACTTCTGTCTTTAGTCTTTCTTTCTAGTCCACTGTGATCTCCTGCTGTGCTGACTTCTGCTGTCCTGGCCTGGTGCTGTGGATGGCTGGGATTCTGGCTTAAATGTTGCGGAGCTGCTACTATATCCCTGAGCACTAAAGCCCATGGAAGCAGATTGGGTCTTAGCCCTGGGCCCTTGAGCCCATGCTCATGGCAAGGGCACACAGGTCCAAACTAACTAGAATGCAGGAAATGTTCCTCTCTTACCTCACAGCAGCCCATCCTATAATTAACTGTTTCCTATACTAAACACTAGCTGAAAGCTCTGTACACTGTAATGCCCCCATCTAGTTGCCAGTCCAATAACTGCACTTACCCTATACACTATACATAGACATTTAGCAAGAATGGTAATACACAAAGTAGTGTAGCAGTACCAATGAAATACAAATTTTAGGAGAAAGGTAATACATATAGTAGTGTAGCAGCACCATTGTATAGAAATAAGTATACTTACACTTATAACATATTATAGCATACGGTAATGGGGCAAATGAGAGAGAAAAGGTATAGTGTTATGAATGTGCTAGAGATGGTTTCTGAGCAGAGGCTCCCTCTGGTGGTTACAGACAGTACTGAACCTTTCAGTGAGGAATGGCAATCTGGGATCGCTGACTGGTCTGATATAAAGGAGGTTCCCTCCCATGATGATTGCCAGTGATCAATTGCTCTTGTCTCAGTTGTGGTTCCTGGTTCATTTGGAAGTTTGCTGAGTCTTGCCTGCATCTTCTGCTTTCAGATAAGATATTTTCTGCTTTTATTTTTGTGCTTGCTTTTTGCATAGTTCTCTGCACTTTTGTGGAGGTCAGCCAGGTCCCCTTCTGGGGCCTGTGCTCCTCTCAGTTTATCTGTAGCCACTGTTATTTGTTCATTTGTTTTTTCCGTGGCTGCGGCTTAGTTTTGTTACAACAGAGTTCTGATTTAGGTGGTGAGATCGTGTGATCTCAGGTGTTTTTGCAATCAGAAGAGTTGGTATTTTTTAGGGTTTTTTTGGATTGCAGTAAGAATCCTTTCCTGTACTTTTCTGTCTAGACAGATTGGGCCCCAGCGTTTGCTCGTTCTATTTTCTGTCTGTGTCCGTGCTTCTTCTTGTCTAACCGCCATTACATGTTTGGGGGCTTCCTATTTTTTTGGAGGATCTGCTCCAGGGCAGATAGCTTTCCTGTTTCTGCCATTAGGTGTAGTTATCTCTCAGGCTGTGACGAGGCGTCTAGGATCAACGTAGGAACGCTCCACGGCTACCTCTAGTTGTGTGGTTAGTTCAGGTTACTGCAATCCAATAGGTTCCAGCCGATTTTGTTTTTTCTCCTCAGCTACCTAAACATAACAGTATAGCAGTAATATAGTCTATCCCCTTACAGTACGGTCCAGCCATCAATATAATAAATAGAGTAATTACATAATTCTGAGCTGGTCACCAACCAGTATGTGTACAAGTACAGACATGGTTGTGTATGGAAGGTGTGAACAGATGCTATGAGAGTCCTGATTTTGAAGAAAATTTGGCATAGGCAAAACAGGGATAGTTACAAAAGTGAGGTGTAGTGATAGGTCAGTTAGGTGGATTCATAACTGGCTTAGTGATCGGTCCAAAAGAGTCGTCGTAAATGGCTGCACATCCAGTTGGAAGAATGTCTCAAGTGGGGTACCACAGGGCTCTGTCTTGGGCCCTGTATTGTTCAACATCTTTATCAATAATTTAGATGAAGGAATTGAGGGTAAGCTGATTAAATTTGCTGATGACACAAAGCTAGGAGGGATAGCTAGTACTGGAGAAGAGAGAGAGGATTCAAAAAAATATAAATAAACTGGAGCAGTGGGCAGCAGCTAACAGAATGGTTTTTAACAGGGAAAAATGCAAAGTACTACATCTGGGCAATAAAAATGAAAAAAGCATATACAAAATGGGAGGAATAGGGCTAAGTAACAGCACAAGTGAAAAAGACTTGGGTATACTAATAGATCACAGACTGAACATGAGTCAACAGTGTGATGCAGCAGCAAAAAAGGCAAATGCAATTCTAGGATGTATTAACAGAAGCATACAGTCTAGATCAGGTGAAGTCATTATTGCCCTCTACTCCTCTTTGGTCAGACCTCATCTGGAATACTGTGTCCAGTTTTGGGCACCACATTTTAAAAAAGACATCAACAAACTAGAGCAAGTTCAGAGAAGAGCGACTAGAATGGTGACCGGTCTGCAAACCATGTCCTATGAGGTTGCAGGATTTGGGAATGTTTAGCTTGCAAAAGAGAAGACTGAGAGGAGACTTAATAGCTGTATACAAGTATCTCAAGGGCTGTCACATTGTAGAAAGATCATCTTTATTTTAATTTGCACAAGGAAAGACTAGAAGCAATGGGATGAAACTGAATGGGAGGAGACACAGATTAGATATTAGAAAAAACGTTTTGACAGTTAGCGTGATCAGTGAGTGGAACAGGCTGCCACGAGAGGTGATGAGTTCTCCTCCAATAGAAGTCTTCAAACAGAGACTGGACCGATATCTGTCTGGGATGATTTAGTGAATCCTGCTTTGAGCAGGGGTTGGATCAGATGGCCCAGGAGGTCCCTTCCAACTCTACCATTCTATGATTCTATGATTCTATGATTCTAAAGAAGTTTCACAAAATGTGCCCACAAAATGTAATAAAACTAATTTATACTACAGCCAATCAATGAAAACACTTTTAGTGGTAGTCAGAATATTTAAAGACACCACAAGGTAGTATAAAAATACAAAATACTTTATTAACATTGAATATCAATACATAAAATGCATGAGATAATGAAAAGGTACAGGAAACACAAAACTAAGAGGGACACTATACCATAGTGGAAACAGGACTACAGCAATAAGGCATAAAATATCTATTATCCCTGAGATAATTCTGCTGGGTTGATATAATTCACCGATCGATAAAGAGGAAGAAGCAGTGCGAAACGCGCGTCGGGGCAGAGGGACGTCCGTGTGGAGCCTCAGCAATCCAGTGGTAGGTTATTCATTGACCACCGTTACTCTTTATATCCCTATGGGTTGTTTTGTTCATTCATCCAGGGTGATTGGGAATACTTTTTGCAGCAGTGCATGCTAGTATTAAAAGCACTGGTTTTTTGTAGTTCCCCAGTCGCTTAGGGGCTTGTTATGGCATTTTGGTATTGATAATTCAATCGTATATGGTCATCATTAGCCTCTTTATCGATCGGTGAATTATATCAACCCAGCAGAATTATCTCAGGGATAATAGATATTTTATGCCTTATTGCTGTAGTCCTGTTTCTACTATGGTATAGTGTCCCTCTTAGTTTTGTGTTTCCTGTACCTTTTCATTATCTCATGCATTTTATGTATTGATATTCAATGATTCTAAAGAAGTGCGTTTTTAGGCTACGCTTAAAACAGTGGGTATTGGGAATTAATTGAGTTGTTCTGGGAAGTGCATTCCAAATAATTGGCGCAGCACGCGAGAAGTCTTGGAGTTGGGAGTGGGAGGTCTAGATTATTGAGGATGTTAGTCTTAGGTCATTAGCGGAATGGAGGGCATGGGTATGGTGGTAGACTGAGACGATGGAGGAGATGTAGGGTGGTGGTTGACAGTGGAGCGCTTTGTGACTCAAAGTGATAAGTTTATATTGAACTCTGTAGCGGATGTGTAGCCAGTGTAATGACTGGCACAGGATAGAGGCACCAGTGTAGTGGTTGGAAAGGAATATGTTCTTGGCTGTTGCATTCAGGACGGATTGGAGAAGGGAGACTTTATTAAGAGGGAGACCGATTAGCAGAGAGTTCCAATAGTCCAGACGAGAATGAATAAGAACTAGAGCAAGAGATTTTGCAGTCAAAGGTAAGAAAATGTCGAATTGTTGAGATGTTTTTGAGGTGTAGGTGACATGAGCGAATAATCAGATGTAGGGGGTGAATGATCCCAAGACAGTGAGCATGTTACTGGGGTGTAATGGTAGAACCACACACAAGATATGAGTTTAGGAAAATAGAGGAGTAGTTTAACTGTCAGAACTCACATATACTGGTGATGGTCCACAAAGCTTAGTGGTTACATCTTCAGTTAGTACAAGAGCACATGCTTAAATGTTATAACAGCAAAATATTAACTGCATGACAGGGTGGTGTGAAGTTATTTTCCAAGTGCAGGCTTTATACTCTTTATCCACCTCTATGGTATTGAAATTACCGTATATACTCGTGTATAAGCCGAGATTTTCAGCACCTTTTTTCGTGCTGAAAATGCCCCCTCGGCTTATACACGAGTCATAGGGCAGAAACCAGCGGGGGAGGGGATGCCGCGGCAGGAGCCGGTGGCTGGGATCATACTCACCCCTCCCCGTGCCATCGCTGAGGGTCCCTGCAATCCTGCGTTCTCCCCGGCTTCTTCAGCTCTCCAGCGCTGAGCGGTGATGTAATACCCGCTCATTAAGGTCATGTAATATGGACGCGACGCCACTCCCATAGGCGTGGCGTCCATATTCATGGCCTTAATGAGCGGTATTACATCACTGCTCAGCGCTGGAGAGCCGAAGGAAGCCGGGGAGAGCTGCAGGATTGCAGGGACGCTCAGCGATGGCACGGGGAGGGGTGAGTATGATGGAGGAGAGGACAAGGAGCACGAGCAGGACGGGGGGGAGGAATGGTGGACCGGGGAAGCATGGAGGAGGACGGGGAGGATAACGGAGGACGGGGGAGGCATGGAGCAGGACAGGGGGGAGAGAACGGTGGATGGGGGAAGCATGGAGGAGGACGGGGAGAACGGAGGGCGGGGGAAGCATGGAGCAGGACAGGGGGGGCACAGGAGGACGGAGAAGGAATGTGGGAGCACAGCGGAGGACGGAGCAGGAGGGGTGGAGTACAGAGGAGAATAGGGGAGCACAGAGCTGGATGGGGGAGCAAGGAGCAGGACGGGGGCAGCACAGAGCAGGAGGGCAGTTTATACACCCGGCTTATACACAAGTCAATAAGTTTTCCCAGTTTTTTGTGGCAAAATTAGGGGGGTCGGCTTATACACGGGTCGGCTTATACACGAGTATATACGGTATATGGGAGTCCAAAATTTCACACCCCTCATACAAAGTTTCTTCTTTAACTAGGCGCAGGGGGGCAGTGAGTACCAATCCAGTGGCCAGTGATCTGAACTATGGCTAAAGCTACGGCTAGGGTGAAGGGCTCATTCACACTTCTGTTTTTTACATACAAATGTTATCAATTTTTTTCATGGATAGTACTCATATAAAAGTCTTTGAGGCTGGTCGCATTTTGATGTTTCCCTCGGACACAGTGGTCAGTGGAAGATCGCAGAGACATTTTTGATATTGATTTTACTATTGGATCAAAATCAGCAATGCAAGTCTATAAGATTGTGGAAAAAAAATCAAACAGAACTGGGATGCCCTCCGTGTACCGTCTGTTTTTCAGTTTTTCACTGACAGATAGGAAAAGATGGAGACTTTTTTTCTCATCAGTGGTAAAAACTGATGAAACTCTGACCAAACTGATGAAAATCCATTTTTCTTTTGCATGAAAAAAAATGATGTGTGAATGAGCCCTTATACTAAGTTTTGGATTAGGATAAGGGTTAAGGATAGGACAATGGTTAGAGTTTGGACTAGGGTTAGGGTGAAGAAATGGGCTAGGGTATGGGTTAGGGATGATGCTAGGGTTAGCAATAGGTGTAAGTTTAGGGCTAGGTTAACAAAATATTTATATAAAAAAGTAATTAAAAAAGTAAAAGTAAAAATATAATAATTAGGGATTACCAGACCCATGGAAGTTTGGTTTCTGATAGCTGACCCGAACTTTAGTCCAAAGTTCGGTTCGGGTACCAAAACTTTACCCGATCTTGAACCCGAACCTCATTGAAATGTATGGTGATACGAACTTTGAAGCTGGAAAATATTCTCTCTCTCTGCAATGGACTTCCCGCAGAACTCCAAACTTTGCCTTAGACTTCTGGGAGAAGTCCATGATCGGCGTTTACCACCGGACAGCGACTGTCCGGTACGAACCCCGAACTTTTAAGTTTGTGTTTGCTCATCTCTAATAACGAGAGAGAGAAAATTTTGCACTTCAAAAGTTCGGGTCACCATTGTTTTCAAGGAGTTTGGGTTCTGGTTGAAGTTTGGGTACAGTTCTGGTACCTAAACCGAACTTTGGAATTAAGTTCAGGTCGGGTACCAGAACCCAAACTTCCACAGATTCGCTCATCCCAAATAACAATCTATAACTTTAGTTTTAAAATGTTAAATCAAATTTTAGAAACGAGACAATAACTAGATGGTTAAACGGCAAAGTGAACACATTAGGGCCCCTCTGATCCCTTTAACACAATAATTCTGTCTGTCCTTAAAAATGGACCAGACAAACGCAATGTCCGAACGAAAGTGTGAACACAACCCACGTTTGCATGTAAATGTAGGAGCGGACACTTTAAAAATGTGACCACACGCAGAATGAATTGTTTCTGACCAGTACAATCAGTATTTCGCTTTACTGTATGCAATGAAAATGTTTTACATATATCCAATGGATATAATCAGATGATGTTCTACATATTTTGCCAAGAACTTAGATTTTACTGAGATTCTTGCCAGTTTTTACAATCGAATGAAAAACTTTTGATTGTTAACCAAGTGGGGCAGATTTATCAAAACTGTCTAACATGCTATTGTTTTCATAGCAACCAATCAGAGTGCAACCCTCCTCAGGTCCAGCGCCGGCTCTCTGCTGCTGCCCTGGTCTCTGTTTGTCTGCAGTGTTGACGTTAATTACCACTGCAGCCAATCAGTGAGCTCAGTTTCTCTACCCTTGTAGATGGTATGATTGCCTGCAGCGATGTTGAAGTGACATCAGCACTGCACACAAATGTCAGTGACCAGGCAGTGGCAGAAGCACTGGACCTAAGGACAGTATGGGATAGTCGATTTGTTTTTTTTATGGGTATCACAGCCTATAAAAGAAAGTTTTCTGTAAGAGGACAAGCCCTATAAGAATTAGGCCTTTTGTACAAAGAAATCTTTTTCCAAAATCCACACCTTGCTGCTGGGATTGTGGGGTAAAAGTTGGAGGGAACCGATCGGCAACATTAGAAATTCCAGGACAGTCAGTAAAACTAAAGCACTTTTTTTGACCTGTCTGTAAAATTTTTTTGGAGGGGCAGCGTCTGTGATTTTTTAGAAACTGAAGAAACTTCTACAGATTATTTTGACTGTAATTATCATCATGTTACAGTTTATTGTGACTGCAGCTGATGCCTTCACATCAGAATTATGGTTATATGGCAAAAAGAAAAAGGGCTGCCGGACATTGAGGCAAAATATAAATATATCCTTTATTAAATTAAACTTGATTAAAATCACTTAAAAAGGAGAACAACGACAAAGCTGACGTGGTATAAACACATTCTATAAGGAGAGATGGCTGCAACAGTATAAACATGAGATACATAGACTGCGGAAAACATGAAAATAGTTGTCATCGGAGCATATAGTATGTCTCAGTCACAGAGTTAACTTATACAAAAAGAATTATATGGAAATACAGTACATCTGGGCATGAATAGAGCTGGTAATAACAATATATAAGCGGCATAAATACAACAATATGTGCTGTAATAATACTACGTACAAGGCCACCCATAAAGGTATGCACGTAACCAAATGACATTAATGAGGAGGGTAGCCAATTAAATAGAAAATAACTTTGTTACTGATGATAGACAAATAGCACAGTCATAGTAATATTAACCCAAGGTAGAGACATTTTATAGAATACAATTATCCATCCATGGGAAAAAATTCACCTGATGTGCGTTTCGCTTAGGCTTTGTCTGGGGCATCAGAATTATGGGCTGTAGAAATGGATCACTTATAATCATAATGATTTATTATGGTTATCCAAGGGTGTCAAAAATATTGTCTGTCCGTGATTTTTTGATAAGTTACCCAGAAAAAAAAGTAAAGTTGACCAATCCTGTTGATCTAAAGACCACTAGGTCCCCAAGATGGAGAACGTCCCAGGGTCAATGGCCCTAGTCCTCTACTTCCAATCCTGTCTCATGTATATAGACAATATAATTCGCAATGACCAATGAAAGATTAATGATACAGTATATTTTAAAAGCAGCAAAACATCAAGGACAGATATGAAAAAATTATATATTCTGCTCAACTTCCATCAATTTAATGATCTTCTGCTTGTTGAAAGTTTCATGGGGTTTGTCAAATGTATTTGCACTCCTGACTGTAAATTTTGGGGGCAGGGGGGGTTTAGTGATTTAGTGACCTGCAATTCAAGATATTTCCTTATGGTGGTGCAAAAGACCAGTTTCTAAGACAAGCAAGTCAGTAACAAAACAAGCCACCACATCCTGTATGTCATTCATAGGAATAGTGAAGAAACAAGAGCAGAAGTGCGGACATGGCAACATCACAGCGCAATAATGAATTAAGAATCCAACAATTTGTAAAAAAAAATCCACAAAAAATTTTGTCTAAACTTTATATATTATTTGTTATTGTTTTCGTATTTGAACATTAGAACTCTGCCATCAGACATTAGATCATACAGATGCAGCAGCGCTTCGTCTGTCAGTGCAGTCATCATCGTGTTACAGTGCGTCATCTGTGGTTTTTCATTGGACTGCTGCACCCTACTGAAGGGTCCTAACTAGTGATGGGTGAACATGCTCTGATAATGTGTTATATGAGCATGCTCGGTGCTAACAAAATGTCATCAGCGTGCTCGAAAAATACGTCCGAGTCCCCGCAGCTGTTCACCGACCCAAAACAGGCAGGGATTGCCTGTTTGTTAGACAATCCCTGCATGTGTTGTGGCTGTCGAACAGCCGCGAGACATGCAGCTGCGGGGATTCGATGACACTCGGTTAGCACTTGAGCATGCTCAGATAACATCTTATCCAAGCAGGTTCGCTCATCACTGGTTCTAAGTATTATCACGCTAGCAAAACTACATACATTACTTGAGAAGTTGCAAAAGTAAACGCAAAAATATAAATACACCGGGGGCAAATTTTTATTTATGTTGTGTTTTTTGTTTTGAGTTTTGCAAAATTTGAAGTATTTTCTTTCTACTCATTTATTAGGCTGTTGCACCATCTTAACCATTTAGCAATCGTTTGCTACCGGGAATGATTTTTGAAACAGATTAGTAATGTGTCGCTATGATGTTTGGCAAATTTGGCACAATTTATTTTGGCGTATTTTGAAAAAAGTGACTAGAAAAACCAAGCCTCGGAAAATTCTAAATACATTTTGTTAAAACACATAAAATGTACCTTTAAGGACGAGCTGAAATTGGTGACGAAACATTGGGCAATTATTCCCAGAATTTTGGAGAGCAAAAAAAAAGGGGTTCAGTGGCGTGAGTGAACATCACTTTTCCTTCAATTTCTGCATCAAAATTATCAGTGATAATGGAATCTGACTCTGAAAGAAGGAACCAAGTGGTAGAAAAAAACAAAATTCCATCAGATCATCCGGACGGCCATATTTTTGGTCGGTGTGCTGTCCATTTACACAGTGGTCAGTATACTGTGCACAATGCTACAAAAATAGGCATAGAAAAGTAATATGCTAATGTGATGACTTTTGGAACATTGTTTAGAGTCAGAAAAGTCTTCATTAGATATGTGCAAATTAATTCAAGATTTATTAAATTTATCTTGAATTTCACAAAAAAAAATTGGATTAGACAGAATCTAAATTTTATGTAATTCTCCCTTGGACAAGTCCGGAAAAATGTTGATTACAGTAGCTGGTCTTATCTTCACCGTTTTGGAGCAGTCTTCAGCTCCCTGCAATGTCATGATCTGTGTCGACCCACGAAGTACTGTGGAAAGCTAAGTAGAGATGATGAAGAGTGGGGAACGATGAGTATATTTTTTATTTTTAAAACCTAAGTTTATAAGAGGGATTCATAGAATTTTATGACACATTCAATTTGCGCCAAATAAATTTGATGCAAATCGAATTTCCCGTACAAATTCGACCAAATCTACTACATTTGGATTTCAGCCAAATCCTTAGCCATAATCAGGGGTGCAAATATAGTAAATGATGAGGTTGTAATCGCTCTCTAGCCCTGGAGCTTACATAGACCCAAAAGGGCCCTTTGGCCCATGTGAAAGATCATCTATTAAACATCTGTGATAGTTGGGGCCCTGATGGAGATTTTGCATTTTGACACACAAGCTTCAAGTTACGCCACAGGCCTTGAAATATTTGACCTCATGTTAAAGCTTACGTTAAAGCACCATCCCAACGTTTTTTTGCCGCAGCAATTGAGTGGTGCCACTAGTGTAAAATCCCTGGCCCTAGTGTTATACTTACTGTCTTCAGCTGTTTCCAGCACCGCTCCGGTCCCGATCCACCATTTTTGTCACGGTACCGACTGACCCGAAGTTAGAGGTAACGGTCACAAGCTCTCATTGTAAGTCTATGAGAGCTTTGCGCTCTCAGTATACAGTGATACAGTGTACACAGGAACCTACCAATCAGGGGGTGTGGGCGGGGTTACACACAGCTCAGCATTCTGAGCTCCGCTACATCTACAACAGATAAAACAGAGAATATATCAAAACGCACAAAGGCCCAATAAGTGATACATCAATGGAATCAGGCTCTCTTGCCCTATATTGTGCTGCTCTCAGATTACATAGCAAAAACCTGCTGACAGATTCAGAATACAGAAATAACTGTAATACTATACTACACTGTATCTAGTCCTAAACCTGAGGGGGTGAGGGTTACAGAGATTCGGGTCCTACACTATACATTACTTAGTCTTTGATACCAAAGTATAATACAGAAATATAATGACATTAGATGTATAATGCTACAAATACAATAACTGAATCACTGCACTAAGTAGTTAAGAAAATGTACAATAAGGATGAAACATATAATAAGTAGGACATGTACTCGTAAAGTACACAGAAATCAATGTATGCACTGAGTCCCTATAGACTTAATTGTTGGTACCCCTCATTTAATTAGATAAAAACCCACAATTGTCACAGAAATACCGTAACTTGAATCTGACAAAAGTAATAATAAATCAAAAAGCTATGAAAATGAACAAATGAAAGTCAGACATTGCTTTTCAACCATGCTTCCACGGAAATTTAAAAAAAATAAAACTCATGAAATAGGCCTGGACAGAAATGAAGGTACCCCTGAAAATAATGTGACAAAAGGGACATGTTAAATCGCGGTGTGTCCACTAATTAGCATCACAGGTGTCTACAATCTTGGAATCAGTGAGTAGGCCTGTATAGAGGGCTACAGATACTCACTGTGCTGTTTGGTGACATGGTGTGTATCACACTCAACATGGACCAGAGAAAGCGAAGGAAAGAGTTGTCTCAGGAGATTAGAAAGAAAATTATAGACAAACATGTTAAAGGTAAAAGTTATAAGACCATCTCCAAGCAGCTTGATGTTCCTGTGACTACAGTTGCACATATTATTCAGAAATTTAAGCTCCATAGGACTGTAGCCAACCTCCCTGGACGTGACCGCAGGAGGAAAATTGATGACAAATCAAAGAGACGGATAATACGAATGGAAACAAAAGAGCCCAGAAAAACTTGTAAACAGATTAAAGGTGAACTTCAAGCTCAATGAACATCAGTGTCAGATCGCACCATCCGTTGTTGTATGAGCCAAAGTCGACTTCATGGGAGACGACCAAGGAAGACACCATTGTCGAACAAAAATCATAAAAAAGCCAAACTGGAATTTGCCAAGCTACATGTTGACAAGCCACAAAGCTTCTGGGAGAATGTCCTATGGACAAATGAGACAAAAATGGAACTTTTGGCAAGGCACATCAGCTCTATGTTCACGGATGGAAAAATGAAGCATATCAAGAAAAGAACACTGTCCCTACTGTGAAACATGGAGGAGGCTCTGTTATGTTCTGTCACCATTGTGGGTTTTTCTGTCATTAAACGAGGGGCACCAACAATTTTGACCACGTGTGTATGTGAACATATGTAATTATATAGGCACTACCCTCCTTACAGCTTCAGTCCCTGGAAAGTACCGTACTCCTGAGACCTAATTAAAAATTACCACCATATTAAAAAGACGTAGCACATGCAGTGATTTTTCATATCCGCCAAGTTTGTAAAAAAATAAAAATAAAGCCCATTTATTGCATGATTTAAAATATGGTCCATAAAAAAAGAGAATGGTGTAAGGTTCTTTGTCTCTGTTGACATGTTCCTTGAAACTCAGTTTTCCGTCGGCCATTTTGCTTTCTGTCTTTCTGCAGCTCTTGCCCTCAGTTAATATGGAGTTTCCAGTTTTCATGTTCCGGCCCTGATTCTTCCCTCTTGCTTCTTAAGCAGCCTCAGCTGAACAATCAGTGCTCCTGAATCAAGCCTCAGTCAGTCTGTGACCTGACTCCTGGAAGCCTTGGACTTGTACTCCAGCTATTCCCTACTGAGGAACCTTGGAACACTTTTGGACTCTGGAAACCTGCTGTTTGGTGAATCCATGTTTGCAGAGGAATTACGGTACAGAGAAGAGATCCTGAACCTGCTTTGGAGATTTACTGTAGTGCTTGAAGTTACTCTGGCCTGCTGTGTCTCCTGTCGCTGTTCCTGCAAACTGTGTGAACTTTTCAGCATGCTTGTATGAAGTAATACAAGTCATTTCATTTCAACCTATGTCTCCTGTGTTTTCCTCGCACCCAAGCACAAGACGCTATAGGAACTGTACACTATACATGACAAGATTCAGGAGCCTATGTTTAGTGTCTGCTGGGTCTGGGAAAGCCGTGTCTGCTGTGACTGTGGATATCAGATGTCCGTTTAATACCTTCTGTGATGACAGTGGTTGTGACTTCTCACAACCATTCCAGGTGATCGCATTCCTTAAATGTTACTCTGGAGTGTTACCACAGCTAAACACTATTGTTTTTTTTTTTTTCCTTTCCTCTTCTCCTTCCAGCACCTCTGCCTTAAAAGATCTGGAAGATGGAGGCCCGCATAAAGGAACTTTGCGGAGTGACTGATACAATCCTTTCAGATGTACAGACTTTAAAAACCCGTTTTGCAAGCCTACAAGACCTCACTAATCATAATTTGCAAGTGTTTGGACAGACTACCCAGGAATTGCGAGCCAGGATTGAGGCTCTAGAGGAACGAGCCCAGGCTCCTGCCATAACCCCAAGTTCTGGGATCCCCAAATTACCTCCTTTTCGTTTTGGCGGTGAACGTGAGAAATTCAGGGGATTTATTAATCAATGCAATTTATTTTTCTCTGCACATGCTTCACAATTTCCCACTGAACGATCCAAAGTGCTTACTATAATCATGTTGCTTACCAATAAGGCTTTGATGTGGGCAAACCCTCTGATTGAGACTGAGGATGATTGTTTGAATCACCTTGATGCTTTTATTTCAGCCATGGGGCAGGTGTTTGATGACCCCAATCGAGGTGCAACAGCTGAAGCAGCCATGTTAACTTTGCGCCAAGGTAAGCGTTCAGTAGCCGAATATGCCCTGGATTTCAGGAGATGGGCTCTTGATACCACTTGGGACACTTCCGCTAAAAAATCTATTTTTCGGAAAGGGTTGTCTCCACTGATTAAGGATGAACTTGCTCGTGCTGACCCTCCCACTGCGTTAGGTGACTTTATCAACTATTGTATCCGTATTGATGCTCGTCTGACTGAACGCAGACAAGAGAGATGGTTCGAAAATAATCGCACTAACCTTTTACTACCTCCCTCCTCAGCTAAGGAACCTTTGAGTAGGATCACAAGGGAACCAGAACCTGAACCCATGCAGGTGGACTCTTTGCAAAGACGGGTTAGTGATGCACGCAAAGAACATCGTATAAAGGAAAATCTATGTTTCTACTGTGGTAAGTCAGGGCACTTCATTATAAACTGCCCCAGCCGTTCTCGTAAGACTACTGCAGCAGTCATTCACTGTGAGTGTTGCGAGAGGAGCTCTGTCATGTCCGAGCCTCAGGCTCCAGAGAGATCTG
The DNA here is from genome assembly GCA_033576555.1 of Oophaga sylvatica. NCBI lineage: Eukaryota > Metazoa > Chordata > Amphibia > Anura > Dendrobatidae > Oophaga > Oophaga sylvatica. The sequence continues at coordinate 556,681,300 of JARQOD010000003.1, forward strand.
CTGCAAGAGATCTTGATTTCTCGGACTTAAACTCTGTTAGTTCTGGGGACGATGACGGTATAAACGCTGCAATTTTTCAAGTTTCCTCAGCGGTGTCCCAGCTGAGTTGTAAAAGAAACAATTCTCATTGCTTCCTTTCCATCAAACTCTGGGTTGACTCAGTCTGGGTGTCTAGCTCTGCTATGATCGACTCAGGAGCAAGTGGAAATTTTATGGATATCTCCTTTGCTCTGAAACAGGGGATACGTTCAGTGAAGAAGGCTACTCCAGTACAGATGGAGACTGTGGATGGCTCTCTACTGACTTCTGGACCAGTGGATCAAGAAACAGAGCCTTTGAGGGTCCTTATGGGTAAAGATCATCAGGAGAAAATGTCTTTTTTGCTTATCTCTTCTCCCCACTTTCCCATTATTCTAGGGCTACCATGGCTGCAGGCGCAGAATCCTACGATTAACTGGGAGACCAAGGAATTACACTTTCCGGAGAAACAGATGAGTCAAGGAGTTTCAGCTTGCTCTGTTCCTAAAGGAACCATGTCAGTCCCTGAACTACCAGCTGTATACCAGGACTATGTGGATTTATGTGACAAGAAGAACGCTGATCAGCTTCCTCCTCACCGTCCATATGATTGTCCAATTGAATTATTGCCCGGAGCCGAGATACCTTTTGGTAAGATCTACCCCCTAGCTGGGCCCGAGCTAAAAGCTTTGAAGGATTATATAGACGAAAATTTAGCCAAGGGCTTCATACGCCCCTCTTCATCTCCCGCAGGTGCACCCATCTTCTTTGTGAAGAAGAAAGATGGATCTCTGAGACCCTGCATAGACTATAGGGAACTCAATAAGGTTACTATTAGAAACCGTTATCCATTGCCTTTAATCCCTGAGTTGTTGGAGAGAGTGCGGCATGCCAAAATTTTCTCTAAACTGGATCTCCGTGGGGCCTATAACTTGGTCCGTATTAGACCTGGGGATGAATGGAAGACTGCTTTCAGGTCACGCTATGGACACTTTGAATATCTAGTTATGCCTTTTGGTCTGAGTACCGCCCCAGCCACTTTCCAACACTTCGTGAATGATATCTTCAGGGATCTCCTAGATACATTTGTGGTGATTTATCTGGATGATATTCTAATTTTTTCTAACTCCACAGAGGAACATCATGGACATGTGAGAATGGTCTTAGAACGCCTAAGACAAAACCATCTCTACATCAAACTTGAAAAATGTGAATTCCATAGGACCGAAATTCAATTTCTGGGGTATGTACTATCTACGCAAGGGATTAGTATGGATGGAAGCAAGACCCAAGCCATCAAGGATTGGCCAATTCCTAGAAATGTGAAGGAGGTGCAGCGTTTCATCGGGTTTGCCAACTTCTATAGACGTTTCATTAAGAATTTTTCTGAGGTAGTGTCACCTATCACCCAACTTACCTGGAAACAGTCTAGGTTCTCCTGGACCCCGCAAGCTCAGGAAGCATTTTCCTGTTTAAAGGATAAATTTACCACCGCACCTATCTTAGTACATCCCAACCCCGAGCTTGCCTTCATAATAGAGGTGGATGCTTCAGACTGTGCCGTTGGAGCTATACTCTCTCAGAGAACAGGTGAGAAGAATGTCTTGCATCCCTGTGCCTTCTTTTCCCAGCAGTTGTCTTCGGCTGAGAGGAACTACGATGTGGGCAATAGAGAATTGTTGGCCATTATTGCCGCCTTCAAGGAATGGAGACACCTTCTTCAGGGAGCTGCACAGCAAATAGTCGTCCTGACAGACCATCGTAACCTTGAATTTATCAGGTCGGCTAAGTGCCTGACTCCTCGCCAGGCTCGCTGGAATCTTTTCCTAAACCAATTTAATTTTGTCATTTCTTATAGACCAGGATCGCGCAATGGAAAGGCTGATGTACTCTCTAGGATTCATTCAGCAGAGACACGTCCACTTACTCCTCCTAAGACTATTCTTCCTGACTCTAGATTCCTGGGAGTGATTCATAATCAAGACCTACTTAAGGACATCAAGGAAGCATACCATGCGGATTCTTTGTTGGCTCAACCCCCAAGGGACGTAAGTCTTGTCTTTAAGAATGGTGTGTGGATTCAGGGACAACGTCTGTATATACCTGAAACAGTCAGATTGAGAGCATTGCAACTCATCCACGATTCCAAGATAGCCGGGCATAGGGGAATTCTAAAGACACAAGAATTTCTTTCTCGTTTCTTTTGGTGGCCCACTTACAGGAAAGATGTCTTAAACTATGTCACTTCATGTGAAGTCTGTGCAAGATGCAAAATACCTCGCTCCTCACCAACTGGTCTGTTGCAACCTCTTCCCACCCCGTCCCGCCCGTGGGGATCCATTTCTATGGACTTCATTGTGGAGTTACCAACCTCTCAAGGGAAGAACACCATTCTAGTGGTGGTTGACCGTCTAACAAAGGCAGCTCATTTTATCCCTTGTGTCGGCTTACCCACTGCAAAACAGACATCAGACTTGATGATTAAGAATGTGTTTCGCTTACATGGAGTACCGGATGAGGTCATTTCGGATCGAGGGGTGCAATTCACTTCAAGGTTTTGGCAAAATTTCTGTGCAGCATTGGACATTAAAGTAAACCTTTCTTCTGCTTTTCATCCCCAGACTAATGGACAGACAGAACGAACCAATCAGACCCTGGAGCAGTATCTCCGCTGTTTTATCTGCCACCTACAGGATGATTGGGTGGATCTACTTCCACTGGCTGAGTTCTGTTATAACAACTCTCAGAGCGCCTCCACTAAGCAGTCTCCTTTTTACTCCAATCTAGGTTATCATCCTAACATTCTTCCTCGATTTCCCATAGATACGCCCTTGCCGGCAGTGGCTGAAAGAATCACTTCTTTACAAAAGAATATGGATCTTCTAAAGGAAAATCTAGAATTGGCTCAGGAAAGGTACAAGAAAGCAGCAGATAAATTTTGTAAACCTGCACCAGCTTTCAAGGTAGGAGATTTGGTCTGGCTGTCAACCAGAAATCTTAAATTAAAGATTCCATCGTCTAAATTGGGACATAAGTACATTGGACCTTATAAGATCAGTAAGATTATAAGTGCTGTTGCTTGTCGTCTTCAACTGCCCAGAACTATGAGAATCCACCCTGTCTTTCATGTATCCCTACTAAAGGCTGCAACACCCAATACGTTTCCTGGACGTTCTTCTCCTTGCCCTGACCCAGTGCTGGTCGATGGTCAGGAAGAATTTATGGTGGAAAGGATTCTAGATTCCAGGTTGTACAGAAATCAGTTGCAATATTTGATTAAATGGCAGGGCTACCCAGTGGAGGACAACTCATGGGAACCAGTCAATAATGTAAATGCTCCTCGCCTGCTCCGCCAGTTTCATCAGAGGTACCCTGACAAGCCTGGTCTGAGGTCATCCGGAGGTTGTCCCTAAGGGGGGAGTAATGTAAGGTTCTTTGTCTCTGTTGACATGTTCCTTGAAACTCAGTTTTCCGTCGGCCATTTTGCTTTCTGTCTTTCTGCAGCTCTTGCCCTCAGTTAATATGGAGTTTCCAGTTTTCATGTTCCCACCCTGATTCTTCCCTCTTGCTTCTTAAGCAGCCTCAGCTGAACAATCAGTGCTCCTGAATCAAGCCTCAGTCAGTCTGTGACCTGACTCCTGGAAGCCTTGGACTTGTACTCCAGCTATTCCCTACTGAGGAACCTTGGAACACTTTTGGACTCTGGAAACCTGCTGTTTGGTGAATCCATGTTTGCAGAGGAATTACGGTACAGAGAAGAGATCCTGAACCTGCTTTGGAGATTTACTGTAGTGCTTGAAGTTACTCTGGCCTGCTGTGTCTCCTGTCGCTGTTCCTGCAAACTGTGTGAACTTTTCAGCATGCTTGTATGAAGTAATACAAGTCATTTCATTTCAACCTATGTCTCCTGTGTTTTCCTCGCACCCAAGCACAAGACGCTATAGGAACTGTACACTATACATGACAAATGGTTGGCATCATCAACTTTCTCCAAATGCTTATAAGTATTTTTCTTTCTTAGATAATTTAAGTTTTTGATTATTTTTTTTTGTAATTATATCTACTTTGATGAGCTATTTTTAGTAACTACATTGAAGCCATATGTTTGTAGATTAGACTTTCCATTGATGCCTATTAAAAGAGGGGACACTAAGGAGCTAGCATTACTCTTTTAGGATCTTGTTTTTGTTAAAGGTAATTTGTCATCAGTTTTTTGCTATTTAATCTAATGGCAGCATGAGGTAGGGGCTGAGACACTGATTTTAGGAATGTGTCACCTATTAGGCTGTGTGCTGTTGTTTCAACACAATGAGTATTTTATCAGCAGGAGATTATCACTGCCCAGACTAGCTCCCAATTGCGTCTTGGTCCAACCCCCCAGTAACACTAATTAGCAGCTCACTGTCCATATGCAATGTACACAGAAAGGTGTGGTGTGGGTGGGGTTAGCTTTCTGAGCTCTGCTACATGTTACATCTAAAAACTCTGATTACAACACAACTGCTGCACCCAGTAAACTATGTGATACGTCACTGGAATCAGGGTCTCTTTTCCTACATTATGCTGCTTTCAGATGAGGTAAGAAAAACCTGGTGACAGATTCCCTTTAAATACATGGTGAGTCTGTCAGCCAGCTCAAAATGACTGTTCAAACCAAGCACAGGTATTCAATGCACCCTTGATGCAGCCAACCACTTCAGTGAACCTTCCCACCTACTTGCTTTCCATCCATCTCCGTCCTCCTCTTCTATAATTGTCAACTCTTTTCAGCTTTTCAGGATACATAGGAGGACGGAAATCGTTGGAACACAAGTAGGTGGAAAGATGTACTGAACTGTTTAGCCACGCCAATGGAGCGCTGTGCACCAGGCCTTTTTTTAAACAGTTTTTTGTTCTGACAGACCCCTAAGACAGACAATTTGTAAAATATTGGATCTTTTGTTTCAAAATAGTCTTAAAAAGACGAATCCTTGTTTTTAACAGGGGTCATAACAGAGTCCACTGAGAGCGACCACTAGGGGGCGCTTACTGTACATATGTTTATGCCGCTTCCAATAATATGCCAATAGCAATTGTGTGCACAGGTATACTGTGAAGTCTGAAGGCCAGGGAGAGATTTTGAGCTCTGTATCAGTAAAATAAAGCTCCAATATAATTCATCTACTATTAAATTAAGCATCTTGGAGCCATTTTGGACCTGTACAGTAGAGAGATGCTTATCTGCACCCTCCTGGCACTGACTGACACTGCTACTTAGGTTATAGGGACTCTCTGCTACCGCTTGTAATTATATTACCCCAATGGAGCCCTTGGAGGGAGCACTTTGACCATTTTTCTTGGGTAGTACTTGATTACTAAGGACAGGGTTTACATAAAAATGAAACTTTTGTGTGTGCTGCTTCTCAATTCTCTATGAAATAAGCAACTGTGGTGAAATGTGTCATAAGAAAGTGTTAGTGTAATAACCAGTCAGATTCCAGCTTTCATTATACATTTTTTATAATTTATTGTAACAGATTCCAGTTTCAGCATATTTGATGGGCGCTTAGAAAATGTTGGAGAATGAATTGTTTATGGGCTATCAAACGTAATACTAAGGTATCCCTGTTCTGATGAAGGCCATATGATCGGCAACGTCAACCATATATGGCTAAACTGTGTGAAATAAAATACAATCAATTTTTTGCATCTACTTTGAAGTGCCAAATGTATTTTTTTATGCTTCATCATGGAGAGCCACAACATGGAGAATTACGGGGGGGGAATTGATACAAGCAACACTGAGAGGTTCGTACAGCACAGTATATACAATCTCTAACAGTTTACATAGCGCCATCTGCTGTCCCTCCAGTGTAGTTGCAGTTGTTGCTAAAACTCCAATAGTTCCATCCTTTGATTGGTTTGCGTAGGACTTTGATATTGATGGCCTATCCTTGTGGTAGAAGTCCGACATCCATCAAACACCCTCCATTCATACCAATCAGCTTTTAGCCAATCACGCAGCCAGAAGTAAACAGTGTACAGAGCTTTAACACTACTGTTTCGTATACTGTGGAGTGGCCGTTTTTGGATACTATTGAGGTAAATGGGAGCTGAACTGTAGCACCTGAAAATGTCCACTACCCAGTGTATGGATCTGTGGTGCTCCACATTCATTCTTAGGTTAGTTTCAGCCATTGTGAGACCTGCTAACTGCTCATCGTAGGGATGCCGGGTGTCAACCCCCCCAATACTCTAATATTGATGACCTATCCTAATGGCAGCCCATCTATATCCAAGTTCTGGATATCCCATTTAGCTCTTTCTATTTTCATTGCTGTACACTATAAAGCAATTATGGAAAAGATAGTAAGTTATCCCCAATCTATAAAATAGGGCATAACTTACTTATCGCCAAGGGACCCGAGAACGGGACCCAGGAACAAGGGAAGTAGACCGTGCAAAGTCTTGTTTGGAATGGAGACCACTCCAATTATTGTCTATCTGACTATTATATAAAAAACCAAGCACAGTCCTTGGCTATTCCCAACAGTTCCAAAGACTGAGGAAGGCCGGCGTCACACTAGTGAGTTTGATGCAAGATAGTCGCACGACTTACTCGCATCAACACCCGGCACGGCCGCCCGCTCTCGGACCAGAGTGCGCGGCAGCATAGAAATACATGCAGCCGCGCATTCTGGTCCGAGAGCGGGCGGCCGTGCTGGGTGTTGATGCAAGTAAGTCGTGCGACTAACTCGCATCAAACTCGCTAGTGTGATGCCGGCCGAACAGCGAAAGGAGCGAAGGTTTAGCACACACACTAACACTCTATTCAAAACAGGGTACTGTAGAACCTCTTTCCCGAGGTCCTGAGCCCCATTCTTGGGATCGCTGGAGGTTCCAGAATGCATCTCACCAGAAATCCGTGCATTATCCCCTATTTTATGCATGGGTGATAACTTACTACCCTGAAAGTATCATATCCTATCACATAACGAAGTGTCACAAGTAACTATTGAAATGTCATTCTACCTAATGCATAGATTGATGCGCCTTGAAACGTCTTAAGCTGGAAAGTCTTGTCAACTAATTAAAGGTTACTACATGTCTTTCATTTGGCAGCTGATCTAAAAAAAAAATTTAAGCCCTACCGAAATACACTGACAACCTCATCTAGTCTGCGGATGGTTTTATTTTAGAAGTGCTAGCTCGATGCCCCTGCCAGGTGGTCAGATGCCAGCCAGTAATCATACTCCCTGACTGTAAATCCTTAGGCTGAGCCAGCAGTACACCTGGTAAATTGTAGAAAAAAAATCCCCATCTCATACAAATCCATCCTTCTGCAGCCAGCTCTCCATTTATCAAGCAAACGCTAAGAAAGAAGTTATTTGCTTGTTATAAACAAGACCCTGCAGCTGGCGACTGTGCGCCGCACCCTGTCAGCATCCTTCTGGACGCACATTAACCCGTTTAGCACCGGCATGGCATAGGTTAAAAATAGCCACCTGTCCGTCCTGCCTGTTGTAATTGCTGGACTTGGAATCAATCCATCCATTATAGACTCAAATGTAACAGAAGCTGGCAAGACAGGAAAGGTTATTTTCTGCCTGTGATTACAGGGAGGTGTCGGATGCCATTTAAATGGAAATGATCATGAAATGCAGGCATATCAGGAAATAATACACACACATTTGTTTGTTTTAAAAATTGATGTTAACTTGGGTGTTACTTTAGGATGAAATTCGCATATTTTATAAGGCTATGTACAAAACAATTTATGCAATTGTAAATGCTGCTTATAAAAAAAATGCATGGCTAGATTTGTGGAAGGTCTCAGTAAATGAATCATGAGAATGATGATCTGGTGATTGTTATACGAGTATAACGTTTCCCATTACAGCTAGAGGTGGACACAGGCAGTAGAGTGGTGCATAAGCCCCATCCTCTTTAATAGGACCTCCTTATAGAACCCTCCATTACCATAAGATGGATGATAAATTAATAATTAATGGGATTCTGACCAGTAGGATACCCACCAATACCAAGACTAGGATCCCAAAGGATGGTGTTTAAAGGCAATATATCACCAGGTTTTTTGCTACCTCATTTGAAAGCAGCATGTAGGAAAAGAGATCCTGATGGCAGCGAGGTATCACTTATTTTACTGGGTGCAGCAGTTGTGACATAATTAGTTTTTAGATGTAGCATGTAGCAGAACTCAGGAAGCTGCCGCCGCCTACTCCACAGCTTTCTGTGTACATTGTCTATTGACAGTAAGCTGCTAATCAGAGGAGGAGGTGTGGTTGGACCAGGGCTTCCATGAGCAGCAGTCCAGGCAGTGATTATCTCCTAGTGATAAAACCTTCATTGTATGGAAACAACAGCCCACAGAAGTGACACAGCCCACAGAAGTGAGCATCTCTGAAATCTGTGCATTAGCTGCTACCTCAAGCTGTACTCAGATTACATAGGAAAAACCTCCTGACAGATTCCCTTTAATGCTTATATATGACTGCTGTGTAAGGAGATAGACTGGACCTCGGGTACCTGCATGCTGGGTCCGGAACTAGAAGGGCTGCATCCTCTGTTCCCGGGGGGAAAGCCTGAGTGAGGCAGACCTTTCCCTGCTGTTTGAGGGAAGGAGGAGTGAGACGGGGCTTCCTGCTGACAGGAGAGGGCGGGGAGAGCCAGAAAAGGGCACGCAGCAGCAGAGAGATAAAAGGAGAAAGTGCGCGAAGGAGAGCAGTTTGGCGCCAGGGCAGAGCAGCATGCAGAACAGTGAGTGGCGCGCTTTGCTTCCCTTGTCCCCTGCACGGGGTACCAATGCTGCGACGGGTCGCATAGAGAGGGCCCCATCACCTGCAGAGCCAAGCGTGCACTCTGGAGAGAGGGACCGCTGCAGAGCTGTACAGAACAGAGCAGAACCGTGCAGAGCCGAGCTGCATACACAGAGCTAAGCCGTGCACACCGAGTAGAGCTGAGCTAGCCATGCCGCAAACTGAGAGAGAAGTGCCCTGCCCTGAGATCACCCGCAGCGTGCAAGCCAGTGCCTGTCATCGCCCGCCGCCAACAGTGGGGACCAGAGAAAAAGAGACGCGCGGTGTTAGTCCAGTCTCCATGTCCGTGAGTACTACACACGTCCCCCATACAAGTGACCGAGTACAGGACAGACCCTTGTACCCTGACCATGCAGTTAAACAACTTCTGGGCCATGTGGGGCCCATACCAGATTGTGACCCCCTTTACCGTCAGCCACTTTGGGCTCGCTTGACCGAGACTGTCAGGAGAGTTGTGCAGGAGTCACGTCGGGCTTAGACAGCACTGTAGTCCGTAACCTTTGCAGGAAACTACAGTATATGGACAAGGGGCAGTGGAAGGTACCGGAGACCGACCACTGTTACCATAAGATGAGGGGTATTGTCTGTTTGACCCCATTAATGAGGACACTGCGTTGGCCGTTGCTGGCACCATTGAGTTCGCAGCAGGAGCTGCAGTATTGACTTCCTTATTCGTTTGCTAATATTTGAACCATTGTATTGTACTGTGCCTTTAATACTGTTTCTTTTAATACTGTTTAACTCTTTACCTCCCTGTGTGGAGTATTTCCCCTGTAAATAAACCTGTTAACCTTTGCCCTGCTGCCTGCATCCCGTCACTACATCCCGCGTTCCTGCTCATAGCCTTACACTTGGCGTACTCAGCAGGATGCAGTCTGCGGGCGCAGAGGTGGCAGACCAAGCGGTTGGGGGAGCTCCAAAAGCCAGTATACCGCTGGAGACAATTTTGAGTAATCTCCCCAAGTTCACAGGGAGCAATGTTCTATTATGGAGCTGGACTGAGCGGGTCAGGGGAATGATGAGACTGTACCCCATGACTCCTGCGTTAGCGGCGGAGATTGCCCTGATGGCTCTAGACGGAAAGGCCATGGATTCCGTCATGCTACCACCTCCCCATGAGCAAGACACCTTTCACAAAGTACTGCAAATACTTGAAGAGACACATGGAGACCCCACGGAAGTAAGGGAGTTATGCACACGCTTATTTAGGCGTATTCAAAGGGAGGGGGAGACTGTGACGCAGTACATGAACGCGCTACAGGAGCTACACATGACAATTCTTAAGAAAGACAGCAGAGTCATAGGACCCACTGACATAGTACTGCGAGACCAGTCGGTGACGGGCCTGAGAGATGCGCAGCATGGGTGGGCGTTGCGTGAGCACCTGCGAGCTAACCCGTGCATGACTTTTGCAGAAATTGTGGCAGAGGCGCTCATAGGCGAGCAGGAGCAGGGGTTGCAGCCTTGACAGGGATGGTCCTGTGTTGCAGGGTACCCAGCCCAAATGAGGAAGAACCGAAGTGGTCCCACGAATTACGGCAAGGAATGCAGAAGGTATGGGGAAAAGTTGAAAAGTTGGAGGAAGCTCTTGCGGCTGTCTTGGAGTACCATGTCATTCCCCAAGGTGACTCGCAGAAAAACCTAAGGAAGATAGGGGAGAAGTGCAGAGCATCAGAGGTATCCCAGCAGTTGTCCCAAGATTTGCTCACAGTTTTTGGAAAGAAGAGCTAAAGCAAAGGAGGTATGCCTCTCAGAGAGGTCGACGATCCAGACTGAGGTGCCCACCAGAGAGGCCCAAAAGCGGGTGTTGGACGTGTGGAGGAAAAGGACACCTGTCCAGAAGTTGCCATACCCGAGACAGACGACGGAGAAAATCCGCTCATCCCTCCGAAGGACCTGCTAACTGGAGAGAATGCCGCCCCTGGGAGAAAAGTTACAACGAGAAGAGGGGGGCCATGCCCAGAGCCAGACGGAGTCACAACGTCAAACGCCAGAAGATTCTGGATGGACCATCACAGTTGCCTGACTTGAACCCCATAAAAAATTTTGTTCAGATTTGAAGAAATTGATAGCAACATAAAAACCTAAGTACAGTATATTTGTGAGCAGGTTGCAAGATGCAGGGAGGCACGAGAGGCAGAGCAAGGGTTAACAACTTTACTTTAACAATGGGATACTCCAAGCAGGGAGACAAGAAGTTAAATGAGGGGGTAAAGAGTTAAGTGGGGGGAATAAACAGTTCAATTGCAAAGGTTATGCAGGGTGAAGGAACAATGGATAAGGTAACGGCAGTTCTTTGGGGTAACATATCGTGTCAGTAGTTCCTCAGGCTATGGGAGCTACAGGGAAACCGATGGCGCCACGATGGCTGGCACGGTGCTGGTCCAATGAGGTTCTGTAAGGAGCAACGATCCATCTTCTGGCGGCAGTGGACGGCCTCCGGTACCAATTTTGGATAACTAGAGGAGGAAGACCTGTTAAGACTCAGACGTCAAGGTTAGATTTCAGAAAGGCAAATTTTAAGGGACTCAGAAAGGGAATTGGAGGGATCCAATGGCTGGATATCCTTAACCCCTCTCTGACATCAGACGTACTATCCCGTCCATGAAACCCGTGCCATTCTGACCATGGACGGGATAGTACGTCATGCCCTTTAATGCGACATCGCGACTTAAGTAGCGGTGATCGCATTAAAATTCCGACGCCAGCTTACCTCTTGGAAGTTGGCGTCGGCATCCCGGGCTGCGTCCTCCCCCCTCAGGCCTCCCGATCGCTGTGATTGGCTGTTGAATTCTGAACAGCCAATCACAGCCTTTCTCACTGTTTCAGCCAATCAGAGCGGCTGAAACAGTGAGATCGCAGGCTAGGATCGAGTACCGATGTACTCGATCCTAGGCCTGGGCCTAGGAAGGTCCAGACCCCCCCCGGATTGGCGCGATCGCCGATCACATCGATCGCGCCAATCGCAGGGCACAGCCGCGGTATATCCGCGCTGTGCCCTGCCTGTACCTGCCTGGATCGGTGCAGTAATAGCACCGATCCTAGGCCAGGGCCTGTAGGGCATGAAGGAGCTGATTGGCGCGATCGATGTCATCGACGATCGCGCCAATCACAGGGCACAGCAGCGGTGTGACCGCTCTGTGCCCTGCTAGGTGACCTGCCGGTGACCTGCCTAGGAATCGGAGCTGTGAGCTCTGATTACTAGGCCGGTGCCTAGCAACCGGCAATGCAGGGGTCTCCTTTGATTGGTGGGATTGATGTGATCATCGATCCCACCAATGACAGGTCACAGCAGCGATGTGACCGCTCTGTGACCTGTCTGCAAACTGGATCTGACCTGTCTGACCGCACTGCAGGGGTCCTCACACTTGCTGAGGATTCCTGCTGTGCGGTCACACTGCCAGATCTCCTCCTGTGCTGGGCCTTGTGGTGCCACAGTAGCCTGTGACACCACAACTCCTGCTGAAGAAAGAAGAAAGAAGAGAGAAGAAAGAAGAGAGAAGAAAGAAGAGAAAAGAAAGAAAAGACTGCAAACGTGAGTTTTTGAGCCCCGATCCCTGCCCGATCCACCCCAATCCCCCCATTCCCCCCTCCCCCCTTCCCTTTCCCCCCCTTTTTTTACCCCCCCTTTGCGCCGCCGAGCGTTGATTGGTGACGCAGTTCACCGATCAACACTTTCGCACCCCCCTCCGTGCGCACATCCAGCAGCCGCAAACTTTGATAAGTGACAGCGGTCACTTATCAGAGCTCGTGCCTGCCGTTTTTTTTTTCACCCCCCCTTTCCGCCACTCCTGTGCGCACATCCAGCAGCCACGGAACTTTGATAAGTGACACCAGTCACTTATCAGAGCTCGTTCCTGCCGTTTTTTGTTTTTTTTCACCCCCCTTTCCGCCACTCCCGTGCGCACATCCAGCAGCCACGGAACTTTGATAAGTGACACCAGTCACTTATCAGAGCTCGTTCCTGCCGTTTTTTGTTTTTTTTCACCAACTTTTCCGCCACTCCCGTGCTCACATCGAGCAGCCACGGAACTTTGATAAGTGACACCAGTCACTTATCAGAGCTCGTTCCTGCTGTTTTTTTTTTTTGTTTTTTTTCACCAACTTTTCCGCCACTCCCGTGCGCACACCCAGCAGCCACGGAACTTTGATAAGTGACACCAGTCACTTATCAGAGCTCGTTCCTGCCGTTTTTTGTTTTTTTTCACCAACTTTTCCGCCACTCCCGTGCGCACATCGAGCAGCCACGGAACTTTGATAAGTGACACCAGTCACTTATCAGAGCTCGTGCCTGCCAGTTTTTTTTTTCACCCCCCTTTCCGCCACTCCCGTGCGCACATCCAGCAGCCGCGGAACTTTGATAAGTGACAGCGGTCACTTATCAGAGCTCGTGCCTGCCAGTTTTTTTTTTTTTTCACCCCCCTTTCCGCCACTCCCGTGCGCACATCCAGCAGCCGCGGAACTTTGATAAGTGACAGCGGTCACTTATCAGAGCTCGTGCCTGCCAGTTTTTTTTTTTTCACCCCCCTTTCCGCCACTCCCGTGCGCACATCCAGCAGCTGCGGAACTTTGATAAGTGACACCGGTCACTTATCAGAGCTCGTGCCTGCCAGTTTTTTTTTTCACCCCCCTTTCCGTCACTCCCGTGCACACATCCAGCAGCCACGGAACTTTGATAAGTGACACCGGTCACTTATCAGAGCTCGTGCCTGCTGGTTTAGCCTTTTTTTCACAGGCCTTTTTTTTCCCTATTCGCTTTCTTTTCTTTTAGCTTTTTCTTTTCAGCTTAGTTTACACCAATCACTATCCCCCCTACACACACACACACAGTTATAAATAAAGTTCACACAAAGCACCACATTCACAAAAAAAATGTCCCGCTCGTCACGCTCATCCCAACAGCGCTATTCAGTGGAGGAGGCATACGCTTTCCTTGCCTCCGACACTGATAGCGAGGGAGAGGATCCCACATTTCTTTATTTTTCAGATGAAGATTCTTCTTCCTTCTCATCTTCCTCCTCGGGTCCTGCGGAACCGCCACGCAGACGCCCCAGGACAGAACATGAGGCAGCGCCCGCCCCTGAAAATGAACCAGCGCACCCCTCTTCGGACCCCGTATGGACCCCGGCCCCCGAAAATTACGAGCCACTGATTCCTGATTTTGTGGCAGAATCAGGAATCAGGTTTGACTCCACCGGCTTCACAGAAATAGACTTTTTCAAAGTCTTTTTCTCTGAGGATTTAATTAACCTCATGGTGGAGCAAACAAATTTGTACGCTCTGCAATTTTTGGCGCAAAACCCCCGTTCATCATTTTCTAACTGGTCTCCTGTAGACGCAGTTGAAATGATGCAGTTTTGGGGCCTGGTCCTCCATATGGGGATCCTGAAGAAGCCAGAAATTCGGCAATATTGGAGTGTTGATATTTTATACAACACTCCACTGTTCCGAATGGTCATGGCTCGGACGCGTTTTGAGGCCATCCACAAATTCCTGCATTATAATGATAATGCACAGTGTCCCCCACGAGATGACCCCAACTTTGACCGCCTGTTCAAAGTTCGGCCGGTCATCGAACACTTCAACAAAAAGTTTGCTGAAGTGTACGTGCCCTAAAGGGACATCTGCGTGGATGAGTCCTTGGTTCATTTTAAGGGACGGCTCGCATTCCGCCAATACCTGCCCAGCAAGAGGGCAAGGTACGGAATCAAACTCTACAAGCTGTGTGAGAGTACCTCAGGGTACACACACAGCTTTAGAGTTTACGAAGGAAAGGACACCAGGATTGTACCCCCTGAGTGTCCCCCCGTCCTGGGAGTGAGTGGGAAAATTGTGTGGGATTTGGTGCACCCACTGCTGGATAAAGGTTATCACCTTTACACTGATAACTTTTATTCCAGCATCCCACTCTACAAATCCCTCTCTGCGCGAGGTACCGCAGCCTGCGGTACCGTCCGCAAAAATCAGAGAGGCCCCCAAAGACGCTACTTGGGCTGATGCTCAGAAAGGGTGAGAGCAGAGCCCAATGTAGCGACCACCTGTTGGTGGTCAAGTACAAGGACAAGAGGGATGTCCTTCTCTTGACCACCATACATGGTGATGGCAGCGCCCTCAGCACTGTACGGGGTACCTCTACACAGGTCCGCAAACCGAACTGTGTACTGGGGTACAATAAATACATGGGGGGTGTTGATCTCTCTGATCAACTCCTCCAACAGTACAGTGCTTTGAGAAAGGCCAAGGTGTGGTACAAGAAGCTGTCCGTGCACATCGTCCAAATGGCAATGCTCAACGCTTTCCTGCTGTCACGATGTGCACGCAACAGCGATACGACGTACCTTCAGTTTCAGGAGGTAGTGGTTAAGGCCCTGATGTTTGGCGCTCAGGAAACAGCGGGCCCCAGTACTTCCGGAACTGAAGGTGCTCGTATCATACCAGGTCAGCATTTCCCGGGGGTGGTCCCGCCAACTGGAAGAAAAGGTAAGCCGCAAAAAAGGTGCCGAGTGTGTTACAAAAGGGGAATACGCAAGGACACCACTTACCAATGCGACACCTGCCCCGAAAAACCTGGCCTGTGTATGAAGGATTGTTTCAAATTGTACCACACCTCCATGCACTACTAATTTACTTTACAGGAAAAATTAGTTCCAGAAGGGGGGCACATTTAGAAAAGTTCCTTGGGAGTCTACTTTCCAAAATTATGTCACTTGTGGTTTTTTTTTACTGTTTAGGCACATCAGGGGCTCTGCAAACGGAACATGATGTCCGCAGACCATTCCATCAAAGTCTGCTTCCAAAACGTCACAATTTCCCTTCTGAGCCCCGAATTGTGCCCAAACTGTTTTTTCCCACATATGGGGTACCAGTGTACTCAGGACAAATTGGACAACAACTTTTGGTGTCCAATTTCTCCTCTTAACCTTGGGAAAATAAAAAATTGGGGACTAAAACATCATTTGTGTGAGGTAAAAAGTAGGATTTTTTTTTTTCACACCTGGGCATTATAAACTTTAGTGAAACACTTGGGGGTTCAAAGTGCTTATCACACACCTAGATAAGTTCCTTAGGGGGTCTAGTTTCCAAAATGGGGTCAAATGTGGGGGATTTCCACTGTTTAGGCACATCAGGGGCTCTGCTAACGGAACATGATGCCCGCAGACCATTCCATCAAAGTCTGCATTCCAAAACGTCACTGCTTCCCTTCCGAGCCCTGCCGTATGCCCAAACAGTGGATCCCCCCAACATATGGGGTATCAGCGTACTCAGGACAAATTGGACAACCACTTTTGGGGTCCAATTTCTCCTCTTACCCTTGGGAAAATAAAAAATTGGGGACTAAAACATCACTTTTCTGGAAAAAAAAATATTTTTTTTTTCACGCCAGGGCATTATAAACGTTAGTGAAACACTTGGGGGTTCAAAGTGCTCACCACACACCTAGATAAGTTCCTTAGGGGGTCTAGTTTCCAAAATGGGGTCACATGTGGGGGGTTTCCACTGTTTAGGCACATCAGGGGCCTCCAAACGCGACATGGCGTCCGTTCTCAATTCCAGCCAATTTTGGTTTGGAAAAGTCAAACGGCGCTCCTTCCCTTTCAAGCCCTGCCGTGCGCCCAAACAGTGGTTCCCCCCACATATGGGGTATCAGCGTACTCAGGACATGTTGGAAAACAACTTTTGTGGTCCAATTTCTCCTCTTACCCTTGGGAAAATAAAAAATTGGGGACTAAAACATCATGCTTGTGGAAAAAATATGATTTTTTTTCTTCACGGCTCTACATTACAAACTTGCGTGAAGCACTTGAGGGTTCAAAGTGCTCACCACACATCTAGATAAGTTCCTTAGGGGTCTAGTTTCCAAAATGGGGTCACATGTGGGGGGTTTCCACTGTTTAGGCACATCAGGGCCTCTCCAAACGCGACATGGCGTCCGTTCTCAATTCCAGCCAATTTTGGTTTGGAAAAGTCAAACTGCGCTCCTTCCATTCCGAGCCCTGCCGTGCGTCCAAACAGTGGTTCCCCCCCACATATGGGGTATCAGCGTACTCAGGACATGTTGGACAACAACTTTTGTGGTCCAATTTCTCCTCTTACCCTTGGGAAAATAAAAATTTGGGGACTAAAACATCATGTTTGTGGAAAAAATATGATTTTTTTTTCTTCACGGCTCTACATTACAAACTTGCGTGAAGCACTTGAGGGTTCAAAGTGCTCACCACACATCTAGATAAGTTCCTTAGGGGGTCTAGTTTCCAAAATGGGGTCACATGGGGGGGGTTTCCACTGTTTAGGCACATCAGGGGCCCTCCAAACGCGACATGGCGTCCGTTCGCAATTCCAGCCAATTTTGGTTTGGAAAAGTCAAACGGCGCTCCTTCCCTTTCAAGCCCTGCCATGCACCCAAACAGTGGTTCCCCCCCACATATGGGGTATCAGCGTACTCAGGACATGTTGGACAACAACTTTTGTGGTCCAATTTCTCCTCTTACCCTTGGGAAAATAAAAATTTGGGGACTAAAACATCATATTTGTGGAAAAAATATGATTTTTTTTCTTCACGGCTCTACATTACAAACTTGCGTGAAGCACTTGAGGGTTCAAAGTGCTCACCACACATCTAGATAAGTTCCTTAGGGGTCTAGTTTCCAAAATGGGGTCACATGTGGGGGGTTTCCACTGTTTAGGCACATCAGGGGCCCTCCAAACGCGACATGGCGTCCGTTCTCAATTCCAGCCAATTTTGGTTTGGAAAAGTCAAACGGCGCTCCTTCCCTTTCAAGCCCTGCCGTGCGCCAAAACAGTGGTTCCCCCCCACATATGGGGTATCAGCGTACTCAGGACATGTTGGACAACAACTTTTGTGGTCCAATTTCTCCTCTTACCCTTGGGAAAATAAAAATTTGGGGACTAAAACATCATGTTTGTGGAAAAAATATGATTTTTTTTCTTCACGGCTCTACATTACAAACTTGCGTGAAGCACTTAAGGGTTCAAAGTGCTCACCACACATCTAGATAAGTTCCTTAGGGGGTCTAGTTTCCAAAATGGGGTCACATGTGGGGGGTTTCCACTGTTTAGGCACATCAGGGGCCCTCCAAACGCGACATGGCGTCCGTTCGCAATTCCAGCCAATTTTGGTCTGGAAAAGTCAAACGGCACTCCTTCCCTTTCAAGCCCTGCCGTGCGCCCAAACAGTGGTTCCCCCCCACATATGGGGTATCAGCGTACTCAGGACAAGTTGGACAACAACTTTTGTGGTTCAATTTCTCCTCCTACCCTTGGGAAAATAAAAATTTGGGGACTAAAACATCATGCTTGTGGAAAAAATATGATTTTTTTTCTTCACGGCTCTACATTACAAACTTGCGTGAAGCACTTGAGGGTTCAAACTACTCACCACGCATCTAGATAAGTTCCTTAGGGGGTCTAGTTTCCAAAATGGGGTCACATGTGGGGGGTTTCCACTGTTTAGGCACATCAGGGCCTCTCCAAACGCGACATGGCGTCCGTTCTCAATTCCAGCCAATTTTGGTTTGGAAAAGTCAAACTGCGCTCCTTCCATTCCGAGCCCTGCCGTGTGCCCAAACAGTGGTTTTCCCTCACATATGGGGTATCGGCGTACTCAGGAGAAATTGCACAACAACTTTATTGGTCCTTTTTCTCCTTTTTCCCTTGTGAAAATAAAAAAAATGTTTGTAAAAGATCATTTTTGTGACTAAAAAGTAAAATGTTCATTTTTTCCTTCCACGTTGCTTCAGCTCCTGTGAAGCACCTGAAGGGTTAATAAACTTCTTGAATGTGGTTTTGAGTACCTTGAGGGGTGTAGTTTTTAGAATGGTGTCACTTTTGGGTATTTTCTGCTATATAGACACCTCAAAGTGACTTCAAATATGAGGTGGTCCCTAAAAAAAATGGCTTTGTAAATTTTGTTGTAAAAATGAGAAATCGCTGGTCAACTTTTAACCCTTATAATTTCCTAACAAAAAAAAATTTTGTTTCCAAAATTGTGCTGATGTAAAGTAGACATGTGGGAAATGTTATTTCTTAACTATTTTGTGTGACATATATCTCTGTTTTAAGGGAATAAAAATTCAAAGTTTGAAAATTGCAAAATTTTCAAAATTTTTGCCATATTTGCGTTTTTTTTCATAAATAAACGCAAGTTATATGGAAGAAATTTTACCACTATCATGAAGTACAATATGTCACGAGAAAACAATCTCAGAATCGCGAAGATCCGTTGAAGCGTTCCAGAGTTATAACCTCATAAAGAGACAGTGGTCAGAATTGTAAAAATTGGCCCGGTCATTAACGTGCAAACCACCCTTGGGGGTGAAGGGGTTAAGGACAAAAACATCCAGGAAGGATGGGAAATCTTGAAAAATGAGATTCTCAAAGCACAATTGTTAACAATTCCGAAAAGAGGGAAGAATAGGAAGCATTTAAGGAAACCAGGATGGATGAACACAGAACTTAAATACATGCTAAAAAGGAAAAAAGAAATGTTTATCAAATGGAAAGAGGGAGGCATATCTAAATAAGAATATAATGCTGTCTGCAGAACCTACAGGGCACATTCAGATTATCTAAAGCTGACAATGAATTAAGGCTTGCAAAAGACATCAAAATCAACAAAAAGGATTTTGGGGATATGTCCAAAGTAAAAGAAAAGTCAAAGATGCTATAGGATTTTTACAGGATGAAAATGATGAAATGGTAAGACAGGATGTTGAGAAGGCCAAACTTTTAAATTCCTATTTTGCATCTGTTTTCTCTCAGAAAGGAAATGTAACATCAACTGATCTTCACTGTCCTATTAAGAGAATAGAAAAATCCAGGATATCTATAACAGTACAATAGTGAGGAAACACTTAGCTAACATAAATTAATTCAAGTCTCCAGGTCCAGATGAATTACACCCCAGAGTACTGAAGGAGATAGCAGAAGAAATTTTTGAACCACTCTCCATAATCTTTGAAAATTCTTGGAGAAAAGAAGTCCCAGAAGACTGGAGAAGAGCAAATGTTCCTATCTTCAAAAAGGGGAAGAAGGTGGACCCAGGGAACTATAGGCAGGTGAGTCTGACTTCTATACCAGGAAAGATCTTTGAACAAATTATTAAACAACATGAGTCAGCATGGGTTTGTAACTAATAAGTCATGTCAGCTTAATTTTCTTCTATGACAGAATCACTGACTGGGTGGATCAGGGAAATGCTGTAGATACAGTATATGTTGACTTCAGCAAAGCATTTGACAAAGTATCGCACACAATCCTTATTGAAAAAATGACTAAGTATGGAATGGACAAGACAACTGTTAGGTAGATTCATAACTGGCTTAGTGATCGGTCCCAAAGAATGTTCGTAAATGGCTGCACATCCAGTTGGAAGAATGTCTCAAGTGGGGTACCACAGGGCTCTGTCCTGGGCCCTGTATTGTTCAACATCTTTATCAATGATTTAGATGAAGGAATTGAGGGTAAGCTGATTAAATTTGCTGATGACACAAAGCTAGGAGGGATAGCTAATTCTAGAAAAGAGAGAGATAGGATTCTAAAAGATATAAATAAACTGGAGCAGTGGGCAGCAACTAACAGAATGGTTTTTAACAAGGAAAAATGCAAAGGACTACATCTGGGCAATAAAAATTAAAAAAGCATATACAGAATGGGAGGAATAGGGCTAAGCAACAGCACATGTGAAAAAGACTTGGGTATACTAATAGATCACAGACTGAACATAAGTCAACAGTGTGATGCAGCAATAAAAAGGCAAATACAATTCTAGGATGTATTAACAGAAGCATACAGTTTAGATCATGTGAAGTTATTATTGCCCTCTATTCCTCTTTGGTCAGACCTCATCTGGAATACTGTGTCCAGTTTTGGGCACCACATTTTAAAAAAGAACAAACTGGAGCAAGTTCAGAGAAGAGCGACCAGAATGGTGACCGGTCTGCAAACCATGTCCTATGAGGAACGGTTGCAGGATTTGGGAATGTTTAGCTTGCAAAAGAGAAGACTGAGAGGAGACTTAATAGCTGTCTACAAATATCTCAAGGGCTGTCACATTGTAGAAGGATTATCTTTATTGTCATTTGCACAAGGAAAGACTAGAAGCAATGGGATGAAACTGAATGGGAGGAGACACAGATTAGATATTAGAAAAAACTTTTTGACAGTTTGGGTGATCAGTGAGTGGAACAGGCTGCCATGAGAGGTGGTGAGTTCTCCTTCAATAGAAGTCTTCAAACAGAGGCTGGACCGATATCTGTCTGGGATGATTTAGTGAATCCTGCTTTGAGCAGGGGGTTGGACCAGATGGCCCAGAATGTCCCTTCCAACTCTACCATTCTATGATTCTATGATTCTAGCTTGATGCGGCTGAAACAGAGAAGGCCACAGCACTATCCGGGTCCCACGCAGACCTGCAAGTATATACAGGCAACTCAGGGCGTAATTGTCTGTCCCGTACCTGGTCTCTCCTAGGCGGCACGCGCGCTGTACTTGTAAAGGGGTGGAATAATATTATTTCCTTGCTCTCCCCTCTTAGAAGTTCTGTACAATAATTCGGTGGTACTGCTATATGTTGCCATGTATTATCACCCAATCAATGGTATTGCCACACTTGTTACATGTGCTACCATGTCCTGTAATGTGTTGTGTTATATGTTAGTTAGGGAAAGCGTAGTGCACTCTTTGGGCACTAGAGGGGCACTGTAGTACATAGAGTTCTTAGCAAGGTAGAGATAAGTGTAGGAGGGGCTGCCGAGAGTTAAGGTTAGGTTAGAAGGAAGTTAGTCAGACAGGGCCAAGGTGCCTGAAGTGTCCACATGGGCTATAGGCCCAGGATGGCTCGGCAGCAGCGTAAAGTTATTCAGAGGAAGGCCCAGCTATCCACAGTTATTGGAAGTCTGCACAGTGGGCTAGAACAGCAGCTAATGTGTGGCGACTCATCGCTTGGGAGGAGGATCTTAGGGCCGGAGTCGGACAGGCTGAGGAACAGAAGGATGCTGTAGCTGCACTGGGAGTAGTATAGATGGGTCGGATGCTTTTCCAGAGGCAACTGAACCAGATGGCTGATGATTTCAAGTCTGGGGCGAAACAGGCAGAAGGAGTTGTCATCATGACAAGGTTAGGCCAGGAAGAAGCTGGAGGGCAGTCTTAGACGGTCCGGTCCGGGTACGTGCTGGGTGGAAGTATCAGCAAATTAGAGAAAGCTGAGGAAACATGTCAAGACGGATGTGTTATTAGTGATGTGCCAACAGTGGATATATTGTGCGTAGTTGTCAGTAAAGAAACCATTCAAGTTACCATGGACTGTGTCACAGTTATTTGGAGTCACCTGGAAAAGGGGCTTTCGCCGATTGGGAAGTGCCCGACGGGACCTGAACCTGGAGACACAGGTATGCTGAATAGTGGACTTTGCTTTTCTGTGGAGGAAGGCCTGGACACTGACGCTCTAGCGTCCCTGGCCACGACTATAGTCCTAGCCGACCCTTACATACTCACAGACACGGAGCGTGCGGCGCCTTGCTCTCTGGTAATCACTGGATACCCTGCACTTCTCTCTCTCAAGTCCCCACTGGTGGCGGCAGGGGTAATCTGATGCAGGTCTGTGCAGTGTCGGTGCTCAAAGGCCGGAGCACTCCTGTTTCCCTGCTGCGCACTGTCTGCTCCCGCCAAAACTGACTGTTTCTGTGCACGCTGTGGCTGCTGATGCTTAGTCACGCCCCCTGCTTCCTGGTGCAAAGGTTTGTCCGATCTCTTATTCTTTCCCCCGGACAACAGAGGTGACAGCCTCAACAGTTCCTGACCAGGTACAGAACAGGTACCCAAAGCCTGGTACTTCTCCTTACATATTAGTGAACTGGAGGCTATTACCCATGAGAAATGGGGTGTGATTCCTTAGGAACACTGCCAGAAGCTGGTGTCTTGCTATGCATCACTATGCTTCAGGACATAGCAGCCAAAGGTGCTCTACTAAATTCTAAAGACATTTGTCATAAAGGGGTTGAATAATTCTGAGACTGCTTACTGCTTAATTTACAAGTATACTGCATCTTGAATTAGATCAGACTTATTTTTCTGATACAGAGCTCAAAATCCCTTGCTGACCTTCAGATTCAGAGTTCACAGTATACATGTGCTTACAGTTGCTATTAGCATGTTAATAGAAGTGGTATAAACATATATGTCAATCCATACTAAGAACAGATTATCAATATGTCAATCTTGGACAACCCCTTTAAGCTGTGCCTTTATGTGTTTTGATGATTTGATCCTGAGACTGTCTAGCACATGAATGAGGTCTCATACTGATGCTTTCTTTTCGGGAGCCCCTTAGTTGTAGGGTTCACTAGTTGAAGAACAGTAATATTATTATTATCATATATAGATTCAATGAGAAGTATTCAACCCCAATTGTAAATTAAGCTTATTAGGAAGAACTTTTTCTGAAAATTGAAAGTACAGAAATGCAAATCCTAGAGATACTGTTAGATATACAATAATTCACAAGTTCAAAGTTAAAGGAATGCAGGCTACATTATCTGGACACAGAAGAAAGAGGAAGCCATCACTGACTGCCATCAAATTTATGAGTAGGCAGGTAGTCAAAATTCCTCAAGTAATTGTAAAAGACTTGCATCAAGATTTGATATCAATAGGCACTAAGTTTTCAGTGAACACTATAAAATGTATACTAAATGCTGAAGGTCTCCATACCTGACTCCAAGACGTACACCTATATTGATCCAAATACAAAAAAATGTTGGCTCCAATATACTCAATTCATATAAATAAGGCAGAAAAGTTTGGGGATTCCGTTCTGTAGAGTTGTACAACTGTACTGGAACTTTTATGGGTCAGTGATGTTTTTAGGAGGAAGAATGTAGCATCTTCTAAAAAGAACAGCCTGCCTACAGTGAAGCATGAAATTGGTTTGGTGATACTTACAGTGAAAAAAATTGGTGACTTAGTGATGCCCGCAGTGAAACATGGCCCTGGCTTTGTGATGCCTACAGTGAAGTAAGGTGGTTGTTTGTGATGCCTCCAGTGAAGCAAGGTTATGGCTCATTGATGCCTACAGTGAAGCATGGCAGTGGCTCGGTGATGCATACAGTGAAGCATGATGGGAACTTGGTTGATGCCTACATTAAAGAATCTCTATGGCACAGTGATGCTATGGGGCTGCTTTGCTTCTTTTGGTACTAGAAACTTGCAGCATGTAGAGTGCAAGATAGATTCACTCAAGTGGCGAGAAATCCTAGGAGAAAATATTATGCCTTCTGTGAGGAAGCTGAATCTTGGATATCATTGGATCTTCCAACAAGACAATGAGCCCAAGAATACCATTAAGTCGATCAAGACTTGGTTTTTGAAGAAGTTCTAGATGATTCTGGAGGGGCCATCACAGTTGCCAGACTTATTTTTCTGATACAGAGCTCAAAATCCCTTGCTGACCTTCAGATTCAGAGTTCACAGTATACATGTGCTTACAATTGCTATTAGCATGTTAATAGAAGTGGTTTTAATATATATATCAATCCATACTAAGAACAGATTACCAATATGTCAATCTTGGACAACCCCTTTAAGCTGTGCCTTTATGTGTTTTGATGATTTGATCCTGAGACTGTCCAAACAAAATTGGAACTGTTGGTTGATATGAACAGTGAAAGCAAATCACTTAATAAAACTAGTTTGGAGGTGCTACTTTTTAAACACAGTGGAGGTTTTATTTAACTACCAAAAGTAGACATTATCAATCACATTTTTTATTCAAATTTGCCAGGTTTGACAAATTTTTCACAAAAAATTTCAAAAAAATTCAATTTGCAGCAAATCGATTCACTGCGCATCGTAATACTGCAAAGCATTGAATTTCCCTGAAAAGACCTTAGGCTACTTTCACACATCAGGTTTTTACAATCAGGCACAATCCGTCAAAGTTTAAAAAAGACAGATCCAGCCAGATTGTATAAAACTGATGCGACGGATCAGTTTTTTAGACGGATCCGTCATGAACTTTTGAACCTTGAGAAATGCAGTCTGAGCATGCCTGGAATGAGGAGAGGAGAGAGAGAGAGAGAAAGGGTCTAAAAATTATCCCTCTTTGTCATTTGTGATCAAGCAGACCATTCTGTGTAAAACACTGACCAAACTGATGGTGTCATTCAGACGGCCATATAAATTGGACCAAAATCGGAAAACAGTGAACGGCCGGCTGCCCTCTAAATCTAGTCTTGACAGTTCCATGTATTTCTATGCAGCTGTCACACTCGGATCGGGAGTGCTTGAACTCCGTTTCAATCTCCATTTCAATCTCAGTCCGATTTATACGGCTGTCTGACTGCGCCCTAAATGTGGTTCCACAGACAGCATTTCAAAAGGAAAAATCCACTACAATTTGTGATACATTTTTTTGAGCCAAGAGATGCACCAGGCGAAAGTATGAGTAAACCTTTAGGCTTCCGATTCCCATTTGAATCTTTTTCTGCGTTGGCTGAAAAAAAAGTAATTAAAAAATCACTTTGCCATTTTGCTAAAAACATTATTTCTGTAGCCACGCGTTTTGTTGTAACCATTGTTATTACAACTGTGCTCATTTCGATTATTGCTACCCTGGTCATACAATAAATTCAGCCAAACGTGTGCTAGAAGACAAAGCCAAGGTCAATGGTTTTGAGAACTAGCAAAAAAGCATCAGGTTGCAGAGTAAGGTAATTTTTGGATCATCATTTACTAAAAGTAGTAAGGCAGAATGGTACATTTACTAGTGCAATTGAGTGCAACGCGTTCTACAAGACACATAAGTTTACTGAATGAAGCTGTCTGTTCAGCATAGCTTAACAGCACCCTCTGGGCTTTGAATCAGCAAAGCTCCATCACACTTTAGCAGATTTGTATCTAAGCACTGTCCACCATGTACAATTTGGATATCATACTATTGAAATGACCTTATTTTAAGTTAGAGGTGGGCACGCAATTCATGAGTTGACATAATATTTCCGAAAAAGTGGATAAATCACAAGTCATAAAAGTAGTCTCTAAAAATGTATTTCTACTATTAAGAAAAAAAAAACAGTAAGGACACATTCATTCCTATTCTATTACTTTTTAAAGCCAAGATATTGGGTGCCAGAATTACTTTTATTGCCTTTCCCTTGAAAAATTTATATGAATTATATGGCTATTTTTTACATACATATGAATGGTGAGTAAAGATACTGTATTTCCCTTTATTTCTAAAAGGTAAAAATGTTTATATACAAAAGCTACTATACATCAATGAAAAAAAAGCAACACAGTATAGAGGGCACAGTGTAGATAATTTTTTGGTCCAGTTTCAAACAGTTGCAAATTTCGGTGCACACCATTTTTGCACAAAATTTTTTTACTTTTTGTGATTTTATGCCGCTTTTGCCACCTTTGCTGCCTTTCAAAAGTGGGTGTGACTTGGTATACAAATGAGGGTTAAGACAGATTAATGATTTTTCAAAAAGTCATCAAAAAGTCTTAAGATCAATCCACTAAGGGGATGGCGGAAAAGGTGTAGCAACATTTCTCTGGACAAATCATGAGATTTTAAGATGTACCAAATTGATCAATTGTGAGAATTTAATACATTTAGCGCAGATAATGGCAATACAGATAAAAATAAAGGTGACTTTAAAAATGCCAGTGATAATACAAAACCCTATGGATGGAGATTTATCATCCTCTGTATACCAGTACACTGGAGTGAAAGGCCCCCGAGTCATCAGTTTCCAAAAGTTATCTAGCATAAAACTACTCGAAACTAAACAAAATTATATTGCAACTTGAAATTGCTCAAAAATTTTGCAACTTTTGTCATTTTTTTGTCCCATCTAGATTTTTGAAAAGTGTGTGGCGCTTAGATAAAGGGGGCGTGGTCGAGC
Source organism: Oophaga sylvatica (assembly GCA_033576555.1). Taxonomy (NCBI): domain Eukaryota; kingdom Metazoa; phylum Chordata; class Amphibia; order Anura; family Dendrobatidae; genus Oophaga; species Oophaga sylvatica. The sequence goes on from JARQOD010000003.1 coordinate 556,708,058, forward strand.
AAAACTGACAATTCCTCTAATTTACAACAAAAAAAGTGCATTTTTTATAGTAGCTCACAACAGAGGAAAAATGTGCTAAATTCTTTAAGAAGTACATGCTTCTTGATGCATTTGGCACATCTTATTCCAGCACACTCTTCAATGAGGCTGGTGTACAAAACAAGTCTTGATTAATTGATGCCAAAATGTTACATAACTAGTTGCAAATTGTAGTTTTGAAAAAATTTTGAGACTTTTTGCCCTTTTGCACCAGGCCAGGAACTTTTTATAAAAAAAACTAAGCAGGTCTTAACAAAATGGGGCATGGCCTACTATTTCATGACAGATTTACTAGTATGCACCAGAGACAACTGGAGGCAACTTTTGCTGACGTCTACAACAGCTAATTTTCTGGCATCACAAGTGTGCCAAATTTATCAAATAGTCGCTCATTGTTTGATAAATTTGGCACATCTTTAATTGTAAAACTTCTGGGTAAAGCTGTTTCTCCACTCTTTACTCCATTTGCAACTTTTCTGGTGAGGGCAGCATAAAATTTTTAACTTTTGCAAATGTATGAAATGTGCCAAACTTTGTAAAAAAAAAATACATTTTACCTCTTGTGCCTTGAAGTAAATTGTGTCATCTTTTATCATCATGACATATTAAAGTCAATTCTGTAATTTTTTCATAGCTACTTTATCTAATAGAGGGTTTGATATCCCCAATATAGACAAATATTTTAAAATAATTGTTGCATTGTATAGCCACCATAAGAGGGAACTCAGAAGCTTATGTATACTGTTTTATTATTGAGTACAATATCAAAATAATATGCAGTAAGCTCCTATGCTTCCCTTAGTGCACACATGTCAAATTCTGAGTGAGTGTATTTGGCCCGCGATTCTTCACATCCAGCATTACACTTTCAACTGTATCGTCATCCTGAATGCCAATACAGTTGAAAGCAATGATGAAAGAGGAAGACGTCAGCTGATGCTCTCTTCGCAATCATTCTCCCTCTCCATGTGACGTATCAGTGGAGAGGGTGCGATGACATGACCACAATGCGCCCGCTGTGCCGAGCAGTGCATAGATTCAGAACGCTCACTGCCGAGCCCGAAGTAGAGGAGGTATGGGGAGAGGTAATTTTTTTTTTATGTTGGGCTCATTATACTGTATTGAGAACTATGTGGAGCTTTTATACTTTACAGAAGGCAATGCAAGGCTCATTATACTGGATGGAGGACTATGTGGGCCCATCATACTATATGGAAGGCTATGTGGGGCCTATTATACTGTATGGATGACTGTGTAGGGCCATTATACTGTATGGAGGCCTATGTGGGGCAATTATGCTGTATGGAAGGCAATGCAGGGCTTATTATATTGTATGGATGACTATCTGGGGCCATTATACAGTATTGAAGGTAATGCAGCATTTATCATACTGTATGGAGGACTATGTGGGGTTATTGTACGGTATGGAAGGCAATTCAGGGCCCATTATACTGTAGGAAGGAGTATGTCGGACTATTATGCTGTATGGAAGGCAATGCAGGGTCGATTATACTGTATGGATGACTATGTGGGGCATTATACTGTATGGAAGGCAATGCAGTACCCATTATATTGTATGGAGGACTATGTGGGGTCATTTCACTGTATGAAAGGCAATACAGGGCCCATTACACTGTGTCAAAGACAATGTGGGTTTATTATACTGTATGGAAGGCAATGTAGGGACCATTATACTGTAGGAAGGACTATTAAGGACTATGTGGGGCCATTATACTGTATGAAGGACTACGTGGGGCCATCATACTATACGGAAGGCAATGCAAGGCTCATTATACTGTATGGGGACTATGTGGGCCCATAATACTATATGGAAGGCTATGTGGGGCCCATTATACTGTATGAAAAGCAATGTGGAGGCCATTATAATGTATGGAGGACTGTTATGTTAGGTAGCTGAGGAGGACAGGAACAACAGCCGGGCAGCCGAACACCTGAGATGTTGGTAACTAATGGGTTGCAGATTCCTAAACTAACCACACAACTAGAGGTAGCCGTGGAGCGTTCCTACGTTGATCCTAGACGCCTCGTCACAGCCTGAGAGATAACTACACCTAAAAGCAGAAAGATGAAGGCTATCTGCCCGGAGCAGATCCCCAAAGAAAATAGGAAGCCCCCAAACATGTAATGGCGGTTAGACAAAAAGATAGCACGGACACAGACAGAAAATAGAATGAGCAAATGCTGGGGCCACAAGCTGACTAAATAGGATAGGACAGGAGAGATTACTTCTGCAACCGAAACCCTACAAAAATCCAACAATTCTGATTACAAAAATACTGAGATCACACGATCTCGCCACCCACTAAATCAGATCTCAGTGTGAACAAAACCAAGCCGCAGCTGCTGAAAAAGCAGGAAATAGCAAATGAAAAAACAACAGTGGCTACAGACAAACTGTGAGGACCACAGGCCCCAGGAGGGGACCCGGCTGTCCTCCACAAATGTGCAGAAAACTATGCAAATAGCAAGCACAAAAAGAAAAGCAGAAAATATCTTATCTGAAAGCAGCAGACCGGTGCAGGCAAGACATATCAGTCCAGTCAGTGATCCCAGATTGCCATTCCTCGCTGGAAGGTTCAGTACTGTCTGTAACCACCAGAGGGAGCCTCTGCTCATTCACAACAGAGGACTATGTAAGCTAATTATACTATATGGAAGCAATGCAAGGCCCATTATACTGTAGGAAGGACTATGTGGGGCCATTATACTGGATAAAAAGCAATGCAGGGCCTATTATACTGTACGGAGAACTATGTGGGGCCATTATACTGTATAGAGGACTATGTGGGGCCATTATAGTATATGGAAGGCAATGTAGGGCCAATTATACTGTAAGGAAGGACTATTAAGGACTATGTGGGTCCATTATACTGTATGAAGGACTACGTGGGGCCATCATCTATATGGAAGGCAATGCAGGCTCATTATACTGTATGGAGGACTATGTGGGCCCATAATACTATATGGAAGGCTATGTGGGGCCCATTATACTGTATGAAAAGCAATGTAGAGGCCATTATAATGTATGGAGGGCTAGTAAGGTAATTATACTATATGGAAGGCAATGCAAGGCCCATCATACTGTAGGAAGGACTATGTGGGGCCATTATACTGTGTAAAAAGCAATGCAGGGCCTATTATACTGTATGGAGAACTATGTGGGGTCATTATACTGTGTAGAGGACTATGTGGGGCCATTATACTATATGGAAGGTAATGCAGGGCCCATTATACTGTATGGAGGACTTTGGGGTTATTATACTGTATGGAAGGCAATGCAGGGACCATTATATTGTAGGCAGGACTATAAAGGACTATGTGGGGCCATTATACTGTATGGAGGACTATATTGAGCCCATTATACTGTGTGGAGGCTGTTTCGGGATCACATTTGGGGAATCAAACTATGATGGGTCACTGTACTTTGCCAGGGTGGTTGGGGGGTATAGTAGGGACTTCATACCGAGTGTGTGGAGGGTACTGTGAAGGAATTCACTGTGGATGTATCTTACTGTGTTTGGTGGGCACTTTTGCTGGCTTCATACTTTATTATTGGTATTATTTATTTATTCATATTTAAATAATTCCATTTTGTCATATGCTTTTACTGCTCTTACATATTATATTACTCCAGTATGCCCCATTTGTGGCTATTTGTTTACTTTATTCTTAGATCTAATAATTAAAATGTACTTTGTTTGGGGACAACACATTGAAGTTTGTTTGCATTGTTATATTTGGTAATAAGTAGAGTTGAGCGATACTTTCCGATATCCAAAAATATCACTAAAATATCGGCCCATACCGAATACCGATACCGGAAGTCCCATGTAAGTCTATGGGAACAAAATATCGCAACTAAAAAAACACTTTCTTTCCTTGTAAACACAAAATATACACACATAGAATACATATATATATATATATATATATATATACATGTCATTGTGACATATATATATATACATATATTTATAGTTTATTCACTTCTACATAGTAAAATAGCCTCTGATTCAATTGCCGGGTAAAGCCGGCATTTGTGAAAAGACAGAAGCACCCGAGGGTCCAGTCGCCACAGAGATGTTGCATCGCACCGAGCGGTGTGACAACTTACTCTCAGGTAAGGAGGAAACACCCCATTGACTCCAACCACTGCATTCAACAGTACACTATGCCAGCTGAGTGTAGGCGGACCCAATGGGATGGTCTAGCTCAGGCTGGTTAGAACAGGGTGTAGCTAGTTGGATGGGAGGGGTTGAGGCAGCCTTATGCTGCATGTCTTTGTAGTAAGAATTGTTTCCTTTCCTGCTTTCTTACTACGTCGCATACTCCACTCTGCTACATCACTCTGCACCATTGCTCTATCTCACATCTATCTGCCCTGGAAGGATACCGTCTTACCTGTAGAAGACTTATCACCTAGCTGCACTACACCATCCCTGCCAGAGGACCTGCACAGCAGCGCTGGTCACCCTGACCAGGTACTACAGGTGGCGTCACGACAAACTACACAAACATTCTATCATCCCCTGGAAATATCCCACATTCCAGTGAGCGACCAGGGCACGGACATAGCTGTGCTACCCGTCACATCCCCCATAGAAGTCGACGGGCTTGGTGCCGAGTACCCCCAAAACCTGTGGCTCTGTGCGACTCAACTTTGGCGTCACGAACAGGATTCAGAAGCTCGCTATAAGCGAGTCCTGTGTGCCTTAATTGAACTGTTTTTTTGCTTGAGAATTGCAAAAATCATCATAGACTGTATTTGCCATTTTTCCGTCATATCTGCGCCACGAGGCACAGGTGAAGAATAAGGGCGTGCTCTCGTGGGCGTACACTCACTCCGTGGCGCGAAAACGATGTCCGCCCACTCTAAATGTTACTGCAATGTAAGATCGTGCCCCACAGCTCTGGAGTTCCGCCTCCTCATCCTCCTCAGTGGGCGGAAACGAACGCGAAGGTCCCGCCTCCCTACAAAAGATGGCGCCTCTCCTGATGCTAATGACACATGTGACTTGGCAGAGATGGCGAACGGACGTGAGCAGAAATGGGAAGGGATGGAGGAGTCAGAGCTCTCCCCCCACGGAAGCGACCCGATCGCCACGGAGCCACCGTTTGGCACCCGGCCTGGAAACCCTCCTACGCTGGAAGAAGCGGAGGATAACCTGAGAGACCTGGCCCGGCACCGGGAGGAGGTCGCCAGGATGGAAGCGAGCTGGCGGGCCCTAAAACTACACTTGGAGCGGCGCCAATCCCTCTTACCCCCTGAAGTGTCTGTACCGGAAGGTGAGGCACCCGTTCCAGTAGAGGAGGCCGTGCGGGCATCCCAGCCCTTGCAATCTGAACCGGTTGCCAGTATCTCAGTGGAGGCACCCGTTCCAGTAGAGGAGGCCGTGCGGGCATCCCAGCCCTTGCAATCTGAACCGGTTGACAGTATCTCAGTGGAGGCACCCGTTCCAGTAGAGGAGGCCGTGCGGGCATCCCAGCCCTTGCAATCTGAACCGGTTGCCAGTATCACAGTGGAGGCACCCGTTCCTGCAGAAAACGCCGCACCAGCACCCCAGATCCCGCTGTCTGCCCCCGTCGCTGAGGCAGAAGAAGCGACACCCGTCCTCATGGAGGAGGCCGCGCAGGCACCAGAGCTCTACCTGCCTGTACCGGAGCCCCGACCATCATCTGTTCCAGAGCCGGCTGCTTCCGCCACAGGTGAGCGCCGCCAGGACTGGCGGGCGCCAGGAGAGCTGCCGCAAACCGGACATCGTAAGATGGCGTTTGATGGTGGAGACATGGAGCTGCTGGTGGAGGAGAATTACAACCGGCGTCAGGAGGAAGAGTGGAGACGTCGGGAGCGGGAAGCAGAGTGACAAAGGGAGCAGCGAGAATCCCAAAAGCTTCGGCAACGTCACCTGGACAAGGACCTGGCAGAGAAGGCACGTATGAGAAAGGATAAAAGTACGGCGTAAGGGTGCAGTACGGAACTTTAAGTTAAAAGGTGGTTGGGGCTTCATCCAGGAGCCTGGACTTTATTTAGAAGTCTTTGTAACCCGGCGGGACGTGGAGGCTCACCTCCCAGAAGGACACCCGGGGAGGGACCTGTTGGCAGGAGACTTGGTGACTTACACCCGACACTGGGGTTACAATGGATGGTACGCCCTAAATGTTACCAGGTGCAACCCTACTCCCCAGAGTGTCAGGAAACTGACAGACCCTCCGAGCCTTCAGCCTCCCCCAACCAGGCCTCTGCACAAGTGCCCACCCCACGCCGTAAATCTCCCCAGCCTCCCTCAGTGGTCTCCTCAGCAGCCCCAGCTATGGACATGATAATGATAGCTGGCCCGTACCCGGCGCCTGTTAGGCCCCCTGGGGTTCGTTCAGTCCGGGACATAGGGTTCCAGACCCGGAGGGAGACGAAAGAGGTGGCCACACAGACCCAGATAGCGGGTCACGACGTAACTGTACAGGCCACACGACGTCATCAGGTCTGGGTGGACCCTCCTGTCACGGATGTTTGGCAAGCTCCAGAAGAGTACCAGGTGGTACCTGTAAGAGGCCAGCCAAAGAAGTCTAAATAACCCGGACAGGGTCTCTGTATGTAAATAGTTAAATTATTGATGTACCCGGACGGGTGAATGTTCATAAAAAGAAGTTTATTGTTGCCTTAATATACCCAGGTTGGGTAATGGTTTGATGTACCCGGACGGGTGAATGTTCAGAAGAACAAGTTTATTGTTGCCTTTATATACCCAGGTTGGGTAATGGTGTTTCAATGTAATCAAAATGTTGAACTTTGAAGCCATGAACTGTACTGGCTCACAAACTTTTCTGTAAATAGTTGGCACTTCGGTGCTCCATCTTGGTTTTACAAAAAACTTAACTGTGCACTATTTTCAACTACCTCAGAAACTAAAAACCCGTTTGGTGTGGCCGAAAGTGAGGTCTGCTCAAGGAAAGTCTTGCAGCCCACCCAAGACCACAGTTGGAGGTTTGGAGCGGGTCCTCCACAAGCACAAGTAAAGGACACTGTGAAGTTACCCCGGTGGGGGTAGTCCTAAGAAGTCTCAACGAACTTCGGCAGTAATGCTATTTGCACTTTTGTAATGTTATTATTAAAATTTTTATTATGCAACGTTTAACTTGAAGTGTTTCCTGCTTTCTTACTACGTCGCATAGTCCACTCTGCTACATCACTCTGCACCATTGCTCTATCTCACATCTATCTGCCCTGGAAGGATAGCGTGTTACCTGTAGAAGACTTATCACCTACCTGCACTACACCATCCCTTCCAGAGGACCTGCACAGCAGCGCTGGACACCCTGACCAGGTACTACAGGTGGCGTCACGACAAACTACACGAACATTCTATCATCCCCTGGAAATATCCCACATTCCAGTGATCGCCCAGGTCACGGACCGAGCTGTGCTACTCGTGACATCCCCCATAGAAGTCGACGTGATCGGTGCCGAGTACCCCCAAAACCCCTGTCTCTGTGCGACTCAACTTCCCTCACTGTGCTGGCACTTTACATTTACAATGCCTCTGGGTTTTTTTTTTTGGGGGGGTGGGGAACATTCAGACTTTTGCTATGGGGCCCCATGATTTATATGTACGCCCCTGCTGCTGAGGCATGGTATTTAAGGCTGTTAAGGAGCCAACATACATGGACCTTGCCAGCAGCGTCGGACTGGAGTACCTTGGGCCCACCAGAGAAAATATATTCTTGCGGCCCAACATCATACTTCCCAACCTTTGAATAAGGAAAGAGGGAAAAGGCTGTGGCACGCTGTGCATGCTGCAGAAAATTTTAGGCCATGCCACGTTGCACCACAGACTGTCCAGGAGTTGGTGGATGCTTTAGTCCAGGTGTGGGAGGAGATCCCTCACGAGACCATCCGTCGCGCTCATCAGGAGCATGGCCAGAAGTTGTAGGGAGGTCATACAGCATACCTCCCAAATTTGGAAGACAGGAAAGAGGATTAAAGGCTGCGGCGTGTGTTGCGCGCCGCTGAAAATTTTAGGCCACGTCCCGACAACACCCATTTCACAGCTAATCACACCCATATCCTCGCCCCAAGCGTAACCATTTAGCACTGCTGATCACACTGACTGGTAATGAGGGCACAGTGGCTGGTACTGAGGAAAAGAAAGAAAGAGCAGCGAGAGAGAAAGAACAAACAGAGAAAGAAAGAGAGGAAAGAAAGAAAAGAGAGAAAGAAAGAACAGAGAGAAAAAAGAACAGAGAGCGAGAAGGAAAGAACAGAGAGCGAGAAAGAAAGACTAGAGAGAGAGCCATAGGCGTAGCTAGGGTTTTGGTTTAGTGGGGGCAAAACTTCTGAGTGGGCCCATCATCAGAGAACCTCAGCTAATGACCGCGCTGTTGGCCAAAATAATCTATATATAAAAAGACCAATATTGATATTACCGCCATATGGTCTGTGTTAAATAATACCAGTCCTACAGAACATATAGATTACAGCACAGGTACAGATAATGACTTACCGCTGATGTTCTTTCTAATGGAATTGTTCACTTTTCATGTCTTTTCCATCTGGCCCACACCGACATGACGACTTCTCCAGCCAGGACTCGACTGCACCCCCATTAAAAAAAAAATAAAAAAAATACTCACCTCCCGGCTCCTGTGCTGCTCACTGTTCTCCCTCTCAGCGTCTGACAGGGCGCCGGCAGGTGATGTTATTGCGCCCGCTGTCATACGCTGAGAGGGGGATTATGGGAGAGAAGGAGCGCTCGCTCCTTCTCTCTCTATGCGGTCAGCTTTATCGGCTGGATGCCGATACAGCTGACCCTCCGATGACGGGTGGGGGCCCACTGCTGGCACCGGGCCCCCCCAACGCCTGTTCAGGCCCCATAGCTTCCGGGGGCAGAGCAGGGAGAGCGATTCTCCCTGCTCTGCCGCAGAATGTAACTGTATCGTAGCTCCGGGTGGGCCCCCTCAGAGCGCGGGCCCCGGGGCCACCGCCCCCTCTGCCCCACGACCTATCCTTTCAAATCAGGGCCCACCACGCAGGAGCTGGGGCCCACCGTAGTTTCTCCGGTGTCCGGGGCCCAGTCCGACCCTGCTTGCCAGCCTGATAATACCAGGCCACAGCAGTCTGCTTATCTTTGCTGGTTAACAAAAATAGGGGATCCCCTCGAAAAAAAATTGGCGTGGGGTCCACCCTATTTTTGTTAACCAGCCAGATGAAGCAGACTGCTGAGGCCTGGTTTTTCAGGCTGGTAATGAGCCAATATCCATGGACCTTGCCAGCCTGATAATACCAGGCCACAGCAGTCTGCTTAGCTTGGCTGGTTAACAAAAATAGGGGATCCCCTCGAAAAAAAAAAACGGCGTAGGGGTCCCCCTATTTTTGTTAACCAGCCAAGTAAAATGCAGACTGCTGCAGGCCTGGTATTAAAAGACTGTCAAGGCCCATGGATTTTGGCCCTCAACAGCCTGATAATACCAGGCTACAGCAGCCCCACATTTGGCGCATCAAAGATGTGCCAATTGTGGCACTTTACCCGCTCTTCCCACTGCCCTGTAGCGGTGGCAAGTGGGGTAATAAGGGGTTAATGTCACCGTTGATTGCACGGTGACAATAAGCCCGGTTAATAATGGAGAGGTGTCAATAAGACACCGATCCATTATTAATCCCAAAGTTTTTAAATGTATAAAAAAAAAGACACAGCAAGAAAAAAGTATTTTAATGAAATAAAAGAGACAACACAGTTTTCATTTCTTTTATTATACACTCATTCCTGCGACGCCATCGATCTCCTGTAAAAAAAGGAAAAAAACAAACCAACAGTATACCACCTGTCCGACGCAGTCCATAGTAACGACTGTCCCACGACGATCCAGCTCTGCTACATCGGAATGACAGGCAGAGGCTGTCATCCCGGCGCAGCACAGCTGATTACCTGCTTCCCCGGCGGTGACGTCATTGGACTGACTGCTTTACGGCCGGGATTACCCAGCAGTCACTGCAGTTATCGCGAGAAACTGCATGTGACCGCCGGGGAAAGATGATGGCGGCCATCAACCAGTCCAGGCCGTGACCACCGGAGATCTTCTGCCAGGTAAGTGCCGCTGACTCCTGACAGACCCGACCGACGGACACTCACAGTGACAGTGACAATTCCGATTCCGGTATACGATATATGGGAAATATCGAAAGTCAATATCGAAAGTCCGATACAGCTAATATCGGCCGATACTCGATACTTGCGGTATCGTATCGCTCAACACTAGTAATAAGGAAAAAGTTCCTCAATTGTAGCCATTTTGAGGAACAGGTTTGGCCATGACTGCCCACATTTTCAATTTTAGCCCTCTGTGTATTTGAGTTTGACTTCTCTGCTCTAGTTGTAGCTGTAGGCCGGCAAACTGTTATCTTTTACTTTATGTAGAATGGTTGAACCTCTGTGTCATGTAATTTTCAAGGGTGGACATTTACTTTAGGGTTTAAAATGGTTATGTTACTGAGTGATTAAGGAGGACCTGTCACTTACCATAAATATGTTATGTTCTTACTTGGTAAAAATGTTGATATTCTCTTAATTTCTAAAAAAGAAAATATTCTGAACTATGGTAAAAAAAGACTATAAAATATTATTAGTTTATATGGCAACATATTAAATTACAGAAAAAGCATTACAAAATAGTAAAAAAAACACTGTTGTAACTGAATTCTTAAAAGGATCTGTCAATTCCCATAATTATGTATATTGTTTTAAGTGGTGTACATGCCACTGTTCTCCTGAATCCGCAAATGTTTTGTTTTTGCTGTTCATGCACCCCTCCTATCCTGAGTTATGGCCCCCTCTTCCCTCTATACAAATCTAGTCTTTTTTTTTCAACTGGACGCGTCCCTCAAGACTCCTATAGAGCAGTTTTGAGGACCACCCCCACTTGGATAAAAGAGCAGATTTATTTACAGGGAAGATAGGGCCATATCTCAGGAATGGAGAGGTGCAGGAAAATAAGAGAAAAACAGCCAGATTAAATATAAATATATATATCTACATATATAGAGATATATATAGATAGATATACACACCTCAAAAAAATAAAGGGAACACTCAAATAACACATCCTAGATCTTAATGAATGAAATATTCTCATTGAATACTTTGTTCTGTACAAATTTGAATGTGCTGACAACAAAATCACACAAAAATCATCAATGGAAATCAAGTTTATTAACCAATGAAGGCCTGGATTTGGAGTCACCTACAAAATTAAAGTGTAATGTAATGTCCTTAAAACAAGTCAAAACTTTGCTCAGTAGTGTGTGTGGCATCCACATGCCTGTATGACCTCCCTACAATGCCTGGGCATGCTCCTGATGAGGCAACGGATGGTCTCCTGAGGGATCTCGTCCCAGACCTGGACTAAAGCATCCGCCAACTCCTGGACACTATGCTGACAGACACAGCAAACCTTCTTGCCACAGCTCGCATTGATGTGCCATCCTGGATGAGCTGCACTACCTGAGCCACTTGTGTGGGTTGTAGAGTCCGTCTCATGCTACCACGAGTGTGAAAGCACAACCAACATTCAAAAGTGACCAAAACATTCTCCTTTATTGAGTGTATCTTGATAATTGCCAATAATTTCCATCTGTTGTTTATTCCATTTGCACAACAGCATGTGAAATTGATTGTCAATCAGTGTTGCTTCCTAAGCGGACAGTTTGATTTCACAGAAGTTTTATTTTCTTGGAGTTATATTCTGTTGTTTGTGTTCCCTTAATTTTTTTGAGCAGTGTATATATATATAGCAAGTGACACGTCCTCTTTAAGAGTTAAATTACATCAACGTTTTATTTGAATTATTTAGTAATAATTTATCTGTAATATGTTACCATATAAATAAATAATATCTTAAAGCCTTTTTTTTACCGTAGCTTAAAATCATTTTTTAGAACTGCCTATTTGGCAAAATGTCAGTGGCTTAGAATGCATTGGTCATTGATAATAATAGTGTGATAGTCATTGACTAATTGAGCCAATTTTTCATTTTGCTCTTATGATTTAGGCTCTTGTCTTGTCCATGTCACCCACCTTCATCAATTATGGTCAGTCTGAAGGTCTGCTATGACAGGTCCATGCCATGTTGGTGTCATGTGCTCTGACCATAGGGTCTTCTCTATAGGGTGATGTATTTTTTCATGTGTCTGAGGTGAGGTTTTAGAATAATTTGATATGCCTGAATTACTTACATTCATGTTTGTATCATCCCCTCCATAACTATATTTAATGAGCAGAGCCCGGTATTTGATTAAACATATTAGCTCTTGTCATACGGATCAATAGAATACAAAGGGGATTATTGAAACATAAATTCATCATAATTATGATCACCAATAAAACATTACACTGAGACGTTTTAATTTAAAATTAGATCTAGATGCTAAAAAAAAAATCCTTAACAAGCAGAAAAATAACAGCTTTTTTTTTCTTAAATAAGTCATTTCATTTTATAAGAGCTTTGTCATTACGGACCTGACAGCTGGTTCATTTCCAATGAGGCCAAGAGCTGAGCCATAGAATGAACTCATAGATCCATACATGTATTTACAATGGCAGAGGTGCAGGGTGCTAATAACTTAAGTATGTATAGAAAAATAGTCCCAATCAATCACCTCCGAGGGAGGACCTCTCGTCTTTTCAAGCTTGATCACCCTACGTTGTTAAGTATATTCCGTTCCAATTCCTTATCCCGGTGTTAGGACAAGATTGATGAGTTTTTCTTTGGATCATAGACCGTGGTTGTCTAATACTGGAATATAAGGAGTCAAACTTAAGATCTGTAAATAATGTTAAGAGAGACGGCTCCTTGGAATCATATTGACACAGATCATTACTTGTCAATATGCTATGATATTAAAATTGGACTTCCGCTAAGTGTCTCTTTTGCAAAGCCTTTTTTGATTCTTGACATACTAGAATGACCAAAGCAATTGTTAAATAGTAAGGTGTCTGATATAAAAGGAAAGTGATTCTAAACCCCTTGCGGATCGGGTGATTTTTCGTTTTTTGCGTTTTCATTTATTTTTCACTTTCTTCCATGAACTATAACTTTAAAAAAAAAATCCATCAACACAGCCATATTAGGACTTGTTTCTTCGTGGCTCGTTTTGAATGACACCATTTATTTTACCATATCATGTACTGACAGACAGAACAAAAATTTGAAGTGGAATGAAATGGTGGAAAAAATACAATTCTGCTATTCTTTTTTGGGTTTTGATTTTATGGCATTCATTATATCGCAAAAATTACAGGGCAAAATTATTTTCCAGGTCAGTAAAATTATAGAAATACCAGACTTATAATATTTCTTTTGTCATGTTAGTGGGTAAAAAAAAATCAGAACTATTAAAAAATATATATTTTTGTTGCTATTTTCTGAGACCCAATACTATTTTCTGTCAGTGGAGCTGTGTGAGGGCTTGTTTCTTACATGGAGAACTGATATTTTATTGATACATACAACATTTTGAATGTTTTTTATTGAATTTTTTGTAGTGACCAAAATGTGACAATTCTGGCTTTTAAATTCTTTTTCTTCTTTACGGCATTTACCATAGGGGTAAATTAATTTAATATTTTCATAGTTTTTAAGGTAGTAGTTAGACATAAGTCCCTCGAGTTTAACCGATATCCTAACATGCTGATGCAGAGGAACACAAAACCTCATGAGGCAGATACTACATGCCCCGTATTAGGGAAAAAATTCCTAAACACTGCTTATGTGGGTAGTCAGGGGCCCACCAGAGGATTTTCCTGCTTTCCTCTGGTCCAGTCCGGGTCTTATCTAAGCCCATTTTATCCACGTAGTGTTTACTGCCTAAAGCCTGAATCACTAGAGTAATATGTTGAAATACCATCAATTTGTGGAAAAGGCAACTATTCCAAATCTGATTTCTGACATAGGTGGTAACAAATCAAACTGTTGACAAATGCTGAGCAAGCTGCCGGGAACTTTCTAAGCACACTTGTGGTAATGAATGTGCGTCAGATTAGTGATGCACGGACAGTTCTCATTTACCCAGAAGATTGAGAAATGCAGTAGACACATGAACTATAATTACGTTTCTATACATCTAGTCCCATCACCAATGGATTTCAGATCAATAGTATCATTGAGTTATAGAACTTGCACAACCGCCGGCTTAGTCCCTCCTTAGTGGGGCTTTTTCCAGGGATGTTTTCCTCTGCCTGTGAAGAAGATATATTGTTTTCTCTTATCGATTGTGAATACAAAAAAGATTGTCAGTGTCTTGCTAATTAACCAAGATGCAATACCCTGTCACGTATTTAGGGCTTGATCTGACTGATGTCTACAAAATAGGTGATACTGGATTGTACCGCAGTGTAGCCACATTCAGCTGAATCCAGTACCGAACAAATATTTACTCGGGATATGAGATTGTGACATTAGTATACTGATAAAATACACATGCATTAAATGAAAAATTTCCAAATTTCACACTAATGGCAACTTTGCGGGGAAAAGATAACTTTCAATCTAAATTTAGTTTTACAATTGTCCTTTCTCTACAACCAGCACAGTGCTAAAGACGTCCGTTTCTTGGGTTGTGTTGCACACAAGAGACGGTTTTCGTCAGTGTGGTGGGTCTGATTTTCATTCATCTTTGATCCGCGTGTCCATTTTTACCATCAGTCTAGCATCCATTTTTCTCCTATATAAAGAATATATTTACCATACATTTTCTCCCTGTTCATTACACAGTTAAAAACGAGCAGCGCTTGATGTCAAAGATGGCATCTGTTCTTTTCACAGAATGATCTGAACGGGCAAGTTAGATTGGTGACTTGGACTTTTTGTTATTTTTTTTGGTAGTTTTTTGCAGACAATTGGACCACAAAAATAAAACGGACATGTGAACAGCAGCATAAAATATAATTTGCATTCATTTTCTCAGTGAAAACTACAGATAGAAGAACATGTACAGTATGTGAAAATGGACGCTGTTATGTTTTGGTAGCTGAGGAGGCAAGAGCAAAAGACCTCAAAGGCAGCTGAACACCAGAGAGGTTGGAAACTAATAGGTTGCAGAACCCTAAACTAACCACACAACTAGAAGCAGCCGTGGGACGTTCCTACGGTGCCCTAGACGCCTCGTCACAGCCGGAGAGATAGCTACCCCTGAAGATGGAAATAGGAAAGCTAACTGCCCCGGAGGAGAGCCCCAAATGAATAGGAAGCCCCCAAACATATAATGGTGGTTAGACAAGATGAAAACATGAACACAGACAGAAAATAGAATGAGCAAACGCTGGGGCCAAAACTGTCTAGATAGGACAGCACAGGAGAGAATACTGTCTGCAACCCAGAAAAACCCTAGGAAAAACTCCAACACTTCTGAATCCAAAAATGCTGAGACCACACGGTCTCGACCACCTATATCAGATCTCTGGTGTGAACACGCAGCTACCCAGCAGTAAAAAATCACAAGGACAGAGCAAAAGAACAAACACAAAAAGAGAACAGAGACCAGCACAAGCCCCCCCAAAGGGGACCCGGCTGAATACAAAAAGCAAAGCAGCAAAAAGCAGGAAAATCAAACAACAGTAAAAAAAACTGAAAGTAACTTATCTGAATGCTAGCAGGAGACAGCAGAAAGGCAAGCTGAATTCCAACCAAGACCAGGAAGAACAATTGATCACCGGCGAGGATCATGGGAGGTTAGCTCACTTATATCAGGCCAGTCCGTATCACCTGATAACCATTCGTCAATAGCAAGTGGTGAGCTTTTGCTGTTCAACATAGGTTCAATACAGTCAGCAACCACCAGAGGGAGCTTCAGCTCCAAAGTAATCTCCAACATGTTCACAACAGGACGCCTGAATGAGGCCTTGTAGGGACAGTAGACACTGGCCTATTGGGTGAATGTTTTGAGGGATCATGGGAAAAGGGAATATGACTTTGTTCATTTTTATATAAAATTTAATGTTTATTATGAGTTTTAAGCCATGTACAATGGACGTTCTGCCCCCTTTGTCCTCACTGTTCAAATACCTCTATCTAAGGCACCACTGCGTCATAACCGGTGCAGCCTTCATGATGGGCCGATACTAAACTGACAGACATCATGAGGCAACTGTCTGACGACTGCAGGAGGAAATCTGCTAGTTTTATAAAACAACCAACCACAGCACATCTGTGTCAGGAATTAGAGACAGACTGGTTGCTATGGATGTGAGGCCTGTCAACTCCATATAAATGCTCTAGTTGTCAAGCAGTGTTTGCCTAGCAACTAAATTGTATTACCTGGTAATTAATACATGAGGCTGTGTGCCCACGATGAGTTTTCAGTGAGTTTTTAACACTGCATATTTTCACTGCATCAAAAACGCAACGTTTTACAGTTCCAGCAAGGTGGATGAGATTTATAGAAATCTCATATCTATTTTTTTTTTTTTATTCAGCATAAACTGACCTGCGGTGCATGTTTCATATCCACAACATGTGACTTTCTCTTGCGAGTACACTGAGTTTTATGTTCTGATTTTTCCCATAGACTAGCATTAGATGCGCACATGTGTTTTTACTGCATTTCTACAGCGGAAACGCTTCAAAAATGTCATCTGTGTAACGTGGCGCAGTGCGATGGTCGTGGGCGAGTATTTGTCTCTTATGCTCTGGCACTTTACATGACGGTGGGGGGTGCTGACTGGGTGTGTGGGTTTCTTCTATGGGAGCACTATACCCTTGTAGGTCACATGATGCCGGTGACTTCAGTTGCTCAGGATCGGATGTTGAACAGTTCAATGAAGGAGACCACAACTCGAAAATAAACTGTCTTTTAGTCAACATTAACTTGGTGGGAACTATGTACAATAGATAGCAGATTTATTTATTTTACTCATTTATATAGCGCCATTAATTCCACAGCGCTTTACACACATTATGATTGCTGTCCCCGATGGGGCTCACAATCTAGATTCCCTATCAGTCTTTGGAATGTGGGAGGAAACTGGAGAATCCGGAGGAAACCCACACAAACACGGGGAGAACATACAAACTCCTTGCAATTGTTGTCCTAGGTGGGATTTGATAATGTAAAACAGTAGAAATAGAATGGCACTCACCGGGTAAAATGATCACGTCTTTATTGCAAAAACATACAAATGGGAGAACGGGAGCTGGATACAGGAGTAATGACGATCGTTTTGCACAAAATGCGCTTCCACAGGTCACATGGTGAGCTGGAGCAGACGGAAGGAGAAATACCTGCAACCAGGAAAAACTCCTCCCACCAGAACCTCCCACCTGGTATACAATCAACAAGATTAAACAATTAAAAACAAATAAAAAAGTTCTTTTTACAAATTACTTTGAGCAAAAAAACACAAGAAACAAAGAAACGAAAAACCGCAATTTATAGAAAGACGAACATGTCGATCCTCTCATTCAGTCCAGTACACTCTAGTGCACAAGGACGTATAATCCACATTGTCTCTCTTTTCAAAAGGTTTCTGTTCAAGTCACCTCCCTGGGGTGGTAACACCACCCTCTCAATACCGGCAAAAGATAAAACGCCGGGATTCCCACCATGTTTCTCCTTCATATGATTAATCAATCTAGAGACACCTTTTCCCGTAATGATAGAATTGTAGTGTTCCCTAAATCTAACATAGAGAGGAGGTATAGTCTTCCCTATGTAGAAGAATTTGCAGCGACAGAACATTACGTACACCACATGAGTGGACTTGCAAGATATAATATCGGAAACGCAATGAATTAGTGCACCAATTTGTAGACAGCGGTCAGTAATATGAAAAGAACAAAATGGACAATTCCCACATTTATAGTTACCCTTTGGGGCCATAGAACCAAGCCAATTACTATGTAGACTGTCCATACGATTACGGACAAGGATGTCTTTTAGGCTAGTACGTCTCTTACATGCAAATAAAGGTCCCCTCTTTACTACCTCTGACAAATCATCATCATGACCTAAAATATACCAATTTTTGCGAACCGCCAATCTAATTGGACCATAATTAAAAGAAAAAATAAATCTCTTCTCATCCTTTTTACTTTTTCCCCTATTTTTACTCCACTAGAAGAATTCTGATTAATTCTAATCTGCATTTTCTCAAGTAAACTAGCGGGATACCCCCTTTCTAAGAATCTCCTACGCAAATCCCGGGATTGATTGACATAACCCATATCTGTATTGTTTATATGTTTTAGTCTGAGAAACTGGCTGTATGGGAGAGAATTCTTCATGTAGGGGGATGGTAACTATCATAGTGCAATACACCATTTGTAGAGGACGGTCTTCGATAGACCATAGTACAAAGGGAACCCTCCCTAATCTCCAAGAATACGTCCAAAAACTCTATTGAATTACCTCCAAACTTTGATGTGAATGACATATTCATATCATTTGAATTATTGAGGTATGAAACAAAATCGCAAAAGGTACAGTACAGACCAAAAGTTTGGACACACCTTCTCATTCAAAGATTTTTCTTTATTTTCTTGATGATGGCCACTCGTTTTTCTTTACTTAGCTGCTTTTTTCTTGCCATAATACAAATTCTAACAGTCTATTCAGTAGGACTGTCAGCTGTATATCCACCAAACTTCTGCACAACACAACTGATGATCCCAACCCCATTTCTAAGGCCAGAAATCCCACTTATTAAACCTGACAGGGCACACCTGTGAAGTGAAAACCATTTCCGGTGACTACATCTTGAAGCTCATCAAGAGAATGCCAAGAGTGTGCAAAGCAGTCATCAAAGCAAAAGGTGGCTACTTTGAAGAACCTAGAATATAAGACATATTTTCAGTTGTTTTACACTTTTTTGTTAAGTATATAATTCCACATGTGTTAATTCATAGTTTTGATGCCTTCAGTGTGAATGTACAATTTTCATAGTCATGAAAATACAGAAAAATATTTGAATGAGAAGGTGTGTCCAAACTTTTGACCTGTACTGTATCTCTAGTCCCATCCCACACCAAAATATGTCGTCCACATACCTAATGTACATTTTGATATGCTTCAGATACATGTTGGTGTGTGAATAGACATATCTGTTTTCAAACACCACCAAAAAGAGATTGGCGAACAAACATGACACCAGAGTCCCCATAGCAGTCCCAACTGTCACGAGCGCTTCGGAGGTGACAGGCTGTCATCCTGCCTCAGGCCTCAGAAGGTCTGAGCGCCTGTCCATGTAGACTGCTCCCTGAACCATCTGCCTCTAGGACCCAGCGACGACCTCCTCCTCCTCAGAGTAGTTTGGACCTATTTAGTTAGTGGCTCAGCTGTGACCCCGTGGGGTAATAGCTTCATTTCCACTAGTGCTTGCTAGAGTGTGGACCTATTCAGAGTGCTCCAGTTTGGTGTCTGGAATCCCTCATCTGATATCCGTATCTGGCGATTCAGCTAAGTATTCCCCTGTTTGTCTCACCTTACCGTCTTTAGGTTAGCGGAGACTGCCTAGCGCGCATCTCCCCCGTTCCCTATTCAGGACTTAGGCCTCAGGGATATTCAGGGCCTGAGGTTCCTGCTCAGCGACTGGTGAGGAACCATTATAGGGACTCGGTAGGAGTTGTAGGGAGAGATTAGATCTAGCCTAGGGGTCTCCAAATCCCTTCCCCAGTGTCTGGGCCCCCATCCCCATTTCCCTTCATGTTACACTTGGTTTTCCCACACTGTACGTGACACCAACCCGCTGCAAATACCATGTGTCCTGAAATCTAAATGAGCTGTGCCTCAAAATAAAATAAATCCCCTCGCACACAAAGTCAACTAAATTGTCTTCTTTACCTGTTGTAACCAAGATTTCTCTCATGGCATCAACCCCTAGATTTTGGAGAATTTTGGTTTACAAATTTTCCTCATCAATGGAAACCAAAGAAAAGCCAGGCTGCCACTCAAAATCATTGACAACATCCAAAAAATTATTAGTATCTTTTATGAACGAGGGGGGTGTTAAATCTGTTTATATGCCTCCTATCTCCCCAGTTTTGCGTTATTAATAAATTTGCAAAAATTTCTACATTTCTGTTTTTTTTTAATCAAGATGGGTGCAGAGTGTACATTAATGAGAAAAAAAATGAACTTTTTTGAATTTACCAAATGGCTGCAATGAAGCAAAGAGTGAAAAATTTAAAGGGGTCTGAATGCTTTCCGTACCCACTGTATGGAGTCTTGGTATCTCCTACTTCTAATAGTAGTCACTATTTAATTGAAGATTTATTGAGAGTGCCTCACATAGATAATCAAAACCCTGCTATCAGCTGATAAGTTCCAAACAAACCGCAGGACTGTTCACAAATGTTTTTCAAGAAGCCCTTCTGCAAAATTACGTAGTCCATATTGGACAAAAAATATTGGGACGCAAAAACGTTATAATTGAATTCAAGTTTTTCATTTAGTCATTCAGTCACATTGCAAAAGGTATATAAAATTGTCATTTGATGATATTTCTTCGCCCCTTAAATATTCCATCACCTGTGAGTGGTATTGTAAAAGTTGTAGTAACCACAACTCAGTGGAGACCATGTAAAGTTACAAAGAGGGGTCACCATGCCAAGGCATTTTGAACAATTGCAGATTTCAACTTTGTGGGAACAGTTTGGCAAAGGACCTTTTCTGGTCTTTTTCTGCTGACCCAGTGTATAAAACAAGGATCATAACGGGACGGCATGGGACATAACTATCCACACAGAGCCCTGACCTCATCTCCATCTCTTTGGATTGCATTAGAATTTTTGATTGTGAAACGGACTCTCACATCCAACATTAGAGCATGACCTCACAAATGGAAGAGTGGAAGGGAGGACCAACGCCATATTAATGCCGATACATTTAGAATGGAAGGTCATAAAATCTCCTGTAGTTAAGATGTGTAGTGTCCCAATACCTTTTTCCATATACAGTACTGAGTGTATTTAGCATTATGTAAATTATGTTGGATGACATCCAGTATCCTGTTGGCCTTTCTTTGAATATACAGTATATATAGAACTAGAGAAGAAAGGATCATCTGAAATTCAAATTACCATAACTGACTTTGAGGAATTTTCCCTGAAGATTCTGCTTGTGGTGAATCGTAATACTGAAAGTTCTCTAATTGCCCAGAAAATACTTATATACCACCAGGAGGTCTCCTGTGTGTGTAGCCATTTTTGAGCCCTGTTATGACATTTCCATGTGACCTCAACCTATAGTAAATTTTGGTTACCAGCAGCCTATTTAACTGCAGTTTCAGACTTTGGAGGCTACTTCAATTATATAAATGGTTCAACAATGATCCCTTTCTGTTTCTTTCTTTATATTTGTTTATTGATTATTTTTATTTATTTCACAGATTTCACAGTATTTTGATGGCATGTACAGGTCTAATATTGAACTATTACAACAACAAAGTATTTTTTTTATAACACGCACACTTTATGAGGTAGATAGTTTTTTAAATGTTGAAAAGAAGTATGGCTTGCTCATCCTACACCTCAGGAAGCAAATTTTCTGTGTCACACAAGCCTTGGATTCAGGATTTAGTTTTATTAGCAAATTAGCACGCAGGGGTGTTGCCCTCCTTGTTTGCAGTGTGTAAAGAATAAAAAAGGCTGCTATTGAGAGGTTGTTGCTGCAAAATATTTCAGATCAATAAATTCATAGTCACAGCTACAATACTTCCCAATATATCGCTTGAATATTTGGAATAGCGTTCACAGTCTGAGTGACTAGCACTCCTATTTTTCAATCTGCTTCAGCATTGTAATAATGAACCACAATCAGATTTGACCTGTTCTATCCCTATGTGGAATGACCTGTGCGCTCTGACCTCCTATCCCTACACTGGACAAGGATAAAATGGTGATCCATAAATGACCCACATCTTTAGGAGACAGCCCATTTCCTGACTGTGCTAGATCATGGAATGGGATAGTTACAGGGCTTTATGGGGAAGCCTGCCCTCTGGGTCTTCAGCAGTGTGTGAGATGTCATCAGGCATTTTTTTTTTGGGGGGGATCAATCCCTGTGGATTGAATTGCAGAGCGTTCAAATTCAAGGGCATTTGCCATTTCAGGAAATTCAACTCAAAGTCAATCCTCCACAGATCAATCTGCGCTTCTTTATTCAAGACTTCCTATATTTCTGGTTTCATTTTAGTAGTGCTATTTTATTTTTATACCCTCATTTTTATTTTATAGCACAGCTGATGCATGTTGATTAAGGAGGTTGTACAGAAAAAAGTAAATGCATTCCAGCCACTGTAGTCTATGGTAATCCTAAAACAAGTGAACACCTGACACAGTCCAAGTGGGGAGCTGTTTATAGTAGTAAATGCAGATACATTTTACCATCCTGAGTAGCAAAAAAATGAAAAATGATTTCTGCTATTGTGCTACCTGCACAAATGTTTTTCTTTGTATTAGTTTGTTAATACAATTTATAATACTATAAGTATAAGAAATAATAGCTATTTTTTGCTATGTAAATATTTTTAGGTGAGTCATCATCTTGTTTATTTCTTAAAGGGGTATTCTTATCTTATAAATTAATGGCATATCCACAGATGGAGATGGAGGTTCCACTATTGGGGCCAGCATCTATCTTGAGAATAGCGTCCTGACGTGCTCTGCTCTCAGTAGAGAAGTGGCTGGAATACTCATACAAATGAGCGGGAATTGTGACCACCTCTCCACTGACAACATTAAGGCTCAATTTTCGAGATACTGTAGATGTAAGACGTATTGGTGGGACCAGTGTTATGAATGTGCTAGAGATGGTTTCTGAGCAGAGGCTCCCTCTAGTGGTTACAGACATTACTGAACCAAACTGAACAAAACTAAGCCGCAGCCACTGAAAAAACAGGAAAAGGCAAATGAACAAATAACAGTGGCTTCAGATAAACTGAGAGGGGCCCGGGCTGACCTCCACAAAAGTGCAGGGAACTATGCAAAAAGCAAGCACAAAAATAAAAGCAGAAAATATCTTATCTGAAAGCAAAAGATGCAGGTAAGACTCAGCAAACTTACAAATGAACCAGGAACCACAATTGAGACAAGAACAATTGATCACCGGCAACCATCATGGGAGGGAACCTCCCTTATATCAGACCAGTCAGTGATCCCAGATTGCCATTCCTCGCTGAAAGGTTCAGTACTGTCTGTAACCACCAGAGGGAGCCTCTGCTCAGAAACCATCTCTAGCACATTCATAACAGACCTGCATATACTATACTTATAGTATATCTATGTATTCTAATCCTGTGGCTATGCCATAAATGTGCAGGATCGGAATACCCCTTTAAAAGTAAGTGCACAAGTATTTTTCAGGTGGGTCCACTCTGTTACTCACCTGAAAAAGCTCTTAATAAACATTAAAAAGAATGAACCTATACATTGCAATGTAAAAACAACTTGCTGTTCATATGTTCAGTCTTTTGAACTGCTTTGAATGGCTTCATGTTTGTAAAGACGAGTTAAAAAAATGACCTGACCATTCCTCAGGCGGCATGAAAGCAACTCACTATTTCATACTTACAAGTACTTAAAAAATTGCCAGTGGCAAAGCCACCCCTAAAAAGAAGCTCAGAAACAACTCCAGCAGCGTTTTCCTAAATCATCTTCTGCATGCAAAGCTTGGCGGTTGTCCAGGCATCTAAGGCCTCTTTCAGACTTCAGTGTGTCTGGTACATGTGGTGACAGTTTTCACACGTTCCGGAGACACTTACAAATGTAGACCCATTCAAGTGAATGGATCTGTGTACATGTTAGTATGTGTACATAGACATTGTGTCCGTGGGCAAAATACGCTGAAATGTCTGTTTTTTAAAAGCAGCATGGGCCACAAAACGTTCCGCACATGTGCACACTGATGACACATGGATAACATCCGTGTGTAAGGTTCTATGTATATATTCCTGAAACTCAGTTTGTTCGTCAGCCATTTTACTTTCTGTCTTGCTGCAGCTATCTTGCCCTCAGTCAAAATGGAGTTTCCAGCTTGCATGTTCCCGCCCTGATTCTCTCCTTTGCTTCTTAAGCAGCCACAGCTGAGCAATCAGTGCTTCAGAATCTAGCCTGCAGTGAACCTGTGACTTGACTCCTGTAAGCCTTGGACCTTGTACTCCAGCTATTCCTACTGAGGAACTCTGAAGCACTTGTGGACTCTGAACCCTGCTCTTTGAAAGACCCACGTTTGCATGGACTTACGGTAACAGAGAAGAAGATCCTGAATCTGTATTGGAGAGTGATTGCTGAGCTTGGATTACTCTGGCCTGCTGTGTCTCCTGTTTCTGTGTCTGCAAACTGTGTGACTATTTCTGCCAACTTGTATGAAGTAATACAGGACTTTTCTATATCAAACCTGTGACTCCTGTGTTTTCATCGCACCCAAGCACAAGACGCTATATGAACTGTACTACATACATTACAAGATTCTGAAGCCAAAACGTTAGTGTCTGCTGGGTCTGGAAGGCTGTGTCTGCTGTACTGTGGATATCAGACGTCAGGTTGTACTTTCTGTGATGACAGTGGTTGTGACTTCTCACAACCATTCCAGGTGAGCAATTCCCTTAAGTTTTTTCTTTTTGCAGTGTTACCACAGGTAAACACTATTGTTTTTTTTTTTTTCCTTTCTTTTCTCTTTTTTGTCTGCTGTAACTCTGGATATCAGATGTCTGGTTGAAACTTTCTGTGATGATAGTGGTTGTGACTTCTCACAACCATTCCAGGTGAGCAGTTCCCTTAATTTTTTTTTCTCTCTGCAGTGTTGCCACAGGTGAACACTATTGTTTTTTTTTTCTCTCCTCTTCTTCCAGTAATCCTGTCTTAAAAGATCTGGAAAATGGAGGCCCGCATAAAGGAACTTTGCGGAGTGACTGATAATATCCTTTCAGATTTGCAGAATATAAAGACCCGTTTTACAAATCTACAGGACCTCAATAATCACAATTTGCAAGTGGTTGGACAGACTACCCAGGATTTGCGAGACAGGATTGAGGTTCTAGAGGGGCGAGTCCAGGCTCCTGCCGTAGCCCCGAGTGCTGGGATTCCAAGTTGCCCCCTTTTCGTTTTGGCGGTGAACGTGAGAAATTCAGGGGATTTATTAATCAATGCAATCTTTTTTTTTCTGCACATGCTTCACAATTTCCCACTGAACGATCTAAGGTGCTTACTATAATTATGTTGCTTACCAACAAGGCTTTAATGTGGGCAAACCCTCTGATTGAGACTGAGGATGATTGTTTGAATCACCTTGATGATTTTATTTCAGCCATGGGGCAGGTGTTTGATGACCCCAATCGAGGTGCAACAGCTGAAGCAGCCATGTTAGCTTTGCGCCAAGGTAAGCACTCGGTAGCTGAATATGCCTTGGATTTCAGGAGATGGGCCCTTGATACCACCTGGGACAGTTCCGCCAAAAAATCTATTTTTTGAAAGGGGTTATCTCCACTGATTAAGGATGAACTTGCTCGTGCCGACCCTCCCACTGCGTTAGGTGACTTTATTAACTACTGCATCCGTATTGATACTCGTCTGACTGAACGCAGGCAAGAGAGATGGTTCGAAAGCAATCGTACTAACCTTTTCCTACCTTCCTCTCCAGCTAAGGAACCTTTGAGTAGGATTACACGGGAACCTGAACCTGAACCCATGCAGGTAGACTCTTTACAACGACGGGTTAGTGATGCACGCAAGGAACATCGTTTTAAGGAGAATCTATGTTTCTATTGTGGTAAGTCAGGGCACTTCATTATAAACTGCCCCAGCCGTTCTCGTAAGACTACTGCAGCACTCATTCATTGTGAGTGTTGCGAGAGGGGATCTGTCAGGTCCGAGCCTCAGGCTCCAGAGAGATCTGCAGCAACAGATCTTGATTTCTCGGACTTAAACTCCGTTACCTCTGAGGACGTTGACTGTGTAAACGCTGCCATTTTCCAAGTTTCCTCAGCGGTGTCCCAGCTGAGTTGTAAGAAAAACAATTCTCATTGCTTTCTTTCCATCAAACTCTGGGTTGACTCAGCTTGGGTGTCTAGCTCTGCTATGATCGACTCAGGGGCAAGTGGAAATTTTATGGATGTCTCCTTTGCTCTGAAACAGGGAATACGTTCAGTGAAGAAGGCTACTCCAGTACAGATGGAAACTGTGGATGGCTCCCTGCTGACCTCTGGACCAGTGGATCAGGAAACAGAGCCTTTGAGGGTTCTTATGGGTAAAGATCATCAAGAGAAACTGTCCTTTATGCTTATCTCTTCTCCCCACTTTCCCATTATTCTAGGGCTACCATGGCTGCAGGCTCAGAATCCTACCATTAACTGGGAGACCAAGGAATTACACTTTCCACAGAAACAGATGAGTCCAAAAGTTTCAGCTTGCTCTGTTCCTAAAGGAATCATGTCAGTCCCTGAACTACCAGCTGTATACCAGGACTATGTGGATTTATGTGACAAGAAGAACGCTGACCAGCTTCCTCCTCACCGTCCATATGATTGTCCAATTGAATTATTGCCTGGAGCAGAGATACCTTTTGGTAAGATCTACCCCCTGGCGGGGCCCGAGCTAAAGGCTTTAAAGGATTACATAGATGAAAATCTAGCCAAGGGCTTCATACGCCCCTCTTCATCTCCTGCAGGTGCACCCATCTTCTTTGTAAAGAAGAAAGATGGATCTCTGAGACCATGCGTAGACTATAGGGAACTCAATAAGGTTACTATTAGAAACTGTTATCCATTGCCTTTAATCCCTGAGTTATTGGAGAGAGTGCGACATGCCAAAATTTTTTCTAAACTAGATCTTCGTGGGGTCTATAACTTAGTCCGTATTAGACCTGGGGATGAATGGAAGACTGCATTCAGGTCACGCTATGGACACTTTGAATATCTAGTTATGCCTTTTGGTCTGAGTACCGCCCCAGCCACTTTCCAACACTTGGTGAATGACATCTTCAGGGATCTTCTAGATACATTCGTGGTAATTTATTTGGATGATATTCTAATTTTTTCTAACTCCACAGAGGAACATCATGGACATGTGAGAATGGTCTTGGAACGTCTAAGACAAAATCATCTTTACATCAACTTGAAAAGTGTGAATTCCATAGGACCGAAATTCAATTTCTGAGGTATGTACTGTCTACACAAGGAATTAGTATGGATGGAAGCAAAACCCAAGCCATCAAGGATTGGCCAAGTCCTAGAAATGTGAAGGAGGTACAGCGCTTCATCGGGTTTGCCAACTTCTATAGACGTTTCATTAGAAATTTCTCTGAGGTAGTGTCACCTATCACTCAACTTACCCGGAAAGAGTCTAGGTTTTCCTGGACTCCCCAAGCCCAGGAAGCATTTTCCCGTCTAAAAGATAAATTTACCACTGCACCTATCCTAGTACATCCCAACCCCGAGCTTGCCTTCATAATAGAGGTGGATGCTTCAGACTGTGCCGTTGGAGCTATACTCTCTCAGAGAACAGGTGAGAAGAATGTCTTGCATCCCTGTGCCTTCTTTTCCCAGCAGTTGTCTTCGGCTGAGAGGAACTACGATGTGGGCAATAGAGAGTTGTTGGCCATTATTGCCGCCTTCAAAGAATGGAGACACCTTCTTCAGGGAGCTGCACAGCAAATAGTCGTCCTGACAGACCATCGTAACCTTGAGTTTATCAGGTCGGCTAAGTGCCTGACTCCTCGCCAGGCTCGCTGGAATCTTTTCTTAAACCAATTTAATTTTATCATCTCTTATAGACCAGGATCGCGCAATGGAAAGGCTGATGCACTCTCTAGGATTTACTCAGCAGAGACACGTCCAATTACTCCTCCTAAGACTATTCTTCCTGACTCTAGATTCCTAGGAGTAATTCATAATCAAGACCTACTTAAGGACATCAAGGAAGCATACCATGCGGATTCCTTTTTGGCACAACCCCCAAGGGATGTAAGTCTTGTCTTTAAGAATGGTGTGTGGATTCAGGGACAACGTCTGTATATTCCTGAAACAGTCAGATTAAGAGTATTGCAACTCATTCACGATTCCAAGATAGCTGGGCATAGAGGAATTCTAAAGACACAGGAATTTCTTTCTCGTTTCTTTTGGTGGCCCACTTGCAGGAAGGATGTTTTGAATTATGTCACTTCATGTGAGGTCTGTGCAAGATGCAAAACACCTCGCTCCTCACCAACTGGTCTGTTACAGCCTCTTCCCACCCCGTCCCGCCCGTGGGGATCCATTTCTATGGACTTCATTGTGGAGTTACCAACCTCTCAGGGGAAGAACACCATTCTATTGGTGGTTGACCGTCTAACAAAGGCAGCTCATTTTATCCCTTGTGTCGGCTTACCCACTGCAAAACAGACATCAGATTTGATGATTAAAGATGTGTTTCGCTTACATGGAGTACCGGATGAGGTTATTTCGGATCGAGGGGTGCAATTCACTTCTAGGTTTTGGCAAAATTTCTGTGCAGCATTGTACATTAAAGTAAACCTTTCTTCTGCTTTTCATCCCCAGACTAATGGACAGACCGAACGAACCAATCAAACCCTGGAGCAGTATCTCCGCTGCTTTATCTGCCACCTACAGGATGATTGGGTGGATCTACTTCCATTAGCTGAGTTCTCGTATAACAACTCTCAGAGTGCCTCCACTAAACAGTCTCCTTTTTACTCTAATCTAGGTTATCATCCTAACATTCTACCACGATTTCCCATAGAAACGCCTTTACCAGCAGTGGCTGAAAGAATCACGTCTTTACAGAAGAATATGGATCTTCTAAAGGAAAATCTGGAATCGGCTCAAGAAAGGTACAAGAAAGCAGCAGATAAATTTCGTAAACCTGCACCAGCTTTCAAGGTAGGAGACTTGGTCTGGCTGTCAACCAGAAATCTTAAGTTAAGGATTCCATCGTCTAAGTTGGGACATAAGTACATTGGACCCTATAAAATCAGTAAAATTATAAGTGCCGTTGCTTGTCGTCTTCAACTGCCCAGAACTATGAGAATCCACCCTGTCTTTCATGTATCCCTACTAAAGGCTGCGACACCCAATACGTTTCCTGGACGTTCCTCTCCTTGCCCTGACCCAGTGCTAGTCGATGGTCAGGAAGAATTTGTGGTGGAAAGGATTTTAGATTCCAGGTTGTATAGAAATCAGTTACAATATCTGATTAAATGGTAGGGCTACCCAGTGGAGGACAACTCATGGGAACCGGTCAATAACGTTAATGCTCCTCGCTTGCTCCGTCAGTTTCATCAGAGGTACCCACACAAGCCTGGTCTGAGGTCATCCGGAGGTTGTCCTTAAGGGGGGAGTAATGTAAGGTTCTATGTATATATTCCTGAAACTCAGTTTGTTCGTCAGCCATTTTACTTTCTGTCTTGCTGCAGCTATCTTGCCCTCAGTCAAAATGGAGTTTCCAGCTTGCATGTTCCCGCCCTGATTCTCTCCTTTGCTTCTTAAGCAGCCACAGCTGAGCAATCAGTGCTTCAGAATCTAGCCTGCAGTGAACCTGTGACTTGACTCCTGTAAGCCTTGGACCTTGTACTCCAGCTATTCCTACTGAGGAACTCTGAAGCACTTGTGGACTCTGAACCCTGCTCTTTGAAAGACCCACGTTTGCATGGACTTACGGTAACAGAGAAGAAGATCCTGAATCTGTATTGGAGAGTGATTGCTGAGCTTGGATTACTCTGGCCTGCTGTGTCTCCTGTTTCTGTGTCTGCAAACTGTGTGACTATTTCTGCCAACTTGTATGAAGTAATACAGGACTTTTCTATATCAAACCTGTGACTCCTGTGTTTTCATCGCACCCAAGCACAAGACGCTATATGAACTGTACTACATACATTACACCGTGTGTCATCATTGTGACACACACCGGCGCCTGGAAAGCAGCCATATAGCTAGCGCTGTTCCCAGGCGCTGGGTGCTAAACACCGCTCTCATCATTCTCTACTGCTCTGCCAGCGATCAACAAGAGCAGGGGACAATGATGAGAGTTATATTGAAGTGATAACAGTGAAAGCAGGCGGTGACTGATGGGACTACTAGTCCCATCAGCCTACACCTGCTGTGACTAACATCAGTGAGAGCAGGTGGTGGTTGATGGGAGTATTCATCAGCCACTGACTGCACTATAAATAAATAAATAATAACAGTGCGAACTTTCCTGTATTTTTGATAACCAGCCCATCAAAACTGACAGCTGTGAGCTGCAATCATCAGCTGTCAGCTTCAACAAGGCTGCTTATCAAGAATAGAGGGGTGTTTTTTTTAATTATTTAACTAGATAATTAAAAAAAGTTGTGGGGTCCCTCGATTTTTGACAACCAGCCTTGCTAAAGAAGACAGCTGGGGAATGGTGTTCACAGGCTGGTAAAGGGCCATGGACCCCCTGTCACGACTCATTTTTTGAGTCATGACAGCTCTGGTTCTGCTTTAATTTACACGTGGTTTTTGCTTTTGGCCAGCAAGAGTTAATGTCAGTTTCCTTGCTGGCAGATGCTGTGTTGCTGTTCAGCTGATGTGGGTGGTGACCACTCCCACCATCCTTTAAATAGTCACATGACACTTCAGCTGACTGTTTGTGATAGAGTTATTCTATGTAGATCAATCTTGGAGTGCGCAGCTTTGGTGTCAGCGCTGAATTTCCTACTTCTGTGGAGTTCTGGGTCATGTTTCCACATCCTCTGAGGTGTGGAGCTTGGCAGTGGAGCCTGGAGTTAAGTTACTTGTTTTCTTACCTTGTCTGTCTCGTGCTTGTCACTGTCCTCTGTGTTTGTACCATCTGCAGTGGTGAGGCTAGTGTCCTTGAGTGCATTAGCTAGGGTATTGTGAGGTGACAGCTAGGGACTAGGCACATGATGGTGGAGGTTGAAGGACCCACATAGGGTGTTAGGGGAGCTTAGGGATAGGCACAGGTTGTTAGGAGGTGCCCCATCCCTCCTTCACTATTGTTAGGGCCTTCCTCTCCCTTTTTCTTTCCCATTGTGTGTGTGTTGTGCCATCCGCCGGACTTTCCCAGCCCGCACGTGACACCCCCTAAAAATAGCAGCTTGCAACCACCCAGAAAATGCACATCTATTAGATGTACCAATTCTGGTGCTGTTCCCACTTGCACTGTAGCGGTGGCAAGTGGGGTAATATTTGTGGGGTTGATGTCACCTTTGAATTGTCTGGTGATATCAAGCCCACAGTTTAATAATGAAGAGGCATGTATAAGACGCCTATCCATTAATAATCCTATAGTTGTTTTGTAAATAAAGACACAGCAAGTATAAAGTACTGTATTTGAAATCAAAACAAAGCACAGTTTTCTCATTCTTATATAAAAATAACAAACACAGTTACACTCACCTAACTGAG
The DNA here is from genome assembly GCA_033576555.1 of Oophaga sylvatica. Taxonomy (NCBI): domain Eukaryota; kingdom Metazoa; phylum Chordata; class Amphibia; order Anura; family Dendrobatidae; genus Oophaga; species Oophaga sylvatica. Next base: position 556,739,482 of record JARQOD010000003.1, read on the forward strand.
TTTATTATTTCAAATAAAGGACTTTATACTTGCTGTGTCTTTATTTATAATACAACTATAGGATTAGTAATGGATAGTTGTCTTATAGACGCCTCTCCATTACTAACCCGTTGGCTTGACGACACCAGACAATACAAAGGTGACATCAACCTCACAAATATTACCCCACTTGCCACAGCTACAAGGCAAGTGTGAAGAGCATGGCAAAGTGCCAGAATTGGGGCATCTAATAGGTGTGCCTTTTCTGGGTGGCTGCGGGCTGCTATTTTTAGGCTGGGGGGGCTATATCCATAGCCCATTACCAGCCTGAAAATACCAGCCCTCAGCTGTCTGTTTTAGCAGGTTTGTTGTCAAAAGTGGAAATTATTTATTTAAATAATTTTAAAAAAACAGCATGAGGATCCCTCTATTCTTAATAACCAGCCTTGCTAACACTGACTGCTGAGGATTGCAGCTCACAGCTGTCAGCTTTGCCTGGCTGGTTATCAAAAGTACAGGGGGACGCATGCCAGTTTTTTAATTTATTTATAGCGCACGCGGCGGCTGATGAATACTTCCATCAGCCACCGCCTGCTCTCACTGTTCTTAGCGGCAGAAGTGTAGGCTGATGGGAGTAATAGTCCCATCTGCCACTGCCTGTTCTGACTGTTATCACTTGAATATAACTCTCATCATTCTCCCCTGCTCACACTGATCGCTGGCAGAACAGGGGAGAATGATGAGAGTAGTCATAGTAACATAGTAACATAGTTATTAAGGTTGAAGGAAGACTTTAAGTCCATCTAGTTCAACCCATATCCTATCCTAACCTGCCCTAACATGTTGATCCAGAGGAAGGCAAAAAAAACCAAGTGGCAAACAGTAAGCTTCACATTGGGGAAAAAAATTCCTTCCCGCTCCACATACGGCAATCAGACTAGCTCCCTGAATCAACGCAATATCTAGAAAACTAGTGAATATAGCCTGTAATATTATACTTTTCAAGAAAGGCATCCAGTCCCTCTTAAATTTTAGAAAGGGAATCACTCATTACAACATTAGATGGCAGAGAGTTCCATAGTCTCACTGCTCTTACAGTAAAGAATCTGCGTCTGTGATTATGACTAAACCTTCTTTCCTCCAGACGTAGAGGATGCCCCCTTGTCCCCGTCACAGGTCTAAGAGTAAAAAGATCATTAGAAAGGTCTTTGTACTGTCCCCTCATATATTTGTACATTGTAATAAGATCACCCCTAAGCCTTCGTTTTTCCAAACTAAATAACCCCAAGTCTAATAACCTGTCTTGGTATTGCAGACCCCCAGTTCTCTAATAACCGACGCCGGGGAACCGCGCAAACTTTACTGCTGCTTCCCTGTCGCCGATGAGTGTGGTACTGATGTGGCACACAGGCAGCATACGGTTGCCACACGTGTGCCAAGGATACAGGGGCATGGATATCTCCGGTACTGTTTTTTCTGGTACTGGAAAAATCAGGACATGTCAAACAAGCCAAAAGATATGTGTACATACCCTAGAGGTGATTTCACATGTCTCAATACACAATTTTTTGCAGCTTATGTGAGGAAAACAACACTGTGTCTTGATTTTATCTGTAAGTCAATAGAGAAATATTAAATGCAATACAAGCGGTGCAATTTTTGGCGTTTTTCACTTTTGGTCTGGGCAAGGGCTAGATATACAAAGGGTTTACTCCTAAATTTTTGCAATGGGAAATTTCTTTTTTTTTTCTAGAATTTCTTTGTGAAATAACAATGACTAAATAGTAATATAAAGGATCATATGTTGAACTTGAAGCTCCTTGGCCCCAATGTGAAGTCTGACCCTGGGCCCCACCTACCCAATGCCATTTATATTACTGCTGCCTTCTGATATGGTAGGGTAACCTTTTCCCCCCTCCTCAAGCATTAGGGCCAAGATGAGACTACTGCCTCCGCACCCCCTATAGCTATGCCTCTGTAAAGGCTAAGTATATTGATTTTCTCTTTGTAATGTATTATACAGAGCGACTGAGGATGAATTAAACCATCACACTACCCAAACAGCTCTATATTACTCTCAGTTAATTGCAGCTCTCGGTTTAGATTTAATGGATTGAAGGACACCTTTAATTCTAGAATATGACAGACCGAATCTCTCAATAAAAGTATTCTGAATCATATTTTAAATATTTAAACCCCAGAAATGTTCTCAGAAAATCTATTTAAGTCTGATGACATTAGCTATGCTTTTAAAAGCATATACTGCGGTTTTATTATGAACACACTGGGAAGGAGTACAAGGCTTGCAACTTTATTTTCTTTAATGAGCCTGGAAGTGCATGTTGCCCTGAAGGGTTTTGTTCATTAAAGATGTAGCTGTAAGAATATAGTCTCATTAATTATCTGGTTTTAATTACACTGTTACTCTTTAAATCCATATATTTGAAAGTTTATACTGTAGATCGCCCTCTTCAGTTCAAGATTTAGAAGAGTTTTAAGGATATTGCTAGAATACTATGTGAAGACACGGAGACTAGAGAATAGCTGCTGAACAGAGAATATGGGCTTGGACCAGGGGTATAATTACAATAGATGCAGGGGTTGCAATTACGCCCGGGCACTGGAGGCCCAAACAGTCTGTTCTGCCTATATGAAAAGATCAATACTATTAAAGTCTCGCAATAATTGAGGGCCACTTGGACCTTTTGCATTGGGGCCCATGAGCTTCATGTAATGCTACTGGCTTGGACCTAGCAGATATTAATATACTTTCATGAATTATGTATACAGTGGAAGTCATTATCATCATCATCTATTATCTAGAGATAAGAAGATAAAGATAAATTCACAGAACTCCAGTCGATTGGTAAAGTCAGTAATCTATGACTGCTTTACAGTAGGCCGGAAAATCTCTTTACCACCTGGCATTCCCGGCTCTTCTTTTGCTTAGCTGAGTTGGCATGGCGTCATCATTGCGGTGTGACCCAGCCAGGCTAATCAAAAGAAGATCCAGGAATTCCTAGAAGATAAGGAGATTTGCAGGCCTCCCTTATAGCAGTCACAGATGACCGACTAGGCCAATAGACCATAGTCCCGGTTATCCATATTCCCATCTCTACTATTAACAGTTCCAATAATTTGGTTTTGGTTAAAATGGCAAGGCTAGGTAAGCACATAATAGTTAGTGTGGGTTCACATATGACCATTGTTACTATCAAGAGTTTAACTATAACACTGAATGGGGAGTCATGGAGGAACCGATACCATTGTTTGCAGTTGGATCATTCCCTTTTGTCTGGTGCATTGGTTGTTGCAGCAGTCACTTGCTCTTTGGTGCTTGACCTGCGATGATCGTCTGACGGGCCCGGATGAATGAGGGATGGATTTTGGGTCTTGGCAGGCGTAGTGTGGGTTGCAGGTCTTGATTGGTGCAGGGCTAGGCCTTGACAGGCATAATCTGGCTTGCGAGCCTTGACTGGCACAGGACTAGGTCTCAGGTTTTGACATGCATAGTCTGGCTCCCGGGTCTTGACTGTCATCACTTGGATCCTGCTCACTGGCACGTGGAGCCCCCGGGCCCATATCAGTGACTTGCCTGTGATGTTCTTCACAAGCACGCTTCCTGTTGTTCTCACTTATTGGAGCCAAAACTGGTTTCTGCCTTGTCACTCTGGCCCTTTATATCGAGGGACTGTGTCACAGATGTCACCAGACCCGGCGCTCCTTTCAGACCCGTCCTTACCGCAACACTTTCCCCTTCTTTTGCTTGAGCAGTAGGTAGCAGTTTCTGGTCACAAATCCCTGAAATCGAGCTTCTGCGCAGGAGTACTTATCTGCCCTGTTGAGGGCAGAGCAAAATACTGCAATGCGCAGGCGCTGGGCCTCTCTGACCTTTCCCGGCACCTGCGCACTGCAGTACTTTGCCCTCAACAGGGCAGATAAGTACGCCTGTGCAGGAGCTCGATGCCGGGGAGCCATGAAGCAAGCAGGATGGCGCCATCGCAAGAAGATGGGAGGCTCCGGACCTGCAACACCCATCGGACAGGACCACCCCACAGGTGAGTATAATAAAACTTATTTTTCTTATCTTTCAGGTCGGATTGGGGGCTTATCTACAGCATTATAGAATGCTGTATATCAGCCCTGAAAGGCGGTGGCCGTATCTTATATCGGCCAAACTTGGTGACAAGGGATGAATGGGGTCAGATTTAATATCAGACACAGTCCAAGAATGAGAATGGCACTGTGTTTGGGGTAAAAGAAAAAATAATTTTACTTGTTTTAATCCTGAATAACCAATTTAAACATTCTTTGATGGTAAGTTTACTATATATTTAAATTTAAAAAATATCAAATATATATATATATACTATTTTGTGCCCTTATATTGAAAAAAATATTATTCCTTCTGTGTACTGAGTACATAAAAAGGTAATTACATGTGTTTCTATTTACATTGCTCATCCCATCAGATATATTGCTAGCCACAGGACACAACATTTAGCCCACATCATATTTATCCGCGCTCACAGGTGCTGTATAATAATAATATTATTATTACTAGAGATACAGCCTACAGGATTCCAGCGTCATTAATTATCTTCTGCTAAATTGTGCCGTTTCTCCTTTAAGTCCCAGACATTTTGACAGGCCACATTAAAGAGCTGCCTGCTCAGGCTGAGCACATCATAAAACTGGACAGGCAATTTCTGTTTTTACCAAATAGCCAGGCTAACCCGTTCTGCATCTTTGATTTTAATGCACTAGACAGGCAGCTAAGCAGGAAAGGAGAGAAGGGGAAACGTGTATGAAAATACAGAACACAAAGCACAGGCTAGCAGAAATTTTTTTTTCTTGCCTTGCTTCCACAATCCCCCCTAAATTCATAGCACACACAGAATTATCAACTAGAATTTGATTAATATGCAAATCCGAGAGAAACAGCTCCATATAATTCTCTCACTGGAGAGCAATTAATCAACAGTTAAAGCAAATTAATACATATATCAATTTTGTCAGGAACATGCTTAGTTCAATCGCCCGTAAAATTGAAGTTTGAAGTATTAAGGGGCTCTACAGAACCGTTATGACTAAAACTTTCAAATTGATCCTATTTAGTAATCAATCAAGCTCTCCCCTCAGGTTAATCTGTCTAATTTTTCATCTCAAATCATACACTTTAGTGGCATGCCATCTAACAAACAGTCGATAGAAAGTTAACGAAAATGATAACGACTCAGCCAGCAGTATTTTCCTTAAAATAATGTAATCCGGGCACAATGAATGTTACTGTACTCAATGCTGAACTTACCAGTCATACATCTAAAGATGATAGCCGGACACAGAAAAAGTAGCTAATTAGTCAATCAATGGGATTTTAAAACAAGCAATATGTCTAATCTCATTCTGATCATTTATTTACTCCGACAGAACAGTACATTTACCATATGTCGGCTGCAGGACATGATTGTAATAGGAGGTTTAATAGATGACAATTAGCAAAATTCTTTTGATCTCATTAAATAATATTAAAATATATCATGAAATAATGCTAAAGGGGTTGTCCACTACTCTATATGTGAAGGAAGCCTTACAGAGGTTGTCCACTACTCGGACAACCATTTAATCCCTGTTTTCCCCTTGCAAAATAAAAAAAAACATCTATACTCATCTCCATTCCAGTGGTGTCGGCACTGGCTCTCCCGGGCATTACATGACATTGTTGTGTCACTCAATCCCTGCAGCCAATCAGTGCTAGCTACAGTATTCCCGCCTTCGGATGAATCATATACATCTGGAGGAAGTGAGAGAGCAGCGGCAGCTCTGACTTCCTCTGGATGCTTGATATGTCCGAAGGTGGGGAGAGTGAAGCCAGCACTGATCAGCCACAGGGATTGCATGACATAAAAATGTCACATGATCCAATGGAAAAGCGCTCGCACCGTTGGTGAGAATAGGTGTTATTATCTTACAAAGGGGAAATATGGGGATTGAGAAGGGGTTGTCAGAGTTGTGGACAACCCCTTTTAAGGAATATTATATTGAAAATGAGCCAAAAACTAGACACTCACACTGCAATATAGAGTGTTATATGGCACTGATCCCACTAGAGATTGATAATTGGGACACGGCTATCTTACAATGGATATTGGATGCATGACGTCTCCCACAGTAAAAGAGTAAAGCATAACTAAAAAAACTTAAACTTAAATCTTATTGATAAATATTTTTTTTCTAGTCTATTAGTATTTGGATTGCATAAAAACTAGTTCAGAAAATAACACAATCACTTTTGTGGCAACATGTTTTTGTAATGTTCTATGTCACTGTGCAGAGGTCACTGTGCAGAGAGAGAGAAGTGAGGAAGGGATTTTTTGTATGCAGTCTTTTACTTTTTTTGATTTATTTTATTATTCTTTTATACATTTCTAATCATATTATTGAGATTTTCAATCCTTTTACCAACATGTAAATTTCCTGTTGTGGAGATATTTGTTTTACGTTGTATATCAAATAGACAAAAGAAGCTGAAAACTTAACAACAGTTCCCTATTACAGCCTACATAATTACAAATTTATTACTAAGGTTTTAAACTTTTTAAAACTGGACCTGGCAGAAAGAAGAGGCTCCAAATGTATTACACCCTGAAACTGTGTGTGATAGATTTGACATATCTTGCCAGACTTCTTAGACATGTTTTTCTGCCTTGTGTTACTTCTCAGTTGACTTATTCTAGATCAATATTTTTCCTAAGGTTTTGGAACAGTTTTGCACATTTTAAGATCCTTTTAACTCTGGTGAAATGCAAAAAATGTCTACAACATATGTTAGCAGCATTGTCACTTGCAGTGCTGGGGTCCTGGGTTCAAATCAAATTTGCGTGGGTTTCCTCCAAACTCCAAAGACATATTGGTAGGGAATTAAGGGTTCACTTACATCTTCGTAAAAAAATCGGCAAGTGCAATGTGAGAAGAAAATTGCATTGCACTCTCACCAATGTTAATCAATTATGCTCTCACCTGCGAGCTTTTTCTCACCTGGAATTGCGGTGAGGAAAAAAAATTGCAGCATGCTGTGTATGGCCAAGTAAAACAGCCGAAACTCATAAAATGCAAGTCAATGGCTGCGAGAGAAAAAAATCGCACAGCCCACGGGCCATGCGCATGCCATCCAATTTTTATGCCCACATCTCATAGGAAACCAGACATTTCATCAGCCAAGTACAGTAAATTCACAGCGTGAACTGTCAGAATAGATAAATAGAAATATATCAGTGAGATATATAATCAGTGCATTTTGTGTGTATTTTTCTGTACTTGTATTTAGGTAACAAATAAAAAAAATGAAAAAAATGGTGTGAGGTCACCCTTATTTTTACTAACCAGCTGAGGCAAAGCATACAGCTGAGATCTGGTGTTATTATTCTGGAAAGTAGCCAATATCCATGGTGCTTTCCAGACAATTAGTATCAGCTCACAGCTGTCTGCATAGCATTCACTAATCAGAGGGCAATAAAACTTTCACACTCCTTATCTATGAACTGTTCCAATATTTATGTTCATCTCTATCTCCCATAATGACAGTTCTGTTTTACGTCACTTGTCTTACCTATTGCATTTTTTCTGTGCTGTGTGGTGTATAAATATGTGATTCTTCAGATATTGTATTAGTTTAGCCTGATGAAGAGACCTGAGTAGTCTGGAAAGCTTGCAATTTGTTACCATCTTTTCAGTTAGCCATTAAAAGGTATCAACCACTGAGGACTCTCAACTCTAAATATTTTTCTAGCATTCACTGGTTATTGAAAAGGGGGACCCAAAAAAATGATACAGCATCCCGTCGCAGCTGCGGGGGGGCTTTCCGGCTGGGACGAGATGCCGGCGGAGCCCCCCACGCAGGCCAGAGGCCCGCTGCTGCCCGGACACCACCACCGCATCGCAGCCAAGCTGCATTGGGAGCGCCGCCGCCACTGAACTTTCCGGTATGTTGGGACCATAAGACGCACCCCCATTTTCCCCCAAAATTTTGGGGGAAAAAAGTGCATCTTATGGTCCAAAAAATACGGTATATATATTCATTTATTTTCAATGGCTTTCTATAATACACATATTTATAATATTTACTACCTTTAATGACAATACAGTTAAATTATCCTGAATGTTTGTTAAATGCCAGTCTGCATTCCCTTCAACCTCCGAATACTAGAACCTTATCCCAGCTTATCATGACAGGCTATTAATTAATGCTTACGTTATCACCTTTGCAAATGTATGTCTGATCACAATAGAAAATCAATATATGCATTTTTACTGACATTTTTTTTACAGACATGTCTTTTCAGAAAACAAAAAATAAACCGAGCGATCTATCAATCAATACAGAATTATTTTTCGCCCTTGCAAGGTTAGCTCTTATATACAAAGGTCATTAAATGTCCTTTTTTATATTATACAATACCGATAGAGACACTTCCAAATTAATTGTCACACGTAAACACTAAACACAAAGAAATACGGTGGATTGACTATTGCATTTCTATAAAAATTGATACAAGGGACATCTTTTCAAGGTTCTGCTTGTAAAAAGGAATTACAAGTTGCATAAGTAAATCAACATCTCGGGCTATAGATGATGCAGTGTTTCTATAAAGGGAACATATAATTAAAAAATACATAATTAAATCAGGATTTTATTAGCAAGATATACAGTATTGTTTTTTTATTTTCATGTTTTCTTTATATTTTGTTACTTTTTATGTAAAAAAAAAGTCTTACAGTTTTTATACAACAAAGCTTGAGCAGTTACCTTAAGCAGATTTTTCGTTTTCCGCTGATAAATTGCCAGCTTTGCTGTGTAGACTTGTTCATAGTGAAACAATATTCAGAAAAGAGATCTCATAGTCACAAAATATAATATAATATAGTATGTTCAGATGGCCTAAGACAGTTATCTATGGACACTCATAATCTGGAACTCTTATACACAACACATGGAGTAAATAGTCCATTAAAAAGTCTCAAGGTTTATTCAATATATATAAAACCAGGCAAACAAAAATACCTGGACACAGGTATTAAGGACACGCTGTCCACTAATCAGTATTGAGAAAGTCAAAAGTATGCTTAAGGCCAGGGTCACACTTGCGCGAGTCTCTCGCCTCAATACCCGGCACTGCCGCCGGCACTCAGACCGGAGCGTTCAGCTGCATAGAAATACATGCAGTCGCACTCTCCGGTCCCGAGTGCCGGGTATTGAGGCGAGAGACTAGCGTGAGTTTCTCGCATTGCACTCGCAAGTGTGACCCCGGCCTAAAAGACATAAAGTGCCAGTGCTCATACGATCAAAAATATCCTAATGTCTAGATGCCATTGTACATGTAAAATTCATGAAAATTACAAAAAGATGCCATCACAAATGTGTCTAATGAATGAGAATGTAGGAACAATCAGTAGAGGTGGAAGCATTCCTTATTAACTCTTATCCATGTACCCCACTTGGAACAGCACGCCACCACCAGCCCCAACGCGCGTTTCGTGTGGACTTCCTCTGGGGGGCTGCGAAGATGAGGAAGAGCCCGACTAGAGGGCATGGACTCGCTCAATGCACTTTTATCAAATAAGGCTGGGCCCACTAGTCAGTGTCACTAGTCAGGATACGAACTCGTTCTATGCAAGTGTATGGAGCGAGGCCACTGCCACTTTAGGTTCTGGCCGGGAGTATGCATAACTCATACATACTCGCCAGTCCCGGCTCAGAAACTGGCGAATCCCAGAATCCCAGAATACGCACTCTAGGGGGATTCATAAGTCTGTAGTCACACAGAGTGTCTGCAAACTTATCATTTTGGACCGGATAACCCCTTTGAACAAGGATAGTTGTATGTTTTGTTTGCTTGGCCCATGAGCACACAGAGCATTCAAGAAGTACAGAAAACTATCCAAGTCCTCCACAAAAAAAACGCAAAGCTTCTCAGAAACTTCGAGATTCTGCTTAGTGATTATGTGCACCCAGAGTTTTTCGAAGATTTTTTGGAATTAAAACTGTCTGAAAACTAAATGGAAACTCTCCAAATCATCCTTCAAATCTCAAAACTCCTCAATATGTCTTAGTTTTTGCTCCAAAAACTTATAAAAAAATGTGTGCACATAACCCAGTTTCTGATCCAAAAATTCAACAAAAAGTCTGCATACACCCTTTGTTTTTTTTTGTTTGTTTGTTTTTCTTTATTAAACCCATTCTCTAGTCCAACTCACATAAATCCCCAAAAAATATTCTCCATTTTTTTATTATCTTACAGCGCAAAAAAATAGTTTTTAGATGCTATAACCAATCAAATAAATATAGTACAAAACAGGAGCACATAAAAGAATAAGTCTTATTTCAGGATCCCTGCTGTTAACATTATGTATGGGAAATAATGTCAATATATCATTAAATCTCACTTTCATAATAACATTGTAATTAAAACGTAATTGTGTGTAATTTTTTCTAATTAGTGATAAATATGTTAATCAAAATGAATGTACAAATTTGCATGTTATGTTATAGTAAGAATATAGTAATATTATCTAACCATAGATTCACAATGTAAACATACATTTATGATGTTACAGCCCATTGATACGTGTCTGCTTACCGATCTGTGATTTTAGTCACACTCACATCATATGAATACACAATATCCCAAATGTATCAAAAAATGGTGAATTTCCACCAAATATTTTTGGCACTTGCTTTTTACTTTTAGCCACACTTTATTTTTTTTTAAACCTCACACCTTAAAAGGAATCTGAAATTCCAGAAGTCCAGAAATGCTATCTACTTGCAGATATAGAGTAAATCTGCGGGTAAATTGCACCCGAATCAGGTAAGTCTACCCTCCCACAATAAGCATTTGATGAGTTTTTGCAGTTGCAAATTAAAAAAATAATACAAGTAACCTTTTTTAATTAATTGATGCAGAAATGGTCCAGAAAATCTCATTAAAAGCTCATCCTGAGAACGTAGCCTTTCACTTAAGCAGCGGCTACAGAGAAAAACAACTTTTATCTTCTCAGTAGCGCTCACTTTAGTCATAGGGCAGTTCGAAGTCGCTTTAATCGCCCCTACACTTTTGTGACAACCTACTCTGCATACACACACTGCACGAACACTGCCAAACATGCACACGCTACACATACATGCTGAGGAGCCAGCTGTCAATCAAAGTGCTGGGAGTGATAACAGCGTGGTCACTGTGTATCAGCAGGACTGCACGTCCTCATGACTGGAAACAAGCAACTACATGGAGGATATAAGTTATTTTTTCCCTAGCAGCTCTTCGAAAGCAGCTAAGGGTTTTAACACAGTCACCTAAAAATTAACCCCTTTCCAACCTTAGCGTATACAGTACAAACAAAGTTTGGACACACCTTCTCATTTAAAGATTTTCTGTATTTTCAGACTATGAAATTGTACATTCCACTGAAGTCATCAAAACTATGAATTAACACATGTGGAATTATCGGATCTTAACAAAAAAGTATGAAAACACTGAAAATAGTCTTTATTCTAGGTTCTTAAAAGTACCCACCTTTTGCTTTGATGACTGCTTGCACACTCTGGGATTCTCTTGATGAGCTTCAAGAGTAGTCACCAGAAGTGGTCTTCCACAGTCTGAAGGAGTTCCTAGAGATGCTTAGCACTTGTTGGCCCTTTGCTCACTCTGCAGTCCAGCTCACCCAAACTTTGGTCTGTACTGTAGATACATCTAAGTTGCCTCCCTGTTTGTTGCGTTCTCCGGCGCTGAGCCCACAACTTTTCTGGCACATGTCAACTAATTTCATTAGCTGACATGTGCCCCTATCAGCTGCGGGTGACTGTTAACATGTTAAATGCCACTATCAATCTCTGACAGCGGCATTTAACATGCTTGCGTCAGAAGTGCGTCACTAATCTCGCCCATCGGTGCCCGTGTCACATGACCGCGGGTCTGCTGGAGACCCTGTGGTTGTCATTACTGGATAGCCTAAAGTGCTACCCAGCGGTCAGCGTTCATAGCAAGTGAGCATTTTTGCTACACAGAGCAGGACTGAAGCCTTGCTCTGTGTAGCACAAGGTGATCGCAGTTTCTCATCACCCAAGGAGACTATTGAAGCAAGTGTAAAGTAAAAAAGAAAAGTTGTTTTAAAAATTCTAAAAATATAAAAGTTTAAATCACCCCCTATTCACCCGGTTCAAAAACTAAAAAAATACTGTGGTGCTGTGGTTTGCGCAGCATGAATCGCCTGACAAGTCCCTTTTAACCTATTGTAACATTTCCAGGGGATATAGCTCTAGGATCGCTGTCTGGGTAGACAGAATGGCACGAAAACAGTTCATTCAGACAGCAGTTCTGGTGTAAAACTGGCCGCAACCAGCTTTATTAAAGTCCACAGCAAACAGATAAAATAAAATATAAACAGAAAACCTAGGCTTGTCTAGCCACTAATTACACATAGATCGATTGCCCTGTCTATCCGGGTCCCGGCTCTACCAGCCTGACCCAAAACAACACATATGATATATGTTACCAGTATGGAGTTTCACAGATACTCCTCCTTGTGTCTGAAGGCACCTTCCATGTCCAGACTTGAGAGAGATCCACTCCTATTCAGCCGCTATTCGCACGGATTCGCACTGAGACTGCTTCTTGTGCCGGGACACCTTCCTGTGTCCAGACTAAGCCAGCTCACACTCCTGGAGACTGCTTCTTGTGCCGGGACACCTTCCTGTGTCCAGACTAAGCCAGCTCCAACACTCCTGGAGACTGCTTCTTGTGCCGGGACACCTTCCTGCACCCAGACTAAGCCAGCTCCAACACTCCTGGAGACTGTGTTTGCAGACACCTACTTCTGGTCTCCTAATTAACACCTGAGTAGTTTCAGGCCTGAGCTGCAAGTGTGTAATGAATGTAAGGTGTAGTGACCTTTCTCTACCACTAGGTTTACAAAGCCACACATTTCCCTTATACCTAGGTGAAATGTACACCCCATTCAACACATATTCCCTCACTGTCTCACATATCCCCTCCTTCTTCTCCAGACCGGAGGGCTGGTCATCCAGACCGGAGGGCTGGTCAACAATCCAACAGAGACAGTGAACTCTGGACCAATCATGGCCCTCATCAGCTTCATCTTCACCACTGTCATCGCCAACATCAGCTTTCTCTTCATCTGAAGCATCCGCACTACCCTGTACCCTCCCAGGCCTATACTCTCTGCGGGCCTCGGGTATCCTGCACGGTTTCATCTTGACCTTAGGGCCGGGCTCAGTTTCGATATAGTGCCTGGCCAGAGAAGTACGACCCGGCACATCAGAACACTTCTGCTGACTCTTTCTCAGAAACTCACGTACCTCCTGTCCCTGGTGCACTGACCATGTGTCACCAACTATCACAGAAGGTATAGGGGGTTTTTCACTTTTCTCCAGTTCCCCTTGAACCTTCTTTACTTCATTGAGCTTCTCCAGAAGATGCTCATGGCTCTCATCACGCTCCTTCATCACAGTTTGAAGTTTTTTCTGAGAAGTAATCACTTCATCTTGTACCTGTTGGACGTCCTTTATGTCTTCAGCCCCTTCTTCAGGCTCTTCTGGTAGGACATGCTCAGAAGCCCTACCGTCAGTCTTACATTCTACTTCTTCAGTCACATCACTTTGGTCTCCAATATCTCCATTTATTCCAGCCTTCAAATTCTCCTTGATAGCGGCATCTGTATACTCAGAACCCGCCGGATTCTTCTCTTCCACCACGTTCTGCATCCCATCTGGGCTCCCGTGTGTCTGTAGCGGCAACGGAGTGACACATCGCTTTTCCCATTTGTTGGGACGTGGCTCCGATGTAGCCTCCCTGAAAGTGCGCTTGAGCTCACCAATGCCAGCCCGATGTCTCAAAATCTCATCTTGTGACTTATCCAGATCCTTGGTATCACTCGGGAACACTGCTGGGGCTCCGGGCGCCGAACTTCCAGCCTGAGCTTCACGAGTTGCAGCTACTGATGAGGCATCTGGTTTGGTGTCTACCACTTCTATGGCTTTTTCCACCTCTGCAGCATCACCTTCAGAGTCCTTGGCATGATGCAGATCCACACCACACACCGAAAACTTCTCATCTTCAACAGCATCCACTTGTGCTGTGTTCAGTTTCAGAGTCCTGCCTTTAAAGCTCAGCTCTCCTCCTTTCACCTTAGTCTTCGCCAGGGAAACCGGCCAACTGTAAAACATCTTCAGATGCCATCTTCTGTCTGGCTGTAAGGTCAGCATCAGCTTTCTTCTCAGGACTCTCAACCTCCTCTGCTACCATGCCTTCCTCATTTGCACTGGTTGCTTTATGGTCATCAGATGATTCACTATCACTATCTGACCCCTTTTTCTCAGCCACATCTGGCTCACTGTCAGGGCTATACACTTCATTTTCATTCACATCCTGCTCACTGTCAGGGTTATACAATTCATTTTCATTCATATCCTGCTCACTGTCAGGGTTATACAATTCATTTTCATTCACATCCTGCTCACTGTCAGGGTTATACAATTCATTTTCATTCACATCCTGATCTGGAACCTTAGTTAACATGTCATCCACAACATTAACTTCACCATCTGGTCCCTCAAGTATGTGACTATGTGACAACCCCAGCACTATACTTCTATATAGCTCAGGTACTAGGAGCTGACTCACGACCTCTCCCTGGACTTCAGTGTCCCTATACAATAGGTTATTGTTCATGGCAGCATGAGGAAACCTCTCCTCAGAGCCAGGCTCCTGGGAAACCTCATTTAGAACAATCATATTTTCCTGTGCCGTCCTAAGAGTGGGGTCTCGCCACTGCTCACTCTCAAAATTGTCACAGGACACAGGCAAGTAAGGGACACTCGGTTCCCGAGAACCACCATCCTCGTCTCCCAACATCACCTGCAAAGGAATTTCATCATTATCATAGTCATCATTATTATCAATATCATTATCATGACTATGATCAGTATCATCATCACTATCATGATCATCATCATTATCATTATCAGCATCATTATCATGGTCATCATCATTATCATGATCATCATCATTATCATCATCATCATTATCATTATCATCATCATCATTATCACACAAGTTTAATGGTCCACTAGCATTGTGTTCCGCCCCTCGGGACTGCGCACCCTCAATAGGAGCTTCATCACACTGTTCATCAGAATCACCCTTCCCCCAGAGATCCTTAGACCGGGGAAAGTCATTACCCAATATGACGGGTTGCACCAGGTTCTTCACTACCCCCCCTTCATATGAAACCTCCCCGAGTTTGGGGACCAAGTCCACGGCAGTCTCTGGGTAGACTTTGGTGTCTCCATGGATGCACACCATACTCAGGTGCTTATCAGGGATGAAGTCCCTTTCAATCAGGCTGTCACATACGGAAGTCACTGGACTCTCTGAGTCCAAGAGGGCCTGTGCTGGGCAGTCATTTACAACCACCGGGGACCCCTGTGGTCCAGTCTCTTCGGCTGAGGTGGACACACACACAGACTCTGCGCAGGGAGAGAGGGATCTGCCAACATCACAACACATAGGCTCCCCCTCTATTGGACAGTTGGCTGCAATTTCACGCCAGCTCCAATACTGTCCATCACACTCTCCCACCCACATGTCCCCTCGGGCCTGAACCCGCTTATCAGCATACCCCATGTCCCCAACAGCTGGAACGCTCTTACCGCGAGAGTTCAGCGTCCGGGAACTCTGAAGTGACGACCTCTCAGACGGCTGTACCTCAGGAGGACGTGCTTGGGTGTAGCGGTCCACTATCACCTTTTCAACTCCATAATCAGGTTTGCTGACTGCAGACTCCCAACTGCATCTCCAGTCATGAACTCCCCTGGCACGGGCTGTCACCGTAACACCCAGCCGGGTAAGAATCTCCGCTTTCAGCTTACCATAGTCTTGGCTGTCCTGCTTGCTCAGGTCAGCATAGGCCCTTTGGGGCTCTCCAATCAGATAGGGTGCGACCATCATGGCCCATTCAGATAGGGGCAGATTCTCCTTCTCTGCCAATCTCTCAAACCTAGTGAGATATACCTCCACATCATCACGAGGTGTCATCTTTTTCAGGGACCGTCTTACCGCCTTCTTTACAGCGGACAACACAGGTGACTTTACAACATTACTTTGGGACGATGTGCTGCAAGTCTTTTGTAGTGCTGCAACCTGCTCAAAAAACAACCGGTTATTCTCCTGCTGCTGCTGCAGGAATTGCTGCTGGGCCTGCTGCATGCGCTGCTGGTGCTGCATGCGCTGCTGCTCCATGCTCTGCTGCATGCTTCGCTGGGCCTGGTCCAGGTACTCAATGAGCTCCTCCATACTGCCGGACTTATCTGTCTCAACCCCGGCAGTCTTATGTTGCACATTCACTTGCGCCATTTGTTCAAACAG
Source organism: Oophaga sylvatica (assembly GCA_033576555.1). NCBI lineage: Eukaryota > Metazoa > Chordata > Amphibia > Anura > Dendrobatidae > Oophaga > Oophaga sylvatica. The sequence continues at coordinate 556,755,903 of JARQOD010000003.1, forward strand.
CGCCTCCATGCTGTCATCCATGCTGTCAGACTTCTCTGTCTCAACAACGGCAGTCTTCACTCAAGACATACACACTCCACAGTCTTTTCCACAGAAAAAAATTCAGCTCTGCTGTGCAGACACTTTTTTTTTTTTTTCTTTGCAAAGTCTATTAGGGCCACTGTCTCTTTAAGACTGCTCCAATAGACGTTTCTCTTTTGCTGCTGCACACTCCACAGTCTTTTCCACAACCAGTTCAGCTTTGCTGTGCAGACACACTTTTTTTTTTTTTCTCTTTTGCAAACTCTATTAGGGCTACTGTCTCTTTAAGACTGCTCCAATCAGACGTTTTTTTTCTGACACACTTTTTTTTTTTTCTTCTGCTGCTATTTCAACAGACTTCACCTTTATTGCTGTCTCTAATCCACTGTGCTGCATGCACACTCCAGCACTAACTGTATCAGCCACTGCGCTGCCCCAGCATTCTCCGCCAATTGTAACATTTCCAGGGGATATAGCTCTAGGATCGCTGTCTGGGTAGACAGAATGGCACGAAAACAGTTCATTCAGACAGCAGTTCTGGTGTAAAACTGGCCGCAACCAGCTTTATTAAAGTCCACAGCAAACAGATAAAATAAAATATAAACAGAAAACCTAGGCTTGTCTAGCCACTAATTACACATAGATCGATTGCCCTGTCTATCCGGGTCCCGGCTCTACCAGCCTGACCCAAAACAACACATATGATATATGTTACCAGTATGGAGTTTCACAGATACTCCTCCTTGTGTCTGAAGGCACCTTCCATGTCCAGACTTGAGAGAGATCCACTCCTATTCAGCCGCTATTCGCACAGATTCGCACTGAGACTGCTTCTTGTGCCGGGACACCTTCCTGTGTCCAGACTAAGCCAGCTCCAACACTCCTGGAGACTGCTTCTTGTGCCGGGACACCTTCCTGCACCCAGACTAAGCCAGCTCCAACACTCCTGGAGACTGTGTTTGCAGACACCTACTTCTGGTCTCCTAATTAACACCTGAGTAGTTTCAGGCCTGAGCTGCAAGTGTGTAATGAATGTAAGGTGTAGTGACTAGGGTTGAGCATTCCGATACTGCAAATATCGGGTATCGGCCGATATTGGCTGTATCGGAATTCCGATTCCGAGTACCGATATTTTCGTCTTATCGGATACCGGAATCGGGATTGTCACTGTCACTGTCAGTGTCCGTCGGTCGGGTCTGTCAGGAGTCAGCGGCACTTACCTGGCAGAAGATCTCCGGCGGTCACGTCCTGGACTGCTTGATGGCCGCAATCTTCTTTCCCCGGCGGTCACATGCAGTTTCTCGCGATAACTGCAGTGACTGCTGGGTAATCCCGGCCGTAAAGCAGTCAGTCCGATGACGTCACCGCCGGGGAAGCAGGTAATCAGCTGTGCTGCGTCGCGATGACAGGCTCTGCCTATCATTGCGATGTAGCAGAGTTGGATCGTCGTGGGACTGTCGTTATGGACTGCGTCGGACAGGTGGTATACTGTTGGTTTGTTTTTTTTCTTTTTTTACAGGAGATCGATGGCGTCGCAGGAATGAGAGTACAATAAAATTAATGAAAACTGTGTTGTCTCTTTTATTTCATTAAAATACTTTTTTCTTGCTTTGTCTTTTTTTTATACATTTAATAACTTTGGGATTAATAATGGATCGGTGTCTTATTGACGCCTCTCCATTATTAACCGGGCTTATTGTCACCGTGCAATCAACGGTGACATTAACCCCTTATTACCCCGCTTGCCACCGCTACAGGGCAAGTGGGAAGAGCCGGGTAAAGTGCCACAATTGGCACATCTTTTGATGCGCCAAATGTGGGGCTGCTGTAGCCTGGTATTATCAGGCTGTTGAGGGCCAAAATCCATGGGCCTTGACAGTCTTTTAATACCAGGCCGCAGCAGTCTGCATTTTACTTGGCTGGTTAACAAAAATAGGGGGATCCCCACGCCGTTTTTTTTTCGAGGGGATCCCCTATTTTTGTTAACCAGCCAAGCTAAGCAGACTGCTGTGGCCTGGTATTATCAGGCTGGCAAGGTCCATGGATATTGGATCCTTACCAGCCTGAAAAACCAGGCCTCAGCGGTCTGCTTCATCTGGCTGGTTAACAAAAATAGGGGGACCCCACGCCAATTTTTTTCGAGGGGATCCCCTATTTTTGTTAATCAGCCAAGATATGCAGACTGCTGTGGCCTGGTATTATCAGGCTGGCAAGGTCCATGGATCTTGGCTCCTTAACAGCCTGAAAAACCAGGCCTCAGCGGTCTGCTTCATCTGGCTGGTTAACAAAAATAGGGGGGACCCCACGCCAATTTTTTTCGAGGGATCCCCTATTTTTGTTAATCAGCCAAGATATGCAGACTGCTGTGGCCTAGTATTATCAGGCTGGCAAGGTCCATGGATCTTGGCTCCTTAACAGCCTGAAAATCCAGGCCTCAGCGATCTGCTTCATCTGGCTGGTTAACAAAAATAGGGGGGACCCCACGCCATTTTTTTTTCGAAGGGAACCCCTATTTTTGTTAATCAGTTCCCTCTGACGTCACTGATTGTGTCCCTGGCTGACCTGAAGTGAAAGTGGAAAGCAATCAATTAAGCTTTCCACTTAAGGGCCCGTCTCACATAGCGATATCGCTACCGAGATCGCTGCTGAGTCACTAGTTTTGTGACGCAGCAGCGAGCTCACCAGCGATATCGCTGTGTGTGACATTCAGCGACGATCAGCCCCCCTGCCGGGTATCGCTGATCGTCGCTGAAATGTCAGGACCTTTTTTTGATCGCTGGTTTCCCGCTGACAGGCACACATCGCTGCGTGTGACAGGCGGGAGACCAGCGATCCGCTGGTAACCAAGGTACACAGCGGGTTTCCAGGCGCGGGGCTGTGCCTAGAAACCCGCTGTGTACCTTGGATACCAGCGCCCTGATGCAGGGAGCTGGTATCCAAGGTACACAGCGGGTTTCCAAGCGCTGCGCGGTGCCTGGAAACCCGCTGTGTACCTTGGTTACCAGCGGATCGCTGGTCTCCCGCCTGTCACACGCAGCGATGCGTGCCTGTCAGAGGGAAACCAGCGATGAAAAAAAGGTCCTGACATTTCTGCGACGATCAGCGATACCCGGCAGGGGGGCTGATCGTCGCTGAATGTCACACACAGCGATATCGCTGGTGAGCTCGCTGCTGCGTCACAAAACTAGTGACTCAGCAGCGATCTCGGTAGCGATATCGCTATGTGAGACGGGCCCTTAAGCGATGTTACCCGCAGTGTCGCTGTCCCAGATCGCTGCCTGAGCTGCCTGTTTGGCAGCTCAGCAGCGATCATGTAGCGATACACCAGCGATCCTGACAAGTGCATATCGTTGTCGGGATCGCTGGTGTATCGTTATGTGACACCCAGCCTTTACTCTCCTGTCAGGCAGGAGAGGAACTCATTCATTTGGGGTTTACTGTGAGGCTGCAGCATTAGCTGCGGTCCCTGCAGTAAACATTAACCCTTTCTGAAGGATTACACCGTGGGACCTGACTGTGCATCGGATAGGTAAGAATAATTTTGCTTTTTTATTTATTTTTATTACAGGAAATGGTTTTTGCAGTAAAATAAAAGATGGTCAAAAACATGTGTCTTTATTTCATTAAAATGATTTTTAATTAAAGTGTGTGTGTTTTATTTTTATTTCATGCAATAGGATTAATAATTGATAGTTGTCTAATTGACAGCTCTCAATTATTAACCTGGCTTAAGGTCACCTTTCAATAGCAAGGTGGCTTTAACCCCATATTAACCCATTCGCCACCGCTACAGGGCAATGGGAATAGACGGGCAAAGTGCCAGAAAGGGCGAATCTAATTATAGATTTGTCTTTCCTGGGGTGTCTGGGGGCAGATGTTAGTAGCCGGGGGGGGGGCAAAAATAATGGTCCCTCTCTGGGCTATTATTATCTGCCCCCACTCACTGGCTTTGTCTGTCTGGTTGCGAAAATAGGGCGGGAGCCCACGCATTTTTTTTCAGCAATTTTACACCTCATATATATATATACATGTCATTGAATTTGTGACACATATATATATATATTTATATTTGTAGTTCATACACTTCTACATAGTATAATAGCCGCTAATTCAATTGCCGGCTTTTGTGAAAATGCAGAACCCGACATGAAATGACACTTGGTGTACATAGGGTTAACCATGTCTTTTCATGTCCTTTGCTATCTAATTTGCACAAACAATTAAATCAGTCTATGTGTGCAAAATTTCACACCTGTAGGGGTTAATTAAAGGTGTAAATTCGTAGCAAAAAAGTCCGTTTTTTTTACAACGAATTTACACCTTTAATTAACCCCTACAGGTGTGAAATTTTGCACACATAGACTGATTTAATTGTTTGTGCAAATTAGATAGCAAAGGACATGAAAAGACATGGTTAACCCTATGTACACCAAGTGTCATTTCATGTCGGGTGACCCGACATGAAATGACACTTGGTGTACATAGGGTTAACCATGTCTTTTCATGTCCTTTGCTATCTAATTTGCACAAACAATTAAATCAGACTATGTGTGCAAAATTTCACACCTGTAGGGGTTAATTAAAGGTGTAAATTCGTAGCAAAAAAGTCCGTTTTTTTTACAACGAATTTACACCTTTAATTAACCCCTACAGGTGTGAAATTTTGCACACATAGACTGATTTAATTGTTTGTGCAAATCAGATAGCAAAGGACATGAAAAGACATGGTTAACCCTATGTACACCAAGTGTCATTTCATGTCGGGTGCTTCTGTCTTTTCACTGAAGCCGGCTTTACCCGGCAATTGAATCAGAGGATATTTTACTATGTAGAAGTGTATAAACTATACATATATGTCACATATATACATATATGTCATATATATATGTCACAATGACATGTATATATATATATGTATTCTATGTGTGTATATTTTGTGTTTACAAGGAAAGAATGGGGTTTTTTTAGTTGCGATATTTTGTTCCCATAGACTTACATGGGACTTCCGGTATCGGTATCGGGTATCGCCGATATTTTAGTGATATCGGCGATACCATTCCGATTCCGATACTTTAGGATATCGGAAAGTATCGCTCAACTCTAGTAGTGACCTTTCTCTACCACTAGGTTTACAAAGCTACACATTTCCCTTATACCTAGGTGAAATGTACACCCCATTCAACACATATTCCCTCACTGTCTCACACTATATATTAGCAGGTGAGTAGTTCAGATAACACCTTATCCCAGCATGTTTGCTCATCACTAATGTTAAAAATTGGCAAGGATTAAATACATTTTATTGTAAGACAGTATTGATCTGTCTTCAATATGAATATATTTTGTGACTTTTTTTTAGAAATCTAATCATAAATATGTCAGATTTCACTCCAAAAGGTTAAGAACACCACCTTTTCTTTTCATTTTTAAGTATTGGCATAGATATTAAAATTAGTGTGATAAATGGCCTAAAAAATTTGATAATTTTGATCCAGGCATTTACAACAATGCAATGTTGCAGTTTGTGTGACGATTTTACTGCAGACGCAAATATTCATTCCCCCCCTGTGAAACCAAACTTGCGATGCATTTTAGATGCTGAATTAGTTATGTCATGCCCAAATTTACTTGACGGAATAACAGCAATGGTGGATGTTAAAGGGGAGCTCTCAAATTTGAAATAGTGGATAAGGGATAACTGGTGGTCTGACTGCAGAGGCCCCCAGTGATCCTAAGATCAGGAGCTCTCAGGCTGAATGGAGGGAAGGTGGATCATGCACATGGATGACCCATTCATTCTTATGGAAGCAGTGAAGATCAGCAGCACTCGGCAATCTCTGACACTCCCATTAAGAATGAATGGAGTGCACAAACATGATCGACCTCGACTCTTCAAAGCCCTGACGGTCAGGATCACAGGAGGCCATGACCTCCAGTGATTGGAAAGATATTTTCCTATCCCACGATTAGGTGATAACTTTCAAACTTGAAAACACCCTTTAATGAACTCGTAAACCAGGAGTTACGGAGAATATACTCACGTTTCTTCAATAACATTTTTTTTACAATCATTTTGCAAAAAAATTGCTACAAATAGCAAGATTTGAGAATATTTTGATTACTATCTATGATCCTTTAAGAAGGATTAGTAGAAGATTGGTTAAGTACATTGAACTCATGTGAACTGTAGTACCAGACACAGCCACAAATTTGTGTACGGCGCTGTGTATGAATAAACAATTAAGGCTGTGTTTCCATGGTCAGGAAACACAGCGCATTTGACGGAGCGGAAATTCCGCTCCGTCTAAGCCCCGCCCCCTTTCTGACGCGCGCTCTTTCCGGAGGTGTTCAGGACACCTCCGGAACACCTCCGGAAAGAACGCAGGGCTGCATAGCCCTGTGCTAAATTACGTTGCGGCGACGCAGCGTCGCCACAATACGCCAGGACATGCTGCGGTCTGAAAAGACGTGCAGCATGTCCGGATACGCAGGTCTTCCGCCTGCGTGTTGTTACGCATAGTGGAGACGGGATTTCTTGAAATCCCCTCCACTATGCTGTAACATCTGGACGCTGCGTGTTTGGCGCTGCGCCAGCGCACAGCGCCAAACACGCAGCGTTTCCTGACCGTGGAAACTCACCCTAAGACGTTTTTGTTTAGGTTTTTTTTAAGGATAAGTCCTCAGTTGGAAAGTCTAGATTTACACATCCTACCGCTTTACCATAGTTACATTGTTATTAATCCCTATTGTGTATGAATTCAGTCCCCAAAATATCATAATGAGAATAGATGTTTTCATTTTTTCCTTCTTCTTCTTCTTCCACCAGATAAGTTTTAAAAGTTTATTTAATCAAGCGCTTGAAATCCTTCTGCATAATAAGGGTCTTGTCCCGGGAGGTTTGTCCTGCCCTCCGTAACATTGACTAGGAAATTTCCCAAGTGTCCCTCCTGATGTGTGACAGACAAGGTTGCCATGATCACCAATGTAATTAATGTTCTGTGCCATAGAGCTCTGCTTCATGCAAAACAATGTGATATAAAAAATCAGAGCAACCCAGAATTATACTAGAGGAAAAGTTACAATTCCTTAAGCTGAACACATTTATTTATCTAGACAGGTCCTCGAAATCTACTTGTTCTCTTTGCTTATGATGCAGGAAACATTCTATAACAGGAACTGCAAAGAAACCGTTTTCTGTCTTCTGTATGCAAGCTAATTTGCATAAATATGTCTAAAATTATGTACTAATTAATTTCTCAAGATATCTCCACATTAATTTTATTCTGACCTCTAGTACAGAGCTCCAAATCCACTAAACTATATGAAGGTAAATACTAAATCTATGGCTGCCTGCAGCCACCACTGGAGGAAGAGTAGCAGTTACTGCATACTGATTGTACATTTCATGTAATAGTAAAGCAGTATTCAGTGGGCTCCTAAGCACCCCCTAGTGGTGGCTGCAAAAAAAGGAGTTTGTCATTTAAAGGGAATCTGTCAGCAGGTTTTTGCTATGAAATCTCAGAGCAGAATGATTTAGGGGCGGAAAGCCTGATTCCAACAATGTATTGCTTACTGGACTGCTTAATGTAATGTGCAATTTCAATATCTGTGTAGATGTACCAGTGCTATTAGTGCTGAGCTGTGTATAACCCTACCCACACACCTAATTGGCAGATTCCTGTGTAAACTGCACATTGTGGTTCCAATCAGTGGTGGGGTTACACAGATTGGCTGGACTGCCTGACACGTGACACCTAGTCCTGTATTGATAATATTGTGCTAATAAAATGCTGATTGTATTGAAGCTAAAGCAAAGCTATTGAGCAAGTGTCACATCCCTGGAATCCAACTCTCTGCCTCTACACCGTATTGCTCTCAGATTAAATAGCAAAAACCTCCTGACAGATTACCTTCAACTCTATGGCTATTCTTAGGATATGAAAGTCTGTATCAGAAAAACTGAGCAATTATACCGTTGTGCTCAACAGTTTACATATCCTGGCAGAATTGTTCATTTCTTGGCCTTTTTTCAGAGAATATGAATGATAACAAAAAAACTTTTTCTCCACTCATGGTTAGTGGTTGGGTGAAGACATTTATTGTCAAACTACTGTGTTTTCTCTTTTTAAATCATAATGAGAACTCAAAACATCCAAATGACCCTGATCAAAAGTTCACATGCCCCATTTCTTAATACCGTATACTGCCATCAATGACAGCTTGAAGTCTTGAAGTCTTTTGTGGTAGTTGTGGATGAGGTTCTATATTTTCTCAGATGGTAAAGCTGCCCATTCTTCTTGGCAAAAAAACATCCAGTTCCTGTAAATTCCTGGGCTGTCTAGCATGAACTGCGCACTTGAAATCTTTCCAGTGTGGCTCAATGATATTGAGGTCAGGAGACTGAGATGGCCACTCCAGAACCTTTGTAGCCAATGACAGTTCGACTTGGCCTTGTGTTTTGGATCGTTGTCATGTTGGAACGACCAAGTGCGTCCCATGCGCAGCTTCCAGGCTGATGTCTGCAAATTTGCCTCCAGTTTTTACTGATAACATGCTGCATTCATCTTTCCTTCAACTTTGACCAAGTTTCCTGTGCCTTTGTAGCTCACACATCCCCAAAACACCTCCGTGCTTTACAGTAGGAATGGTGTTCCTTTCATCATAGGGCTTCTTGACCTCTCTCCAAATGTAACGTTTATAGTTGTGGCCAAAAAGTTCAATTTTGGTCTCATCACTCCAAATTACCTTGTTCCAGAAGTTTTGAGGCTTGTCTCTGTGCTGTTTTGTGTATTGTAGGCGAGATACTTTTTGGCATTTGCACAGTAATGGCTTTCTTCTGGCAACTCGACCATGCAGCCCATTTTTCTTCAAGTGCCTCCTTATTGTGCATCTTGAAACAGCCACACCGCTAGTTTTCAGAGAGTCCAGTATTTCAGCTGATATTATTTGGGGTTTTTCTTTGCATCCTGAAAAATTTTCCTGGCAGTTGTTGATGTTATTTTTGTTGGTCTATTTGACCATGGTTTTGTTTTTACAGAGCCCCTGATTTTCCATTTGTTAATCACAGTTTGAACGCTGCTGACTGGCATTATCAATTCCTTGGATATCTTTTTGAATCCCTTTCCTGTTTTATACAGTTCAACTACCTTTTCCCGTAGATCCGTTGACAATTCTTTTGCTTTCCCCATGACTCCCAATCCAGAAACAGTTGCTGTGTAAGGAGGTGAAGGGTATTAACCTTTCAAAGGTTTCATCCCCTTTAATTGTGTCAACATGTGTAAATGTATGCCTTGTATGATGTTATGTATATATATATACATGTGGGGTCGTGTTGTAGGTAGTTAGTTCAACCTTGGGGTCACTAGAGGACGGCACTAGAAGGGTAGTGTATATATTTATGGGTTAAGTGTAGCTTGCAAGGGATCACTAATGGGGCACGTTAGAGATCCAGTTAGAATGTTATAAAAAGATGTCAAAAGCAGCAATTGGGTTTAGTCATTAGAGAGGGGCATTGAGCACACCCAGTCCTATAGGGACAATAGTTAGGGACTTGTTGCTAGGGAAAGATTGCCTCCAAGCGGGAATCTGTCAGGAAGGTTTCCTCTTAGCAGAGATCAGTCGGGGGTGGACCTTGCTAGTGTGAGGACGTCCACGTTCCTGGTATCACGAACACCGCACTGCACTTGCTCACTGAGCCAGTGCGCGTGTCCTGAATAAGACAGACTGCACTCAATGATACCTGTGGAGCGAGGCAGTCGCGGTGAAGATGCGTGCTTCAGAATAACAGGACCCTAAGCACGTGACTGCCAAGGGGCGGCGCCGGCCACAGGTTTCTCAGAGGGAGCAGTAACAGATAGAGAATGCTTCAGGCCAGAGGACCTTAAGCAAGTGACTGCTGATGGGCGTGGCCTAAGCTCCAGAGAGCTATGAGCAGAAGGAAAACTCCTAGATGGGTAACTACGGGACAGAGTTACCAAGGGGCATAGACAAAACGGATAGTCAGGATAGCTAGGTCATACACAGAGGGAGCAACACAGTACAAGAGGAGCAGGCAAAGAATAACCAGAACGTAGCCAAGGGATCAGAAAACCAGAACGGGCAAATACACAGTACCAAGACAGTAGACAAACTCACAATGAAGAGACGGACCGGGTCAAAACCAAACAAGCAACAGATCAGGCACAAGGCACAGGCACACAGGAGGTCAACTAACACAGCCGAGGGCAGGAGTATAACTGACACCAGACCTAGGTCAATTGGCAACTAAATAGCCGCCTTCTGCCAGAGAGAGGCTGAAACCATTAACCCCAGTCTGGCCAGGACGGGACAAAGACCAAACCCCGTCCTGGGTCAAGACAGTACCCCCTCTCAACGGGGGCCACCAGACCCCCTGGTTTCTCAGGACACCTGGCATGAAAGGCCCGGACCAACTGATCCGCATGAACAGATCGGGCAGGAACCCACGACCGGTCCTCTGGATCGTAGCCTTTCCAATGTATCAGATACTGAAGAGCACGACGGACAAACCTAGAGTCAAGAATTCGTTCCACCTCGTACTCAGACTGCCCGTCTACCAAAACCGGTGGTGGGGAAGACAACGGTCCTTCCCTACAGGACCCCACAGGTTTCAAAAGGGCCCTATGGAAAACGTTGGGAATCCGTAGAGACGGAGGGAGACGCAACCGAAATGCCACCGGGTTAACTGCTTCCGTAATTTCATAAGGACCAATAAATTTAGGTCCAAGTTTCGCAGAGGGGACTTTGAGCCTTATATTCCTAGTAGATAACCATACCTTATCCCCAACCTGGAACACCGGCCCCACAGACCTTTTTTTGTCAGCAAAAAATTATATTTAGACTGAGCCTTCATAATGTTCCTTTGGACCTCCTGCCATAACTCCCCCAACCGCTGGATTGTCCCATCCGCCCCAGGACACCCAGAGTCCAAACGGGAGAACTCCCCAAAATGTGGATGAAACCCATAATTGCAGAAAAAGGGAGATGTGCCCGTAGACTGGTTAATGCGGTTGTTAAACGCAAACTCAGCCAAAGGTAACGCAGTACACCAATCATCCTGTCGGGCTGAGGTCAGGCAACGCAGGATTTGCTCTAGAGACTGATTGGTCCGCTCAGTCTGCCCATTAGTCTCTGGATGATAAGCGGATGAAAAGGACAGACCAATACCCAACCTCTTACAAAATGCCCTCCAAAATCTGGAAACAAATTGTACCCCCCTATCAGACACCACATTCAAGGGTACCCCATGCAACCGCACCACATGCTCAACAAACAATCTGGACAACGTTTCCGCATTAGGTAAAGCCGCCAAGGGTACAAAATGTGCCTGTTTACTAAACCTGTCCACCACTACCCAAATGACGGTGTTACCCTTCGAAGGAGGAAGGTTGGTGATAAAATCCATGGACAAATGGGTCCATGGTCTATCAGGAATTGGCAGTGGCACCAATTCCCCGGCTGGCCGGTTATGGGGGGGTTTCGCACGGGTACATAACCCCACAAGCAGACACAAATTCCCCAACATCAGAGGCTAAAGAAGACCACCAGAATATCCTAGCGATGGCCCTCCGGGTAGCCGAGATCCCAGGATGTCCACCCAGAACTGAGTCGTGGAATTCCCGAAGGATCCTGAGACGAAATTGAACTGGTACAAAAAGTTTATCCACTGGCTTAGCCGGAGGGGCAAGAGACTGAGCTTCCCGAATCTCCTGCTCCAACCCAGCAGAAACAACTGCCACCACCACCCCAGGCTGAAGAATGGAGGATGGAGGTTCGGGGGGAGACACCGGATCCAGACTGCGTGACAAGGCATCAGCCTTGACATTTTTGGATCCTGGCCGAAAAGTGATGGAGAACTGGAATCGGGAAAAAAAAAGTGACCATCTTGCCTGTCTAGGAGTCAACCTTTTAGCAGACTCAATGTAAGCTAGGTTCTTGTGGTCCGTAACCACGGTAATAGGATGGACAGCACCTTCCAAAAAATGCCTCCATTCTTCAAAGGCCAACTTCACGGCCAGAAGTTCTCGATTCCCAACATCATAGTTTCTCTCCGCAGGAGAGAATTTCTTAGAGAAAAAGGCACAGGGTCTCAAATTAGTCAAAGTGGCGGGTCCCTGGGACAACACCGCCCCCACCCCCACCTCCGAAGCGTCCACCTCAACAATAAATGGTTCAGACGGGTCCGGTTGAATAAGAACCGGAGCAGACATGAAACATTTTTTTAAAAACTGAAACGCCGCCACCGCTGCGGCTGACCAATTCTTGACATCAGCCCCTTTTTGAGTCAGATCTGTGAGAGGTTTAACTACCTGCGAGAACCCCCTTATAAACTTGCGATAGTAATTTGCGAATCCTAAGAAACGCTGCAGAGCCTTCAAATCACGAGGTTGTACCCAATCAACAATGGCCTGCACCTTATTAGGATCCATGCGATACCCCTCAGCAGACACAATGAACCCCAGAAAAGACAGTTCCTGAATGAAGAATGAACATTTCTCTAGCTTAGCAAAGAGACAGTTCTCCCGGAGCCTTTGGAGAACTGCCCGAAGATGATCAATGTGAGTTTGTTTATCAGGCGAGTAGATAAGAATGTCATCCAAATACACAACCATAAAACGCCCAATAAAGTCAGAGAACACATGATTAATAAAATTTTGGAAGACTGCTGGTGCGTTGGTCAGACCAAAAGGCATGACCAAGTTTTCAAACAACCCTTCAGTAGTGAGAAAAGCAGTCTTCCACTCATCTCCCTCCCGGACCCGGATAAGGTTATTATGCCCCCCGCAGATCCAATTTTGAAAACCACTTAGCCCCAGACAACTGGTTGTACAAATCAAGAATAAGTGGGAGGGGGTAAGTATTTCTCACAGTTATCTTTTTTAACTCTCGAAAATCGAGGATTGGGCGCAAACCACCGTCTTTTTTCTTAACGAAAAAGAACCCCGCCGCCATGAGAGAAACAGAAGGACGAATGTTCTCCGAAATGTATTCTTTCATAGCAGCCCGCTCGGGACCCGAGAGGTTATACAAGCGGGCCTTGGGCAATTTAGTACCTGGAACCAGGTCAATGTCACAATCAAATGGGCGGTGTGGTGGTAAAACTTCAGCCTCTTTTTCAGAGAAAACGTCCGCATAGTCCTTCAGGTACTCCGGTATACCTTCCAGACCAACGGACGACACAGGCACAGTAGCAAGACATCTTTCAGAACAATTAGATCCCCATTTAACAATATCACGGGAATCCCAGTCAATAATTGGGTTATGCCGTTGCAACCAGGGAAACCCTAACACCAGGCCAGCAGAGAGGTTATCCAAAACAAAACATGACATACGCTCCTGGTGAAGGGCCCCCACCCTGAGGGTGAATTCTTCAGAGACAAAATGAACACCGTCCTTGGTGAGAGGTGTAGAGTCAATGGCCATTATTTTTATAGGAGTCTCCAACCTAACTGTCCCTAATCTACAGCTGGCCACCAGCTTAGAGTCAATCAGGTTCAAGGATGACCCACAGTCCACAAAAGCCGAAGTAAGGAAAAAGCAGTTCTTCACACCATGTTCCACCTTTAACAGTATCTTAGAAAATGAAGGAAAGGGTACCTGAGAGTCTGAGTGACCTCCACGATGATCACGCAGACTCAGCAACCCCTGAAGAAGCCGGTGAAGGTTTCACCGTGAGAAACGTGAGCCCAAAGAGAGTGGGTTTATGTAGCAGTAGTCCAGTGGAAGAACCACTGTGGGAACGCTCAGCAGAAGAGGTTGTGCATGAGCATAGAAGCGAGTGGGCCATCAGAAGTATCCGGGCAGGATAACCAGAGAGTGGTGGATGACCTAGTAAATGTGTCTTTCTTATGTTGGATTGAAGTGTCTCCAGGGGAAGAGATCGAAGTGCCGTTTTCACCGGGCTCCTCGTCCCGTCAATACTTAGTGGTCCATTCTGGTGTAGCAGAGAAGAAGAGGCAGAATTGTAAAGAATGCATTGCTGGTATCGATTAAGACGTGCTTATGGTGTCTTGGATGTGCTGTGTCCAGAGGAAAATAAAGCAGAACTGTTTGACGTGATTTTGGACTCTGACTCTAATTGCTCTGTACGCTCCCTCACGGGAGGAGGACACCCCAGGCGAATGGAGACTACAGAGGTAAAATACGTAGCAGCTTCCAGTGAATCGACCCCGCGGCCGTCCCTTTACAGCTGGATGATAGATACAAGAGTCTGTCTGGATCCCAGAAACTCACTCAGCTTTTATGCACACATACTGATTACAAGCAAACAGGTCACAGGTGAGGATGTTACCTTTAATAGCCATTCAAACCCATTTGTGTCCACTTCTGTGCATGTTATCAGGCCAAAATCAGCAGGGTATGTAAATTTTTGATCAGGGTCATTTGGATATTTTGGGTTGTCATTATGATTTAAAAAGAGAAAACACAGTAGTTTGACAATAAATGTCTTCAACCAACCACTAACCATGAGTGGAGAAAAAGTTTTGGTGTTATCATTCATATTCTCTGAAAAAAGGCCAAGAAAGCAAAAATTCTGCAGATGTATGTAACCTTTTGAGCACAACTATAGCTATAAAAAAATCTATTAGGAAATTAAAAAGCACAGAAATTCTTATCTGAACAAGACATAATGACTGACATTAACATTTCATACCCAGTCTTATTTCATGATGTCGACACAGATAAAGGTGCAACATCTTAATAAATTTGGTGCGTCTTTGGCTGTCCTTACATGATAAAATGAAGATATGCCTGCAATGAGCAGGAATAGATAGGGCTGCAACAGGCGTAGCTAGAGTGGCAGCCTGGACATGACATGAGTTTGGAAGAAGGCCAGGAAAGGGTTAATAGGTTGTTTTGCACGTCTATAAAATAAAGTTAGGGTGTGTTTAGAGTCATGTCCTATGGGTTGGGATTCAGCTTAGGATTGTGTGCGAAGTTATGAGAAGGGGTGTGGAAAATATGAGAGTATCATATAAAAAAGTATAGAATCTGTTGGATCATCATCTTCCCCTTAGATCCAGGACCAGTTTACGACCCATTCACCCACCCTTATGTTATTTTTTTCATTTTGCTAACATAAAATTCTGGCGATGGTGTGTTGGTTTGGACTATTTTTATAGTTATGTCATAGGAGCTGGACGAGAGGAGGTTGAGGATCGACTTGGTAAATGGGGTATGGTTGCATCACAGTTATATTGACCAAACATTATTTAGTTATGGTTTAGCTCCTGCTGGGACGGCTCCTGGGGTACAGATTAAAAGTTGTAGAGGTGACAGTTCCATGACATTTGTCAACTTTGAGTTGAAGCAGTGTAACTGGGGATTATTTATTCTGATGCAGCCCAGTGTTAGGCCATCCAGGATCTCCTCAAAGAAGAAAGTGTATTATGGTTCTTTTGATATATGTTGTAAACAATAAAGGCTGCTGTGGCCATATAGTTCCATGCCACACAGCATTTGTGTGACATTGAATTACTGCTCACTGACTAGCTGTGAGACAGAGTAGTCAGGAGGTCCGAGGTCAGATAGAAGTAAGGCTCGTAGTACGGGCAATATAAATGCGTGGTCAAGTAACAGACAGGGGTCAAATACCGATAGGGAACATCAAGATAAGGGGTTAAGGGAAATGTATAGTTAGAGGCCAAGTCCGGTGTCAAGATGCCTGAAGTCAGAGAGCATCAAGAACAAAAGGGATAACACACACAAATAATCACAACAAATCCAAGGTCCAGCAACAAGATCAGGGAATCAGACACAGAGCAAAGAACACACATCACAGATCAAAGCTCCAGCTGACAATGGTCTGATCATAGGTAGCCAGCTAAATAGCTATCAATTAATCAAGAATGGGAGGCACCTGGAGGAATGCCCTCAGGCTACAGCAGGGTTGTCAATCAAAATGCTGACAGCCCAGCACCCCCCAGCATCAGCATGGACGATTGAGCTGTCACTTACAACATCCCTAAGCCCCAGGTAATGGTGGAACTGTGACAATTTGTCAATGCCTTGGACCGGTTACAAGACTTGTACTACAATGTGCGCTGTTTTCTAACTTAAGTATTAGTAGATTTATTGGCTCCCTTGTAATAAACTCTCTCCATTTTTTTTAATATTGAAGTATGGTGGAAGAGGAGTAAAGTCACAAATAGAGTAAAGTCACAAATTATTGAGCAAAATGACAGACATCATAACTATTGGCCTTGTACTTCCAAAAAACTGTTACAGAACATTTTGTGAATTCCCACATGGCATGAAAAACATCTGAAAAAAAAATCTGTTCTATTTATGATCCGACAAGGCAATTTATAGAGGTCTACAAATTTGACATCCGTATAGCAGAATTGGCAGAAAGTACAGTTTGGCAACATTCCTGGCTACATTCGTTCTAGAACCATTTCAGAACCATTCTGTTATATTTGTTTTTCCATATAGACATGTGGCGTGTTACTGTATTAATACCATGCTCCACATTTCTTTGGTATTACAGCAAAAAAGAAAATTGTAGTACAGGTTTAATACAACCTGACATGACAGCTAGATCACAACTATTAGTGCAAAGTTAAAGAGGAAAGCTGGCTCAGCTTTTGGCTGCCCTGACACAACCTTCCCCTTCCTGGCTGGTGGAAGACCCAGTGATATCAGCATCTTCCTATTACAACTCTATATGCATAAATACAGTTGACACACTGGGAGCAAAGTTTTATTATTAAATAATATGTATATTGTAGCCCAGCGCCTAAATTTCCTAAGGACATTTTAACCTGTCTCTGATGGTCTTGAACAAAGTGCAAAAGTACCAATACATTATAAGTATTGTGCTGTAAAAGTAAAAACCTTTTCCCTAAAAAAATTTTTTTATCAGAATAGTCATATTAACAAAATCTTTTAAATGTTATTTCTATATTTATTGTGCTAATCTAATTTCCTGTTTATTGTATACTAGATGGTGGCCTGATTCTAATGCATTGGGTATTCTGGAATATGTACGTGGAGGCTACTGCTGGGGTTTACGTGGAGGCTGCCGGTCAGGGTACTTCCGCTGCGAGAAACCGGGAGATGACCGGCTAGCGCCGGTCATCTCCCGGTTGCGTCGCCGCTGACCTCCATGCGGCAGGAGATGACCCGCGGCTAGCGCTGCTGATCTCCCGACGATAGCGGTGGCATGCGTGGTTCAAATCCTGCGCCAATTCGCTGCCGGACTGCACCTGTCGCTGATTGGTCGCGTCCAGTAGGGCGCGACCAATCAGCGACGCAGGATTTCTGTTACAGACAGACAGAATTAGACGATTACATAGTAGATTTGCAGAGTGATAACTTGTTAATACTGTACTATGATGATGTTATTCAATGTTGAGATAAGCAGATCGATTTGATGTGAATTGGATTCATATCGAATCTATGAAATTAAAAAAATTTTCAACTCAATTTACTTTGCCACCATTTTACACATTACAGAGCAAACGTCAGCCACCGAAGGTCGAAGGCTCATGTGGCTTTAGATGTGGCCACACAGGCTTCCCTGTAATGCCTACAAATCTAGAGACTGTGGGTACGGATCTCAGGACATTTCCCACATTGAGGCAACTGTTAGCCAAGTCAAGGATGATGATGATGGTGGTGTGAAGGAAAAGACCTAGGATCTTTATTGGGAATAACGAGGAGGTGATGTCCTCAGAGCAAGAGGGTGTTGCCTTCAGCCATAAAGAGCAGACATTCAGCCAAAACATCTGCTCCTGCCTCAGTCAGCCTTGAAGCACATGATCCACAAGTACTAATATTGGAGCAGAGGTTCAACAGTGCCTGAAATCTCTTGGTGTCATTATGGTGGTGGTGAGTCCAACATACAGGCATCTTGGGTGTGAGAATTTTTTTCTGTGCTGCAGACCAACACATTTTTTGTAGTGTTTTGGCTCTGCAAGAGTTAAAAGAAAAGCAGTGGACGACCAGGCTCTAATAGATCTGGAAATATGTCTCTCTATCAGCACAGCAACTAACATCACCTGTTCAATTGGAAAAGCCAAGCTGGGCAGTAATATAACCATGGCTCAAGCTGTTCTCTTAGCCAATCTTTCTGGTGAAGAAAGATCACATTCAAAAATAGTACCTTGTTGGTGACATCATCGTCATCCATGACTACTACTTGTTGTACTCCAAATCTTCCTCGTTCTCCATCGTATCGCCAGATATCCATCACTGATTGTGTATCTAAGAAACAGGCATGCATTCCCAGTCATCCTCTTGTGAGCCAACCCAATTCTCACCTTGTCAAGTTGTAGACATGGGCGTAACACTAAGTGGACTCTGCTACATTTTATAAAACCATGGCATGCACTTAGCCTCACTGGAAGAAACCCATCTGCCGTTATTTCTTGCAGAAAGAGGTGCCTGCGCTGTGCTCTCATGTGCAGGAGCACGTGAGCTGCTCTCTTGACTTGACTTGAAAGTGTCCTGTACTGTAGAAACATGGGGTAGCAACTTGGTCCATGAAGAGTGCATGTCTTTCACAGCCCATTGGGTGAATGTTTTGAACATCAGTGATACATCACAGCACTCAAGACAGGTGGTGAAGCCTCCACAATTAGATGATAGGTCTGGTTCTACTGCTAAACAGTGGTTATCCTCCAACTCATACACATCCATTGCATCCTTCTCAATAGACATGATCCCATGTCCAACAGCAACACAGTAAATAATTGCATCCACTCCCCTCAGTGTTTTTGCTCCTGTAAAGTAAAGCGCTGTGAAGCAGTTTTATAGCTTGTAAGAATAGGCAACAAAAGTCTTACAGTGGATGAGTTGCTCATCTGAATACAGCAGCAAATGTCACACATGGATGGCTCTCCACTGTAATTGCTCATTGTTGTATTGACGATGCCCAATGCATTTTTGTTGCCTTATGTTCGGTCATTGGATCTCCTGCTCCCTGCATGGCACATACCCTCAAGTCAACATTCAACTGTGCAAAATTTCTTAAAGAAATATACCAGATGGAAGAAGATGATGGCCACATCCAAGAGAGTTTCTGGATATGTGTATTTCTGAAGGCTTTTGAAGATACTAATACATTTGTTGGTATAAAGAACTGCTGCAAGAATGATTTATAATGGAAAAAAACACTCATAAGGATGCATCAAAGGGATGGAGGTACAATTTATATATGTTCATCGCCACACGTTGGCTATTGGAGGCCCTCAAGGTCAATATTACATGCAGCAGGTGAGAGAGGGAAGATAAGTAGCAGCAGTAGGTGGTAGATGTGAAGGGAGACATTGAGTTATCCTGGACACAGGCAGGAAATGAGGCTGACAATCAGTGTGAAATTGATGATGATGACACTTGCCATGGCAATCAACCATCGCAGTGGGTTACAGAAAGTGAATCAACAGGGTCTTCAATCATGCTGATAAGCAAGGCATGCAGTATTCTTGATTGATTGTGGGATAGCAGTTATATTGTTAACATCAAGCAAAGGGATTACTATTGGATAGCCATGCTTTTAGACCCACAATATAAAAACATTTTTTATTTTTTTCAACTTCCATAAGAGAGTCAAAATTGGTGTATTTCCAGAATAACCGTTGTTCCATGCTCAGCAAAGCTTTTGCTGAGCAGATGCCTCATGGCTGGACATCTAATCTGTAGAGCCCTCTTTGTTCCTTCCAGAGCCAATGCTTCTCTGTTTGTGCCAACACTAGGGCTACAACAAGTAGTTGAGGCAGCAGCGATTACAGTATATATGACATGATGTACCAAATGTTTTATCTGCTGGTGCGCCAACCTGATGCACTTTAGCAAACAGAGACCCACTGCCTGAACAAGCAGATTCAGTCAATTCTTTTTTGACAAATTCAGTCAGTCCCTTATCCAACCTCAACGTCATGAACTTTTGAGTTAGCAGATTGGACCAGTGTCAAGAACCGCCCCAGATTGTCATGGGTGTAACATCTTACCCAGACTCCAGTATATTGTCAGAAAGTGTATTCAGTACGAAAGGTGGCTTTGTCACGCCGTAGTGGACCAGATTGTCCTCTACCAGTGTGCAAACCTTACATTTTTAAAAATGAATCAGGAATGCATCAGTGCACCTATAGCTCATGATTAAATGAATGATTAGATTGGCTGTAGCATCTGTTTTCCTTTCCATTGTGTTCTACTCTATTCTTCTGCCACCCATGCCTATACTCCCCACTCAGCTAAGTATCCCCTCCTGTGCTACTGCTGGGAACCCTACCCTGTACAGGGTAAATAAAGCTGAAATTTCTACCCGATAATGAATAATTTGTACATGGCTTGGTATAAAACTACTTTTTTTTATTCCAAACAGCAAATCTATTAGTGCCCTGAAAAAAAGAGATAATTTTTGGACAGCTTGATAATAAGCTGTAATTTACACATTTAAAAACACCAAATTTCTTTGGTCCCTCCAAATAGGGATAATCTTTGGACCACTGTTTGACAAAAAGCTATGGCTTTTTCGTAATAAACCTCATAGTGCTACATATGATTTTCAAAAATGTTCTCATCTCTACTTCTGACCCAAAGTGTCCAAGTTATATAAGAACTTGCAAGAGGAAACAAACATAGTGTGGCTAAAAACAGGTGGAGTGACTTGAGATGCTGTTTAGCTGAGGCCCCAGGAAGATAAAAATCAGAGCCTTGCAAGTATGCCATTCAACAGGGACAGAAAGATACAGTGGGAGGCGGCATAAAGTGGAGCAATTGCAAAGTTACTAAGTCGCGATGCTGAGTGATAAGTCAGGACTGACATTCTGGAGAAGGAAAGACAAGTTAGAGTAAAAGCACGACAGGTCACAAGTTGCTGATGATAAAGAGTGTTCTGAGGAGTGACGACTGTATTGTTACAGGAGGAAACAGGAAATACCTGCTGAGTGAATGCAGGTGTCACGATTCCACCTTTCAGTTTATCTGGAAGGGGTGAGTGACAGTTCAACCATCCAATCTAGGACAGGTGCATGCTGAGCTGTCAGTATGGTCATGAACAGCTCAACCGTCCAGTTGGCGGCTGGGTCTTGCTGAGTTGTCAGTGTGTTGAGCGACAATTCATCCATCCAATCAGTGCCATGGCTTTCTCCATGTGTCTCCTATTCAACTAATGACCTGGCTATTTAGCTCCAATTAGTGCCAGTTCTTGCGTAGCTCAAGTGGTCTGCACTTGCTCTGTATTCTGCGTTCCTGTGTTTGATTTTTGTTGCCCGACCTCATACATTGCCTTTGACCATCTGCTTGCCTTGCCCTTTTGTCTTCATCCACTACCTTCCTGGAATTCTGACCTCAGACTGTGACCTGACTATGCCTTTGCCTTACCCCTTTGTTTATGACAAGCCAAATTTGTATCTGATCTCGAACCTCTCGACTATCCAGCCTCACGGTTTGTACGTGAGTAGTGACTAGCATCACTACAGGCTTAAGAAAGATGGTAGGGGAAAAATGTGATTTACAAACCATTGGAAGGGCAGACATTTTAGCAGTGAGAGACTTACATGCTGCAAGTGGATAAACCTTTCCCCCACAATGTGACCAAGGCTTACTATTGATTATATTGCCATGCTATACTGAACTGTTCAGTTGACTAATAAATAATAATGATCTATTGTTTTATTTATGTAGCACCAACATATTCAGCAGTACTTTACAATTAAACAGGGACATGTACAGACAATAAAAAACATACAGAGAAACACATATTAGTTCCAGGGGCGGACATACTGCCGATGCAGCCGATGCAGATGCATCAGGGCCCAGAGATGTAGGGGGACCCTTGCAGGCAGGCAGAGCCAGCATGACCACTGGGTGCACCCCGTAAGTGCCGGGGCTCACTCCCCATCAGGGACACTGGCACGCTATGGGCCCGTGTGTTTTGGGGGGCGCAGTTCAAGAGCACTGGCATCAGGCCCCCTTCATGCATTTAACTGTTTGAAAAACTTACCTCGCCCTGTTCCTCCACAGGTCCAGTCTCTTCCGCACCTTCTGACTCTGTGACATCTCAGGATAGAGACAAAAAAACCTGACTGGCACATCCAGACTAATGTGAACTAGGTGCAAAGGAAGGGAAGCTACCCCCATGTAAAACATACAAAAAAAGGCTGCACTCAATCATACTAAAGCATGACAATATGGAATACATGAAATTTAGAATAGCAATATGGCTTTGGAATATAAGGAAAAATTTGAGACGCTTAGTATAAACATTTGGCCAAACATTTTAAAGCCCACCAACCATCGTCAAGGTGGTCTCAATACTGGTGAGTCCCTGACCTAATGTGAACATACCTCTATTAGGCTGATATCTGAATTTCTGGGTGAATATGCACCTCTGTCAGTAATGCCTGCATTTATGGGTAAAGTAGGGACCTGGTGTAATTAAAATCACCACCTGGTGGGGGCGGAGTGCTCGGTCAGCAAGCTAACATTCAATAGACAAAAAAACCTGACTGGCACATCCAGACTAATGTGAACTAGGTGCAAACCAAGGGAAGCTACCCCCATGTAAAACATACAAAAAAAGGCTGCACTCAAGCATACTAAAGCATGACAATATGGAATACATGAAATTTAGAATAGCAATATGGCTTTGGAATATAAGGAAAAATTTGAGACGCTTAGTATAAACATTTGGCCAAACATTTTAAAGCCCACCAACCATCGTCAAGGTGGTCTCAATACTGGTGAGTCCCTGACCTAATGTGAACATACCTCTATTAGGCTGATATCTGAATTTCTGGGTGAATATGCACCTCTGTCAGTAATGCCTGCATTTATGGGTAAAGTAGGGACCTGGTGTAATTAAAATCACCACCTGGTGGGGGCGGAGTGCTCGGTCAGCAAGCTAACATTCAATAGACAAAACAACCTGACTGGCACATCCAGACTAATGTGAACTAGGTGCAAACCAAGGGAATCTACCCCCATGTAAAACATACAAAAAAAGGCTGCACTCAAGCATACTAAAGCATGACAATATGGAATACATGAAATTTAGAATAGCAATATGGCTTTGGAATATAAGGAAAAATTTGAGACGCTTAGTATAAACATTTGGCCAAACATTTTAAAGCCCACCAACCATCGTCAAGGTGGTCTCAATACTGGTGAGTCCCTGACCTAATGTGAGCATACCTCTATTAGGCTGATATCTGAATTTCTGGGTGAATATGCACCTCTGTCAGTAATGCCTGCATTTATGGGTAAAGTAGGGACCTGGTGTAATTAAAATCACCACCTGGTGGGGGCGGAGTGCTCGGTCAGCAAGCTAACATTCAATAGACAAAAAACCTGACTGGCACATCCAGACTAATGGATGAAATTTAGAATAGCAATATTGGATTTGGAATATAAGGAAAAATTTGAGACCGAGCACTCCGCCCCCACCAGGTGGTGATTTTAATTACACCAGGTCCCTACTTTACCCATAAATGCAGGCATTACTGACAGAGGTGCATATTCACCCAGAAATTCAGATATCAGCCTAATAGAGGTATGTTCACATTAGGTCAGGGACTCACCAGTATTGAGACCACCTTGACGATGGTTGGTGGGCTTTAAAATGTTTGGCCAAATGTTTATACTAAGCGTCTCAAATTTTTCCTTATATTCCAAAGCCATATTGCTATTCTAAATTTCATGTATTCCATATTGTCATGCTTTAGTATGCTTGAGTGCAGCCTTTTTTTGTATGTTTTACATGGGGGTAGCTTCCCTTGGTTTGCACCTAGTTCACATTAGTCTGGATGTGCCAGTCAGGTTTTTTTGTCTATTGAATGTTAGCTTGCTGACCGAGCACTCCGCCCCCACCAGGTGGTGATTTTAATTACACCAGGTCCCTACTTTACCCATAAATGCAGGCATTACTGACAGAGGTGCATATTCACCTAGAAATTCAGATATCAGCCTAATAGAGGTATGTTCACATTAGGTCAGGGACTCACCAGTATTGAGACCACCTTGACGATGGTTGGTGGGCTTTAAAATGTTTGGCCAAATGTTTATACTAAGCGTCTCAAATTTTTCCTTATATTCCAAAGCCATATTGCTATTCTAAATTTCATGTATTCCATATTGTCATGCTTTAGTATGCTTGAGTGCAGCCTTTTTTTGTATGTTTTACATGGGGGTAGCTTCCCTTGGTTTGCACCTAGTTCACATTAGTCTGGATGTGGCAGTCAGGTTGTTTTGTCTATTGAATGTTAGCTTGCTGACCGAGCACTCCGCCCCCACCAGGTGGTGATTTTAATTACACCAGGTCCCTACTTTACCCATAAATGCAGGCATTACTGACAGAGGTGCATATTCACCCAGAAATTCAGATATCAGCCTAATAGAGGTATGTTCACATTAGGTCAGGGACTCACCAGTATTGAGACCACCTTGACGATGGTTGGTGGGCTTTAAAATGTTTGGCCAAATGTTTATACTAAGCGTCTCAAATTTTTCCTTATATTCCAAAGCCATATTGCTATTCTAAATTTCATGTATTCCATATTGTCATGCTTTAGTATGCTTGAGTGCAGCCTTTTTTTGTATCTCAGGATAGAGTGCGTGATGACGTCACTATAACGTGTCCTCCGTCCTGAGAGAATGAGCAGCATCAGTGAGCAGCGGTGACCTCATCGAGGTTACTACGTGTCACTGAGTCTGCATTTCCAGCCGACTGAATGGCAGTGACCTTAGCACTATGAGAAAAAGTCACTGAGGCTGCGTCAGTGAGCAGCAGAGACCTCATGGAGGTTACCGAGGGTCATTAAGGCCGCGTTCCCAGCCAGACTGAACTGCGGTGACCTCAGCACCGTAAAAAAAGTCACTTAGTTTACCGCAGTTCAGTTCAGTGAGTTTGATCTTTGATCTGCATCTCGATGAGGTCACCGCTGCTTACTGATGCTCCAGATTGCAGCAACTCATTCATCATCAGTGGTTCTCAGCCTGGACGGTGGCATCTTGGCACCATCCAGGTTGAAAACTATTTATCCCCAGACATGGATTATGGCGTGGAACAGAATGTCGGACAGGTGAGAGATATTGCTGTTTTTTTATTTTTGCTTTATTACAGGAGACAAGGGCTTCAATGGAATGGGCATTAGGTGAGTATAACTGTGCTTGTTATTTTTAAATAAAAATGTCAAAAATGTGTTTTGTTTTTATTTCAAATAAAATACTTTATACTTTATGTGTGTTTATTTACCATACAACTATAGGATTAGTAATGGATAGGTGTCTTATAGATGTCTCTCCATTACTAAATTGTGGTTTTGATGTCACCAGACAACACAAAGGTGACATCAACCCCACAAATGTTACCCCACTTGCCACAACCACAGGGCAAGTGGGAAGAGCCGGGCAAAGAGCCAGAATTGGCGAATCTAATAGACGTGCCTTTTCTGGGCAGCTGTGGGCTGCTATTTTTAGGCTGGGGGGTCAATATCCATGGCCTCTTACCTGCCTAAGAATACAAGCCCCTAGCTGTCTGCTTTAGCATGGCTGGTTGTCAAAAATGGTTTAAAAAAACAGCACAGAGACCCCTATGTTCTTGATAACCAGCCTTGCTGAAGCTGACAGTTGAGGGTTGCAGCCCACAGCTGTCAGTTTTGCCTGGATGGTTATCAAAAATACAAGGGAACCCACACCATTTTTAATTTAGTTATTTATAGCTCTCACTGTTATTAGCGGCAGCAGGTGTAGGCTGATGGGAGCAGTAGTCCCATCAGCTGCTGTCTGCCCTTACTGTTATCAGTTGAATATAACTCTCAACATTCTCCCCTGCTAGCGCTGATCACATATATATCAGGATGTGTGAAACCGGCCTTATATAAACAGCATAATATAATAAGTGCCCAAGAACTGGTATGTTTTTAGAAGGGTTCTCCTGCTAAAAAATAACTTAGCTTTATACTATACCAGTCCGAAGTTTGGATACACCTGTTCTTTCAGTGGTTTTCCTTGTTCTTATTTCAATATCCACAATGTTGATTCAGATTAAAGGCAACTAAACCAACTAAGAAATACATTTGAAAGCAAAGAGTAAAGATACACACGGAAGCAAACTATAGTATGTCTTAAACCTTAGATTCCTAAAGTCCCCCTGCATTTACTCTGACAGTTTTACACAATCATTGCATTTTGTCAAACAGCTTCATCAGGCACCAACTGAAATGGCTTTCCAACAGTCTTGAAGGACTTCCCAGAGAGGTTGAGTGTATGTTGGCTGGATTGCTTTTACTCTGTGGTCCCAAACTATCTCAAATGAGTTGAGGTCAAGTAATTGTTGAGTCCATGTCACCTGGCTCCACACTCCGTCCCTTTCCTCCTTTGTTACATAGTCTGGAGGTGCGTTTTGTATCATTGCCGTGTTGGTGGAGCGCCCACCAGGGCCGTGGGGTACTCAGTACCGGGCCAGGCAGTTCTTAAAGGTGAAGTGTCACGGCAGCAGTGACCCGGTCCGTGGCCCTGGTGTCCAATAAAAAATGATGAAGATGTAAGAATAAAAGTTATAGGGGATAGGGGAATAGTTTGTGATGCCACTCGTGGTATTCGGCAATAAAGGTGTTAGCCAACGCTGCTTCAGAGTCCACTAGGGCTGTTGGTGATGCAGCAGAGTTGTTACAGCTCTCCACAGGTAGAGCTAGGCCCCAGGGCAGCTGTATGTGTAAAAGATGATGATGGTGATTATGGTGCGGATTAGATGACAAAGTAAATAATTCCGAGGACACAGCAGGGTGAAGTCTTTTAAGTTTACTCACAGTTCTTGGTTGCAATCCCCAGCCGGTGTGTTGTGTACTCCAGTTAGGTGGTCCAGACAGCTCTCAGGTAAATTGGGGTACACAACGTGTCAGAACCCCCCTCTGATATTCCTTTCCTGGCCATCTCCCTGCGCTGGTTCCCTCCTCTCCTGCCCTGCACCTTCACACACAGTGTCCCAAGCCAGCAGCCTTGGATCCTGTCAGGGGACGTACTATGAGTCCCCTTGATCCTAAACGGCTGCCTTTTCAGCGAATGTATGTGGATACAGCTGTAGCACATAAAGATACCGCAGCCTCTGGTTAGCTAACTGAGTCCTCAGTTTCTGCACTAGACTGAGGCGGTCCCCTTACTGCGACCTAGTCCCTCCACCCGACTACGGTCAACGTGGATTCGGGCCCCACGGGTGAATTCCTCACTTCCCGTTCCCCTAGGACACCTTCTTCCTCTCTCTCTCACTGAAGCTTCTTTCTCTCTGTCTTTCTTCTTTCTCTACTGTCCTCTGGTCCAGGGACGAGCTCCTCTATGCTCAAGTCCCCAGCACCAACTCCTTCACAGGTCCTCTCAGCTCCTCTCCAGAGCTCCAACCGTCACTAACTGTCTTTTCCTTCCACTCTCACTAACTCCCTGTGGTCTCTCAGACCACTCACTAAGCTCCTCCCCTTCTTTTTTCTGCACCCACAGCCTCTACCTAGCTCCTCCCGGGTCCTGAGAGGTCTGGTGCTAGATGTAAGTGTGTGAGTTCTGGATAATGTCCCCCCTTACCCGAGAGCAGAGCACCACACCTCTGACTGAGGTGCAGTACCTCTGTGGCGACTGGACCTCAGGGGCGTCAGACTGGAACACAAGAACACAAATGATGGTCCCATTAAGTGCACACCAGGTGGGATCACGTTATTGCAGAATGCTGTGGTAGCTATTATGAGTAAGTGTGTCTTGAATTTGAAATAAATCACCAACGGTGTCACCAGCAAAGTACCCCCTGACCATCACACTTGCCCCTCTTTTCTGTGTCTCACAAATACTTGGCAGTTGGTGCCAAAAGATCTCAAATATTTACTACAGTGCATAGTTCCACTGATCTAATGTCTGTGTTGTTTTGCCCAAACCAGTCTATTCTTGATTGTGGTCCTCAATAGTGGCTTCTTTGCAACAATTCAACCATGGGCCTGCTTCTCTGGACATTTTGTCATGGTTGTGGACAGGGTTCCCTTCCCTGTCCTCGCAGGGTTAATTTTGTATGGCCTCCTTTTGATTTGGGGAGGGCTATATATACCCGCCCCCATCTGGGGTTCTTTGTCAGTTATGCATTCGTTCTAGGCTGTGAGTCTGACCCCCTGGTGTGCTTGCATACAGCTTTGTCCGTTTGCCTCTTGTGTATGACCCGGTCTGTTTTCTCATTCTGTGCATTGCCTTGTGATTCTGATATTACTGTCTCCTCTGGCTCTGACCTTTAGGTTTGTTTATTCTTACTCCGCACCCATCTGCCCCGTTTGTACTGTACCGCTATCTTCGGCTTTCTGACCTTTGGCTATGTCCTCACCACTTTTTACGCCTCACCCTTCTGCATATCTTTGACCTCCTGGCTTGACTTCAGCACGTTCTGACTACCCTCCGGCATCGCCGGTCACCGCCGCTACTCGGCGCCTGGCTCCGCCTCCGGCCACTGCCCCGGTGGTCACGTGCTTCAGGTCATGCGCACAGGCCGGTATGCTCACCACAGCTCTCCTCTCACTCCCCCTGACCGCTTACTTTCTGTGCGCAGACTCCTGCTGTAAGTCTGCAATGGGGATCGTGATACATTTTTGCTTGATATGAGTCTGCACATCATTTATGAGTACTGTTATTTCTGAGGTGCTATTAGTTTGCATTTTCTGAGGCTTTTAACTCTGATGAACTTATCCTATACAGCAGAGATAATTCTTGGTCTTCCTTTCCTGGGGCAGTCTTCATGAGTGCCAGTTTCATCAAAGCGATTGATTATTTTCAGGAGTGCACTTGAGGATACCTTCAAAGTTCTTGTAATTATCCCAATGTAGAGGTTATTATTTCTTGATGTTGGACTAATATGAAATTCTAGCAATTGTCCAGATGGACTGACTATCATGTTTTGATGACGGACTGACTATCATGTCTTAATGATGCATTGTCAATTATCTTTAATTAGTTGAGTGGTTCATTCCATACTCTGGATAAGAACAGTTGTGGAATATGGTTCAGCACGTGTATGGCACTGTAATAGTGCACGATGCATGGAAACCTGCCAGCTATTTATAGGGATTTCATGGATAGACTTTGTACAAGCTACTCCACTTACCAGATCCCGAATGAACCCTGGCCTTCATTTTTAATTCCTATATAAAATGGCATAACAATACCATCACAAGGACTCCTTAAAGGGGGGGGGGGCTGTTGGGGCAAGCACTACTTTCAACTTGAGGTGTGTGCCCAGATGCATCTCAACTTGAAAACCTTTGCAGATTAGGGATCCACTGGCTTCCTTTTCTGCACTAACTTTACAGCCACAGGTCTATCAGAGGCCTGCAGGTGCAGAGCATGGCAGGGAGGATAGAGCTGCTCGGCATGGGAGCAGGGATGGGTGAGAGACTTGGTTGTTTTTATAAATAGTATTATAAGAAACACTGTTGGGACATTACATCTACATTGGGTCCACATAGGGGGCAGTATTAATGAATAAGGGCAACATAGTAGTACTTTATCACTATATGGGGGCTACATAGAGGAAAATTATTATCAAATGGTGGCCATATAGGGGGTAATATTAATGTATGTGGGTCACATAGGGAGATATTATTAATTTATGGGGCCACATATTATTATTATTATACATTTATATAGCGCCATTTATTCCATGGCGCTTTACATATGAAAAGGGAAAATATAGACAGGTACAATAAACATGTGCTAGATAAGGGACACACAAGTACAGAAGAAGAGAGGTCCCTGCCCGCTCACAGTCTACAGGGGATGGGTGAGAATACACTAGGAGAGGGTAGAGCTGGTCGTGCGATGGTTCAGTACACTGAGGATCATTGCAGGTTATAGGCTTGTCGGAACAGGTGGGTCTTCAGGTTCTTCTTGAAGGTTTCCGTTGTTGGTGAAAGTCTGATGTTTTGTGTGATGATATTGCAAGCTTCATTTCTTGTGCTGTTTCCAGAACTTTCCCCATAGTACTACAACCCCCACCGTTTGCAAGCACAGGGCAAAGTTACCCCTCCCTCCTTTTCTCTGCAGCTCACGCTTCCCTTCCCCCCTCCCAACCTGCAGTCAAGCTCAGTGTAACCTGAGTTACCAGTGCTGGAAGTTTTGCTGCTTCACCGCAGGGGTACTCCATTGTCTGCACATGTGCTTTCTTCCTGTAGCAGCCATTTTGGAGAATTCATTCTGTTTTGGTTATCACACGGTGGGAGCGTTCGCTAGAAACACAAAAGTACTGTTGTGAAACATGCGCCTGACAGGCATCGTTCCCGTGGTACTGGTGAACCCGTAACTCCAACAGAACCCGAGAAATGGAATTCTCGGATCCCCACAAACTAGCTCATCCAAGTTTGGGTTCATTGGAACCGTCATTTTAAAGTAAGATCATTGACAGGTCTGCCGTTATTCTGCTAGGTTCACAGGACGAGGGATGGACCTTATGATATTTCAGAGCTCAAATCATACACTTCTGTCCCGGGGAGGTGGCCAGAGAAACCCTCCCCTTTTCGTGGGTCAGCAGTCCCAGGTATAAGTCTGGCAGTGAGCCCCCCCTTGTTTAGTCCTTGCTGTGATGTCCTGACTAAGAGATCTGCAAATGAACTATGACGTGTGGCTCCTCCCCCCCAGCCTGGCTTGCCTGTAAATGATCTAACTATCATGTGAGTCTTTCATTCTTAATCCCGTTTATTTTATAACTGCATTTGTACATAACTATATTGCCTCAGTTTGTTCCATCTTTTTTTTATTGTATAAGCACTGCCTTTTTTTTAAGGAATAAACCTATAAATTTATTAGTTTGTTTCTCCTGCTCTATAAACGAATTTGCATGTGCCTGAAGCACTACGCTACTGTTTTGGGGTTGCTACGGACCCTCTTGATAAATTGTTCAGTAAGAAAAACCGTAGCTGGTGGCAGCTTAAAAGAAGGGGGTGTTAAGTGTTGACATATGGGGTGGCGTTGGCAGTGACGGAGCGGGTATTATAAGTGTATTACCCGGCTGCGGCTCGGAGTAATTATAATTCCCTCACTGCAGCATGCCCAATAGCCAGCACACATCCAAGTGACCCGTCTGGCGACTGATTATCCTAGGTGCAGTTCCCTGACTGACCTGAGGGTAAGGGGGGCGCCAGAGAGCTGCAAGTTCCTAAGTGGAAGTGGGATAATTATAAATCCCTGCAGTTTACCGGGTCGGACGGCAGCAGCCGTCGTGTGTGTGCACCGTTTCATCACATATTGGTGGCAGCGGTGGGATCACAAGCCGTGATACCCCGGGCTACCGTGTGGCGGACCGTGTGCCCGTTCATCACATATTGGTGGCAGCGGTGGGATCACAAGCCGTGATACCCCGGGCTACCGTGTGGCGGACCGTGTGCCCGTTCATCACATATTGGTGGCAGAGCGGTGGGATTATAGAGCATTAGTGATCTGGTTTGAGCAATCATTCCATTCACTAAAAAACTTGCACGGTTCTTCAGGGACCCTGCAACTAAAGTTTTGGAGAACAGACTCAGTGTTTATTAGTCCTGAGACAATTGTGTGTACTTGCGGTTACCCTCCCTTCTCTTTGTTTTTCTATCCTATCTTTTATTTGGCAACCATGGCTACGAGGGGATTCGACTGGTATAATCGGAGTAGCAGGGAAACTCTTCTAGCCATATGCGAGTGGAGGCAGATTGTCCCCATGGACCAAACCAAGGCCGCAGTGATCCAGGCCCTGATGGCACGGGACCACGCTCAGAGCGAGGAGGGCGCAGGAGCCGGCCCAAGCCAAGGTGGTGCCGCAGGAGCAGAGGCCCAACCCCTGACTGCTTACACCCAGGGCGGGATGGACCCTTACCTGCAGGCGGCCCTGGAGGGACTCTCCACTGACGACCATGAAGAACGCCTGAAGCTGATCCAGAAAGCTCAAAAGAGAAGCCGACCAGCAAGAGGCCAAACAGCGAGAGGCTGAGATAGCCGAGCGCCAAGCCCAGCGAGAGGCCGAGAGAGCCCAGCGAGAGGCCGAGAGAGCCGAGCGGAGGCTGAGAGAGCCGAGCGGGAAGCTCAGAGAGCCCATGAACTGGAGCTGCTCAGACAAGGGGCAATGCCCTCCACAGCCCAGAGCAGTACTGTTGTGAATGCGTTTGAGATGAGTTCTGAGCAGAGGCTCCCTCTGGTGGTTACAAGCGGTACTAGTGAGGATTGTGAGGACTGGGAATCAGGTGTTACTGATTGGTCTTATATAAGGGAGTCATTTTCCCATCAGGGTTGCCGGTGATCAATTGTTCTGGTCTGAATCCTTCTTTCCAGTTTCCCTTGTAGCCTGCTGTGTCGTGTCTGCATCTCCTGCTATCAGATAAGACAATTTCTTATTTTGTGTTTTTGCTATATTTTTGCATTTTGTCCTGCACTTCTGTGGGGGCCTTCTGGGTCCCCTCCGGGGGCTTTTGCCCTCTCAGTTTAGTCCAGCCACTGTGTTTGTACTTTTGCTTTTTCCAGTTTTTTTTCAGTGGCTGCTGTTTTGATTTTTTTTATACCAGAGAACTAATTTAGGGTGGTAGAGGTCGTGTGATCTCAGGTGATTTTAAATTAGTAGAGTTGGTGTTTTTTCAGGGTTTTCTGAGATTGCAGTAAGTACCCTTCCTGTCCTTTTCTATTTAGATAGTTTGGGCCCCAGCGGTTTGCTAACCGGCATAGGACTGATAGTCCTCGGTTTAAAGTGGGGGACTTGGATCTGGTTGTCCTCAAAGAATATTCCTATGAGAGTAGCATCTCCTAAATTTAAGCCTAGGTTCATTGGACCTTATAAGATCATGGAGATTATTAATCCTGTTTCTTTTCGTTTGCTTCTTCCAGGGACATTTAAGATCCATAACGTGTTCCACAAGTCCTTGTTGAAGAGGTTTGTTGAGCCAGTGGTTCCTGCTGCTGTGCCTCCTGACCCTGTTTTGGTTGAGGGCAATCTGGAGTATGTGGTTGAGAAAATATTGGATTCTCGTTTTTCTAGACGAAGACTCCAGTATTTGGTTAAATGGAGAGGTTATGGTCAGGAAGACAATTCTTGGGTGTTTGCTTCGGACATCCATGCTAGGAGACTTATCCGTGCGTATCATAGAACTCATCCTGACCGACCTGGTTGCTCAAATGAGGGTTCGGTGACCCCTCCTCAAGGGGGGGTACTGTTGTGAATGGGTTTGAGATGAGTTCTGAGCAGAGGCTCCCTCTGGTGGTTACAAGCGGTACTAGTGAGGATTGTGAGGACTGGGAATCAGGTGTTACTGATTGGTCTTATATAAGGGAGTCATTTTCCCATCAGGGTTGCCGGTGATCAATTGTTCTGGTCTGAATCCTTCTTTCCAGTTTCCCTTGTAGCCTGCTGTGTCGTGTCTGCATCTCCTGCTATCAGATAAGACAATTTCTTATTTTGTGTTTTTGCTATATTTTTGCATTTTGTCCTGCACTTCTGTGGGGGCCTTCTGGGGCCCTCCGGGGGCTTTTGCCCTCTCAGTTTAGTCCAGCCACTGTGTTTTGTACTTTTGCTTTTTCCAGTTTTTTTTCAGTGGCTGCTGTTTTGATTTTTTTTACACCAGAGAACTAATTTAGGTGGTAGAGGTCGTGTGATCTCAGGTGATTTTGAAATTAGTAGAGTTGGTGTTTTTTCAGGGTTTTCTGAGATTGCAGTAAGTACCCTTCCTGTCCTTTTCTATTTAGATAGTTTGGGCCCCAGCGTTTGCTCATACTATTTTCTTTCTGTGTCAGTATTCCTCTTGTCTAACCGCCATTACATGTTTGGGGGCTTTCTATTATCTTTGGGGTTCTGCTCCGGGGCAGATAGCTTTCCTATTTCTATCTTTAGGTGTAGTTGGTTTCTCGGGCTGTGACGAGGCGTCTGGGGCCAGCGTGGGAACGCTCCACGGCTGCCTCTGGTTGTGGTGGTTAGTCAGGGTACTGCAATCTCATAGATTCCAACTGCTCTGGTGTATTTCCTTTTTTACCTGCACTCCTCAGCTACCGTAACATAACACAGTACACCCAGCAGCTCTCAGAGTCCGAAGCCCGGCCGGAGCACTTTCCCGTGCTGGAAAGGGACGGAGACTTGGACACTTTTCTGCGGGCCTTTGAGAAAGTCTGCAGACAGTACCGGCTGCCTGCCGACCAATGGGCCAGGTACTTGACCCCCGGGCTAAAGGGCAAAGCTTTGGAGGCGTTTGCTTCCCTCGCGCCAGATCAAGACAGTGACTATGAGGCCATCAAGCAGGCCCTGATTGCCAAGTACCAGCTAACCCCTGAGGTATACCGAAAGAAGTTCCGGAACCTCCAACGTGGCCCACATGACAGCTATAGCGATGTGGTGCAAGGACTCAGGACCCACTTTGACCAGTGGATCCAGGGACTGTCAGTTGACACCTATGAGGAGCTGAAAGACCTGATGATCAAAGACCAGTTCCTGCATCTGTGCCCAGCTGAGGTCCGACAGTTCATCCTGGACCGAGAACCAGAGGACGCGGTCACAACAGCCCAGATCGCCGACAGCTATGAGGCCAACCGGAAACCCGAGGTGCGGAAGCCCGTCACCACCCGCTGGGGAGGGGGTAAGCCTGCAACCAACCCCAGTGCCCCTGCCAGTCGTCCCTCTGGAGGCACTATCCCCTTTGCCAGCGCCCGGCCTACATCAGACCCCCGCCAGTGTTTCTCCTGTAAAAGGACGGGACACATCAGCGCCACCTGTCCGGAGAGGCAGAAGAACCCCCCAGCCAAGGCCTCCGGGCCCAACGCCTCTGTTCTTTTGGTGGGTGGTGTGGTGGGGAGGGTTGATGACAATGTGCAGCCCGTCCGCGTGGGGGCCCGTCTTGCTACAGGCCTCAAGGACACCGGGGCTGAACGAACCCTCATCCGACCCGAACTGGCGGCCCCTGAAGAGTTGATTCCGGGGAAAACCTTAACTGTCACAGGGATTGGGGGCGTCCACTATCCCTTGCCGATAGCCCGAGCTTTCATTGACTGGGGTGCCGGGAGCGGGGTGAAGGAAGTGGGGGTGTCCGAAAACCTACCCACTGATGTTTTATTGGGGACTGATCTGGGGAGGATGGTGGCGTACTATGTCCCTGACACCCCTTCCCAATCTGATGATAAGGTTAACGTTAACCATGATGTTGATGTTGATGATGATGGGAAACTGATTGTGTTACCTGCTAATGCTTTGCGAAGTGATGATGCAACTGATAACATTTCTTTCCCTAGGACTGATGTTGATAGTGATGTATCTGTGCCATCTGAATCTGTTAACCCTTTCTCTGAAGTGGTAGATGTGTCCACAGGTACAGGAGCGTTCAGCCACGTCGCTCTGCGGAGTGAGGCGGCTGAGGAACCCCTAGCGGAGCAAGCGACAGTGCTCAAGGAAATGGGGAGGTGCATGGGAACCGGGAGGAAGGTGACGCCATGACACTGACCAGTGCCACCGAGGAAGGTAACTGGCCCATAAGTAGCACTGCTCCTGAAGTGTTGGGGGTGGATGGGGAGGTAGAGCCCATAGCAGCGCAGGCTGATGGGTCTATAGAAACCCCCATATGTAGCTGCTGTCACCCGCAGTCAGAGTGCCCGGATCGCAGGTAACCCCCTACCATCTGGACCCTCCTCCGCTACAGGAGAGACTGAACCAGAGTTGGACCCAGAGTCGGTCCCAGAGGGTCCCAGTGAGGAAGGAACCCTGACGTCACTTCTGGCTGCCTCCAGCCAGGAGTTCCAGGCCGCTCTGCACTCAGATGCGAGCCTGGAGAACTTGAGGCACCTCGCCGAGACGCCCACCTCCGTGACTGATAAGGAGAGGGTGTTCTGGGAACGAGGAAGGTTGTACCGGGAGACAGTACCCGGAGAGTCCCAAAAGGAGTGGTTGAGGGAAAAACAGCTGGTCGTCCCGCACCAGTTCCGAGGTGAGTTGTTGAGGATTGCCCATGAGATTCTACTCGCTGGACACTTGGGGATCAGCAAAACTAAGGCACGGCTGTCTCAACACTTCTATTGGCCCAAGATGGGGACAGATGTGACTAACTACTGCCGCTCCTGTATCACCTGTCAAAGAGTG
Source organism: Oophaga sylvatica (assembly GCA_033576555.1). Taxonomy (NCBI): domain Eukaryota; kingdom Metazoa; phylum Chordata; class Amphibia; order Anura; family Dendrobatidae; genus Oophaga; species Oophaga sylvatica. Next base: position 556,791,973 of record JARQOD010000003.1, read on the forward strand.
GGGAAGGCGGGGCCTGCTCTTAAGGCTCCCCTGATCCCGTTGCCAGTGATAGAGGAGCCTTTCCAGAGGATCGCGGTGGACATTGTGGGCCCGCTGGCCGTCCCCAGCAGCTCTGGAAAGCAATACATCCTTACTGTGGTAGACTACGCTACCCGGTACCCGGAGGCAGTAGCTCTGTCCTCAACTAGGGCAGATAAGGTGGCGGATGCACTGGTGACCATCTTTTCACGGGTAGGATTTCCCAGGGAGATGCTTACCGATCAAAGGACCCAATTTATGTCTCGCCTAATGAAGGCTCTCTGCAGCAAAATGCAGGTGACGCGTATGGTATCGAGTGCGTATCACCCACAGACCAATGGTTTGTGTGAGCGCTTTAACGGTACCCTCAAACAGATGCTCCGCATGCTGGTTGAGACCCAGGGACGCGATTGGGAGCGGTACCTCCCACACCTGCTATTTGCCTACAGAGAAGTCCCGCAGGCCTTGACGGGGTTCTCCACCTTCGAGCTCCTGTATGGTAGGCGAGTCCGGGGACCCCTTGGGTTGATAAGAGAATCCTGGGAGGATGAGCCAAACCCCACGGAAGTGTCCATCGTGGATTATGTCATGCGCTTCTGCGACAAGATGCAGACCTTGACGCAGTTGGTGCATGACAACATGACGCAGGCTCAGGCTGACCAGAAGAACGCCCGGGAGCGGACCTACCAGGTGGGTCAAAAGGTGTGGGTGCTGGTCCCCGTACCAAAGGATAAGCTTCAGGCAGCCTGGGAAGGCCCGTACGTCGTGCACCAACAGCTCAACCCAGCCACCTACGTGGTCACGCTTGACCACACTCGGGGTAGGCGCAAGGCCTTTCACGTCAACATGATGAAGGCCCATCACGAACGTGAAGCCTGCGTCCTACCGGTCTGCAATCTGCCCGAGGACGGGGAAGAGGATCCCCTCCTGGACATGCTGGCCCAAGCCAGGCCAATGGGTCCATTGAGGACATGGAGGTAAATGCCTCGCTAACCGTCTCCCAGCGGTTGCAGTTGCTGACCACTCTGGAACCCTTCCGGGCCGAGTGTAATGTATGTGGTACAGTTCATATAGCGTCTTGTGCTTGGGTGCGATGAAAATACTTGAGACACAGGTTGATAAAGAAAGTCTTGTATTGCTTCATACAAATTGGCAAAAATAAACACACAGGTTGCAAACACAGAAGCAGGAGACACAGCAGGCCAGAGTAATCTAAGCTCAGCAATAACTCTCCACAACAGATTCAGATCTTCTTCTCTGTTACCGCAAGTCCATGCAAACGTGAGGCTCTCAAGAGCAGAGTTCAGAGTCCACAAGTGCTTCAGAGTTCCTCAGTAGGAATGGCTGGAGTACAAGGTCCAAGGCTTCAGGAGTCAGAACACAGGTTCACTGCAGGCTAGATTCTGAAGCACTGATTGCTCAGCTGTGGCTGCTTAAGAAGCAAAGGAGAGAATCAGGGCGGGAACATGCAAGCTGGAAAACTCCATTTTGACTGAGGGCAAGATAGCTGCAGCAAAACAGAAAGCAAAATGGCGACGAACAAACTGAGTTTCAGGAATATATACATAGAACCTTACATTACTCCCCCCTTAAGGACAACCTCCGGATGACCTCAGACCAGGCTTGTGTGGGTACCTCTGATGAAACTGACGGAGCAAGCGAGGAGCATTAACGTTATTGACCGGTTCCCATGAGTTGTCCTCCACTGGGTAGCCCTGCCATTTAATCAGATATTGTAACTGATTTCTATACAACCTGGAATCTAAAATCCTTTCCACCACAAATTCTTCCTGACCATCGACTAGCACTGGGTCAGGGCAAGGAGAGGAACGTCCAGGAAACGTATTGGGTGTCGCAGCCTTTAGTAGGGATACATGAAAGACAGGGTGGATTCTCATAGTTCTGGGCAGTTGAAGACGACAAGCAACGGCACTTATAATTTTACTGATTTTATAGGGTCCAATGTACTTATGTCCCAACTTAGACGATGGAATCCTTAACTTAAGATTTCTGGTTGACAGCCAGACCAAGTCTCCTACCTTGAAAGCTGGTGCAGGTTTACGAAATTTATCTGCTGCTTTCTTGTACCTTTCTTGAGCCGATTCCAGATTTTCCTTTAGAAGATCCATATTCTTCTGTAAAGACGTGATTCTTTCAGCCACTGCTGGTAAAGGCGTTTCTATGGGAAATCGTGGTAGAATGTTAGGATGATAACCTAGATTAGAGTAAAAAGGAGACTGTTTAGTGGAGGCACTCTGAGAGTTGTTATACGAGAACTCAGCTAATGGAAGTAGATCCACCCAATCATCCTGTAGGTGGCAGATAAAGCAGCGGAGATACTGCTCCAGGGTTTGATTGGTTCGTTCGGTCTGTCCATTAGTCTGGGGATGAAAAGCAGAAGAAAGGTTTACTTTAATGTCCAATGCTGCACAGAAATTTTGCCAAAACCTAGAAGTGAATTGCACCCCTCGATCCGAAATAACCTCATCCGGTACTCCATGTAAGCGAAACACATCTTTAATCATCAAATCTGATGTCTGTTTTGCAGTGGGTAAGCCGACACAAGGGATAAAATGAGCTGCCTTTGTTAGACGGTCAACCACCACTAGAATGGTGTTCTTCCCCTGAGAGGTTGGTAACTCCACAATGAAGTCCATAGAAATGGATCCCCACGGGCGGGACGGGGTGGGAAGAGGCTGTAACAGACCAGTTGGTGAGGAGCGAGGTGTTTTGCATCTTGCACAGACCTCACATGAAGTGACATAATTCAAAACATCCTTCCTGCAAGTGGGCCACCAAAAGAAACGAGAAAGAAATTCCTGTGTCTTTAGAATTCCTCTATGCCCAGCTATCTTGGAATCGTGAATGAGTTGCAATACTCTTAATCTGACTGTTTCAGGAATATACAGACGTTGTCCCTGAATCCACACACCATTCTTAAAGACAAGACTTACGTCCCTTGGGGGTTGTGCCAAAAAGGAATCCGCATGGTATGCTTCCTTGATGTCCTTAAGTAGGTCTTGATTATGAATTACTCCTAGGAATCTAGAGTCAGGAAGAATAGTCTTAGGAGGAGTAATTGGACGTGTCTCTGCTGAGTAAATCCTAGAGAGTGCATCAGCCTTTCCATTGCGCGATCCTGGTCTATAAGAGATGATAAAATTAAATTGGTTTAAGAAAAGATTCCAGCGAGCCTGGCGAGGAGTCAGGCACTTAGCCGACCTGATAAACTCAAGGTTACGATGGTCTGTCAGGACGACTATTTGCTGTGCAGCTCCCTGAAGAAGGTGTCTCCATTCTTTGAAGGCGGCAATAATGGCCAACAACTCTCTATTGCCCACATCGTAGTTCCTCTCAGCCGAAGACAACTGCTGGGAAAAGAAGGCACAGGGATGCAAGACATTCTTCTCACCTGTTCTCTGAGAGAGTATAGCTCCAACGGCACAGTCTGAAGCATCCACCTCTATTATGAAGGCAAGCTCGGGTTGGGATGTACTAGGATAGGTGCAGTGGTAAATTTATCTTTTAGACGGGAAAATGCTTCCTGGGCTTGGGGAGTCCAGGAAACCTAGACTCTTTCCGGGTAAGTTGAGTGATAGGTGACACTACCTCAGAGAAATTTCTAATGAAACGTCTATAGAAGTTGGCAAACCCGATGAAGCGCTGTACCTCCTTCACATTTCTAGGACTTGGCCAATCCTTGATGGCTTGGGTTTTGCTTCCATCCATACTAATTCCTTGTGTAGACAGTACATACCCCAGAAATTGAATTTCGGTCCTATGGAATTCACACTTTTCAAGTTTGATGTAAAGATGATTTTGTCTTAGACGTTCCAAGACCATTCTCACATGTCCATGATGTTCCTCTGTGGAGTTAGAAAAAATTAGAATATCATCCAAATAAATTACCACGAATGTATCTAGGAGATCCCTGAAGATGTCATTCACCAAGTGTTGGAAAGTGGCTGGGGCGGTACTCAGACCAAAAGGCATAACTAGATATTCAAAGTGTCCATAGCGTGACCTGAATGCAGTCTTCCATTCATCCCCAGGTCTAATACGGACTAAGTTATAGGCCCCACGAAGATCTAGTTTAGAAAAAATTTTGGCATGTCGCACTCTCTCCAATAACTCAGGGATTAAAGGCAATGGATAACGGTTTCTAATAGTAACCTTATTGAGTTCCCTATAGTCTACGCATGGTCTCAGAGATCCATCTTTCTTCTTTACAAAGAAGATGGGTGCACCTGCAGGAGATGAAGAGGGGCGTATGAAGCCCTTGGCTAGATTTTCATCTATGTAATCCTTTAAAGCCTTTAGCTCGGGCCCCGCCAGGGGGTAGATCTTACCAAAAGGTATCTCTGCTCCAGGCAATAATTCAATTGGACAATCATATGGACGGTGAGGAGGAAGCTGGTCAGCGTTCTTCTTGTCACATAAATCCACATAGTCCTGGTATACAGCTGGTAGTTCAGGGACTGACATGATTCCTTTAGGAACAGAGCAAGCTGAAACTTTTGGACTCATCTGTTTCTCTGGAAAGTGTAATTCCTTGGTCTCCCAGTTAATGGTAGGATTCTGAGCCTGCAGCCATGGTAGCCCTAGAATAATGGGAAAGTGGGAGAAGAGATAAGCATAAAGGACAGTTTCTCTTGATGATCTTTACCCATAAGAACCTTCAAAGGCTCTGTTTCCTGATCCACTGGTCCAGAGGTCAGCAGGGAGCCATCCACAGTTTCCATCTGTACTGGAGTAGCCTTCTTCACTGAACGTATTCCCTGTTTTCAGAGCAAAGGAGACATCCATAAAATTTCCACTTGCCCTGAGTCGATCATAGCAGAGCTAGACACCCAAGCTGAGTCAACCCAGAGTTTGATGGAAAGAAAGCAATGAGAATTGTTTTTCTTACAACTCAGCTGGGACACCGCTGAGGAAACTTGAAAATGGCAGCGTTTACACAGTCAACGTCCTCAGAGGTAACGGAGTTTAAGTCCGAGAAATCAAGATCTGTTGCTGCAGATCTCTCTGGAGCCTGAGGCTCGGACCTGACAGATCCCCTCTCGCAACACTCACAATGAATGAGTGCTGCAGTAGTCTTACGAGAACGGCTGGGCAGTTTATAATGAAGTGCCCTGACTTACCACAATAGAAACATAGATTCTCCTTAAAACGATGTTCCTTGCGTGCATCACTAACCCGTCGTTGTAAAGAGTCTACCTGCATGGGTTCAGGTTCAGGTTCCCGTGTAATCCTACTCAAAGGTTCCTTAGCTGGAGAGGAAGGTAGGAAAAGGTTAGTTACGATTGCTTTCGAACCATCTCTCTTGCCTGCGTTCAGTCAACGAGTATCAATACGGATGCAGTAGTTAATAAAGTCACCTAACGCAGTGGGAGGGTCGGCACGAGCAAGTTCATCCTTAATCAGTGGAGATAACCCCTTTCGAAAAATAGATTTTTTGGCGGAACTGTCCCAGGTGGTATCAAGGGCCCATCTCCTGAAATCCAAGGCATATTCAGCTACCGAGTGCTTACCTTGGCGCAAAGCTAACATGGCTGCTTCAGCTGTTGCACCTCGATTGGGGTCATCAAACACCTGCCCCATGGCTGAAATAAAATCATCAAGGTGATTCAAACAATCATCCTCAGTCTCAATCAGAGGGTTTGCCCACATAAAGCCTTGTTGGTAAGCAACATAATTATAGTAAGCACCTTAGATCGTTCAGTAGGAAATTGTGAAGCATGTGCAGAAAAAAAAAGATTGCATTGATTAAAAATCCCCTGAATTTTCACGTTCACCGCCAAAACGAAAAGGGGGCAACTTGGGAATCCCAGCACTCGGGGCTACGGCAGGAGCCTGGACTCGCCCCTCAGAACCTCAATCCTGGCTCGCAAATCCTGGGTAGTCTGTCCAACCACTTGCAAATTGTGATTATTGAGGTCCTGTAGATTTGTAAAACGGGTCTTTATATTCTGCAAATCTGCAAGGATATTATCAGTCACTCCGCAAAGTTCCTTTATGCGGGCCTCCATTTTCCAGATCTTTTAAGACAGGATTACTGGAAGAAGAGGAGAGAAAAAAAACAATAGTGTTCACCTGTGGCAACACTGCAGAGAGAAAAAAAAATTAAGGGAACTGCTCACCTGGAATGGTTGTGAGAAGTCACAACCACTATCATCACAGAAAGTTTCAACCAGACATCTGATATCCAGAGTTACAGCAGACAAAAAGAGAAAGAAGGAAAAAAAAAAAAAAACAATAGTGTTTACCTGTGGTAACACTGCAAAAAAAAAACTTAAGGGAATTGCTCACCTGGAATGGTTGTGAGAAGTCACAACCACTGTCATCACAGAAAGTACAACCGGACATCCTGATATCCACAGTACAGCAGACACAGCCTTCCAGACCCAGCAGACACTAACGTTTTGGCTTCAGAATCTTGTAATGTATGTAGTACAGTTCATATAGCGTCTTGTGCTTGGGTGCGATGAAAACTACAGGATCACAGGTTTGATAAAGAAAGTCCTGTATTACTTCATACAAGTTGGCAAAAATCACACAGTTTGCAGACACAGAAACAGGAGACACAGCAGGCCAGAGTAATCCAAGCTCAGCAATCACTCTCCAATACAGATTCAGATCTTCTTCTCTGTTACCGTAAGTCCATGCAAACGTGGGTCTTCAAAGAGCAGGGTTCAGAGTCCACAAGTGCTTCAGAGTTCCTCAGTAGGAATAGCTGGAGTACAAGGTCCAAGGCTTACAGGAGTCAAGTCACAGGTTCACTGCAGGCTAGATTCTGAAGCACTGATTGCTCAGCTGTGGCTGCTTAAGAAGCAAAGGAGAGAATCAGGGCGGGAACATGCAAGCTGGAAACTCCATTTTGACTGAGGGCAAGATAGCTGCAGCAAAACAGAAAGCAAAATGGCCGACGAACAAACTGAGTTTCAGAAACAGATAACAGAACCTTACACGAGTTTCAGGAACATAGTCCACGAGGTGGACACCGGGATCATGCCCCATTACGGCGGACACCTTATCGGATCTCTGAGGAGGTGCAGCAGATTATGCGCCAGGAGATCCATGAGATGTTGCAGCTGGGGGTATCCGGCGTCCAAAAGCGCGTGGGCCTCACCTGTAGTTCTCGTGCCAAAAAGGATCGGACCACCCGGTTCTGCGTGGACTACAGGGGGCTCAACGCCATCACTACCTCTGATGCGCACCCAATGCCACGCATCGAGGATCTGCTGGAGCGGTTGGCGAATGCCAAGTACATATCCATCATGGATTTAAGCCGGGGATACTGGCAGATTCCCCTGAGTCCTGGGCGCAGGAGAAATCCGCCTTTATCACCCCTTTTGGACTGTACGAGTCCACGGTCATGCCTTTCGGCATGAAGAATGCCCCTGCCACTTTCCAGCGGATGGTCAACCACCTGCTTCAGGGACTGGAGGAGTACGCTGTGGCGTACCTGGACGACATTGCCGTCTTCAGTTCCACCTGGGAGGAACACCTTCAGCATCTCCAGGAGGTGCTCAAGCGTATTCACCAGGCAGGTCTGACCATCAAGCCGGGAAAATGCCAGATGGGCATGAGGGAGGTCCACTACCTGGGGCACCGGGTAGGCGGGGGTTCCATGAGTCCAGAGCCCGAGAAAGTGGACGCGATCGTGTCCTGGCCCACTCCCAGGACCAAAAAGCAGGTGAAGTCCTTCCTGGGCACTGCAGGGTACTATAGGCGTTTCGTACCGAACTATAGCGCCATTGCAAAACCCTTGACGGACCTCACCAAGGGCGGTCTACCCCAAACAGTCAACTGGACAGATGGCTGTGAGGCGGCATTCCGAGCTTTGAAAACAGCCCTGTGCAGCTCTCCAGTGTTGAAAGCCGTCGACAGCAGTCGGCCATTCCTGGTACAGACTGACGCCAGCGAATTTGGCCTTGGTGCTGTACTCAGCCAGGTTGATTCGGGGAACCAGGAGCACCCCGTGTTGTACCTGAGCCGGAAACTTCTGCCAAGGGAAGTGGCATACTCCACCATCGAGAAGGAGTGCCTGGCCATGGTCTGGGCACTGCAACATTTGCAGCCCTACCTGTACGGGCGCACCTTCAAGGTGGTCACCGACCACAACCCTCTGAGCTGGCTGCACACAGTGTCCGGAACCAATGGTAGGTTGCTATGCTGGAGCCTTGCCCTGCAGCAGTATGATTTTGCCGTACAACACAAGAAAGGCAGTGATCATGGGAATGCTGATGGGTTGTCCCGACGTGGCGAACCCGCTGAGGTGCGCATGGCGGATTACCGAGAGGTCATGCCTCCGTAGCGCCCTCTAAGGGGGGGAGGTGTGATGATATTGCAAGCTTCATTTCTTGTGCTGTTTCCAGAACTTTCCCCATAGTACTACAACCCCCACCGTTTGCAAGCACAGGGCAAAGTTACCCCTCCCTCCTTTTCTCTGCAGCTCACGCTTCCCTTCCCCCTCCCAACCTGCAGTCAAGCTCAGTGTAACCTGAGCTACCAGTGCTGGAAGTTTTGCCGCTTCACCGCAGGGGTCCTCCATTGTCTGCACATGTGCTTTCTTCCTGTAGCAGCCATTTTGGAGAATTCATTCTGTTTTGGTTATCACACGGTGGGAGCGTTCGCTAGAAACACGAAAGTACTGTTGTGAAACATGCACCTGACAGGCATCGTTCCCGTGGTACTGGTGAACCCGTAACTCCAACAGAACCCGAGAAATGGAATTCTCGGATCCCCCACAAACTAGCTCATCCAAGTTTGGGTTCATTGGAACCGTCATTTTAAAGTAAGATCATTGATAGGTCTGCCGTTATTCTGCTAGGTTCACAGGACGAGGGATGGACCTTATGATATTTCAGAGCTCAAATCATACACTTCTGTCCCGGGGAGGTGGCCAGAGAAACCTCCCCTTTTCGTGAGGTCAGCAGTCCCAGGTATAAGTCTGGCAGTGAGCCCCCCCTTGTTTAGTCCTTGCTGTGATGTCCTGACTAAGAGATCTGCAAATGAACTATGACGTGTGGCTCCTCCCCCCCAGCCTGGCTTGCCTGTAAATGATCTAACTATCATGTGAGTCTTTCATTCTTAATCCCGTTTATTTTATAACTGCATTTGTACATAACTATATTGCCTCAGTTTGTTCCATCTTTTTTTATATTGTATAAGCACTGCCTTTTTTTAAGGAATAAACCTATAAATTTATTAGTTTGTTTCTCCTGCTCTATAAACGAATTTGCACGTGCCTGAAGCACTACGCTACTGTTTTGGGGTTGCTACGGACCCTCTTGATAAATTGTTCAGTAAGAAAAACCGTAGCTGGTGGCAGCTTAAAAGAAGGGGGTGTTAAGTGTTGACATATGGGGTGGCGTTGGCAGTGACGGAGCGGGTATTATAAGTGTATTACCCGGCTGCGGCTCGGAGTAATTATAATTCCCTCACTGCAGCGTGCCCAATAGCCAGCACACATCCAAGTGACCCGTCTGGCGACTGATTATCCTAGGTGCAGTTCCCTTACTGACCTGAGGGTAAGGGGGGCGCCAGAGAGCTGCAAGTTCCTAAGTGGAAGTGGGATAATTATAAATCCCTGCAGTTTTACCGGGTCGGACGGCAGCAGCCGTCGTGTGTGTGCACCGTTTCATCACATATTGGTGGCAGCGGTGGGATCACAAGCCGTGATACCCCGGGCTACCGTGTGGCGGACCGTGTGCCCGTTCATCACATATTGGTGGCAGCGGTGTGATCACAAGCCGTGATACCCCGGGCTACCGTGTGGCGGACCGTGTGCCCGTTCATCACATTTTGCGGCAGGGAGTTCCAGAGTATAGGGGAAGCCCGGGAGAAGTCTTGTATGCGGTTGTGGGAAGAAGAGATGAGGGGGGAGTCGAGAAGGAGATCTTGAGAGGATCGAAGGTTGCGTGTGGGTGGGTAGCGAGAGACCATGTCACAGATGTATGGAGGAGAAAGGTTGTGGATGGCTTTGTATGTCATGGTTAGGGTTTTGAACTGGAGCCTCTGGGAAATAGGAAGCCAGTGAAGGGCCTGGCATAGGGGGGAGGCTGGGGAATAGCGGGGAGACAGGTGGATTAGTCGGGCAGCAGAGTGTAGGATGGACTGGAGTGGTGCCAGAGTGCTAGAGGGGAGGCCAGACAGTAGGAGGTTGCAGTAGTCGAGGCGGGAGATGATAAGGGCATGCACTAGTGTTTTTGTGGTTTCATGGTTGAGGAATGCACGGATCCGTGAAATATTTTTGAGTTTGAGGTGGCAGGAGGTGGCGAGGGCTTGGATATGTGGTTTGAAAGAGAAGGCAGAGTCGAGGATCACCCCAAGGCACCGAGCATGCGGGACTGGGGAAAGCGAGCAGCCATTGACATTGATGGATAGGTCTGGTGGAGGGGTAGAATGAGGTGGGGGAAAGATGATGAATTCTGTTTTGTCCATGTTCATAAGGGGCATTATTTCTATATGTGGCAAAATATGAGACTGCAATAATGTATGGTGACAAATAGAGGGACATTATTACTACATGGGGCCACATGAGGGACATTATTAGAATATGGGGGCCACATATGGGGCAATATTACTGCATGGAGGCCACAGTAAATTAGGAGAACATTATTAATATATGGGAGCTACATAGAGGGACATAATTAAAGTGTGGAGGCCACGTAGCGGGATAGTATTATAGTTTTACTCATGTAGGGGGCCATTATTAATGTAAGGGGGACACATGGGGGTAACATGTCTATATGGGAGCTAGATAAGCGGACATTAAGACTTTATGGTGGCCACCTAGAAGACAATATTATTATATTGGGGCCAGATAAAAAGACACTGTTACTATAAAGAATATATATAAGGGGAAGTTATTACTATGTGTGGGCCATATATGTGGACATCATAAATATATGGGGACCATAGAGGAGGATATTATTAATGTATGGGTATCACATAGGAGGAAATTATAATTGTATTAGGGCCACATAAGGGGATATTATTAATGTATGAGGGCCACAAATGTGAATATTACTATTATATTGGTGGCTACAAAGAGAGTTGTCTAAGGCAGCGGCTTTCACGTCAGTGTGGTAATGCGGTAGTGACCCAAGAAAGTTCAACTTAAATGTCTTTATTTGCAAACTTGCGAAATAAATTAAAACTTTATAATTCAGTTTGCAGCCGGAACGTCAGTGTCCGTCCGTATCAGTCCGTTGTCGTGGGCGACTGCACCACCGTATAATTTAGTTGCTGGCTCTGGTGTGTGTTCAGTCTCACACAGACAGGCATACACAGAACCTCCTGCACTGATGCTTGAAAACCAATACTGACACGCCCAACCCTTACCTGCAGGATTAAATGTGGATCATGGCCATGGGCCATTTCCAAGTCCCGGACTGGAGGGAGAGATCCGTCCTATTACCTTCCAACAGATCTCTCCAAAAATAAAAGAGCATGTCTTTTTTTCCTAAATCTGACTTAATCAAATAGCTTGATTCAGTCCACACTTACTTTTATTTTGCTCTGTAACAACAGTTATGGCTGTGATTACAGTGCTCTCCAGTGGGATCAGTATGTTTCCATACACATTCGGGGGACATGTAACATCCCTTGTACTTGTGTTAAAGTGACCCCGATTTTTACTTCCGTGGGTTCCAACCCAGAGATCAATGACCCGTGGACGAATGTGACTAGGCTCCCTCAGTCCAAGAGATCCTCCACCCTGTGTCCATTGATGCATACCTTGCACAGATGGAGTTCACTAGTTGTATTGACGGAGACCACAGTGTAGATGGTCTGGGTCAACATCGATCCCCGAGAGCAAACCTGCAGTCTATGGGTTCAGCAGTTGGGGGCAGTTGTCAGCAACATGTAATAGCCTTTGACACTGCCAGCAACTAATAGCAGTAGCACCGCTAGTCCATGAGACCGGTTTAGGGGAACTAGTCTCCTACTTCCCTCATTCCAAGGAACCCCATCATTATTGACTCGATTCTGACTGACCCCAGCAGAGAGTCGTGTCTTTTTTGCAGGCACATTGACTTGAAGGAGCCAGTGTGATACCCGCAGTGTGGCAGTCCCGTACAAAGTCATGGGTGTCCGTAACAATTTCAGTCAGGCTAACCACCTAATCTAGGTTGCCCGGGTCCCCTTGCTGTATGGCTACCTGTAGAGTTTGCACCAACCGGCCGACTACTACCCTCTCTACCATCTGGGCTGGGCTCAAGGTCTCAGGCTGGAGCCATTTTTTAATAGATGCAATAAGTCATATTGCTGAGCCTTGGTGGGTCGGGCCTCCACAAACGATCATTAGTACACTCATTTTGCCCGAACTTACCTATTAAGCCCTATCCAGGCAAGGATCTCACCTTTGAGTTTCCCACAGTCCTGAACATCCACCCGGCTGAGGTCAAAATAAGCCTTCTGGGCATCTCCCATCAGGAACAGGGCCACTGCTTCAGCTCACTGTGAGAAAGACTACCATGCTGTCCTCCGGACTTGCCTTCCTCAGTGCCGACCTGACTTTGTAACAAACCGCTGGAGTGTCACTCGCAGGTCCACAATCTGTTGTGCTAACAGATGGTTAGTCTGCTGCTGTTGCACCATGTAGTGGACCAATTGCTGAAGGAGTTCCTTCATTTTGTCTGTGGGCCTGAGTTGTTACATGGCAGGCTTAATCATAGACATGCCGTTTTCTTTGAGGCACTGGCACTGGGCCCCTCATAGTATGCCGGTGTCTGCGATGGTGAGTGGGCCCCCCGCCTTTTCAGGGCCTCGGCACTTGCCTGGGTGCACCAGGTGCTGACGCCGGCCCTGTGTGGTGGTAGTATTCGAGTACAATTTAGAGGTTGTATATGGTCGTGTTTGGTGGTATTTGTTTATTGTATGCAGTATTATGTGTAATATTGGACTCACTATAGTGGACTTTGCTTAGCGATATTAAGAGGACAATATTTGCTATTTGGCAAGTATATAACTGTATTTATAAGTATTACTTAGAAAATTAATTTATTGCTGTGTTTTTCTGTCAGAATTATATTATATTTGCGTTATTTATTTATAGGGGATTAACACCAAAATGGAATATAAAAAAGGGATCAGCTCGCCGTGCAATAAACAGGCCTTCAACTAGCTCCATCGACATTAAAATGAATATGTTACAGGTCTTGGAAAATGACGAGAGAAAATCATTTTTCTACGTACAGTGGCATGTAAAAGCTTGGGCACCCCTGATCAAAAGTACAGTTATTGTGAACAGCTAAGCTAGTTGAAGATGAAATGATCTCTACGAGGCCTAAAGTTAAAGATGGCATATTCCTTTGTATTTTACCCTAAGAAAAAAAATTCATTTTGCAAATTACAAAAGGAAAATGGGCCTATGCAAAAGTTTGGGCACCCTTGGAGATTTGTGTGCTCAGAAAACTTTGACCAAGGTTTCAAATCTTAACTAGCCTGTTAGGGCTATGGCTTGTTCACCATCATCATTAGGAAAGGTCAAATGATGCAAATTTCCCAGGTTTATAAAAACCCAGCCTCCTCTAATCTTTTGCCAAAAAACAGCAGCCATGGGTTCTTCCAAACAGTTGCTTAGCACTCTGAAAATAAAAATGGTGGAGGCCTACAAAGCAGAAGAAGGTCTAAAAGAAGATAGCAAAGCGTTTTCATGTTGCCCTTTCCTGAGTTCAAAATATAATTAAGAAATGTCAGTTACCAGGAACAGTGGAGGTCAAGATAAAGTCTGAAAAACCAAACAACATTTCAGTGAGAGCTGCTTGTAGGATTGCTAGAGAGGCAAATCAAAAACCCCCTTTGACTGCAAAAGATCTTCGGAAAGATTTAACAGACTGTTTTACTGTTCCGAGACATCTGCACAAATATGGTCTTCATGGAAGAGTCATCAGAAAAAACCCTCTACTGTGTCCTCACCATAAAATTTAGTGGCAGAAGTATGCAAAAGAATATCTAAACAAGCCTGATGCAATTTGGAAACAAGTCCTGTGGACCGATGAGGTTAAAATAGAACTCTTTGGCCACAATGATCAAACGTATGTGTGGGGAAAAAAGGGGACAGAATTTTAGGAGAAGAACATCTCAGCAGCCGCATGAGGGTGGATCAATCATACTTTGGGGTTGTGCTGCTGCCAATTGAATGGGTAACATTTCATGGGAAAAGGGAAGAATGGATTCAATTAAATTTCAGCAAATTCTTGATGCAAACATAACACCATCTGTAAAAAAGCTGAAGTTGAAAAGAGGATGGCTTCTACAAATGGACAATGATCCTAAACACACGTCAAAATCCACAATTGACTACCTCAAAATGTGCTGAAGATTTACAATGGCCCTCACAGTCCCTTGATCTGAAAATCATTGAAAAACAGTGGCTAGACTTCAAAACAGCAGTGCAATGAAGAATGGATGAAAATCCCTCCAACAAGAATTGAAAGACTCTTGTCTATCTACAAAAAGCGTTTTAAAGCTGTGATATTTTCAAAAGGGGGTGCTACTAGGTGGTAACCATGCAGAGTGCCCAAACCTTTGCATTGGCCCATTTTCCTTTTTGTAATTTTTTAAAATTTAAAAAATGACAATATATATATATTTTTTGCCTAATATACAAAATAAATGTGTCACCTTTAGCTTTAGGCTTTTTAAAGATCATTTAATCCTCAACTTGCTTAATTGTTCACAATAACAGTAATTTTGACCAGGGGTGCTAAAACTTTTACATGGCACTGTATAATTGTTTTTCACCACTTAAATAAATATAACTACTAAACATCATAATCGTACTAATCTAGATCCGCTCTGCATTTTGGAGGTGACAGACTCCCTTTAAATTCACAGTTTTATACTTAAAATTTTGAATGTAGAGGGCACGCGAACTCTTGCAGGCTTTATATAAGCCAAAGTAATCATGATAAATCAAAAACTATATACTGTGTTCCCAGACTTTTTAGATACATTTAGGCTATATAAAGGTAGACAAGTGTTTGATTGACAGCTATCTTTCCATCACTCACCTCAGACAATCATGTTTATTTCAGTTGGGACAGGCAGACATTTCTGGAAATGTTTTTTCTCTGGTGAGAACAAAGCCTTCATTTCTTCTTTACACTGTTGTGCTGCCCTCAGATACACAGGAGCCCCAGACCATCCTGTTAAAATGTTCGCTCAGCTTTTATCTAACAGGTATGACCAGTGTAAAGGCCCCCATAAACTCTAGTCTAAAGTGGGCAGAACCTGCTAATAGTGGCAGAATCATCCAGCAGTCTAATGTGTCTGGGGTCCTCACCACTCACCTCTCTCCAATGGCCAATCTTCTTGTTCGGCGTTGATATAAGCCTCTGTCAGAAGAGCCTGGCAGAGGCTTTCTCATAAAGAAAACAGGAGAGCTTGTCTGAGCCAAGCGTTTATGTGTATGCAAGAATCAAAGGCGATGGTGGTCAGCCGACAGTATCTAATGTGTATGGGGTCTTGACTCAAAGTCACCTTCAGCAATTTAATTAAGTTGATATCTCTGATCACAGTTGTGCCTTGATAGTACATATCTAAGAGCCAATAACCATCTTCCCCAACATCCGGACATATCGGAACGCTCGACTCGGCCAAGCGCTTCTGTGTTCTCTGTGACGGAGCCGCTATCAGACTGTTCTCCCGGGAGGAAAAAGTGATTGGCCTTTGGAAGTCCAGCAGACTGGATTCTACTTTCCCCCGACATTATCCGTTGGTCGAGAGTGAGGAGGTCCCTATACATATTAGACTGAGGGACGATCCCTGATATCGACAGGTTTGGCTGAATTTAGGGTAATGTGTATGGCGGCCCTCGCAATATGCTAAGCAGTCAAAACTAGAGAGAAATAATGGCTGACAAACTTTACCCAAATGAGAAGATTGAACATGGGTGATGGGTTGCATGGCGTTTGGAAATTTATGTAAAGAAAGAATAATTATTGTGTAATGTAAAGTGCAACGACTTTAATTCACTTTCACATACATAGAATTAAATATGTACCAACATGATACTTGTCACAGCTGAGGGTTTGCTACAACTGTATCTAATCCAGGCAATCCTCTGTAATCTCATCACTCAATGGTTTCTCTTCTATACGTAGTCAAACTGATTTCAGGACCAAGTTCATTTTTGACTGGATTTTTCCTATAGCTGGAGTTAAAAAAAATTCTGCATACAACATTTTTTTCATTTAGTGATGGACTCAAAATAATGCACAAACTTCTCTACTGTCTTCATTTGTGTCAGGCTCTGGTCTAAAGCAAATGGTCTGTTATAACTGACCCATGGAAACAATGTATACCAAAGTAGTTTTCAGCTGGGTTTTTCATCAGTTTTCTTAGGCCTCATCCAATCACAACTGCTGTCAAAACTGCAAAATTTGTCTGAAGGTTTTTTTTTATGTTTCTACTGCCAAATCAGGGATAAAAAAATGCAGCAAGGAACATTATGGATCTAGCTCCTTGAAGGGTCCGGTTCAACAACCGATGTGCAAGATGAATGGGAACAATTGCTTAAAAAAAACTATGGAATCAGTTCCCAAATTCTTTCACTTCAGCATTTATGTGGTAAATAGAGAAAAGAAAAAAAAAACAGCAGAATAAATAGAATAGAGCCCTTTATTTGGTGTTAACCTCAGCAAATTTTCTTATTCAATGGCTGCAGAGATCTTGGAAAGGCTAGAACAACTGAAAGCTAACCTATAACTGATGGTGAAAGTAGGGACATCGTAATGAAAGCTCTGATGACTTGTATTACATTATCATAAGTTGTAAGTTTGTTACATTTGTAACTTGTTTTATTGACGCTTCACATTAAGGCTAAATTCACACTTCACATAATGACTTGGAAGGAGTGGATCCTGCAGGAGTTTTTCTTCCATTCTAAAAAAGACCCAAGGTGGATCCACAATAACCAAAGGGGTTTCCCATTTTTGTTTCTACCAGTTATGCAACAGATCCGCCTTTTATATTAGCTTGTTTCGGTTAGCCTCATAATATATGAATCAGAAGTTTTAGGAAGATGTGGAAAAACGCTGCAGAATAGGAATGCTTTCAAAACCAAATATGTTAATAGTTTATTTTTATCAATTAGCAAAATGCAAAATGAATGATAAAAGAAATCTACATCAAATCAATATTTGGTGTGACCGTCTTTGCCTTCCAAACAGCTTCAGTTCAGGGAATTCTTAGAATGATAGGCGCATAATTAACCAACTACACCAATCAGGGGATAATAATCATTATTTTCATATGCAGGTTGAAATACATTAACTGAAACAGAAACGGATGTGTTGGAGGCTTAAAAGTGGTTGAAGAACAGCCAAACTCTGCTACAAATGTGACGTTGTGGAAAACAGTTTCATTTCACAGGTCAGGTCAGTTTTATGTCATAAGGCAAGACCGAGCACAGCGACCAGCATCAAGGTAGTTATACTACAGCAAGTTCTCCGCCGGGCAAAGATTCCAAGTGAGAGAAGGCAGTTTGTCCAGGAGAGTAGTATAATAATGAGTGCAGGCAGCAGTGAGGCATGGTGGAAGTTCACTGCAAGTTTCAGACTGCATTTCAGCAAAAGGGGTAGGAGATTTGGTCAGGATTAATGGTGTCCCAATGATGCAGGACTTTCCTTTATTCCCTATATCCAATCGCTCACTCGATCATGTTACCTGCATCTTAAAAACAACTCCAGAATCTTACTTTTTCTCACCTTTGAAACTGAATGGTCCAACTAAATGCAAACCGGATGGAATAGCATGCTGCTGCAAGATGCTGTGGTAGCCATGCTGGTGTCAAGGTAAAATATAATTTTATACTTTTATACTTTCATATTCATAGTATATGTATTTTATAAACACAAAGTTTTCCTTAAAAGAATAATAAGATAATGTTAGTATCTGCTGGTGTTTGTCTCCACCTTGTGTCCTATCACTGTATTACACTAAATTGAGCTAGATCTACTGAAATGCCCCCACCTTTGGAGTATTGAAGACATGATACATGAGAACAATAGAATCTTTCTTCAAGAAACGAAACTGAGGATGACAACACATCAAGGAGGACTTAGAAGAAGATCTAAGGACCAATTAGGATGACCAGATGCTGAATGTGTACATATATAGACATGATTCAGCTTATCTCTTTTTCCTCAATCCCGCCTTTACTCCACCCCAATATTCTGTGTATGAAATCTCATGTACGTGAATAAAGAGTTCAGTGCTTACTGGAGATGGCCGCCTAATAGCACCATTTTCTTTAGGGCACGTTCTGAAGTCTGAACCAGCGTATTGTCTGATTCATTCTCGGTCGACCCGTGCTCCTAGTCTAATCTGGGGTGACTGGAGGATGAGTGGTTTATCATTTTGATTCCGACAATTGGCGCCTAATAACGTGGGGCCGTGGATCGCCGCCTGTCTGGACCCATCCTGAGGACTTTACTGTGGTGCCCGCGGTGACTGAATTCGAGGACTGATCACCCTCCATCGAACACGGTAAGTTGAGATCATATATTTTATATGCGTCCCACTTGCCTGTGTGTCAGTCACTGTTTGGTCCTGTCGTATTGTCCATTTGGGTCTGGATGGGTGACTGGTTAAGTGGTGAGACCAGAGGCGATCCCACGCCACGAACCAGCAAGTCTGACCGAGTGACGTTGCTTCCTGCACGTTCTCGTGAGAATTACCACGTTCCTCCTCCTCCGGTCATTGTACCTTTATACAGATAGTTGCCTCCCGTGATTATTTGGTAGTGTCTAAATTTCTAGTATTGTATAGAGAATTGTGGTAGGGGTGCGCATATCCAAATTTCCTTAGGAGACGAATAGAGGAGGACTCTTCGTCTGAGAAAGTGACAAATAGAGGAGGACTCTTTGTCCAACCCGGGAAGTCTCATTAGGAGAAGCCCAGGTGTCAGCACATGGAGGGGGACTCTGTGCTGTGTAGAGTGTCACGGTGTACTGCGCTTTAAAGTCACCATCCATAGTTAGGGAAAAAGACAGAATTGAGGAGGACTCTTTTGTCTTGTCACAGCATTGAGGAGGACTCTGCAGTGACGGGTGGTGACCTGCGAGTGACGCCGGTGGTCTGAGTCGCGACAGATCATTTCACTCTGTTAAATCATGATGCGCATGTTTAAATCAAACAAAACCCACAAGTTAGAGGGTGGTGCTTTGGGAGTGGTTGAATTGATGGAATCACGTGGAGGCAAGAAGGCTGTTAAGAGAGTCAGGAGTTTGTATAAAATAATGAGCTTGCCAAGTACAGGCAGGCTTCAGCCTTCAGTGTGGAAGGACTTTGTCGCACAGAATGAGGGAAAGTTGAGAGATCAGGGGCTCTTGTATCAAGCCCAAGCACATTTGAGAGTAGCAAATGATTTGAAAGTTGAGGGTTGGAAAGAGGTAGATGGAATAAGGAGGTTCGGAAAGTGCTGAGCCTTTGTTCGGATATGTAAAATGCTCTGCATATGATCTTGTTGATGTAACTAAAATGGCCGCTCCAAGCCCTCGGCCACCGCCCTATAATGGTGCCGATCTCAGAACAAAGGGAGGTTGGACCTGTCATGTGTGTGGTGAACAGAATCCGCCCTGGGCGGAGACCTGCCGTGTTTGTGGGGCAGGTCGCTCCTGGTGTAATGCCCAGCCCATCGATCTTCCCACACCAGAAGCCATCTTCCACCACACACTCCCCCCGCAGCCATCTTCCCACACCAGCAGCCATTCTTCCCACACCCAGCAGCCATCTTGATACACCCGGAAATGGTCGACACCCCATCTCCTCCGGCGGCCATCTTGAGACACCCAAGCACACCCAGTCAGGCCTATATCCCTTGCTGACACCAACCAGGGCCTACTACCAGCCCCCGCCTGCATCTGTACAGGCCACAGCTCCCAGCATGGCACCAGATGCAACACCATTGTTCCCTTTCACTCACCCCAACCCGGCCATTGCTGCAATGCATGAATCTTCAGCTTTCCAGACAATAATCAGAAGCCGCCGCCATGATATTATGGGATCTAACGAAGGGGAGAAGGATCAGGAGAGAGAAGAGGGGTGGGCCCCTTAACAGCCACCACTATCCCCAGCAGCACCAGTACCTTTTCTTCCCTCCTCCATTCCCCCACCACCATTGTCAACCCCTGGTCCTAGGGCCTATTCCACCCCTACTTCAGAGATAAGGCACCTTCCTCTCCTTCACAAATCCTCAGAGAGGACAGTCGCTCTGTAAGATTCACGGAAACCCCGGTCAGGCCCCCAGCTTCCGGTGTATTTGAAAACTGGTATCCCTGCCATTCACAGCATTACACAGACCGCAACGGAAATCCAGTGACATTGTCCATAGGGTACGGTGATATCCTGACACATCGGGTTGGTGCTATAGTTAGTCCTGCCAACTCAAACTGCTCCAAGAAAGGGGTCTGGCTCTATTAATAGCCCAAGCTGGTGGTCCCATCGTCACTGCAGAATGCATGGCTCATATATCACACCATGGGCCCTTTGCACCTGGACAAACTCTGACAACCATGCAGGGGACCTTCCCGCTGATATTATCATCCATGCAGTAGGTCCAGTTCATGATCCCCTAAACCCAGATGAGTCACGGGCCACCCTTCGGGCCACCATACATTCAATACTCCATCATGCTGGTATGTTAAAAACAGAAGACATTAGGCACCAGGAATTATTTGAAACCAATGATAAAGTAGTAAATTTGTGATTGCTTTGTCTAAAGAGTTAACTAACACCCACTCTATAGTGTCTGCTTCTCTCCCAGAATTTACAGGTGACACGGTGCATGATTTCTCGCCTGATGACCTTATATATATATAAAAATTTATGGAAGAGACTGTCTCCAGCCCAGATTTGAGGGTCCCTACACTGTGATCCTGTCCACCCCTACTGCCCGAAGCTCGAGGGCAAGAGCACCTGGATTCACGCCTCCCATGCAAGAAGGACAAGATTAATCAGCAGTCATGAAGTTTCTGATATACATATCCTTTTGAGCTATATCCTGATCTCCAGTAGTGCCAGTATGCCCACCTTCTGGGTTAATACTACAACCCCTGTGGTTATCTTTAAGTTCGATTTCTATCAAATATTCAACTGTAATAGGAATGATTTCAAGGGATCAATATATTAAACTTAGGGGAAAAGGGATATTTTATCTCTATGTCACCCGCCCAGGGAATGAAAACTGTTATGATTGGTTAGATGTGGGATAGAAAACAGAAAAAGGGAAAATTGGCAGATGAAGCTAGATACAATAGATTGATAAATGAGATATACAAGTATTATATTTGTAGGAACGGATCTAAGAATGCAGGAGTCAGTGACAGCAAGCAAAGGTATAAGGGAGGGAGGAAGTGCTGGTAGCAGCGAGATGGTATTTTGCTGTACACCAAGGTCATTCTACAGATAAGGAAGCTGAAGGCTGAGGGAGAGCACACTAACAAACTGCGCAGCGACCCGACTTACCCCTCCCATCAGGCATTCAGCATAGAGACGCAGAGCAAAAGTGCAACAATTTTCAAATTTTGTTGAATAGGTTTTTGGAATAGACACAATACGTAAGAATAGAAGGTCAGAGTATGTAAGAAGCAAATAGACAGGCAGAGAAAGGAAGTTACACTAAAAGACAGAGTTCAGGAAAGAGCCAAAGGATTATTTCTGGACTCTAAGGAAAACTTGGGTGGAAATGGGTTTTGTCAAAGAAAACAAGACTAGTGAGAAAGTTCTAGCAAGGTTTATATGAATGGCATAAAAAAAAAAAGTGACAAGGAAAAACTGAAAGTAAGTAGACCAGATTGGAGATCAGTTAAAGCAGAGGATCTAGCCAGAATAGCACAGGGGCACAACATGATTTAGTGCAGGCAAAAGAGGTAGCTTGCACATGAACCCCCTTGTCTCCTTACCCCCCACTCCTAATTGCACAGTACAGGTGAACCAACCGGGGGGACATGAGGTTGAGTTCCAAGTGGACACGGGGGCAGACAATTCAGTAATTACAGACAACTCTCCAGCTCCCCGTCACTAAAAAGATTTCCCTGCAAATTCAAGGAACCACTGTACACACACAGTTAATGATATCACCACGGGGTCAATGTAATCTTTTAGGAAGTGATGTGTTGTTACAATTACAAGCACGTATTGAGTATTATCCAGTTGGAACTGTCACTATGACACCAGGATTGAAGCAGAGCACTCTTTGTAAAATCATGTCGCTAGACGTTGCTAGTACACAGAGGAAAGAGAAGATTTTCAGGAAATATATTCCAATGTTAATCCTGACCCCACTGTCATGATGTACTCTTTAGGATAAGGACAGGGGATTTTACGAAACAACATGTTGGGGTCATAGTAGATGCTGCAAATAATCAACTCCACTATGCTGGAGGACTGGCCGCAACAATTTCACAGAAAGGAGGACCCATGATACAGGACGAATCTAATTCGTATATACAAACGTGTGGTCAGGTAGAAATAGGACAGGTCCCAGCAACCAGAGCAGGACAGTTGCCGTGTCAATATGCAATATATGCAATGAAATCACGATATACTTCTACTAATATGCCTAGGTCCCAACAATTACTTACTGAAGCTGTCCAGAATGTAATCCTGTATGTTTTCCCTGTCCACTCCGAACAATCATTTTGCAAGCAGGCAGCTGCAGGTCCAAGGACAGTTCTTATCAGTGCCCACATAGCAAACTCCAGCCCCCCTTCAACTTAACCCTGTGTACGGGTTGGTACAAAAATTATGGGCAGTTAATGCAGCTACTGATCTGGAAACTCCAGTGGTGTCTAATATATATATATACACTTTTGTTCCAGATATCTCAGGATGCTGCTTAGTTTACAGTTATTGATTTTGCCAATGTTATTTTTATAATATGTTGATGATTTACTGATTTGTGTTCCTCCAGGAAACAGTGTCGTATTGCAACAATATTACTCATGTTGTTTTTGTACCAAGCAGGTTGTAAAGCGTTGAAGGATAAACTGCAATTTTGTAAATCTTCAGTTATCTTTTTGGGACATTGCATTATACCGGGGGGAACGACATCGGACCAGCGCTCGCAAAAAAGCTGTACAGAATTTTCCTATTCCTGTTAATGTTGCCGCTCTTAGGATATTTCTTAGACTGAATTTCTGCTGCAGGCAGTGGATACATGCTGTGTCAATCCTCATGCAACCTCTCTATGACTGTATCACCATTGTGCTTTTTAAACTAACTCCTGAAGGTATAGACGGTTTTTATTTTTCTCTCAAAAACAGGATTGTGGCAGCTCCAGCGCTAGGAACCCCCAACTATGAACTACATTCATCCCTGTATCTCCATGAACAGCAGGGACACGCAGCAGGGGTATTAACTCAGTTATATGGTGACAATCAAAGGCCTGTAGCCTATTTCAGTGGAAGACTAGATGCAGTGGCTAGAGTGCCCCGTCCTGTGTACGGGCGGTACATGCTGTAGGACTATTGCTCCACAAATCATCAGATATCGTTCTTGATTATCCACTGACAGCACTTACACCTCATGATGTATACACTATACTGAACCAGGTGCAGTCGGCACATTTTTCAGCTGCACGTCATCTTGATTGCAATGTGCACTTTTAATGCCTCCAAATGTTTCTTTGCAGAGATGTACCACACTTAATCCTGCCACATTGTTACCTCTCTCGGATCTAGGGGGGAGGTCAGGTATTGTACGGTATTGTACAAAGAAGATCCAAGAGAGGAGATTCCTTATGATTATGTTCAGCTTATGGCACAGGAAACAGCAGGCCTACCCACAGTGTTTGAAACTGAAAGATGTAATGTTGACTTTAAATCTTTTGTAGAACTCGCTACCAAGATGACTCAGGTACCTTCCACACCAGGTATGCCATCGTCTCCCTGAATGCAGTGATCAAAGCAGAACCAATACTCCCACATTAGTCGGCCCAGGAGGCTGAATTTAAGGCTCTGACCGAGGCCTGTAAGATAGCTGAAGGTAGAATTGTTAACATCTACACAGATTCTAGATACGCATTCGGTATAGCTCATGATTTGGGTCCAATTTGGAAGTCTAGAGGATTCCTGATGGCAGCAGGACATCCCATTAAAAATGCTGACGCAGTCCAGCAGTTAATTGATGCATTACAATTACCAAAAGAGGTAGCTGTCATAAAAGTTAAAGCACATACCAGACGCACTGATCAGGTGAGTAAAGGAAACGCAATGGCCGATGCAGCAGCAAAAACAGCAGCCAGTAGACCACTCCAAGGGGTAACGATGCACCAGGTAAGCGCTCCCAAAAATCCCTTTGTGTCGGAGGATGCCTTAGCCCAGATGCAGGCTCAGGTGCGCCAGGAGGAAGTAGAAAAGTGGGAAAAAGAAGGTGCATGTCTGAATGCAGCAACTGGGGTATGGGGAAGAGGGATGCGCCGATGCCTTCCAAGAGCGTTGTACCCTGCGGTCGCCCAGATGATACATGGGCCAACCCACCAGTCCAAAACTGCTGTAATGAGTGTGATGCAGAAGCATTGGGCGGCACCAGGCTTTTCCACCTGTATAGAAGGTTTGATCCAGGGATGCATGGTATGTGCTACACATAATCAGGGAAGGGTAGTCAAGACACCACCCAAACATGCCCCTCGGCCCTTCTATTCTTTCCAGAGACTGCAGATTGATTATATTCAGCTGCCAAAAATCAGGTTCATGGGAGTACGTGTTGGTGTGTTTTTGATTTATTCTCAGGTTGGCTGGAGGCTTTCCCGATTGCCAAGGCTACGGCTGCGGCAATCGCAAAGAAGCTGCTTGCGGAGGTGGTGTGCAGGTATGGAGTACCAGAGGTGATCGAAAGTGACAGAGGTACACATTTCACAGGTGAAATAATGAATGAAGTCTTGACAGCGCTGGGAATTCAACAAGTTTTCCACACCCCATATTACCACAAAGCGGTGTAAAAGTAAAAGGACTAAATAGGATATTGAAGTTAAAAATCTAAAAGGCCATGGCTGAAACAGGGAAATCTTGGCCTGAATGTTTACCATTAGCCCTATACTCAGTAAGGTACACTCCAAGTAGAAAAACTGGACTTTCTCCGTATAAAGTACTATTTGGCAAAGTGCCTAGTTTAGGATGTTTCTTTTCCCAAGCATTGGAAATAAGTGACCATGTATTAAGCTCATATGTAAGGGATTTGTATAAAAGACTCAAGAAAGTATATGATAATGTTTTCAGTTCTCTTCCAGATCCGAACCAGGATCCTGGGAGTCTGCAGTCTGCAGTCTCGAGACTTGGTAGTCATTAAAAGACACGTGAGAAAGAGTCTGGATCCGAGAATATAGCTCCACTGATATCCAGAAAAAGAAGGAGTCTGGGTCAGCTGCACACCGGTTATGCTGAGGATCCCAAAGTTTATATGGATCCCATAGGTGTTCCTAGGGGGGTCCCAGACGAATACAAAGCTCAGAATCAGATCCTGGCAGGTTTCCGTTCTCTCCTCCCAATGTACAGATCAATTACAATGTAGATTGGATAAATTATATATACTACACCGAGCAAAGATTTATCAATTTTAGTCAAGATGCTTTCCAGGGTATAGTTGAGAAACTGGGCCCAAAACAAAGACTGACTTTCAAGATAGACTGGCCATTGACATGATTCTAGCTGAAAAAGATGAAGTCTGTGGGATGATAGGGGAAAATGTTGTACTTATATTCCTCAGAATTCTGGAATCAATGGTAAAACTATAGTGGCCCTTACAGAGATTAAAAATCTGGCTCAGGAAATAAAAGCCAATGCAGAAGTAGATACCTCTTTTTTTCTTAAGATGGCTTGGAGGACTTAAAGAATTTCTCCAACAAGCCTGCTTAGTGGTAACAGGGCTTTTGGTGCTAGGATTGATAATTCTATGTTGTGTGATATCTATGTATAGGAAAGCTGTGACCAATGCAGCCGCCTCCTCAGGTACTTTCCTTCATCAGGAAGTTGTGTCGCTACTATATGAAGACACTGATAATGGTGATATGGAGAAATATACTCCGCAGGATAAACCTGATAAAACCCCCTATAACAAAATACAAATGGAAATAAGAGATTTAGTTTAGGGATAGTGGGAGAACTCCATGTGCAGGTTTGGTAGGGACTTGGTTGTTTGGGGGCAGTCCATAAGGGGCTAGCTTCTAAAATGACCAAGCGAAGAAATCCACTACCCCTGTCCCCACACATGGACAGTCTCGAAGGCCGCATAAATTAAGGGAAAAACTTAGTGTTTAGGGGGGATTGTCAAGGTAAAATATAATTTTATACTTTTATACTTTCATATTCATAGTATGTATATGTATTTTATAAACACAAAGTTTTCCTTAAAAGAATAATAAGATAATGTTAGTATCTGCTGGTGTTTGTCTCCACCTTGTGTCCTATCACTGTATTACACTAAATTGAGCTAGATCTACTGAAATGCCCCCACCTTTGGAGTATTGAAGACATGATACATGAGAACAATAGAATCTTTCTTCAAGAAACGAAACTGAGGATGACAACACATCAAGGAGGACTTAGAAGAAGATCTAAGGACCAATTAGGATGACCAGATGCTGAATGTGTACATATATAGACATGATTCAGCTTATCTCTTTTTCCTCAATCCCGCCTTTACTCCACCCCAATATTCTGTGTATGAAATCTCATGTACGTGAATAAAGAGTTCAGTGCTTACTGGAGATGGCCGCCTAATAGCACCATTTTCTTTAGGGCACGTTCTGAAGTCTGAACCAGCGTATTGTCTGATTCATTCTCGGTCGACCCGTGCTCCTAGTCTAATCTGGGGTGACTGGAGGATGAGTGGTTTATCATTTTGATTCCGACACTGGTTCACTATGCCTTCAATTTTGAATAAATCCCCAACAGTGTCACCAGCAAAGCACCCCCACACCATCACACCACCTCCTCCATGCTTCACGGTGGGAACCAGGCATGTAGAGTCCAGCCGTTCACCTTTTCCGCATGCAAAGCAGTAATCAAAGCAAAAGGTGGCTACTTTGAAGAACCTAGAATATAAGACATATTTTCAGTTGTTTCACACTTTTTTGTAAAGTGTAATGTATAATTCCACATGTGTTAATTCATAATTTTGATGCCTTCAGTGTGATTCTACAATTTTCATAGTCATGAAAATACAGAAAAATCGTTGAATGAGAAGGTGTGTCCAAACTTTTGGTCTGTACTGTATCTATAAAGATAAAAATCAGACAAACTGAAATTTTTGCAGTGGTCTCTTAATTTTTGCCACAGCTGTATATATATAATATACATAATAATAAATGCATTTTGAAAAAAAATTGTTTTTATTTTTCAAAATCCTCCTCTATACAGGATATTTTTCACAAGAATGGAATCCAGATTGATTACTAATATATCAGTTTGTATCTCTTCCATCCGAATCCTGAAAGTAAAACCAAGTTCCAAAAATGAAATCATACACTGATAGTTAAATGAGTTTGAATAAGTAGCTCAAAGAAAATAATAATAATACAGCATAATATACAAAAGACACTATCATGGCTTGTGTTGAGCTGAAGTTTATGACATATGAGGGGTCCTACAGAAATATAGATGTGTACACAAGATAGATAGATAGATAGATAGATAGATAGATAGATAGATAGATAGATAGATAGATAGATAGATAGATAGATAGATAGATCGCTTGCACAGGACTGGTTACTGTCCTCTGACCTATACATATGTGTCCACATAGGTTAAACACAAAGGTGTCCAGTTCAAGACAATATTCTAATATTATCATTTTCACTTCTCTGTTGCAAACAATGTAACCAGCAAGCATAAATAAACCAGTGCAACAAATGCAATTATTGACATAGGACCCTAATGTGTGACTTTGGATGTTGACTATGTTGTGTCTGCTTTCATTTTGCATGCTGTGAACTGTGCACAGTCTGCCAGAATTTTTCGGAAAGAATATAAAAAATACTATTGATCTATACGAAACAATGTAAGAGTAAGCCTTCTTTATTTAAAAAGATTGGAGCGAAGAATCAAGGGACTTGTGGATCCATCTATTATGCTGTGGTGTATTTTCAATAAAAAGTACTACAGGAGACCTTTAATATGGAGCAATGCTAACTGATTTCAATTATGCCTTGAATTAAAAATACACTACAAAGCCCATAAGTGTGCAATAGCCAGGGGCAAAGTACACATTACACAGGCAGCACATTCTGTAGTCATAAGAAGGTCAACTACATCATACTAAAGTATCAATATAAAGATGGATCTAGCTCTTGCATAGTTACAAATAAATCATAGTGAATATCTATTATACAACTGCAACCAGGAAAATGCTATAAATAATCACATTAGCATGTAGTATTACTGAGCTGACCTATGTCTGTGGTCTGGGTGGGATATGTATGCTTTATGTATGTGTGCAGCTCTTCCCATTATCCTGATATGAATGTGACCTGAATTCTTAAGGCATTTTGTGCAATATGGAGATTACAAGTCTGATGATGATAATAATAAGATGACTACTCCTACTGTGACAAATCTGTCTAATTTCGATGAATCAGCAACTGCAGCATGTCTGGGGGGAGACATATTTTTAAGCAATTAGTCCCCACCAGTGTCTTGTTATACAATACAGATAGTAGCACAACCCAGTATAAATATTTACATATAAAGGGATGCCTTTTGATTTATTTCAGCAGATGCAACAGTGGCATCACCTAACCCTAACATCTGCCTTAACACGCCAACCATATCGGTCCATGATGTCACCTTTAAGAGAGTGTGGTGAATATGCAGTAGGGCTGAGTGATTGGATGTGGGGGAAGGGATATAGAGATGTAATGTGATGTGATCATTTCCAGCCCCATCCAGGATTCAGAACAGAGAACTCCCCTTCCAGCAGGGACTCATGCATCAAACTTCAATTTTCCGGACGATTGAATTAGTGATTTTTTTTTCTCCTGAACTAAAATACACTTAAGTCTTTGGGATTAATTACTACGTTCTGGTCCCTCAGACTGTAGTATTACTTATCGTTGCCACGTTTGACATCCTCTCTGACACCTCATAAAATAAGGAACTGAATTCCAGTGACTCAACCTGCAGTTGGATCACTCAGGGGGACCCTACTTTTGGGAGGGTTTGCTAAGCCACCCTAACCGGAGGGTCTATTGTGCCCTGTATGGTATAGCAATGAAGCAGCTGTAGTTCAGAAATCAGGCTTATTTGATATTATTTTGATGTTTAGATGATATTTTTCACAGGCCCCCAAGCAAAGCTATGCGTAAAAAGCGCAGGTAAGGTAGCAGATGCTGAGTGGTACCTGGAATCAGCTCTAGGACTGGATCACAAGGACATAAGTGTTGGAGGTATGGACCCAACACAACACCAAAGAGGAGACTTGGCAGCTCTCTCCAGACATCCTGGAGAAATCTTATATACATTTATGAGCCTCAAATCCCAATGCAAATGCTGAACATGCTACGCGCCAGGGATGAGTAAAGATGTGAAACAGAGATCTGTTCACATCACTGAGCTAAACACCTGCTTGTTACATCCTCTGCACGTTTATCTGGGCTCTAAAACTTATAGTCCCAGCCCACAGCCCCATAGACTCCAGCTACTGCACCAGACAGGCAGAAATTTAATTACAAGTGCACTCTTGGGTCGTTCACATGGGTAGACATTATGATCCACAGAAGAAATGCATGCTCGGCGCATTAACTGTACTGACATGGCAATGTGATCGATACGAGGAAAGCTTCGGATGTCTGGACATGCCCCTTTCTTTCTTCCATCTTGCTCCATTCAACACCGATCGATAATATATCAAGTGGAGAAGCTTTTACCTGGAACATTCTGTGTGTGCATCAATTGTTCGCTGTGATTCTGTCCAGATATTGGGCTCTATTCAGACCTCTAGATGAAGACAGACAATCTGTGGCTAGATACATAATGCTGCGGTTATGTATGGAAAGAGTCAATCCCATGCTGAATGCTTAACACCCAGTGCAAAAAAGGAATATAGAGTGCCCAATGCTGCAAATATTACTTGCAGATTATTGTCGCTCATGTATGCAATTAAATCAGAACGCTGTGAAGGCAGAGTAGCGAACACACAGCATAAATGACAGCAAAGAAATGGTGCATAGGATGTGCTGAACGTGTGCAGGCCCAAAACTAATTTATTTTTTTACCATATCTACTTATTGTCTATTTGACTATTTGTCCATCTACACATTAAATAAATAATATATATATATATATATATATATAATTATATATATATATATATATATTCTATAGATAGACAGATAGATATAAGTAAATTATATAGGTATATATATATTGCAGATGGACAGCTAGCTAGACGAAAAGTAGATATGGCAAAACAGTTTGTTTGGGCCTATATATATATATATATATATATATATATATATATATATATATATATATATATATATAATATATATTATATGTATGTATATATATTGTAGTTGGACAGCTAGCTAGACGATAAGTTTATGTATGGTAAAAAAAAAAAGTTTGTTTGGGCCTGCACACGTTCAGTACATCCTATGTACCATTTGTTTGCTGTAATTTATTTTGTGTGTTTGCTACTCTGCCTTTACAGAGCTCTGATTTAGTTGCATGCATTAGCGACACCTATGCCTTTTTACTGAAGTATATGTTCATTTTTTTATTTTCACTTTGCGTTACTCTAATGTGTTAGCATTATTGTGCGAGGCATGTGTATCTATCCAACCCCCTATCTAATTAATATCTCTATATAGATAGAGATATTAGATGGATGGATATATATATATATACACACATGCCTGGCAGAATAATGCAAACACATTAGAGTAACGCAAAGTGAAAATATACATATACATCAACAAACAACAAAAACAACATATGTATAGATATAAGTTAAATGGATGGATATATACATATGTCCTGCACAATAATGCTAAAAGATATATGTATACACAGATATTTTATACACAACATAAATATATGTAACACAGATATACACACATATATTCTATATAATACACACATATTTTACACACACACGCATATTTATATGAAACATACACATATATATTGCACACACATATATATACATGCTATATTTTAAACACATACATACATATATATGCCATATATTAAAACACACACACACACACATATATATATATATATAATATATATGACGCAATATATTACTCACATATATATTATATATATATATATATATATAATATATAACACAAACATATATGCTCATATATATACATATATATATATATATATATATATATATATATTACACACAGTATATATATAGATATAGATATATATATATTACACACACGTACATACTATACATGTTATATAGTATACACACGTACACACAATGTTATTAGTAGGCTTTTGCCACGTGTGGTAAAACTTCACTGCCCTTCGTGTATATAATTCACTCCGCCATTCATCTCCCAGTACATTTCAGACAAAAGCTGTAACCCAAATTAACTCTACTCCTTTTCTCTCTTTCTACTCTTTCACACTATTGAATTGTAGTGTTTTCAGCCTCATTAAACCCCTCTAAAACAAAGGGATAAAAGCTAAAAAGAAGGGGAGAAAATAAAAGAAAACAAATAAAAAGCCTTTAACTAGATCCTGGCATAAATGTCACAGGAGCATTTACCATTTGCCTACTTAGCATAAAACACTTAAGTTGAAGATTGAAGGCAGCAAAGAAGGGGAAAATAACACTGATATCTGGACAAAAGTCAAACCTATCATTCCCAGACCCAAAAAAGGGGAGAACAGAACAGAGAAAAGGGGTTTCATTGTAATTCATGGGCTTCCTCAGAATGCCAGAAAACACATGGAATTGCACAGATGCCCCTCATGAAGAGAGAGCCATGTATTCATGATTGCCTTTGTAGAGTGGAGTTAAACAGTCTCAAGGAGGGTTAACCCAATCCATCAAATTGTCTAAAAATTGTGAAGAAAATTCAGAAACCATATGGCCTCCAAACGCTTCTTCTCTTTTACTCTGAAGGGCCACGCTTGTCTCAGCATTGAGAACTGCAGGAGGCTCTACACGGGCCATTGTCACTTGTCACATCAGGGAAGGCGACTCATTTGTCCCCAGTTTTCATGCTTTACGCTAAAATTATAGCCCCATCCATTTTCAAAGAGCGAGAGAGATTTATATAGCCCCGGAGAAACTGGCCCAAAACTCCACCAGATTGGAGCTTCTCACATAAATTTTGCAAAGAAAAGCAAAACATTGCATTGCTGGGTCAAAAAGGCAAGAAGGCAGAAAGACAGGAAGGCACACTTTAGAAATCAAGTCCCCATTATACTGCAGAGACCTAGTAAACTTATATATACAGAGACAGACTCACCTCTGCTGGAGGATGGACTGAGGAATGTGGGCATGACATGTGGACCAGACAGGAGATGCTATATATCTATGTATTATCTATCTATCTATCTATCTATCATCATCTATCTATCTATCTATCTATCTATCTATCTATCTATTTCTATCTATCTATCTATTATCTATCTATCTATCTATCTATCTATCTATCTATCTATCTATCATCTATCTATCTATCTATCTATCTATCTATCTATCTATCTCTCTATGTATCACTATCTATCTATCTATCTATTATCTATCTATCTATCTATCTATCTATCTATCTATCTACTATCTATTATCTATCTATCTATCTATTATCTATCTATCTATCTATCTATCTATCTATCTATCATATCTATTGTCTGTCTATCTTCTCTATGTCTATCCCTTCTCGTCTATCTTCATGTCTGTCTGTCTATCTTCTTCTATCTATCTATCTATCTATCTATCTATCTATCTATCTATCTATCTATCTACATACCTAAACACAGAATACATATGTGTGCATACGGTTAGAATATATTTCAATTAGTATTAAAATGTAATTTATTTTATTTCATTTGAAAAAAAAAATTCTGTACAATTCCAAAATAATGTAATAAAACCAGAATTGCTTTTAGCCATTGAAACTTAAATATCAGGCCTTTACAATGCTTTTTTTTTACTCTTTTCTTTGTACAATCCTACCAAACCTTTTAGCCTGTACATTTAATAAGTATAGAACTTTTTATGTAGTATTTCATTTATTGTATTTCATTGTATCATGCAAATTTCTAGAAACAAGTTAAAAATAAGTGTTTACTTTTTAATAACTTTATGAAAGGTAGGATTATTATTTGTTTTTGCTTTCCAAAAGACATACAGTCGCATAAAAATGAATAAAATATATATTGCCATGAAAGAGCCGTGTAGAAATTATTCGTGTGGGTTTGGACAATAGAAAATTAGATATAGCGGCATGGATGTAACCATGTAAAAAAAAAGGAAAGGAGAAATAATAAAATATATAAAGCAAGCCAGAAAAAAGCAAGTAAAAAAAGCAAATAAAAAAATCGTGCATTCTTTAATTTTCTTTTTTTTTTTACATGCAAGAGAATAATGTGGGATACTAGGGACTCAATTTAAAATATTTCTGTTGCAAAATAGTGATTGTGATTGTTTTCCCCCCAAAGCTAAGAGATGTGTAAATTATATTTTGGATTAAAAATCAAAGCTTAAAAAAATATGCATAAATATATATTTTACAGACGCCATACACAAATTGCACCATTCCAAAAAAAAAAATTATTATAGTAATAATTAACAAAACAAAAATAAAAAAAATGAAACTACCTGATTGGACAGCCGTAGTAATTTCAGTCTTTTTTTAAAATATTACTTATTGCTTTCATTGAAAAAAAACAAAAAACAAAATCTGTCTTGGGTGTAAGTTATGATTTGGAAGTTTGGACACAAGTGCAGCATAAATACTGTCCATTCTTGCTTTCTGTTCAGTTTTTGAGTCTTTTAATAATAATTTAAAAAAAAAAATCAAAAATAAAATCAGTCATCGACATCTATTTCCACGTCCTCATCTTCTGAGCACTCTTTGCTGGTGTGCTGGTCTGTGAGGGGGGATGAAGGGGACATGTGAAGGTGGCTGCCCAAGACATTTTGGGGGACCTGGTCTCAGACATGGTCATAGACTCTGTCTCCTCAAGTTCTGAGATTGTGAGCACAGCTTCCACCGTAGAGGGACTGAGTTTTTTGGCTGACTCGACGTCTTGTTTCATCTCCTCGAGGTCTCTTTTGAGCTTTGCTCTTCGGTTTTGGAACCAGGTGATGACCTGGGCATTGGTCAGTCCCAATTGCTGTGCGATTTGGTCTCTGTCCGCAGGAGATAAATATTTCTGGTATAAAAATCGTTTTTCCAGCTCATATATCTGATGGTTTGTGAAAGCTGTTCTGGATTTTCTCCTTTTTTTTGGAGTCTGTCTCTGTCCAAATATTGTCATCCCATCTCGTCCTAAAAGGAGAACATTAATCATCAGTATTTCACAAATATCTCTATTTTTGAAGGACTTTTTTTTATTGCATTCGTTACATGTAACAGTTTTTTGTAAATATTTACAAATAGAACGCGACGGTTAAAATTCAAAAATCTATTCTGTGACTTGTTTCTAGATACAGTATAAACAATGGGATCGGCTATTCAAGGAGATTAGTAAAGCCATGGGTAAAGAAAGATTCATGCAAATACCAAAAATCTATCTATCTATCTATCTATCTATCTATCTATCTATCTATCTATCTATCTATCTATCTATCTATCTATCTATCTATCCTACATACAGTATATTTATCTATCTTTAGATTTCTATAACCATCATCATCTTTCCATCCATCTATCTACAGCATTAAAATCATAATTTACTTCTTACCTTCAGCAGCTTGCAGGACACTGACTTCCAGACCCTTGAAGGTCTTGCTGGCCAGTTCCTCCAGGGCACATAGAGGTGAGGTCTGGGACAGAAGTGCCCTGCTGGACAGAGGTAACCCTGCAGGAGGGGGCTTCTCTGAAGTGGACAGTAAATGAGCTGTCCCACAGATGGTGTAACTTCTCCTGACTGAGGGCTTATTCAGGATGTCCTCGATACTGAAGGGAGTCAGGGGTTTGTTAGAATTTGCAGGAGGTGGTAAGTGGTCCAAGGCATTTCTCCTTCTCTCTTCCACAGAAGACGATTTGGCTTCTTCCTTGGATGACATGATTTTGGAGAACTTCACCAAGACTACAGCCTCCACAAAAAAAGTTCTCTCCCAAGTAGTCCAATGTCTTTCTCCTTGCTGTCTTCTTAAAGGCTTTTGCAAGGCAAGGTTAAAATGAATTTAAAAAGGAGGAGGAGGGGGGGGAAGAGGGAAAGAGGGAGGTGTGAATGAGCAGATAAGGATTCCACAATCCTGATGATGACTTTTTTTTTCTCCACTATTGTCCACCAACCTCAGTCGCTTCTTATAATCTTGCTGCTGCTTCCCCTCAGAGTGAATTCAGACTACTTCCAACTAAATTCATCCTTCAACCAGAGAGAGGAAAAAAACCCAGAGAGACTGATACATTGACTATGGCTAACAAGTTATTGTTGATTGGGATGTAATCAATTATCTCCAATGGCATGTCTCTCGCTCTCTCGTTGCCTCTCCCTACCCAATGCAGGCGTCTTCAGGCTGGGAGCTCCATTAATTACCAGGCAGGGCTGGTAGGTGGAGCCCAGCTGAATTATAATGCCGAATGCACTTGTCACTTTCTCCCCCCATCTTCACCCCCCACCCCTATCATTTTGTTTGGCCATATATATTTTTAAATTACATTACACACACTACACCCAGACCTTATTGAATCAGGATAATACTATCTCAAAGAAAAACGGAAAGACAAAAACAAAAAAAAAAACAAAACATTTTTTTTTATATATTTCTCTCTTCTTTAGTCAAAGGGGGAAGATTATTTTATTGCTCAAAAACAACGAAAATGATAACGGATGACAGGTAAGATGAAGGTTTATTCCATCTGTGATGTGTGTTGTGTGTTATATGCATCGAATGTTATGAACAGTATTTTATTATACAGCATTATTGTCTTTATATTCGACCTTGTAGTCTAGATTTCTGCTTATGAGCTGCTCTGATAGCTAAAGATGTTGAATATACTTCTAATTCTAGATAAAAACACCTAGTATATGTGTTCGTATTGTCTGATTACTTTTTTATTTTTCACTTATTTAACACACAGTATATATATATATATATATAATATATATATATATATATATATATATATATATTTCTCCCTTGTTCATAGTACATTCACAGTTGACAATTGAGATGATTTTTGCTATGTAATTATTTTTTTGTGTATTTTATTATTTTTCTTTAGTAAGGCCATGTATGATGTTTTTTTTCTATATTGAAATGCACAGCAGGGTATAAACAGCAAACCACGAAATACTAGTTATTTACAGAGGGGAATTCTGCTAAATCCAGCTAAATTATTAGGGGTTTTGGTGACTTGTGAGATAGAAATAGACTTGGCACAGATGAACAGTCAGACAAGCTCTGTATCGGGGTGTATATACATTGATGGAGATCTGTGAGATCTAAACACCGAAAGACTCATAATTCCATCCTACATTCAGGGTCGGCGAAATAAACTCGATCTGAAAATATGGGATGTTATGGAGACCCTCATATATCTTATAGAGTAAAGAAGCCGGATATTATGTATGTACTGATGGCCTGGGAATTGGAAAAGCATTTACTACATGATAGGTTTGGTGGTATTTCCTATATTTCTTAAACACACGAACACACGTATATATAAACACATACACTATATACACACACATATATATGTTCTATACATATACACATATATATATATATATATATATATATATATATATATATATATATATATGGAACCTTGTATCATCAAATCACAGCGTTGACAATGTCTGTGTAACAATGAAGAAAATCATAATGTGGGTGGGGATTTATTTAATGTGATGTCAATGGAGAACGTGATGTTATCGAAATAATCGAAATATTCTAACATCATATCAAATGATCAAATGATAGCTGCATATAATCTGTCCATTCAGTATGTATCTATTGATCGATGCATGCTGCTTGAAAATATAAATTTATATGTATCTATCCATATATAAAGATATATATAAATATGGTTAGCACATATCTATCTATATATATATATATATATATATACACATGTCGATATATCTATATTACATATATATGTATATATATATATATATATATATATATATATATATATATATAAAATTAACTTTTCATGGCTTAGTGTGGATGATAAATGACTGACTAATCTCTGGCTCCATCTCTTAAAGGGCCTGTCCCCTGTTTCCTCCTGGCTCTAGTGTGTGATGTTTTCTTTATTTCCCTGATTTTGGTCTTTTGCTGCTGATGATCTGATGATGGGCAGAGCTGATGAGTTTTACCCATGCTAGGAGAGGTGCTGTGTGATGTATATAGGGCTTGCTATATACTGCCCATGTGTTTGATGTAATGTCTGTAATAAATTACTTATTTGTCCACATTCATCACAGGATATAAATATTATTATTTGGTTTAAACAAACACTTGCCTCGTTTGTATTTTGGGCTAAAAGTTGATTGATCTTTGTCATTTTATAGAGCTTGTGTAATCTATCTATCTACTATCTATCTATCTATATCTATCTATCTATCTATCTATCTATCTATCTATCTATCTATCTATCTATCTATCTATCTATCTATCTATCTAGCTATCCTTTGTGTGTATTCCAGATGTAAATATAGTCTGAAGCTGCACAGTTTGCACTTTAATAAAGGATCATTATTGCTCCATCACCATTGAGAATTTATTTATGCTAAGGCTCCTGGTCATGTGGGATGTTCTGACCAATGAGCTGCTTGTATTTACTCCTCAGTATTAATATTGAGATGAACAAACTTTGTAACTAAATTAATCGCTGGGTACATTCGATGCATGAAACCTTAGAGGGATATTTGTTATTATTATTATCATCAGTAATATATGTATGTTCTTACTACACAGGTATAAAGTCACAAACAGAAGATGGCACTAGGAGAGATAAGGAGGAGAATGTGAGGTAATTATATCAGTATAGATATACTTTCTAATCCAGGAGGGGTCAACTCTAAAAATAAATGCACCTATATAATATCACAATCTGTCTGTATTGTACATAGAGGTCTCTCTCTTTGATGTCACCAGCTATAAAGTAACAGTCATAAACTATTAAATATTGTGTGATTTTTACTTTATTTACAAATATATATGCATAAAAAAGATCAATTTACATTTGGAAAGCAATAAATGTCCATAATGACCAATCAAAATCCACATTCTATTTTTCACATTTGTTTTAAAAAAATATAAAGTCTTAAAGTTATCTTTTATAGACAATTTTAAACAAGAATATATCTCTTTCTCTATCTATCTATCTATCTATCTATATCTATCTATCTATCTATCTATCTATCTATCTATCTATCTATCTATCTATCTATCAAAAAAAGGTGCTAAATGACATATATTCCAAGATCATGTACTTGTAAAAGGTTTATTACCAGAGCTCTGAATAAATACAGTTTTCACCTATGGGAGTGCAGACATTTTTAATTTAATTTATCTAATTATCTATCAATAGAAAACAAAACAAAAATTTAGGCAGCTCAAGCGGAAAATAAAGCAGGTGGTGCCAGCTCACAGGTTGTAACCCAACAGCCAATCTAAAGAGAGGATTAAACAAAATGTAGGCAGCATTCTGGGACATATTCAGTACAAAAGGAGCAAAAACGTGTTGCTCCATGTGAAAAATGGAAAACGTTCAGCTCAAACACAAAAGGGCCTTTGTCAAGGGAATATAAAGTGTAACAGACATGTTTTATATAGATATAAGATATTAGCATAATGACATCAATCAATGAAGAACAAATTAATATTGTATTCAATATACAATATTACTGTCTCTTAATTGACTAATGTATGCATTGAATATCTCCTGGAATGCTGCTTACCTTTTTGGATCATCTATCTATCTATCTATCTATCTATCTATCTATCTATCTATCTATCTATCTATCTATCTATCTATCTATCCCTCTATCTATTATCTCTCTGTCTGCCCATATGTCTATCTATCTATCTATCTATCTATCTATCTATCTATCTATCTATCTATCTATCTATCTATCTATCTAGTATCTATATCTATTATCAATCTATCTATCTCTGTGTCCATCTGTCTATTTATTTATCTATTATCTATCTCTCTATCCATCTATACATCCATCCATCCATCCATCCATCCATCCATCCATCCATCTATATTTCTGAAGCTGCTCAGTTTACTCTATCTATCTATCTATCTATCTATCTATCTATCTATCTATCTATCTATCTATGTATCTATCTATGTATCTATTATCTATCTATCTATTATCTGTAACGGGTCTGGGAGGCGGAACCTCTGAGCTTTATTATACAAGGAGGCTTTCCTTGTAAAGGAGCGGGTGGCGCCCGGGGAGACGGACAGGAAGTCACTGCAAGTGACGGGGGCAGTCTCTGGACAGACAGGTGGGAGGTCACGGCAAGTGACCGGGCAGTCTCTGGCTAGACAGGCGGGTAGTCGGGGCAGTCTCTGGGTAGACAGGCAGGTAGTCACGGCAAGTGACCGGGGCAGTCTCTGGGTAGACAGGCAGGTAGTCACGGCAAGTGACCGGGGCAGTCTCTGGATAAACAGGCAGGCAAGGGGCCGGGGCAGTCTCTGAATGGACAGGTATATACGACCTGAGACGGTGGAGCCTCCCGGTAGGCTAGCAGGCAGATGACAGATGAGCGCCCCCAAGTGAGCAGGCGAGAGTCTCTGGAATAGCCGATGGACACTGCAGGTGATGGCCGAACCTCCAGGTAGGCTTGCAGGCAGATGGCAGATGAGCGCCCCCAAGTGAGCAGGCGAGAGTCTCTGGAATAGCCGATGGACACCGCAGGTGATGGCCGAACCTCCAGGTAGGCTTGCAGGCAGATGGCAGATGAGCGCCCCCAAGTGAGCAGGCGAGAGTCTCTGGAATTGCCGATGGTCACCGCATATGACGGCCGAACCTCCAGGCAGGCTTGCGGGCAGGTAGCAGACAGCAGACTGGCAGGAAACAGGCAGGTAACTGGTAACGGACCCTGAGGGCTAAAGCAGAGTAGTGAACAGTGCAATAACAACATTGCTCGGGCACCTCCATTAAGGATGAAGTACTTTATATAGGGTGGAGTCCTCCGGCATTGGCCGGGGACCTTTTTGAAAGATGCGCGCGGCCCCTTTAAGAGCGGGGGAGCGCGCGGGCGCGCGCCCTAAGTCCAGTAGCAGGGAAGGAGCGCGCGGCCCCAGCAGGGCGGAAGGAGGACGCTGAGCGCGGGTAAGGGGGGCGACGTCCCTGCCTGGCAGAGGACGCTGTCGCAGGGGAACAGCGTCCCTGCCTGGCAGAGGGCAGGGACGCCGGCGCTACAGTACCCCCCCTTTAGGCCCCCCTTTTTTAGGCCAGAAAGAAATTTAGCTAGGATGAGAGGGGCATGGATGTTCTCCCGAGGCTCCCACGTTCTCTCCTCAGGACCAAACCCCTTCAAATCCACCAGAAAATAGGTCTTTCTTCCTACCCTTTTGATGGCCAGAATGTTCTCTACCTCAAATTCGTCTTCAGCAGACACTGGAGCAGGAGGTGTACCTGTAGACTTGACAAAAGAGTTAAGTACCACCGGTTTGAGGAGAGATACATGGAAGGAGTTAGGAATCCGCAAATTGGCCGGGAGTTTCAATTTATAGGACACCGGGTTGATCTGACTGATGATCTCAAAAGGACCGATGAACCGAGGCCCTAACTTATAGGAAGGAATCTTGAGCCGGACATACTTGGACGAAAACCAGACCTTATCCCCAGGACGGAATTGAGGAGGATCCAGACGTTTTTTGTCAGCATGTTTCTTCATGCGCTCGGATGACAGAATGAGTGTGGACCGGGTACTCTCCCATATGGAGGAAAATTCGTTAACCAGAGATTCCGCAGCTGGATTGTCCACAGAGATGGAAACAGGAACAGGGATCCGAGGGTGTTGACCGAAGACTACAAAAAACGGAGATTTGGAGGAAGATTCGCTCTCGTGATTGTTGTAAGAGAATTCGGCCCAAGGCAGGAGATCCACCCAGTCAGAATGGTGGGCATTAACGAAGTGTCGGAGATAACTGGTCAGATTCTGATTGATTCGCTTGACTTGTCCATTGGACTGCGAGTGGTAAGCGGAGGAGAAATCCAAGGTGACGTCTAGCAACTTACAAGTGGCTCTCCAGAAACGTGAGGTGAACTGTACCCCACGATCCGACACAATGTGACGAGGCAGACCATGAAGACGGAAGATGTGGCGGATAAAGTCTTTAGCCAACTCGGGTGCAGACGGAAGCCCTGGCAGGGGAATGAAGTGAGCCATCTTGGAAAATCGGTCAACGACCACCCAAATGACCGTACAACCGGCAGAGACGGGCAGATCTGTTATGAAGTCCATGGCTATATGCTGCCAGGGGGCAGCGGGTACAGGAAGCGGAAGAAGACGGCCGGCAGGCAGGTGTCTCGGAACTTTGTTGCGGGCACAGGAGACACAGGCAGAAACAAAGTCTATTACGTCCTTGTGCAGGGTAGGCCACCAGTAATGCCGAGTAATGAGCTGGAGGGTCTTTTTCTGACCAGCGTGGCCAGCTAGTTTAGACGAATGACCCCAGTGTAGGATTCTCTCCCGATCGGTTACCGATACGAACGTCTTACCAGGAGGGAGACGATTTAGACTCACGGGAGCCACCTGCATCACTCTGGCGGGATCGATGATATGTTTAGGTTCCTCCTCGAAATCCGACACCAGGAAGGACCGGACAAGGCGTCCGCCTTGATGTTCTTGTCGGCCGGGCGAAAATGTAAGAGAAAATCAAAGCGGGAAAAAAACAAGGACCACCGGGCTCGGCGAGGGTTAAGTCTCTGGGCATGCTGGAGGTAAGCCAGATTTTTGTGGTCAGTGTAAATGATTACCGGATGAAGAGCCCCCTCGAGTAGGTAACGCCACTCCTCCAATGCCAGCTTGATGGCCAATAACTCTCGGTCTCCTATGGAGTAATTGCGCTCTGAAGAGGAGAAGAGTTTGGAGAAGAAGCCGCAAGATACCATCCTCCCGGATGAAGATTTTTGAGTAAGTACCGCTCCGGCTCCAGAAGAGGAAGCGTCCACCTCCAGGAAGAACTGCTTGTTGCCGTCCGGGCGATGCAGCACTGGAGCGGAAGAGAAGGCCTGTTTTAAAGAAAGAAAGGCCT
Organism: Oophaga sylvatica; assembly: GCA_033576555.1. Lineage (NCBI taxonomy): Eukaryota > Metazoa > Chordata > Amphibia > Anura > Dendrobatidae > Oophaga > Oophaga sylvatica. The sequence continues at coordinate 556,834,385 of JARQOD010000003.1, forward strand.
CCTCTGCTTCGGGCGTCCACTGTTTGGGATTAGCATCCTTGCGGGTGAGCGCGGAGATTGGAGCCGTCCGGGAAGAGAAGTGCGGTATGAAAAGGCGGTAATAATTGGCGAATCCCAGGAACCGCTGAATGGCCTTCAACCCCTCCGGTCGGGGCCATTTCTCGATGGCAGACAGTTTCTCCGGATCCATTCGTAGGCCTGTCTGAGAAATGATGTAGCCCAAAAACGGAAGCGAGGTCTGCTCAAAGAGGCACTTCTCATATTTGGCGAAGAGGTGATTCTGCCTGAGCCTGAGCAGAACCTGACGAACATCCCTCCGGTGAGACTGGAGATCCGGAGAGAAGACCAAGATGTCGTCTAGGTACACCACAACGCAGGAGTAGAGAAGGTCCCGGAAGATGTCATTGACCAACTCCTGAAAGACTGCTGGAGCATTACAGAGACCAAAGGGCATCACCAAATACTCGTAGTGGCCATCCCGGGTGTTGAATGCCGTCTTCCATTCATCTCCCCGACGGATACGGACTAGGTTATATGCCCCACGAAGATCCAGTTTGGTGAAGATTCTAGCCCCCCTCAGACGATCAAACAATTCTGGAATGAGCGGAAGAGGGTACTTATTCTTCACCGTGATCAAATTTAGGCCTCTGTAGTCAATACAGGGACGGAGAGAGCCGTCTTTCTTTTTACGAAGAAGAAACCTGCTCCCGCTGGGGAGGTGGATTTCCGGATGAATCCCTTGGCCAAATTCTCCTCGATATATTTGGACATCGACCTGGTCTCAGCAGCGGACAATGGGTAAATACGCCCACGGGGAGGCGTAGTACCGGGTAGCAGGTCGATCGGGCAATCATACGGTCTGTGAGGGGGTAATGTCTCTGCTTCCTTTTTATTAAAGACATCAGCGAATGACCAATATGGAATCGGGAGCCCTGGTAGATTAGTTGGTGTAGGAGAAGGATGGACGGGATGAACAGGAACCAAACACGTTTTATGACAGTCCTGTCCCCAGCGAAGGATCTCTCCAGTCTGCCAGTCGAGCACGGGTGCATGCTTTTGGAGCCAAGGCAGACCTAGTAAGAAAGCGTGAGAGAGTCCAGGCAGAACATGAAACGAGATGCTCTCAGAATGCAACATTCCCACCTGCAGGGTTATGGCTTCAGTGATAAGTTGGATGGGACGTGGTAGGAGACCCCCATCCACAGCAGCAACAGATACTGGTTCAACCAGAGGTTTGGTAGGAATGCAATATTTTTCTACTAGAGCCTGTGAAACAAGATTCCCGGCTGCTCCAGAATCAAGTTGGGCTAGTTCGAAATAACGGTTCTCACCGAGGAGAATTGAGACTGACAGCAGCAGAGATGAAGAGGATTTATTTTTGTCTAGGTGGACCTCTCCGAGCGAACCTAGACACAGGCGTTTCCCAACCTCTCTGGGCAGGTACGGATCCGGTGCTCCTTACTGCCACAGTAGAAGCAACTCCCCTCGGCACGGCGTAAGTCCTGACGGGCTTTGACCATCTTGGTCTGGTCGACTTGCATAGGCTCAGAAGAGTGTACCTGAGGAGAAACGGAAGGAGTTACAGGTCTCTGAAAAGAAGGAGCTAGACGAGGAAACCTTCTCTCACGGGTGACCTCTTTAGCGCGCTCCTGGAACCGTAGATCAATTCGATTGGCAAGAGTTATTAGGTCATCGAGAGAGGTTGGAATGTCCCGACCGGCAAGTTCATCTTTAATACGGCCGGACAGACCCTCCCAGAAGACAGATATCAGAGCGTCATTATCCCAAGCCAGCTCCGAGGCAAGGGTACGGAACTGTATGGCATATTGACCCACGGTGAGACTTCCCTGACGGAGACGCAGCAGAGATGATGCAGAGGAGGTCTTCCGTCCGGGTTCGTCGAATACCTTCCGGAAGGCTGAGAGAAAAGCAGACAGGTCAGACACCAGAGGATCTTCTCTCTCCCAAAGAGGATTTAGCCAGGCCAGGGCCTCTCCGGTGAGATGGGACATGATGAAGGCAATTTTGGCCCGGTCGGAGTTAAACTGGTGTGCCAGGAGTTCAAAATGCAGGGTGCACTGGTTAATGAAACCCCGAGCCAGAGCAGGGTCGCCTCCAAACCGAGGAGGAGCTGAAAGTCGAGGTCCAGGAACGGAAACCACGGAATTGGTAAGCAGCGGAACTGCCGGATTGCGAGTCATGGCGCCCGCGGTGGTTGCTGGTGAAGTAGTCAGGGTGTCCAGGCGGGAATTAACATTCCGCAGGTGACCCAGGATGGACTCCTGTTGAGACCTCTGACGAGACAGTTCATGACACAGGTCAGAGAGCGAGGGAGTTTGGGTGCCACCGGTTCCATGGCCCGAGCAAACTGTAACGGGTCTGGGAGGCGGAACCTCTGAGCTTTATTATACAAGGAGGCTTTCCTTGTAAAGGAGCGGGTGGCGCCCGGGGAGACGGACAGGAAGTCACTGCAAGTGACGGGGCAGTCTCTGGACAGACAGGTGGGAGGTCACGGCAAGTGACCGGGGCAGTCTCTGGCTAGACAGGCGGGTAGTCGGGGCAGTCTCTGGGTAGACAGGCAGGTAGTCACGGCAAGTGACCGGGGCAGTCTCTGGATAAACAGGCGGGTAGTCACGGCAAGTGACCGGGGCAGTCTCTGGGTAGACAGGCAGGTAGTCACGGCAAGTGACCGGGGCAGTCTCTGGATAAACAGGCAGGCAAGGGGCCGGGGCAGTCTCTGAATGGACAGGTATATACGACCTGAGACGGTGGAGCCTCCCGGTAGGCTAGCAGGCAGATGACAGATGAGCGCCCCCAAGTGAGCAGGCGAGAGTCTCTGGAATAGCCGATGGACACCGCAGGTGATGGCCGAACCTCCAGGTAGGCTTGCAGGCAGATGGCAGATGAGCGCCCCCAAGTGAGCAGGCGAGAGTCTCTGGAATTGCCGATGGTCACCGCATGTGACGGCCGAACCTCCAGGCAGGCTTGCGGGCAGGTAGCAGACAGCAGACTGGCAGGAAACAGGCAGGTAACTGGTAACGGACCCTGAGGGCTAAAGCAGAGTAGTGAACAGTGCAATAACAACATTGCTCGGGCACCTCCATTAAGGAGGAAGTACTTTATATAGGTGGAGTCCTCCGGCATTGGCCGGGGACCTTTTTGAAAGATGCGCGTGGCCCCTTTAAGAGCGGGGGAGCGCGCGGGCGCGCGCCCTAAGTCCAGTAGCAGGGAAGGAGCGCGCGGCCCCAGCAGGGCGGAAGGAGGACGCTGAGCGCGGGTAAGGGGGGCGACATCCTTGCCTGGCAGAGGACGCTGTCGCAGGGGAACAGCGTCCCTGCCTGGCAGAGGGCAGGGACGCCGGCGCTACATTATCTATGTATCTATCTATTATCTATCTATCTATCTATCTATCTATCTATCTATCTATCTATCTATCTATCTATCTCTCTGCCCATATGTCTATCTATCTATCTATCTATCTATCTATCTATCTATCTATCTATCTATCTTTCTATCATCTCTATCTATCTATCTAGTATCTCTATCTACACTGTGTTCCAAATTATTATGCAAAAATTGTTTAGGATTGATAAGGTAAGAATTTTTTTGTTTGTCAGTTAAACTCATTGATGGTGATGTGTGTCAGGGCTCTTTATATCACTGTAAGCAATTGCAGACACCTGTGCTAATTAGTTTGGCAGGTGTGTCCAATGAAAGGCAAGACTACTTAAGAAGGCTGTCCCACATTATTAAGCAGCCTACATTTTCTGCCAAAATGGGAAAGAAAAAGGATGTGTCGGCTGCTGAGAAGCAACAAATTGTGGAGTGTTTAGGTCAAGGCATGACTACAATCAACATTGCCAAGACACTTCATCGTGATCATCGCACAATCAAGAAGTATGTAGCTGATTCACAGTACACACGTGTGCGTGCTGATAAGGGAAAATTGAGGACTCTTTCCTACAGGCAATTACGACAGGTTAAAAGAGCAGCGGCAAAAAAGCCTTGTCATAGCAGCAGACAAGTTTTTGAAGCTGCTGGTGCCTCCAACGTCCCCCGAACAACAAGATGCAGGGTCCTTCAGAGGTTTGCAGCTGTGCGTAAGCCATCCTGTCGACCTCCTCTGTCCACTGCACACAAGCAGAAACGGCTCCAGTGGGCCAAACAATACATGAAGACTGACTTCAAAACTGTTTTGTTCACCGATGAGTGCCGTGCAACGCTCGATGGTCCAGATGGATGGAGTGGAGGATGGCTGGTTGATGGACACCCCATGCAAACACGGCTACGGCTCCAACAAGGAGAAGGTGAAGTAATGTTTTGGGCTGGAATCATGGGGAGAGAGATTGTCGGCCCCTTTAGGATCCCTGAAGGGGTAAAGATGAACTCCATAGTGTATGTTAAGTTTCTCAAACAGCACTTCCTGCCATGGTTCAAGAAGAAGAACCGTGCATTCCGCAGCAAGATAATTTTCATGCATGATAATGCACCGTCTCATGCTGCACATAACACATCTGCATCTCTGGCTGCTATGGGCATAAAAGGGGACAAACTTATGGTGTGGCCCCCATGCTCCCCTGACCTCAACCCCATTGAGAACCTCTGGAGCAATATCAAAAGGAGTGTCTATGATGGCTGGAGGCAGTTCACATCTAAGCAACAGCTCTAGGAGGGTATTCTGTCCTCATGCAAAACAATTGAAGCAGAAACCATCCAAAACCTGATAAATTCAATGGACGAGAGAGTTCAGAAGCTCCTTTCGAACAAGGGGTCCTATGTGCAAATGTAACATCACCTAGAATAAAGTTTTGAGTTGAAAACTGTTTGATTTCAGTTTGTAATAACCTGCTAATGCTTATAATTTCAAAAATGACCATTTTTTTATTCTTTATTAAAATGAAAAGGTAGAAAACTCTGATGTGCATAATAATTTGGAACATGCATTTTGAGTGCAGTTTGAGTGTTTTATTTTTTAAAAAATTTACTGTTATCATAGGCAGTTTGTACAAAAACCTTTCAATTGTACTCTAATAGTTATTTGACTGGAAAATTACAATGACTGCAATTCATATAGGTCATTTGGGAAAATCTAAGAAAATATTATTTGCATAATAATTTGGAACACAGTGTATTATCAATCTATCTATCTCTGTGTCCATCTGTCTATTTATTTATCTATTATCTATCTCTCTATCCATCTATATTTCTGAAGCTGCACAGTTTACACTATCTATCTATCTATCTATCTATCTATCTATCTATCTATCTATCTATCTATCTATCCATACCATCCATCCATCCATCCATCCATCCATCTATCTCTGCACAGTTTACACTATCTATCTATCTATCTATCTATCTATCTATCTATCTATCTATCTATCTATCTATCTATCTATCTATCTATCTATCTATCTATCTATCTATCTATCGCTGCACAGTTTACACTATAAGAAGGGATCATTGTTGCTCCGTCACCATTGACACTCGTTTGACCGTCTATCGTTTATGGGGACCTCTCTCGCCTTATAACGTCATGTGAGATAAGGATCCAATCTGTCTGATTTCGGGCTGATGATCCAGTTGTTTTCTATGAGATAAGACGCTGCCAGAGAAGTCTGACATAGAGGACAGAGGAGCGCTCAGCAGAACGACACGTGTTGCAGCCAAAGTTGCCATGTAGCCTTAGACAATAATAGTCGCAAGACCATTTGCTTAATTTGTCTGCAGCTTGTTCTCACACCACTGTACATTATGAAATGTAGATTAGTCATCATTAGATTTGAGGGCCCCATACACCTTGGACTAAAGTTGGCTGAACCTGCCGATAGCAGCAGGACCGGCCAGCAGTCTAATGTGTATGGGGCCTTCCCACTCTCCCCTGCCAGAAGTTGTTGGTGGAGAATAGTTAGGCAGGTGGATTTCCAGTGGCCAAAACTTTTCACCAGCAGAGATGTCCGACACCGGCTCCCTCAAAGAAAGCTCATGATCCCTTGGCCAATCTCTCCTGTGTATGGGAGAGTCAGATAAAAGATAGCCTGAATGACCTGGCTGCAGGCTGTCAGGAGGACATGCTGGGAGTAGTAGTTTCACAATAGCTGGATAACAACTGATTGGAGAGCACAAGTATTTAGCACAAAGATAATAAAACATCTACAATCGATAAAAGGACATGGATTCAAGCTTACATAATTTAGCAACATTTCATTTAAAGGCCCCAATAGGGTCTGCATGTTCTAACCCGTGACCGCTGGCACTCCTGCCCATGGGCTGTGCTCAGGATTGTATCTCAGGCCCAGTCACTTAAATAAGAATGTACTGCAATAAAAGAGACATCATGTGGAAAACTGCTGGTTTAGGGGAAAAAACACTCTTTTTTTAACCTTAAAAATCTCTTCTGCTGCACCAAAACGTATTAAGATGTCACCTCTAAATGGTAGCAAGTCCTAATACAACCCCATGGACCTCCACAGGGCCTGCTCTACCTCCGTATGCCTCTAATTTCACAGAGAAGCAAAGAATATCAGTGTTCTACTTCCAATGTATTGAGGTAAACAGTAAATGGCAATGCGAGAAAATGTGCCCTCCAAACTTTAACTGTTAGGGTACGTTCTCGCCAGCCAGAAATGCTCCTTTTTTTTTTTTCGCTTGAATTTTTGGATCACAAATCTAGGTGGAATAAATTAGCAGCAAAGTGGATCTGAATTAACCCTTTAGAGACCAGGCCTATTTTCAAAGCAAAAAGAAGCACGGCCCTTCTGGACTTAAGGTGCCCAAGTAGGGTCCCGATCCGTCCGATGATTTGCAATAAAAACTTTGCACTCATTCGGTTTGTTCAACAGGAATACTTTATTAGATGTGGAATATCCAGAAAAAGAATAAAGGCGTTTCCTATGTAAGTGGTGGATGCCGCAGACGCTCAGGTAGCACTGCAGCACGCAGTCTCCCCTCATCCAGGTGACTGATGAAGCTCTTGTAAAGACCAAAACGTTTTTATTCTTTTTCTGGATATTCCACATCTAATGAAATATTCCAGTTGAACATACTGTCTATTTCAAAGACAACTCCATCAATACCGTTACATGGCCAGTCCGTTCCTCCGTTACTGAGAAATCAGTGTTTGAATTGATATGCAAATGAGGCTGAAGAGCTATGGTAGATCTGAAGCCTCCGTCACTCCAACTCTATTTCCTGCTTGACTGCTGCTCCTTCGTCTGAGGTCACACAGCATAGAAGCTTTGAGTAAAATAAGTAGAAGCGGCGCTGGGCAGGGAAAGGAGCTGGAGTGACAGAGGCTTCAGATCTACAACCTCATTTACATATGAATTTAAATGCTGATTTTTCAATACTGGAGGAAAGGACTGGCCATGTAAAGGTATTGCCGGACTTGTCTTTGAAAGAGGTACCTGTGCATATAAATAACTTGGGGGTGAAATCCTGCTGACAGATCCTCTGTAAGGACTAAACATTTTTCTTCCGCTTCCTTTTATTTCATTGCAAGAACCAACATTTTTGTTTTACTTATCTGTCAATGTAAGCCTCGGGTCACACCAGCTCTGATCAAATTCTGATCAGAGTGGGAGAAGATGGAAAAAATGTTTTCTCTGTTTTCTCCATTGTGTCATTCAGATGTTTTCCACGAACTTATTGACTTGCATGGGATCTGATAATCGGATCCAACTCAGGCATGCTGCAAATCCAACTCTGACATGTGCACGGCTGCACGGAATAACATTGGTCCGAGTGCGAACCGATGTTTTGTACCGATAACGTGGTCATGTGCACGAGCCCTGACTGTGGGAAAGTTTTTTTGTTTTTAAGAAGAACTGTATTTTTCAATGGGACTTTTTGGGGGTATTTATATCTTATTATCTAACTTTTATTAACTCGTTAAGGGATTAGAAAACAGCAGTTCCGTCATTGGATGTTGTATTCCAAATTTGAGGCGTTCACCATAAGCAGCAAGTCATTACGATTACAGTTATCCCGAGCTTTTACCATGTATTGATACCATTATTTTAGTGCTTTAACTACTTTTGCACATAAAAACAGTTTGGGTAAAATTAATATTTTGTTTTGTATTGCCATATTGCTTTTTTTATCAACAATGCTTGGTGAGGCCTTATTTTTTTGCAGGGTGAACTGATGATTTCATTCCTACTTTTTGGAGTACATTCAGTTTTTTGCAAGAGAGGATGGACAAGAATACGGTATTACTAGCTCAGTTTTAAGCATTTTTTTTTTTGCATTTACCATTTACCTATAGCATAACATGTTGATCCAGGTGGAATGCAAAATCGCCATGAGATAGCTGCTAATTGCCCCATGTTAGGCTAGGGTCATGCACTGTGGTGCAGGGCTGTAGCCATGGATGAGTTACTTGTGTTTCATGCCCTGGCACGCTACATAAAAATGGAGATATTAACTGGGTGTGTGGACTTTATCTATGGATACGTTATGTTCTTGCAAGCCACATGCTGCCGGTGACTTTGGCTGGCCAGGACCAGATCTTGCAAAGTTCAATGAGGGAGACCACCATTTAAGAATAAACTGTCTTTTACTGAACAAAAACTTGGTGGAAATGATATACGACAGATAGTGGGTGCAGAACTTCATGAACGTTTTTCTTAGTACATGCAACATCTTTATACAGATTCTCAAGTTCTGCCTTGTTTAGTCTTCTACTTTATCCCACGGTTCTGCATCCTTTTCCCCTTAGGTAAGCTACTGTGCCACTATGGCCGTTAGGCCGGAGTCACACACAACTACAAAAAAACAGACCGTTTTAGTCGGTCGATTATCGCACCAAAATGTAATCAATAGACATCTGTCTGGCATCCGATTTTCCTGGAAAGATGCGATTTAGTCGCATCTGACCGTAGTTTTAACATCAGATTGACATCCGACTTGAGAGATTTTCTCGCAGGCTTGTAAAACGGACATATAAATGAATAGTATTTAAATCACAAAAGAAAGAATAGATATATACACATAGAACACATAGTATATATATATATATATATATATATATATATATATATACATGTATATATATATATACTAACATCTGCCCCCAGACACCCCAGAAAAGGCAAATCTATAAGTAGATTAGCCCTTTCTGGCACTTTGCCCGTCTATTCCCATTGCCCTGTAGCGGTGGCGAATGGGTTAATAAGGGGTTAAAGCCACTTTGCAATTGAAAGGTGACTTTAAGCCAGGTTAATAATTGAGAGCTGTCAATTAGACAACTATCAATTATTAATCCTATTGTATGAAAGAAAAATCAAACACACACACTTTAATAAAAAATCATTTTAATGAAATAAGCAAACAGTTTTTGACCATCTTTTATTTTCCTGCTAAAACCATTTCCTGTAACAAAAATAAAATAAAAAAGCAAAATGATTCTTACCTATCCGATGCACAGTCAGGTCCGACGCTGTAATCCATCAGAAAGGGTTAACAGGTTACAGCTAGCAGGCATCTAATGCTGCCTGCTGAGCTGTTACCCCCTGAATGAATCAGTTCCTCTCCCGGCGAAAGGAGAGGAAGTGATTAATGTGTGAAGCTTAATTGAATTCTTCCCACTTTCACTTCAGGTCAGGTCACCCTGACCTGACCTGAAGTGAAAGTGGGAAGCAATCAATTAAGCTTCACACACGAATCACTTCCTCTCCTGTTGCCGGGAGAGGAACTGATTCATTCAGGGGATTACAGCTGAGCAATAAAATATGGTCCAAAATTGTGTCTTTATTTCATTAAAAGGATTAATAATTAATGTGTTTGTTTTTTTTTTCCTTTCATACAATAGGATTAATAATTGAGAGTTGTCAAATTGACAACTCTCAATTATTAACCTGGCTTAAAGTCACCTTTCAATTGCAAGGTGGCTTTAACCCATTATTAACCCATTCGCCACCGCTACAGGGCAATGGGAATAGACCGGCAAAGTGCCAGAAAGGGCAAATCTAATTATAGATTTGCCTTTTCTGGGGTTTCTGGGGGCAGATGTTAGTAGCCAGGGGGGGCACAAAATAAATGCACCCTCCCTGGGCTATTATTATTTGCCCCCACTCACTGGCTTTGTCTGTCTGGTCGAGAAAATACAGCGGGAGCCCACACATTTTTTTTCAACGAATTTACACCTTTAATTAACCCCTACATGTGTGAAATTTCACACACATACACTCATGTAATTGTTAGTGAAAGCCATATATCAAAATACATGAAATGACATGGTTAACTGTATGTAAACCATGTGTCATTTCATGTCGGGTTCTGTAATTTCACAAAAGCCGGCAATTGAATTAGCGGCTATTACAGTATGTAGAAGTGTATGAACTATAAATATATGTATATATATATATAATATGTCACAATGACATATATATATATATATATATATATATATGTATTCTATGTGTGTATATGTATTGATTCTATTCTTTATTAAAGCTGTCAGTGTGCTTTTACAGTATAGCCGGGGATGAATTGCCGTCTTTTCTAAAGGACACCGGTGCGATTTAATCGCAAGTCACACGTGCGGTCCGTTTGTAATCCGATTTTTCATCGCTCCCATAGACTTGCATTGGCGATAGTCGACCCACAATCGGTGACAGTCGCAGCATGCTGCGATTGCACTGGGACGTTTAAAACGGACCACAAAAAATTGGATACTGGGAGCTGCTCCATAGATTAACATAGGTCCGACTGCAATGCGATATTTTATCACATTGCAGTCGTCCGATTTTGTCGCCAGTGTGACTCCAGCCTTACTCAACTTCTCTGCTTGTTGACGCCTTGGAACTACCGCTCGGGGCACTGTCTTCATCTCAAGTTCTCTGCTCTGATCCTTCCTTTTGGACTTGCAAGCTCGTTATTGTGTTGCTACTAGGTTTCCTGCCCCCAAATCTCGTCTGTGGAGAATCACTCACACCTTTTGTCACTTTCTCTTGCCTCTTTCCTAGATTTTGCAATCCATTCCCTCGGTGTCCATCTACCCCAGGGGCAGCCACGTCATACGGCTCTGCCTACTTATCAGACCATAGGTCTGCTTCTGCTGCAGGCTGGGCCCTATCTTCCTTCCTGACAGGAAACTCCCTCTGTCCCTTCACTTTAGCCCTTCCCACTCTGGGCTAGTCCTAAATATTAACTCTAACCGTCTCTGTCAACCCCAGCACACATTCTATCACTAATAATGTACATTACTACACACATTACTTGGCAAAATACACTGCAACAATGCACGTGTCATCAAGGGGGAACATGGGCAGAAATTCCATCTTCTTACAGTCACAGAAGTGTAAATTCTCTCATCCAAGAGAATTGGGCCGATTTTTAATCACCTTTTTTCCATTTTTTTGAGAGGAGGCACAAGCCAAAAAATTAATCCTTTTTCTTATTTTTTTTCTACCGTGAGGGTTAAATAATAAAGTAATTGAATAAGTCAAGCGAGACCAATTATGTGCCTATCTTTTTTTTCCATTTATATTGTCGCATTATAAAGAATTTTTAATAGAACAAGAATTTTTTTCACTTTTTTTAACTGTATTGTTTCTATATACTTTTAAACATTCTTTATTATTATTTTTACTTTTTTTTAACTAGGATACTTGAGCTTCATTGAGCTTGATCACTAATATGAAACACTGCAATACTCCCATATTGCAGTGTATTAAGCCTGCCAGAAAATCGCTGTCAGGTATTTTGTTAGACCCTGCTTTAGGCCCCCTTAACACGTCGGTATAATACCGTCAGGCTGGGCTCAAACGAGCGTATAACATTCCAGACCACTAGGCCCATTGTTATTCTATGGGGCAGCTCAGATCTGCGATTATTTTCTGATGCCAGTCTGGCAGCATATCTTGCACCCATTCAAGTCAATGGGTCTGTGCAAAACATCGGACTGCACTCGGATGTCTTCCGAGTGCAGTACAATTACCTCAGATGCCGGCAATGGAGGAGATGGAGAAATTACTTTCTCCGCCTCCTCCGCACCTATGCTGTGATTCTTTCATGCAAGAGGATCGGAGCACAGATAACTGACACTCGGCTCACGTTCGCAGTGGAATTTCAGCCGAGGGTCATTACAGTATCGCTAGTGTGACCCCGGCGTTACCGGAAAAAATGTTATGAGTGTCATCTGTTTTGTTAGGCTCCAGGCTGCCATAGCAGCCCACATCCATCTGTGACCACGTCGCGGGAGGTGGCCATCGGGTGACAGAAGGAGCCCACTCCCTCTGCCGATTCCTCTAGATGCCATAAAGGGTTGAATTTTCAGGATCAGCTCTAGCATTGATCCCAGCAGTTAAGACATGAGGAGGGAGGAGAGCAAAGTAATACAGCCATGTTCAAGCCGCTGACAGCAGCTATGAGATCAATCTGATGAAAATGGCACTTGGCTGTAAAATACAGTTTTATTGCTGGTCGAACATAAATTAATCTTATCTGCATGCTAAAGAAATTTTCCATACTGAATTTGACCTGGATTTTCATACCTGCAGCATTTCTATTTCTGTTGTGGGCTGGAAGCGAATTTATTGCTGTTTTTCCCTTTTAGGGTTTTTACTTCTATCTTTTATTCTATTCTTTCTATTCTATTCTTTTTCTATAATTTCCATATAAATGACTAAGACGAGTTTTCCGAGTGTTTTTTTAGCATTTTTTAACAAGATTTTGTAGTGGATTCCCTCTAAAAAAAATGAACAAAGCCTATTTGTCAATGCACACAATGAGGTTTTTTTTTTTTACCAGGAAACTAAACGAGATTTTTTAAAATTTGTTTTCAACCTCTAAATTTATCCATTGTTTAGATTAAAACTGTTTAAACTTTTTTTGCTGTTTTTCAAGCATTTTTTTTCCCTTAGTCTTTAATAGGAAATGCTTCGTCAGGCTGAAAAAGGCATTTCTGACATTTCCTGACTTTTAAATCGTTTTTAGGTATGAGTTTTTACAGAAGGGCATGTGATGTTACAGGAGTAGAAAGAACCATCAAAGAAAGCATATAAAACATTATGGAAAAAGCACAATAGAAATTCAGCTAAACCTAAATCTACATCAAAAAGCGCACATTTATTTGACATTTATTTGTATATTTTCATGTAATTTTTAGGCTAAGTGCACACATTCAGGAATGTGTGCAGAATTTTCCTGAGCAAAACCAGACTTTTATCGTGGTAAAAACGCGTGTTTTTTTGCGCAGATTTTGCGTGTTTTTGATGATTTTTTTGCACGGATTTTGCGCATTTTTAGCGCGATTTTTCCCTGAACTTTCTAGGTCGATAATATAGCGGGAAAAACGCTAGAATTACGCGAAATTAATGAACATGTTGCTTCTTTTTCCGCGATGCATTTTTTTCGCGGAAAAAAACGCACCATGTGCACAAAAATTGCGGAATTCATTCGAAATAATAGGATGCTTTATTCATGCGTTTTTTACGCTTTTTTGCCGCGAAAAAACACAAAAAAAAAAACGCAAATAATCCTGAACGTGTGCCTTATAAAAAAAACCCCTAAAAAATGCATTTTTGTGCTTTGATCTTTAAGGTTCCTATTCAATGACAGCAGTCTGGATTTTTGATGACCACAAGAGTACAGTATGTGCACAGAATAGCATTTATCATTAGTCTGTGTTCCCACCATGAGCTTTTGGTGCGTTTTTGAGGCTGCGTATTTTTGCTGAATCACAAGCAAAGCATCTTACATTTCCAACAAAGTGGATAGGATTTACAGAAATCTCCTGCCCGCTGCGCTTCTTTTTAACGCCGCGTAAACTGACCTGCGGCACGTGGTTCAAATCCGCAACATGTCAATTTCTCTTGCGGGTACGCTGAGTTTTCTGTGCGGATGTTCCTCATAGACTTGCATTAGATTCGGAAAATCCTCAGGTAAAAAACCCACATGCATTTTTACTGCGTTTCGTGGCGGAAATGGGCCAAAAGTGAAAGTAATCTGCACCTAAGTACAAAGTTTTATCAAAGTCAAAAAGTATAAAAAACAAAGCAGCTTTATTTAAAACAGGACACAACAAAAAGAGACAAAAACTGCAACAAAAACGCATGTTACAAAAGCACACACAAAAACTCACTGAAGAAAACACAAGCAACCTAATTGAAATACTAGGTGCAGAAATTCTGCAACATTTTCTTACCCCTCCGAAAACTTTAAAATAAAAAAAAACCATGATCTTCTAAGTCTTCTTTCAGTAGGTCATGCTTAACATCTCATCCCTATCTATTAGAAACAAATCACTCCCCCATCCCACTCAGAATGGGAAGCTAAGACTCAAATGATTTTTAGACTGTAATTAAAGGGATAACATTTCTCCTTGGGGAGACTGACATACCAAGCCTGACATACCAAAGTGAGGAGACTTTTAAGCCTTGCATGCTCCTCTGGGAAATATGCAAATTGTCTCTTCAGAGAGGAAGAGGACTAGAACTCTAGTGCCACCTATTGGAAGTAGTGATCCTAAAAGTCAATATCGCTGGAAAAGTTGTCTAGCTAGGAATCGCATACACACTCAATATTTTTTAAAAATATGGTACCTAAGGATTTCTAAAGTTGGCTCCGGAGTCCCAATAAAGAAGTCTCACAACTCTCTTAAACCCGGCTCTATTTCTCCCTCTCTGTCACCTTGAGAGTCACCCCTCTATAATCTCTTCCTATTCCTCTCTCCACCAGTTCATCTATTCTACCACCCACTGATCCATGTTTCTTATCATCTTCCCACTTACTGGTCACACACATCAAGATCTTCTTTCCTACTACACTCAAGGACCCTACGATTTGACTTTATACCCTAACTTTTTTGTTTCTTTATGTTTTCTTTTACTTGTTTATAGTCTGAAAATGACCCTTGTTGTTATTGTAATCCGATTTGTACTCTTAGGCCGGCGTCACACTGTCGAGTTTGATGCGAGTTAGTCGCACGACTTTCTTGCATCAACACCCAGCACGGCCGCCAGCTCTCGGACCCTAGTGTGCAGCTGCATAGAAATACATGCAGCCGCACACTCGGGTCCGAGAGCGGGCGGCCAAGCTGGGTGTTGATGCGAGAAAGTCGTGCGACTGACTCGCATCAAACTCGCAAGTGTGACGCCGGCCTAAATAAAGAATTATTAAAAAAGAGAAATTCTTCAACATCAAAAACCTCAAGGTGGGAACGTAGTGTTAAAGCAATTTTTGAATAAGTTTTGTATGTGGTTGTGCTGCTATTTTCACCAAATTTGTCAAAGTGCTCCATAATGTTTGATAAACTTTGTGCTACTTTACACATTAGTGTACGTTCACATCTTGTGTTTTACAACATTTTTTTTCTGCACCAAAAACCATAATGGTGTACAATTCACACTTTTTTGTTGTATTTTTGCATGCCTTTTTTGCAATTTTTTACTTGCATTTTTCAGTCATTAATTTGAATGGGTGAAAAGTGCTACAAAAACGCTGGAACAATTGGCATGCCGGGTCTTAGCAATAACGCAGCAGGGCTCAAAATATGCAAGGAAAAAAACAGCATAGGCGTGAGACTTCAGAAATGTCATTGATTATGTCGGTACTGTAAAACACTGAGTATTTTGCTATGCCAAAAATGCAGAAAAATGTTGCAAAACCTCCATGTGTGAACATACCCTAAGGCTATGTTCCACAATGAGTATTTGATGAGCTTTTGATGATGCAGATTTTCTGCTTCTATTATGTAAATTAGGTAGATTGAATTTTTTTTATTGCGTTCTTGAGTGCCTTTTTTGTTACATGTGTTTTATTGAGTTTTTGACGCTGCGGTTTTGTCTCTTGGTTGTATGTTATGTTTTAAATAAAGTTGCTTTGTTTTTGATACTTCCTAGAATTTGGCTTTGACAAAACTTTATTGATACATTCATGTGCGGGTTACATGTGTTTTCTACCTGCACATTTTCTGCATCTAATGCAAGTCTATGGGGAAATTATGCACGTAAAACTCAGCGTACCCCCAAGAGAAATTGACATGTTGCGGATGTGAACATTGCGTTTTAAAAAAGCACAGATGGCTTCAGATTTCTATAAATCTCATCCACTTTGCTGGAAGATGCTGCGATTATAATACAGTGAAATTACACAGTGTCAAAATATCACCAAAATCTCATCTAGGGAACTTAACCTTGGACATTCATGTAGAGCTCATTTTCCATTTTTAGATGGCTCCCTTACTGAAGTGAGTCTGCAACTTTTTTTTGCAGCCTTTTAGGCAGGGTCTACATTTAGGCCCCGATTCCTTAAGACTGGCATTGGCCGCTGGAGTAAGAGGAGTCTCATTCATTAAGAGGTGCATGCCATTAATGAATCAAGCACATCTTACAATTGGAGTGCGACTAGCCAGGAATGCTCCTAGAGTCAGGGACTGGAGTAAGATCTCTGTCTTAAGTTATACCTCGTCTAGTCATGAATTAGATGGACGGGTATTGCCATGCCCCACCTTGCCAATGATCTGCCCACTTTAGTAGAGAATTCCGGTTTGGCGTGAAAACACCAAAATTCACAAAAAATATGGGACTTTACAAAGGGTGTAATCCAGTTTTCTAGTGTAAACATATTTTTATGTTTTGGTTCCTTTGTTTTTTTGAACCTGATTCAACTCAGAAAATCACAACTGATGGCAAAACTGGTGAAAAATGCATCAGTTGTCTTCAGTGTTTTTCACCATTTTCTCCTAGGTACTGGATCCCAGCTTAGCATCAGTTGTCTTCAGTGTTTTTCACCATTTTCTCCTAGGTACTGGATCCCAGCTTAGCATCAGTTGTCTTCAGTGTTTTTCACCATTTTCTCCTAGGTACTGGATCCCAGCTTAGCATCAGTTGTCATTAGTGTTTTTTCACCATTTTCTCCTAGGTACTGGATCCCAGCTTAGCATCAGTTGTCATCAGTGTTTTTCACCATTTTCTCCTAGGTACTGGATCCCAGCTTAGCATCAGTTGTCATCAGTGTTTTTCACCATTTTCTCCTAGGTACTGGATCCCAGCTTAGCATCAGTTGTCATTAGTGTTTTTTCACCATTTTCTCCTAGGTACTGGATCCCAGCTTAGCATCAGTTGTCTTCAGTGTTTTTTCACCATTTTCTCCTAGGTACTGGATCCCAGCTTAGCATCAGTTGTCATCAGTGTTTTTCACCATTTTCTCCTAGGTACTGGATCCCAGCTTAGCATCAGTTGTCATCAGTGTTTTTCACCATTTTCTCCTAGGTACTGGATCCCAGCTTAGCATCAGTTGTCATTAGTGTTTTTTCACCATTTTCTCCTAGGTACTGGATCCCAGCTTAGCATCAGTTGTCTTCAGTGTTTTTTCACCATTTTCTCCTAGGTACTGGATCCCAGCTTAGCATCAGTTGTCTTCAGTGTTTTTCACCATTTTCTCCTAGGTACTGGATCCCAGCTTAGCATCAGTTGTCATTAGTGTTTTTTCACCATTTTCTCCTGGGTACTGGATCCCAGCTTAGCATCAGTTGTCATCAGTGTTTTTCACCATTTTCTCCTGGGTACTGGATCCCAGCTTAGCATCAGTTGTCATCAGTGTTTTTTCACCATTTTCTCCTGGGTACTGGATCCCAGCTTAGCATCAGTTGTCTTCAGTGTTTTTTCACCATTTTCTCCTAGGTACTGGATCCCAGCTTAGCATCAGTTGTCATCAGTGTTTTTCACCATTTTCTCCTAGGTACTGGATCCCAGCTTAGCATCAGTTGTCATTAGTGTTTTTTCACCATTTTCTCCTAGGTACTGGATCCCAGCTTAGCATCAGTTGTCATCAGTGTTTTTCACCATTTTCTCCTAGGTACTGGATCCCAGCTTAGCATCAGTTGTCTTCAGTGTTTTTCACCATTTTCTCCTAGGTACTGGATCCCAGCTTAGCATCAGTTGTCATCAGTGTTTTTCACCATTTTCTCCTAGTTACTTTATCCCAGCTTAGCATCAGTTGTCATTAGTGTTTTTTCACCATTTTCTCCTGGGTACTGGATCCCAGCTTAGCATCAGTTGTCATTAGTGTTTTTTCACCATTTTCTCCTGGGTACTGGATCCCAGCTTAGCATCAGTTGTCATCAGTGTTTTTCACCATTTTCTCCTAGGTACTGGATCCCAGCTTAGCATCAGTTGTCATTAGTGTTTTTTCACCATTTTCTCCTAGGTACTGGATCCCAGCTTAGCATCAGTTGTCTTCAGTGTTTTTTCACCATTTCCTCCTAGGTACTGGATCCCAGCTTAGCATCAGTTGTCATCAGTGTTTTTTCACCATTTTCTCCTAGGTACTGGATCCCAGCTCAAAGAATCGGTTCATCTATCAGATTACATCTAACACTTTAATTAAATGCCAACAGAAACTGCAATGCAGTGCCAAAAACTGCAATGCAGTGCCTGATATATGTGAAGGGGGTGTTAAAGGGGTTGTCCACTACTCAGACACCTCCTTCTCAACCCCCATGGTTTCTCCTTGTAAAATAATAACACCTACTCATATCCGGTGACGGCATAGTTCCAGTGGTTTCAGCACTGGCTCTCCCAGAGATTGTGTGACATTGTCCTGTCATGTGATCCCTGTGGCCAATCAGTGCTTGCTTCACTCTCCCCGCCTTTGGACATATCACCTGAGGAAGTGAGAGCAGATGTATGTGAACCATGGGAGAGGCAGTGCCGACACAGCTGGTGCGGCACTGATACCGCAGATGAGTATAAGTGTTATTATTTTACAAGGGGGAAACATAGGGATTGAGAAGGGGTTGTCTGAGTAGTGGGCAACCCCTTTAAAAAGCTGCAATTCATAAATATGTTACTTACATGAGAAACCAAGACTGGATTTGGCAAATTTTCTAGTGTCAAGAATGGCATAAAATCGCAAAAAGTTGGTTCCTGGCCAATGCCATGTAAATGGCGTACAACAAAAATGATTACTATTTTAAAGCAAAAACTGGACTAATACTAATAATACATTTTCCACAAAGCATTCTGTTGGAGCAGTGGACCAAGTGCACATCTTTGTATCACTGTATGGAGTTCAGGTATAAAAATTATAAAGGGACACAAATAATTTATGGGTACCGCTACCCATCCTTATAAGTAAAAGTCAAGGGTGTACTTAGACAAGGCGATGGTGTGACTAAATGATCATTTCAATTTTATGATGTGTAGTTATTTTCCAATATAAATACTGATATATGAAAAAAAATCTGAAAAATTAGTGACAATCCGAGAATTAATGTATAGTGATAGATGATGAGTTATCAATCTTGCATAAAGTGCTGCTCCACCCAAATCAAAGCTCACGGCTGCATGTTTCCACTTCTGGTGATAATTGTGCACTTCACAGACCATTCAGAGGTTGTCTACTGTTAATTTACTTTGATTTATTGACTCGTGCATCACCTTGAGAACACAATTGTTTGATTTCTAGGGATTATAGAATCATAGAATCATAGAATGGTAGAGTTGGAAGGGACCTCCTGGGCCTTCTGGTCCAACCCCCTGCTCAAAGCAGGATTCTCTAAATCATCCCAGACAGATGTCTATCCAGCCTCTGTTTGAAGACTTCCATTGAAGGAGAACTCACCACCTCTTGTGGCAGCCTGTTCCACTCATTGATCACCCTAACTGTCAAAAAGTTTTTTCTAATATCTAATCTGTGTCTCCTCCCATTCAGTTTCATCCCATTGCTTCTAGTCTTTCCTTGTGCAAATGAGAATAAAGATGATCCTTCTACAATGTGACAGCCCTTGAGATATTTGTAGACAGCTATTAAGTCTCCTCTCAGTCTTCTTTTTTGCAAGCTAAACATTCCCAAATCCTGCAACCGTTCCTCATAGGACATGGTTTGCAGACCGGTCACCATTCTGGTGGCTCTTCTCTGAACTTGCTCCAGTTTGTTGATGTCTTTTTTAAATGTGGTGCCCAAAACTGGACACAGTATTCCAGATGAGGTCTGACCAAAGAGGAGTAGAGGGCAATAATGACCTCACGTGATCTAGACTGTATGCTTCTGTTGATACATCCTAAAATTGCATTTGCCTTTTTTGCTGCTGCATCACACTGTTGACTCATGTTAAGTCTGTGATCAATTAGTATACCCAAGTCTTTTTCACATGTGCTGTTACTTAGCCCTATTCCTCCCATTTTGTATATGCTTTTTTCATTTTTATTGCCCACATGTAGTACTTTGCATTTTTCCCTGTTAAAATCCATTCTGTTAGTTGCTGCCCACTGCTCCAGTTTATGTATATCTTTTTGAATCCTCTCTCTCTTCTCTAGTATTAGCTACCCCTCCTAGCTTTGTGTCATCAGCAAATTTGATCAGTTTACCCTCAATTCCTTCATCTAAATCATTGATAAAGATGTTGAACAATACAGGGCCCAAAACAGAGCCTTGTGGTACCCCACTTGAGACATTCTTCCAACTGGATGTGCAGCCATTTACAACCACTCTTTGGGTCCGATCACTAAGCCAGTTATGAATCCACCTAACAGTTGCCTTGTCCATTCCATACTTAGTCATTTTTTCAATAAGGTTTGTGTGAGATACTTTGTCAAATGCTTTGCTGAAGTCAAGATATACTATATCTACAGCATTTCCCTGATCCACCCAGTCAGTGATTCTGTCATAGAAGGAAATTAAGTTAGTCTGACATGACTTATTAGTTACAAACCCATGCTGACTCTGTTTAATCACTTCATTCTTATCCAGGTACTTGCATACATGTTCTTTAATAATTTGTTCAAAGATCTTTCCTGGTATAGAAGTCAGACTCACCGGCCTGTAGTTCCCTGGGTCCACCTTCTTCCCCTTTTTGAAGATAGGAACAACATTTGCTCTTCTCCAGTCTTCTGGGACTTCTCCTGTTCTCCAAGAATTTTCAAAGATTATGGACAGTGGTTCAAGAATTTCTTCTGCTATCTCCTTCAGTACCCTGGGGTAATTCATCTGGACCTGGAGACTTGAATTCATTTATGTTAGCTAAGTGTTTCCGCACTGTCTTTCTGTTTATAGATATCCTGGATTCTTCTATTCCTTTAATAGGACAGTGAAGATCAGTTGATGTTACATTTCCTTTCTGAGAGAAAACAGATGCAAAATAGGAATTTAAAAGTTCAGCCTTCTCAACATCCTGACTTACCATTTCATCATTTTCATCCTGTAAAAATCCTATAGCATCTTTGACTTTTCTTTTACTTTTGACGTATCCCCAAAATCCTTTTTTGTTGCTTTTGACGTCACTTGCAAGCCTTAATTCATTGTCAGCTTTAGATAATCTGATTTGTGCCCTGCAGGTTCTGCAGACGGCATTATATTCTTCTTTAGATATGCCTCCCTCTTTCCATTTGATAAACATTTCTTTCTTCCTTTTTAGCATGTGTTTAAGTTCTATGTTCATCCATCCTGGTTTCCTTAAATGCTTCCCATTCTTCCCTCTTTTCGGAATTGTTAACGATTGTGCTTTGAGAATCTCATTTTTCAAGATTTTCCATCCTTCCTGGACATTTTTGTCCTTAAGGATATCCAGCCATTGGATCCCTCCAATTCTCTTTCTGAGTTCCTTAAAATCTGCCTTTCTGAAATCTAACCTTGACGTCTGAGTCTTCACAGGTCTTCCTCCTCTTGTTATCCAAAATTCTAAAATAGCATGGTCACTACCTCCTAGAGTCCCAGCCACTCTTACCTCCTCCACCATTTCCTCCCTGTTTATGAGGATTAGATCCAAGGTAGCAGATCCCCTTGTTTTCTCCATTACCTTTTGGAAGATAAAGTTGTCAGCAAGAGAGGATAAGAATTTCCTGGACCTGTTAGTTTTGCCTGAGAGAGATTCCCAACAAATGTCTGGATAGTTGAAATCTCCCATGACCACTAGGTCATATTTTTTGGAGAACTTGGCCATTTGATGCATAAAGAGTTCATCCATATCTTCAGCTTGCACAGGCGGCCTGTAGTAAATGCCTACAATGGTGTCCTTTCCATTGTTCTGTCCTTGTATTCTTACCCAAACAGTTTCCACAGAACTCCCAGTCTCTGAAGCGTCAATCTCTGTGCAGATATACGATTTTCTAACATACAATGCAACACCTCCTCCTCGTTTATCAAGTCTGTTTCTTGCAAATAAGTTGTATCCTTCTAGCCTTGTATTCCAATCATGTGTATCGTCCCACCAAGTCTCAGTGATTCCAATGACATCATATTTCTTCTCCTGCGTTAGTAGCTCCAGTTCTCCTTGTTTGTTGCCTATGCTTTGTGCATTCGTATAGAAACACTTTAGTTTGTGATTGGTTTCTCTTCCTTCAATATTTTTATTATGTAAATTTTTTTGTCTTTGTTCTTCCCCTTCTCTTCTAATAGCAGAAATCTCAATAGTATTTGTCAAGTGTATGGCTTTTGCTGGCGTTTTGCTTCCCTTCCCACATTGTTCTAGTTTAAAGCTCTCCTGATGAGGATTCATTGTGTATGGTACTGTAGTCGTCTGACTTTTTCTATTATTGTACTCTGCAGTGATGAGTGATTTGGTTTTAGGAAATAAATCACAATTCTAATGCATTTAGTGATATTCATTCCAATAATCACGCGTCTGTCTTTTTTATTTATGTGGTCGGCCATCTTTTTGTCACACCACATTGGAGACAAGCTGATGCAGAACTGATTCTTGGGGAGGATTATTCACAGCGTCAGTTGTTTCTCTGGGCCTTTCATTGAGCCAAATCAGAAAACTTTCCTAGTTTTTCACATTGGCCGCGTGAGAGTTTGGGTTCTATGCTCTGTGGCCGTCCATGGAGGGAATAAGGAGCACAGAGAGCTTTGCATCTACATTAATGGTTTCCCTTAAAATAAGCTTGTGCTTTGTAAAATAAAACCTTTTCCGTATTAACTTCTTATACTTTCAAGATCACAGCTCACAGTCATTCAGTAGGAGCCGTCATTGCTAAACGATTGTCCACTACTTGGACATCTCCTTTTTAAATGTTGTAGTCCCTGGTATTGGTATCTAGAAAAAAACACCTTATACTCCCATCCCGCAATGGCGCCTTTTCAACTATGTCATTGCTGTGTCTCCCGGTAGTCGTAGGACATTATTATTATTGTCAGCGATCGCGGATAGACCGCCGAGCTCACTCTTCTGCTGCCCATAAGCAGCTGCTGATAAGCTGCAGCGCTCACGTGGTATAACATCATAGCGCTGACATCAATGTGGCGTCGCTGCTGCGGGAAGTGAGTATGAGGATTTTTTTTTTCATTTTAAACAGGGGACAGCAGCATTTAAGAAGGTGTCGCTCAAGTTCTGCACAATCCCTTTTTAACTTACAAAAACAATCCTTGTCATATGACATAGACGAAGTTGCTGACCAATCAATCATCTGACCGTTACATGGATTTTTATCTTATCCGTGCACTGCGGCTCAGTTTAAAAAAAGAAAGTCAGAATGTTAAAGGGGTTGTCCGGTCAAAACCAATAAGTCTGCAGTCACTTTTAATCAGATTAGCAGGTCTATTCCTGCCCCATAAATTGTAGGCTTTTTGCCCAGGAGAGGTGACATAACAGGATAGTATAATATAGTAATATAGCGTGGCACTACCGTGGAAGGTGCTCAAGTAGGAACCCAACCCAGTGATAATGTAAAGAAGAACTTGCATAGAAAAAAATTGAAAAAAGCGCTATATGATGTATATATGAAATATGTATCTGCAAAAATTGCTATGAAAAAAATGAAGGCTCAGCGCATAGATTGGCCAATATATGTATGCCCAATTACCATGTCACGGTGTCCTTCGTCAATTGGGTCACTATCCTGTTATTGTAAAGAAGAACTTGGCACTCAACTTAATAGGTAAAGGGGAAAATTTATTGCAGTCAAATCAAAACCAACGTTTCGGTCCCATCTGGACCTTCATCAAAGTACTGCAGACAATGACAATGAAATAAAAAATAAAATAAATATACTATGATATAGGTAATTTTGAGAAAACACTTATAATAACATAGTGTGAGAGAAGTCTCAGGAGAAAAAGACCGAATATAGCATGGTCAATGAATATTATCATCACAGAAGTTGCGACATGTAGACATAAAATTAAACATGTAGAATGAACATAAAGGAATAAAGTAAAAAAAAGAAATAAAGTAAAAAAGAGGGGGGCCTACCCGACTGCTTGATGAGTAGGAATCTTATTGAACGATTAGATTATATCCAAAGCGTATATTTATGATCTATGGACTAATAAGGTGTTTATTTTTATTTTTTTTTTATTAGTGAGCAACCACTAAGTTCCCAGAATATTGTAAAGATATATAGAAAACTATGTCAAAGATCAATACACTCTGCTGGAATGCAGAGAACATACCTTTAAAGGAATCGAGAGACAGACCCAGGCAATTGTCAATCAATGTAATCAGGATATTGCCTGTTTGCAAGAGATTAAAATGTGCCAGTGTGCCTTGAGTTCCTTCATGATTTTTGACATAAAGGGGGTCCCCTGATCTGTTAAGATTTCTTGAGGGATTCCCACCCGGGAGAACATACCCATGAGTTCTTTTGCGATCAGTTTGGCCGAGGTGTGTCGCAGGGGAATAGCCTCAGGATACCTGGTAGCGTAATCTAGAACTACGAGGATGTGTTGGTGACCCCTTGCTGATTTATTAACCGGCCCCACCAGATCCATGGCTATTCTCTCAAACGGGACCTCTATAATTGGTAAAGGCACCAGGGACTCCGAAAATGAGGCTGCGGACTGGTTACCTGGCACACAGGACAAGAGTTACAATACCGTTTAACTTCTTCATAGATCCCTAGCCAATAAAACCGTTGTAGAATTCTGTCTAGGGTTTTCTTTTGGCCCAAATGTCCCCCTAGTACATGCGCATGCGCTAAGTCCATTACCAATGTCCGATATGACTGCGGTACCAGCAATTGCTCGACAATTTCCCCATGTATTTTTTCAACCCGATACAGCAAATCTTGGTTCAGCTCGAATCGGGGAAATACTGTAGTTGCCCCGGGGTGTTGGGGTTCCCCATTGACAACCAGTACATTTTCCCGGGCTCGAGTCAACGTAGGGTCCCGGAGTTGCGCCGTACCGAAATTGTCACCTGCCACATTTAAGTCTGACAATTCTGGTCCCGGTGGCAAATCCTCCATCTCCCCAGCTAACACTTCTATAGGAGAGGGGTTTTCCTCCTCCACCGAAGGCAAAGGTACTCCTACCGCCAGTACATCTTCCTCTGGGCCACCAGGTTCATGCCCCCTCTCCGGAGAATGCAACCTGGTTGCCACTGGTGCCGACGACTGTTCCGTGGGAGGGGTAATCACAGGCCAAAGCACAGAAAATAACGGAAAATCTCTCCCCATTATTACGTCATAATGCAAATTAACCACCACCCCCACCTCGTCTCACCTCCTCCCCGCTGGCGTGTTTATCATTACCAGGGCGGTAGGATAATGTTTTAAGTCTCCATGTATACACAACACACCCATTTTCCGACCAGTATACTCGCTGATTTGGACGTGGCTGGCTCGTATTAGGGTCACAAGACTCCCTGAGTCCAGAAGAGCCACAGCAGGGTTACCCTCCACCTCCACTTTACACAAATGGTTCATACTGGGTCCCTCTGGTTTGCCCACTGCACACATGTGTTCGGCATATTGAGACTGATAGTATCCATAGTTGGTGTCCATGGGCTGTCAGGTGGGGGCAATCAGCTCTCACATGTCCTGGTTCTTGGCACCGCCAACAGATTATGGGACCTCTTTCGTCCCCAGACGTGTCTTGGGCGGCCTTCTGAGTCTCTGCTCGCCGCACGGGGGGTGAAGGTTTGGGAAATTTACTCATTACCTTCCGGGTAATCTCTCCCTGTATCTCTTTGGTAGCCCCATATCTTTCAATGAGGTCTACCATTTGGAGACCATCAGTAGGGGCTGCCTGTCCAACCCAGGTTTGCAGGGTGTGGGGCAAAGTCCTCCAAATTTATCAGTTACTATCCTATCCCGCATAGCGCTGGGTGACAACACCTCCGGCTGCAACCATTTATCTACCAGGTGTATCAAATCATAGTACTGGGACCGAGCTGGCTCGGAAGGGGAAAACTTCCAATGGTGTACCCGCTGGGCCCGGACCAAAACATTTACCCCAAGACGTGCAAGTATCTCACCCTTGACGATCTCATAGTCTCTCTGTTGCTCGGGAGCTAGGTCCCTATAGGCTTTCGCGGGTCCTGGAGCCAAAAATGGAGCCACGATTTCTGCCCACTGGTCCCGGGGTAGACTCTCCCTCTCAGCCACGCCTTCAAACATCTCCAGGTACACCTCGACATCATCCGATTTTTCCATTTTTTGAATCGCTGTGCATACCGCTTTCCGGACATCCTGACGTCCCGGGGCAGCTCCTGATGTCTGCGGCGCTGTGATGTGCTGCATCAGTAGATGGTTGGTTTCCTGTTGCTGTTGCTGTATAGCCTGCTGCTGCTGCATAGCCTGTTGTTGCTGCTGTATAGCCTGCTGCTGCTGCTGTGTAGTCTGCTGCTGTTGTCGCATGGCCTCCACCAGCATTTTTACTGTGCTCTCCATCTCCGGACAGTTATCCACCGGGTTTTGCGACACTTTCTTCACCCAGGACATTTACTGTCATGCAGAGAAAAAAAAAAAACATCCACAAAAAAAAACAGCCTGACCTCACTGCGTATGCCCGCATTAACGCCACCAACTGTAGGGATCCGCTCTGGTAGGCAGGGCCGGGCCGCAGTAATGAGGCAAACACACAGGCTTTTAGTTCAAAGTTCAGTGGTTTTAATTCATGAGTTCAAAAATCCAGATAACAAAATCGCAAATAGAACATAAATCACTCCAGTTTGGAGAACCACTGGTCCCAGACTCACCCTTGCTTGGGACGGGCTTAACTAAGCGGCTGCAGGACGGCAGAGACCGCCAGGTGCCATTCCCCGGGTGGTCTGGTACTCGCTTCCTGGTGCACACTGACACAATGTCACAAAAACGATCTTCCAGGCTGACTCCAGCCAAACTCCTTCCTTCCACACCCACCAACTACAATAGTTCCTTATTTTATAGGCCTAGTCCACACCCTCAGGTGAGGTGCACATCAGCTGACCTGATCACGTGACTATGACCTCATCACAGGTCCTTGCGATCATGGAAAACCCTGAGCAAACTTCAGTCTGCTAGAAGAAATATACTCCCATCCAGCAAGATCCCCTTTGGTTTACCACAATATATATATATATATATATATATATATATATATATATACATATATATATATATATATATATATAGTGGGGAAAAAAAAGTATTGACATCATAGGTAGACCACAACTATGAGAGTCAAATTGAGAAAACAAATCCAGAAAATCACCTTGTCAGATTTGGCAAGATTTATTTAGCAAATTATGGTGGAAAATAAGTGTTTGGTCAATTTGGTCATTAACAAAAGTTCATCTCAATATTTTGCTATATATCCTTTGTTGGTAATGACAGAGGTCAAACGTTTTCTGTAAGTCTTCACAAGGTTGGTGTCACGCTGTATAGCAGATATATATATGTGATGACAATAATCTATATCAAAAGGGCAACATACTATATAACATGCGCATAGCTATATGATAACATAGATTTACCTGACAGAAAGTCCAGTGGGTCAAAACGGAATCCGTTATACACTGTCTCCGGCTAGAGGGTGACCGGGGTCTAAGCTGACCCTAACTGGGGTCCTAACTAATCCCTCAACCTGGAGGTACTGTTAAAGGTACAGAGGTCCAGGCCACCAGCGTAAACCCTGTCTCCTATCAATCCCTGCCAACTGTATTCTAGTCCTAAGAAGGACCCTGAATACCACCAAAGGGAATGACCAGGTAACGGTTAATGAACAGAAAGACATACAAGAAAGATAAGAAATAAAGTAAATAAAGTCTTACATACAACACTCACACACAGTAGGAACACCATAGGTCTCAGAGATAAACTATAAGCTGTAAGAGTAAAAACAACTAAGGAGCTCTTAGCTTAAGTATTCCCAGAACCGATCCAGTCTGCTAAACTATATGAATGCTTTCACCGGCATCCAACACCCAGACTGGCAGGAATATAAAGGAAACTAATTAGAACATAATCCAAAGCAGCCGGGCGAGGCTGAACCTAGTCTTAGCAAAGAGCTAGGTAAAATTAACTCTCTCATTACCAAACACAAAGAAACAGCAGCTCAGCTGTGAGAAGTCAGAATGTGCAATCGCGACGATCTTCGTGGCGATGCACCCATGACAGTACCCCCCCTTCTACGAGGGGCCTCCGGACCCTCATGACCAGGTCTGTCCGGGTAAGTTGTGTGAAAGGTCCGAACCAATCGGTCTGCGTTATCATCAGACGCAGGGACCCACGTCCTCTCCTCAGGACCATACCCCCTCCAATGAACTTCCACGTTATCATTGATTACCACTGAAGGAGGAGGTAGAGGTGACGGTATGACTGGTGCCACATACTTTTTAAGTAATGACTTGTGAAACACATTATGAATTTTAAATGTAGGAGGGAGGTCCAGACGAAATGCCACAGGATTAATTATGGAACTGATCCTGTACGGCCCGATGAATCTGGGACCCAACCTCCAGGAGGGCACTTTAAGTTTTATATTCCTGGTAGACAACCACACCAGATCGTTCACCCTCAGATCTAGACCAGAAACTCTCCTCCTATCAGCCATCCGTTTGTAAGGGTTCTCCGTAACCTTCAGTCTTAAGCGATCTGGAACTATCAGTCTCCCTGGAAGTCCCACAGGGGCGTCCCCCTGAGCCCCCAATACCTCCCCCTCAAGCTCAGAGCATACAGCTGACACTACAACTCCCTCCTGAGGAATAGGAACCGGATCATCCGTCTTCCCGACCCCTGGGAAAGTATGAGATAAGGCATCAGGAAGCAACTTTATTGAGCAGTCATATGTGCGATGAGGAGGTAACTCTTTACACCCCTCCTCTGAGAACTTCTCCCAAAAGTCCTCCAGAAAAGGAGGCAAAGTCCTAGGCACAACCGCACCGATGACCGTGCTCATGCAGTTATTCTTGCAAAATTCACACCCACTGGCTTATCTTTCTGGATTGCCAATCAATCACTGGGTTATGTTTAGCCAACCAAGGAAGTCCCAACACAATAGGAGCAGGCAGACCCTCCAACACATAACAAGACAATTGCTCTTTATGTATTGCCCCTACTCGAAGATCTATGTTATGAACAGCTTGTACCAAGCTACCTTGACCAAGAGGTCTAGAATCAATAGAGAGTATAGGGACCGGTTTGGCCAATACACTCAGTTGCATACCATGCACCTGGGCAAACCGAGTGTCCACCAGATTAGCCCCGGACCCACTATCAAGAAAAACAGAAATCCTCTCAGTTCTAGTACCAATCACCACCTCCGCAGGCACGAGAAACTGAGAGGGATTTGGGACGAAATACACACTCCCAGGTTAACTCCTTGGTTCAAAGAGGTCCGGGATGGACACCTCCCAACAAAATGTCCCTCTCTCCCCGCAAAAGAAACACCTTCTAGTCTTGCGGCGCACCGCTGATTCCCTCCTACAAAATGATGTCCCTCCCAACTGCATGGGTTCCTCAGAACAGACCAGAGGAACCTCAGTATAAGGGACTTTAGTAGTAGGTGGAGTCATCACGGGGGGCGGAGTTACCTCGCGTCTTCCCCGAAGACGTCTATCAATGCGAATAGCGAGGGCCATAGCAGCCTCCAGTGATGGAGGAGAATCATACTGAGCCAACACATCTTTTAATTTGTCAGACAACCCTTGACAAAACTGGCTCCTAAGAGCAGGGTCATTCCACTGAGTATCTGTTGCCCATCTACGGAACTCAGAAGAATATTCCTCCGCTGGACGATTTCCTTGCCGTATTTTACGTAACCTTGTTTCAGCAAGGGAGACTCGATCCGGATCATCATATACCAGACCCAGGGCAGTAAAAAATCGATCCACTGACTGGAGATCTGGGGAGCCTGGAGGAATAGAGAACGCCCAAGATTGAGGATCCCCTTGTAAGAGCGAGATAACAATTCCCACCCTCTGCTCTTCACTCCCAGATGACCGAGGCCGCAGCCGAAAGTACAATTTACATGCCTCCCGGAAAGTAAAAAATTTGTCCCGCCTACCAGTGAACCTGTCCGGGAGAGCAACCTTAGGTTCAGATCTGGTTTGCTCCGGGGGGACAAAACCTTGGACTTAATGTCTGCCAACTCCATGGACAATCCCTGCAACTGCCGGGCCAGCTGGGCTACTGGATCCATGATAGCTGGGGAGAATCTTTAGTAGGGCCGGTGAAAATGTCACGCTGTATAGCAGATATATATATGTGATGACAATAATCTATATCAAAAGGGCAACATACTATATAACATGCGCATAGCTATATGATAACATAGATTTACCTGACAGAAAGTCCAGTGGGTCAAACGGAATCCGTTATACACTGTCTCCGGCTAGAGGGTGACCGGGGTCTAAGCTGACCCTAACTGGGGTCCTAACTAATCCCTCAACCTGGAGGTACTGTTAAAGGTACAGAGGTCCAGGCCACCAGCGTAAACCCTGTCTCCTATCAATCCCTGCCAACTGTATTCTAGTCCTAAGAAGGACCCTGAATACCACCAAAGGGAATGACCAGGTAACGGTTAATGAACAGAAAGACATACAAGAAAGATAAGAAATAAAGTAAATAAAGTCTTACATACAACACTCACACACAGTAGGAACACCATAGGTCTCAGAGATAAACTATAAGCTGTAAGAGTAAAAACAACTAAGGAGCTCTTAGCTTAAGTATTCCCAGAACCGATCCAGTCTGCTAAACTATATGAATGCTTTCACCGGCATCCAACACCCAGACTGGCAGGAATATAAAGGAAACTAATTAGAACATAATCCAAAGCAGCCGGGCGAGGCTGAACCTAGTCTTAGCAAAGAGCTAGGTAAAATTAACTCTCTCATTACCAAACACAAAGAAACAGCAGCTCAGCTGTGAGAAGTCAGAATGTGCAATCGCGACGATCTTCGTGGCGATGCACCCATGACAGTTGGCACACACTGTTGGTGGTATGTTGGCCCATTCCTCCATGCAGATCACCTCTAGAGCAGTGATGTTTTGGGCCTGCCTCTGGGCAACACAGACTTTCAAATCCCTCCAAAGGTTTTCTATGGGGTTGAGATCTGGAGACTGGCTAGGCCTCTCCAGGACCTTTATATGCTTCTTACAAAGCCACTCCTTCATTGCCTGGTGGTGTGCTTGGGATCATTATCATGTTGAAAGACACATCCACATTTCATCTTCAATGCCCTTGCTGATAGAAGGAGGTTTGCACTCAAAATCTCACGATACATGGCTCCATTCATTCTTTCATGTACACGGATCAGTGGTCATGGTCGCTTTGCAGAGAAACAGCCCCAAAACATGATGTTGCCACCCCCATGCTTCCCAGTAGGTATGGTGTTCTTTGGATGCAACTCAGCATTCTGTCCCCTCCAAATATGACGAGTTTTGTTTCTACCAAACAATTCTACTTTGGTTTCATCAGACCATATGACATTCTCCCAATACTCTTCTGGATAATCCAAATGCTCTCTAGCAAACTTCAGACGGTACGGGACATGTACTGGCTTAAGCACAGGGACACACCTGGCACTGCAGGATCTGAGTCCCTGGCGGCGGTGTGTTTTACTGATGGTAGCCTTTGTTATGGTGGTCCCAGCTCTATGCAGGTCATTCACTAGGTCCCTCCATGTGGTTCTGGGATTTTTGCTCACCGTTCTTGTGATAATTTTGACCCCACTGGGTGAGATCTTGCATGGAGCCCCAGAGCGAGGGAGATTATTAGTGGTCTTGTATGTCTTCCAATTTCTTATTATTGCTCCCACAGTTGAATTCATCACACTAAGCTGCTTGCCTATTGCAGATTCAGTCTTCCCAACCTGGTGCAGGACTACCATTTTGTTTCTGGTGTCCTTCGACAGCTCTTTTGGTCTTCACCATAGTGGAGTTTGGAGTGTGACTGTTTGAGGTTGTGGACAGGTGTCTTTTAAACTGATAACAAGTTCAAATAGGTGCCATTACTACAGGTAATGAGTGGAGGACAGAGGAGCCTCTTAAAGAAGAAGTTACAGGTCTGTGAGACCCAGAAATCTTGCATGTTTTTAAATGATTAAATACTTATTTTCCACCATAATTTGCAAAATAAATCTTGCCAAATCAGACAAGGTGATTTTTTTGGATTTGTTTTTTCATTTTGACTCTCATAGTTGTGATCTACCTATGATGTCAATTACAGGCCTCTCTCATCTTTTTAAGTGGGAGAATTTGCACAATTGGTGGCTGACTAAATATTTTTTCCCCACTGTATATATGTGAGTGAGATATATAATCAGTGCTTTGTGTGTAGTTTACTGTACATTTTTTTTAGCAACAAAATTCCATTTGAAAAAAAAGGTGTAGGATTCCCCATGTCCTTTGAAAAACCAGCTATTCATTTGCAGCGTACAGTAAAATCACAGCGTTACAAGAACAGAATAGAATGGACAGAATGGATTAGATAAATCTAAAGATTTCACTGACATATAATTAGTAGAATGCTTGTGTAGCTTACGGTACATGTATTGTTTTACATACTAAATTATTTTCTGAAAAAAATGACATTGGATCCCCCGACATTTTATTAACCAGCAGAGGGAAAGCAGACAGATGGTGGCAGATGTTTATAGCCAGTGAAGGAGGTTAATACCCATGGAGCTTCCAAGGCCATTAATATCAATTCACAGCTGTATACTTAGCCTTTCCTGGTTATTAAAATGGGGGACCACCCAAAAAATTACAAAGGGTACCCCTATAATTAATAACCATCAAAGGCTAGGCAGACAGCTATGGGATGATGTTAATAGCCTAGGAAGGTGCCATGGATATTGGCCCAATCCCAGAACAAAAGCATCAGCTCTCAGCTTCCCAGAAAACGCACATCCATAAGATGCTCCGATTCTGGCACTTACCCTCACTCTTCTCACTTGCGCAAGTGTGGTGATAGATGGGGAGTTGATGTCACCTTTGTATTGTCAGGTGACATCAAGCCCAGAGGTTTGTAATGGAGAGACATCTATAAGACGCCCCCATTATTAACCACATAGAGATATTATATTAAAAACACATACCCAGAGTAAAGTCTTTTAATTGAAAGAATGACACAGACTCCTTTAAGGAATCTAAATTAAACCATATTCACATCATCACCCAGTCCACCGAAGCCAATGTCTCCAGTAACAGAATTAATATAAAAAACAATTTTCCTCTCCTGTCCGCCAAGAAGATAATAATCCATTTATACCGCGACACCATTTTTTAGAAAAAATAATTTAGTATGTAAAAAAAATACATGTGCAGAAAGCTAAACAAGCACTGTACTAATTATATATGTGACTGACATCTTTATCTATTCTATGTGTATATATATATATATTTTTTTGGTATGTGTATATATCTAGTCTATTTTGTCGGGTTACGCTGTGATTTCACTGTACGCGGCAAAGAAATTGACACCTCTTCAAAGGACATCAATGTGTAAAAATCGGACAGCACTCGCATGGTCCGAGTGCCGTGCAATTTTTTTCTCGCACCCAAAGACTTTCATTGGTGAATCTCGTCCAAGATTGAAGGACAATCGCAGCTGAGCTGTGACTCATAGCTTAACATTAGTCAGAGTGCAATCTGATTTTTTATTGGATTGCGCTCATCCGTTTTCCTCTCAGATAAGTATGAGCCCTTACGGAAAGTATCAGGTCCTCCTTTGTCCTATATCCTGACCTACTCAGTCCTGTAGTTTGCCTGGTATTACCATTGTATAACTCACCTCCTCCTCAAAACTGTTCCTCAACATACAATCCTCTGTCTCCAAACACAGACAGCCCTCTCATGCCCTTTTCTGCTCCCACTTGTTAACACTCTCTCTGCTTCTCCTCACTGCCGGTGATATCTCTCCAAATCCTGGTCCTCCTCACCACATTCCCACAGTCATTTCTAACTCCTATCCACGCTCTATAACAAATTTTCGCAACCTCTCTAACCTTATAGCCATTCGCCCAGCCTCCGCTTCCCCAGTCCCACTAACAGGAGCTCTATGGAACGCTCACTCTGTCTGCAACAAACTTTCCTACATCCATGATCTTTTTATTACTAACAAACTTTCCTTCCTCGCTATCACCGAAACCTGGCTCATCCCCTCGAACACAGCCTCTCCTGCTGCAATTTTATATAGTGGATTCCACCTTTCCAACACCCCCACCCCAGCAGCAATGATGGCGGAGGAGTTGGTTTTCTCCTGTCAGATAACTGCTCCTTCACCCAAATCCCGCTGCCACCCTCTGTTACCCTCCCTTCCTTTGAGGTGCACATCTACTCCCCCTCTAACCTCCAACTGGCTGTCATTTACCGCCCCCCAGGGCCAGCCACCACCTTCTTTGACCACTTCATCTCCTGGCTACTTCATTTCCTTTCCGCTGACATCCCCACTATCATCATGGGTGACTTCAACATCCCCATTGACACTTCCCTCTCAGCTGCCACTAAACTTCTATCTCTCACTTCCTCCTTCGGCCTCAATCAATGTTCTTCTGCAGCCACTCACAAAGATGGCCACACATTGGACCTCATCTTCACCCACCTCTGCTCCCTATATAAGCTCTCTAACTCACCTATTCCTCTTTCTGACACAACCTACTTACATTCTCTTCCCTCTCCTCTCCAGGTCCACAATCCCCACCCCACAAACTTGCACACCCTCGCAGAAATCTTAAACAACTCGATCTACACTCACTTTCTGAATCCCTTTTCCCTCTTACAGACATAAGTTCCCTACACAATTTGGATGCCACTGCTGCTCTATATAACACCACAATAGCTGCAGCCCTGGAATCGGTTGCCCCTCTCACACATACCAAAGCTCGCAAAATCAACAGATAGCCCTGGCACTCCAACCTGACCAAAGAACTGAGACGAGCTAACAGAGTTGCTGAGAGGAGATGGAAAAGATCACACTCCAACGAGCACTTAATCGCATTGAAACAGACTCTCACTACTTTCAAGGCCACCCTCGCCACAGCAAAACAAACCTACTTCTCATCTCCCTGTCTCACAACCCTAAACAGCTATTCAACACTTTCAACCCTCTCCTCCATCCTCCAGCACCTCCTACCTCTCCACTCATCTCGGCCGAAGAATTTGCCTCATTTTTCAAGCAGAAGATTGATAACATCAGAGACAGCTTTGATCGACAACCCCCAGAGCCCTTCCTCCTAAATGCTCAGCCCTCCTCCTCCAAAACCAACTTCTCCACCATTACAGAAGATCGACTCTCCACTCTACTCTCAAGATCACATCTCACCACCTGTGCACTTGACCCGATTCCATCCCACTTCATCCCAAACCTTACCACAGTCTTCATCCAAACCCTAACCTATCTGTTCAACCTATTACTAACAACTGGTGTTTTCCCTTCAAGCTTTAGACATGCCTCAATCATACCTATCCTCAAAAAGCCCTCTCATGACTCATCCTCTGTAGCTAGCTATCGCTCCATCTCGAACTGTCCTCCCACCTGTCTTCTTGCTCCCTCTTCGACCGCTTACAATCTGGCTTCTGACCATTCCCTATAACTACAGACTCTCTCATCTCTTGGCATCACTGACTTTTCCCTATCTTTGATCTCGTCATACCTAACAGACCGGACATTCAGTGTCTCCCACTCACACACCACCTCCTCACCTCGTCCCCTATCTGTTGGAGTCCGGCAAGGTTCAGTCCTAGGGCCCCTGCTCTTCACCATTTACACCTTCGACCTTGGATGGCTCATTGAATCTCAAGGCTTTCAGTACCACCTCTATGCTGATGACACACAGATCTATATCTCTGGACCAGATATCACCTCCCTACTAACTAGAATCCCACAATGTCTGTCTGCTATTTCATCCTTCTCAGCTAGATTTCTAAAACTTAATATACTTAATATGGACAAAACAGAATTCATCATCTTTCCCCCATCTCACTCGACCCCCCCAATGGACCTATCCATTACAGTAAATGGTGGCTCACTCTCCCCAGTCCCACAAACTCTCTGCCTCGGGGTAATCCTTGACACTGACCTCTCCTTCAAGCCACATATCCAAGCCCTTTCCACTTCAACTCAAAACATTTCCCGGATCCGCACATTTCTCAACCAAGAATCTACAAAAACTGTAGTCCATGCCCTTATCATCTCTCACCTCGACTACTGCAACCTCCTGCTCTGTGTCCTCCCCTCTAACACTCTCTCACCCCTCCAATCTATTCTAAACTCTGCTGCCCAACTAATCCACCTATCCCCCCGCTATTCCCCAGCCTCTCCCCTCTGTCAATCCCTGCACTGGCTCCCAATTACACAAAAACTCCAGTTCAAAACCCTAACCATTGCATACAAAGCCATCCACAACCTGTGTCCTCCATACATCTGTGACCTAGTCTCCCGGTACTTACCTGCACGCAACCTCAGATCCTCACAAGATCTCCTTCTATACTCCACTTTTATCTCCTCTTCCCACAATCGCATACAAGATTTCTCCCGTGCATCCACCCTACTCTGGAACTCTCTATCACAGCATATCAGACTCTCGCCTACCATGGAAACCTTCAAAAAGAACTTGAAGACCTACCTCTTCCGATAAGCCTACAACCTGCAATAACCACTGATCCACCAAACTGATGCACGACCAGCTCTACCCTCACCTACTGTATCCTCACCCATCCCCTGTAGATTGTGAGCCCTCGTGGGCAGGGTCCTCTCTCCTCCTGTACCAGTCGTGACTTGTTTAAGATTACTGTACTTGTTTTATTATGTATACCCCTCCTCACATGTAAAGCGCCATGGAATAAATGGCGCTATAGTAATAATAAATAATAATAACTAAATTAATTCGGGCCAACATTATTTGTATATTTCAGAAACTAGTGTGATATTTTATTTTAATTGTGATAAATAAAACTTATCTTTTATTAGGGGGACTTTTTGTAAAGTTACATTTTAGTTACATTCCTCACCTCATTATTAAACATTTGTTAGTCTATTTTCATATTATTCCCCTAATTGATTACTATACAGAAGACGCAAACACACAATTAACTGTTCAGAAAATGGACAGAATGTTATTCCAAGGGTAAGGATGGATAATTGCACCGCACTTCTATACCTGGAATAACAATGTTCACTCATTTAGAAAATCGACTAAATTAAAACAATGTTTTCCTCTTTCACCATTGTGTAGCACAAAAGGGAAGTCACAAAAATGCTTGGTGATTTATGGCCGTGTTTTATGTACTGTGCTGTATGACGCCTTCCCTGCCAAATGCAGGGCACTTAGATCTAGCAGCTGTTTAATTGCCTCTGATTCTGTCTTTGAGCTCATTGACTAAAATGTCAGTTTTCATACGGTTTTGCTACACCACTTTACAGTTTTTTTTAACCTACTGTTTGCTGATAAGTAATGTGTTTCATCTCTAAATGCCAGAATTTGATATCCATCGTGCGGGCAAACAAGATAGATATGCTTATAAACCATGACTAGTAGATTATCGGGGTTTCACACCTCTGGCAACGTGGCAATATTTCAAGGGGTTGTCCGGTCATTTTTCCATTACAGTTTTTAGGGATCGTGCCTGGGGTTTGCACAGCACTAACATTTGGGAGGGGCAACATATGCATCAACAGGTTATTCATTCACTCCAAAAATATACTGATAACTTAAATGGCCCCTACATGTGTATGATAGGGCAATTAAATTGTGAGCCCCATTAGGGGAGCAGGGGCTGTATACCGTCAGTGTACCTATCATTATAAAAAAACCTCTTTTTTATGTATTATATTGTTGTATAGTGCTGTCAATCAGTGGGGGTCCAGGTCTTGAGACCCTAACAATCATTCAAAACAATGCTGTAAAGTACACAGCTCCTGCATGATCTGTGTGCACCCAGCGGTGTACAGACGCATGAAAGGGAGGCCATCATCAGAAAGTTACCTATTGTTTAAAGGGGTTTTCCCACAAACAAAGTTAATTTTAAAGTTGATTGTAATCAATACACTTTGGAATAATAATAATTTCCATAATTGGATGTGATTAAATAAAATGTTCCTGTGCTGAGATAATCTTATACATGCGCCCCTGCTGTGTACTGTGTAATGTCTGTGTCTGACTGTACAGGGATATGGTCTGATCATACCACAGCTCCTGGGCAGGAGAGGAAGAAAAAGAGAGGATACAGACAGGACAGCACGGGGTCACGGCTGATTCTTTTTGTGAGATAAAGTATTTCCCTGCCTGTTTTTAAAAATAAGGCAGGGAAATACCTTAAAGAAAGAATTATTTGTGATCCCATACTGTAATGTCTGTATATTCTCTTTTGCTTCCTCCCCTGCCCAGGAGCTGTGGCATGATCAGACCATATCCCTGTACGGTCAGACATTTTTTGCAGCATTTTTTGCTCCACCCAAAGCAATGAGTGACAAACGCTGAATGAAGTGACATGCTGCATTTTGCAAACACGCAGCTCTTTGACAAAACAGTCAGGAAAAAAAAAAACAAGCTGTGTGCATGAGATCTCTGAAATCTCATAGACATTGTTG
Source organism: Oophaga sylvatica (assembly GCA_033576555.1). Classification (NCBI taxonomy): domain Eukaryota; kingdom Metazoa; phylum Chordata; class Amphibia; order Anura; family Dendrobatidae; genus Oophaga; species Oophaga sylvatica. The sequence goes on from JARQOD010000003.1 coordinate 556,873,064, forward strand.
GTACTGTGAAATGCAGCTGAAAAAGTGCATAAAAAGCGCATTAAAAAAGGCTGCAAAAACGCAAAGTGTGAATATATTCGTAACCAGATTTTTTACTACAGGTATTTTTTTCTTTAATTTTGGTAATTTTTTTTTATCTTACTTTTTTTTATTAAAAAAAGCAAAATTAATAGTCTTGCAAATTTCACACTCGCAACTGGGGCGTTTTTAAACTCATACTTCCTGTACTTTCCGCGGACTCATTATCATCCGAAGCAGAATTACTATGACAGATGACACCTCTATACACAAGAGATAACACAGGATCCACCAATCACAATACACAATGTCACTGCTGACCCTGCTCCCCTCCTTTTACAGTGACCTCTGCACACGCTCATTAGATGCTTCAATACAAATGATAGGTCAGAATCTGTTCATTGTGGCTAATGCACATGTGCATTTCTTGAAAAAACAGAATGTTGAATCTAAATCTAAAACAGCCACAGTGACCAGTGTGAAAACTGCAAGATTTCTATTTTTCTATATTTCAATACAGATTGTGATATGAATTAAAAAAAAGGTCAAAAATGTAAAATATACATTTACAAAAAAACAGATTTAAACAATATCAAATTTTTCTGTTGATGGATTCCCTTTAAATCCATATACTACGCTGTGTGTGCACTTCAGAGTGATGTTTGGACTGATTAGTGGGGGTCTCAGGACCCCTATCCCCACCGACCAGCAGCACTGTATAGCGTCTATAATACATAAAAAGATTTTTCAAATGATAGATACACTTTCAAATGTTTAAGAGCTAGTTTTACAAACGAGGCAAAATTTCATAAGAATTTGCTCCATTGTGATATTGTTTTGTTATTGTAGGAAATCTTTTTTTTGGGTCATGGATGGTTATTCATTTAGGTAAACAGGATTTTCCTTCTTTGGTTACAGAACCATTTTTATATTTTAATCCTTCAGATGAAAGTATCGTCCCATCAAGGCCATAGGTTTCTAACATTTTATATAATTTTATTGATGGAGTTTATATTCACAGTCAATTACAATTCACCATGATCACTAGAGATGGGACAAAGAAGCAGATGCAAAACTTACCCTTCCCTTATGTACAGTTTTGACGACATCGTAGACACCCTTATTATATGATGGACTTTGATGAACACTCTCACTTGCTAAAAAAAATAATTCAGTAGAAAAGAGCAAATCTTTTGAAATTTTTATTTTCCAAATTTTTCCCCAAAAAATTGATTTGTGAGGAACTGCTATTCCAAGTATTTCCAATCAAGTATTTAACTTGCCCTGTAAAGACATGTGTCACACCCTGGCTCTATTAGGACTATATTAAACCTATTTCAAGCTCTTTAAATACAGCCTCAGTAACGTCAAGGTGCGTTCAACACATATGGTTGTAGATTAAGGCTAAGTGCACACGTTCAGGAATATTTACGTTTTTTTCGCGGGAAAAAACGCGTCAAAAATGCATGTATTAAGCATCCTATCATTTAGAATGAATTCCGCAATTTTTGTGCACATGGTGCGTTTTTTTCCGCGAAAAAAACGCATCGCGGAAAATCTAGCAACATGTCCATTAATTTTGCGGAATTCTAGCGTTTTTCCCGCTTTATTATTGACCTAGAAAGTTCAGGAAAAAATCGCGGTAAAAACGCATCAAATCTGCGCAAAAACCGCACCAAAAACGCGCAAAATCAGCGCAAAAAAAGCGCGCTTTTGCCGCAAAAAAAAGTCCGGTTTTGCTCAGGAATATTCTGCAAACATTCTGCAAACGTGTGCACTTAGCCTAACTGTCACACACTTTCTATAATGTTTATTTAGTGGTTTATGGATTTCTCTCCATGGCTAAGCTATGAGCTGTGATGTCCTCTTAGCATCTTGATTCAGCACAAAATGGCAGCTGCATTCCCTGCGTTGGCTTTTATACAGGCTATTGCATTTCTTGCTGATTGATTGTGCTATACCATGATAGCTGCAAGGCATTATGGGAAAGGTCGCCCAGCTGCACCCTTCTTTGGCTGATATAATCTTCTACAATGTGTTGGACTTGTCTAGACTTATCTAGTTGGACTTGCTGGGTTTATACAGATAAGAGGTTACTCTGTGCGCACAATTATTAGGCAATTTATATTTTTGAGGATTAATTTTAATATTCAACAACTATAGTTGCTGTCGGTCAATCCAAAAGGTTACTAAACCTGAATACTGAATATTTAAGAAAGTTATAGTGAGGTTTTGTCTTTCTTAGGAGAATATCTATGTGTGCATAATTGTTAGGTAATTATTAATATGTAGAATTATTTCCTGGCAGCCGAGTAGTGGAAACTCCGATGCTGTGATGGAGCATTGTCCTGTATAAAAATCATGGTTTTCTTGAAAGATGCAGACTTTCCTGTATCACTGCTTGAAGAAAGTGTCTTCTAAAAACTGGTAGTAAGTTTGGCAGTTAATTTTGAGCTCATCTCCAACCCGAAAAAGTCCTACCAACTCATAATAGCAGCCCATAACTGGACCCCACCTCCACCTTGCTGGCGTCTGAGTTGAAGAGGAGGTCTGTGATTGTTACTGAACCAGCCATTGCTCATCCATCTGGTCCGTCAAGAATCAATCTCATCTGATCAGTCCATAAAACCTTTGAAAAATCTGACTTTAGATATTTCTTGGCCCAGTCTTGACGTTTCACCTTATGTGTCTTGTTCATTGGTGGTCCAATAAGCATTTATACAGTTTGGTAGTGGTAAATCTGCATAAAAATGATGATATGGTCAAAATACTCACTTGCCTAATAATTCTGCACACAGCATATCTGAATGATACAGAAATTCTGCCAGTGAATTTCAAAGTAAGTACACCAGCCTCATCAAATCTAAGATATCTATGTATTAACCCCTTCACACTCCACTACGTATATATCCATCATGTAGTGGGTCAGGATGTGTGGAAGGGGATCAGCTACTGACCCGCTCAACACAGGGCAGGTGCTGCTGTGTTATACAGCTATCATCTGCCTTTAAAAGGACAGGTTTCATTACCCCAAATTGGTCCAATCTCTGTTAGCTCGCTGTAATGTGTAATGTAATGTGTTTTCTGTATTTTATTCCATTTCTGAGTAATATCTTTTCCAATATTTCTGCAAATGAGCCACAAGTGCAGGGGCTTAGGTCTGCACTTACAGCTATCCGACCTTTCTCCCTTGTTCCCTGCCCACCGCCTTCCTCCGAGCACTGAATGACAGGTTACTCTTGTAACATCAGAAACTCCAGAAGCAATGCAATGAAACTGAATGGGAGAAGATACAGATTAGATATTTGAAAAAACTTTTTGACAGTGAGGGTGATCAATGAGTGGAATAGGCTGCCATGAGAGGTGGTGAGTTCTCCTTCAATGGAAGTCTTCAAACAGAGGCTGGACAGACCTCTAACTTTGAGCAGGGGGTTGGACCAGATGACCCTGGAGGCCTCTTCCAACTCTAACATTCTATGGTCCTATGATTCAATGAGTGACCTATCTCCTCCGCTGGAGATCTTGGGCATGTGCTATCGTTCCCATGCGCCATCAAGTCCTGATGCTGTGTTTACAGCTGGACTATAGATCTCCAAGTGCATCGCCCTAGATGTTGTCTCAAACCTTTTTTGACATGTGAAATATTTTCTTAAATCATCAGAAAATGGCCTATTATTTAAATCATTTTTTTTTGTATAACGTTTTTTTTTTTTAAATTGGCAATGTTTTTTCATATCATGATATTTATTAAAAAAAATAGTAATCTTGCAAATTTTTACACTGGCCACTGGGTACTTTTTAGGTTCCTGTACTTTCAGGAAAACTTGACAGCCGAGCTCTATATTATCAGTCTAGGCAGTATTATAGTGACAGGTAACTCCTCTATACACAGCTGATAACACAGGATCCACCAATCACAACAGATGATGTAACAGCTGACCCTGCTCCTCCTCCCTTCACAATGACCTTTTTCCACGCTAAATAGACACTTCACTACAAAATATAGAGTCAGTATCCAGCCATTGCTGCTAATATACATGTGAACTTCCTGAAATAACAGGAGGTTTATTCTGACTCCATAACTAGGTGAGTGTAGGTCTCTTTAGACAGCGTTTCTATGTATGTCTATATTAAGCCAGTACTCACACTAAGAACTTCATCAGATAGCTTCAACTCGACTGCAGAGGCACGTAAGAAGATTCCAGAAGAAGTTTATTCTCAGACTGAATTCTTGTATAATTCACAATTGTAACAGCAGTAGGTAAAAAGACAATTCTGAGACAGAGAGATTGCTAACAAACACTAAGGCGGGGGTCACACATGTGAGAAACTCGCACGATTGTAGTGCGAGTCTCTCGCACGAACACCCGGCACTACCGACGGCTCTCGGCGCATGCTTCAGTCCGAGTGTCGGGTGTTCATGCGAGAGACTCGCACGAGAATCGTGCGAGTTTCTCGCATGTGTGACCCTGGCCTAACTGGGGAAGAAGGGAGGGGTTACTTACATCAGAGCTGGACTACGGGGAGAGAGACAGTACAAAATTATAAAAGGCAAACTGATTCTATAGATGTGTAACAGCAACAATACAATGACAATGCAAAACTGTAGGATTCCCAAGTCATGTGAGATGACAAGGTTAAAGTCTAAAAAAGCCCTAATGGCCTGTATGAAAATAGCAAGATTTCTATTTTTTTTTATTTCTAATACAGATTTTGCAATGCATTAAAAAAACACATACAAATTGTAAAAACTACATTTAATACAAAAACCTGATTTAAACAATAAGTCATTTTCTGATTAGAGTCGTATGAACTTTTCTTCTTTCTCACATCGAAACCCTACCTTAAAAGACAATGAATGCATCAATCCTGGGAATCCTCCTCTGTATTAAAGTGATTACCGGCAGCTTCAGAATAGAGAATCTAATATGTGCCTCTACAAAACTGGGTGCACACGGCTGAGCAGCAGATGAAGTGGACAGTGCTAGGACAACCTGTTGCCATTTGGAGGATTAGTACGTGGAGGACGGCACATAATATTTTGGTTCACAGATTTTCTGCATATCCATGTACAGGCAAGTGTGAAGTGGCTGGGGCTGGGCCTACAGCCAACCCCATCATCTAAATGTTAACAAGAGGACAGAGTGGTGTTGTGACGCCTTTGACAAACCGATGCAAAGAGATTGCAGAGTCAAACTGAGTTCACCCCTGTCACTAATTTATCCTGACAGGGGATAATAAATACATGGGATATTATTATGATGAACGAGGGGCAGGATAAGAGTAATTCGGCTTCTGGAGATTGTATAGTTTTATGGTGCAAAGGTTTTAGAATCATAAGGAGCTTATCCTACTGAACATTATATTAAAATTATATGAACCTAACGCAAGCCAGTGTGGATATGGGAATAGAGCTCTTATTGAGGCATTTGCAGCCATACTTGTATATAGTCATGTGGATCCGATTTGTCGGAAACTACCTGGCCTACTAAAAGAATTTCAGAAAATTGCAGTAAAGCGTAAGTGACACAGGAAGCATGGACTGAGGGACAGAGAAGAATGGGGAATATAGAAAAAATGAAGTCGCACGACAAGGATCAAACTGAACCCCATTACGGTGCCAAATTTTTTTCTGAACACAGACTTACCTACATGTATTTCCAATCCACCTCCTCTTCCCTTGTAACTTTGAGCCAGTAACCCTCCACTTATTTGCAGTTCCTTTGTAGTAAAGTCCTGCACAGTTTCTCCCCCCCCAAAGGGGATGGCACCAATTGTAGTTTGGCTCCTTGTCTCAAATAACCTTATAGCTGCAGTATGCACTTCCCTAAGGTGTGCTTTCATTTCAAGTATGTAGAAATGTAGAGGAGAACACAGCTTTAAAAGTGCCACCAATAATCTACAGCCAGTTTGTCCAGCATCGGATACATACATATGGTCGAATTACCACCACGTTGTACCAAGTTGTAAATTAGAGCTTTTTCAAGTATATGAGTTCTTACGTTAACTCTGTCTCCAACCTCAAATGTACAAATCCAGAATAATCACAGCATGTTCCATTTGATGCAATATACATAGAGCTGCTAAGGGAGATCATCAAGTTCAGTATTGGAGTCCATGCAGCTTGCTACTCTGGAGTCATATGGCCTCTGTGCACTGACATATGCGCTTCTTGTATGAGCTCTAAAGCCTCCCATACATTTTAGATAGCCATTGGCCAAACAATGGTTCAACCAAAAATTCGGCCGTCAACTATTTTCTCCCATGTTCAGGATCTGCTGTGTACAGAAGCCGCTGTCAGACACCTCTGTTGGTGGCTTAACTCTTGGAGAACAAATTTATCAGGAGGCCGAAATCAGATATGTCAGTTCCTTATTTCCTCTTACACATTAGAGTGCTGGCCAAACCTATTGATATTAAATATGAATGAGGGTTTCAAGCCTCTGTTTCCCATAGTCAGTTTTGTCTGGGCTGTGTTTGCAACATAGTCTCAGGACAACTGTCCTACACTACAGCTAGTCCTGCTCACTTACATAGGTGAAAACTGTACGAACATTTACAATGGACAAGCGTATGTCACTAGCCGCCGGTCATATTAGTAAAGAGGATCAAAAAACTCCTGGGTCTTTCCTTGGACTCTCTGCAGATTTTTTTCACTATACTTAGATAATACACTGGAAAATTCTGGAAAATTGGATCTCCATATAAGTAGGAATCCAGAAACTCTGGAGTCATAATGGCCATACTTAAAAGGGTTTTCCTCTACTTTGATATTGATGACTTACCCTAGGCATAAGTCATCGATAATGGATTGGCGGGGAGCAAATTGTATTTGTATTGTATTTTTTGTATTAGATACAGGACACCTGACATTCCAAATGATCTGGTGTTAGTAGCCTCAGTGGCAGTCGGATGTAAACAGTGCATTGAAAATTGAGGCTCCTGTAAAGTCAAAGCTGTTAATCAAGTAAGACGGGGCGGAAATAAATGGAAAAAAGTAAATGGGAGGGTGCACTGAACTGATCGGCCACACCAAGGGTGCGCCATGCACCTCATTAGCATATTGATCCCAGTGATCTGTATAAACAAGTTTTCTGAAAACTCTTATCTTTTCAGTTTTGCTAAGATATATCCCCCAGAATACCCTGATAAAGAGTAATAAGAGCTGTGGTCTCACAGCAGGTGGGTTCCAAAGGGTGGAGACAATAAGTAGAAGGCGAAATCAAGGAACTGGTGTCTCCCAGCTAGAACATCCACAGCCGCCACTGAAGCATTCCTCTGTACGGTGAATTACTGAAAAGAATCTCTTGGAGCATTCTTCATGTCTCCAAGGGCCCATATATGTCACAAGGTCTAGGTTTATGGCATTTTGCCCTTATAAGTGATATATTACTTATATAAGATCAGACTTTCTCTATGACGGACTTTGTGATCCTATGTCTGCGGGTGACATCAATATTCTTTAGCCAGAATCCACCTACATCCTACAGTTTTCTGTTTCCGATGAGTAAATCTAACATTTAGCAGCTCATTCTGTATCCTGTGATCATGAATATACCTGGAAGAATTTTGGGGCAAACATACAAGCAACATCCTACAGTCTTCCGTCATACGTGCTGTTTGCTAGGTTGCAGAAATGCCTCACTTTGTTGAATTTCTTTTCTACCATGTTGTGTCTGGAGACCATGATACATAGTTTTCCATCATGTTCAGATTCTTTTCAGAGGTTTTTTATAAAAATAAAATTTGTGCCATTGATTATAGCGATGGAAGCTGGATCAGTGCTGAGTGTGCAGAACTTTTTCATCAGTTGTTATCTGGGTCGGCATAAGACAACTAATACACAGATTTGTTCTTTCTTATCTTGCTTGGACTCATCTATATATGAACGAACCCTAAGAGTGTGTTCACACTGAGTCTTTTTGCTAAGTAAACTGAGCAAAAACAACACGTTTTTTAGGCTGTGTTTCCACGCTCAGGAAACACAGCGCTTTGGACGGAGTGGAAAGTCCGCTCCGCCCAAAGCCCCGCCCCCTTTTGAACGTGCGGTCAATCCGGATGTATTCGCCGCAAGGGAATAGGACATGCTGCGGTCTAAAGACGCGCTGCATGTCCGTAAACGCAGGTCTGCCGCCTGTGTGTTTTTCTTGAAATCCCCTCCACTATGCTGTAACATCTGGATGCTGCGTGTTTGACGCTGCGCCAGCGCACAGCGTCAAACACGCAGCAAATCCGGACTGTTTCCTGACCGTGGAAACATACCCTAAGGAGCTTTTGAAGAAGATTGGGTAAGTTTCTGCTCAATTCCTACTTTAGAAAATGCTGAAAAAAACTTTTGAAAACTTTTCCGAATCATTAGTTTATATTCTACTTTAGTTTCTGCGCGATTCCTACGCCAGAAAAAACCCTCAGTGTGAACATACCCTAAAAAAATGAATTGTTGGGCCTGTATGCCATATATTTAGCAATTTATGATGCCCAGGAAAGAAGCCATTTGACAGATCTGATTTTGAGCTTATGCCTAGATACGAATTAAGGCTCATTCTCATCATCTTTATGCTCTTTACTGTATTAGTTTTTGTCTGCTTTTTCAAGTTTTTTTTTCCAGTAATTTTGCATCACTTTACATCCCATTAAAATGAATGAAGCCTGGTAAAGGAAACCGTTATTGTTTCTGTCAAGACATATAATAAAGAAAAGTGTGAGGATGGAGCCCGTATGTTCTACTGTAGAAACATGGGGAGTGAAAGTATTAGGGTCTTTAAAAGGCGGCTGTATTGGGGTCGCGTGACATCAGCCGTAGATATATAAATCCATATGTTGCACTGATTGACAGTTTTAATAGAGACCCGTGTTGATCTGAGTGAAGCTCTGTTCACACAAGAGCCATGGCTTTTTGTCTATACAGGAACACTGGTGGAAATAGTCACACTCTTAATAGTTGCCAAATGTTTTATTAAAAAATATAAAAAAGGATTTGGTGATGGATCTAAGGCTGAGATCACACGTCCGGTAAACATCCATTTGTAACTGATCCAGTAAATAAATAAAAAAAAAAACAGATCAGTTTCAAATCGAAGAAAAATGGATGTCTATAAAACGGATCAATTTTCCTTAGGGTATGTTCACACATTGCGTTTTTTTCAGTATTTTTTTGCTGCATTTTTTTATGCAAATTATAAGCTGTGTTTACAGTACCAGCAAAGTCTATTAGATTTCAGAAATCTCACGCACATTGGTATTATTTTCCTGATTGATTTGGAAAACTACTGCGTTTTTGAATGTCACTTCTTTCACCCACATTGTACAATGGGTAGGTGCAAAAATGCAGCAAACAAAACGCAGCAAAAACTGCTTTTTATAAGGAGCTTAAAATTTGCATAAAAACTCAGCAAAAACGCAACGTGTGAACATAGCCTTAGACTTCAAAGTTAACAAAAAAAGATCCAGTTGCAATCCATTCTTTCAGACGGACAAAACAGCAATGACTGCGCAACTTTTTTGCGCTCCTGTTAAAATAACTGATTGCTGCTCGATCCATTTAAAATGGATGAATACTGCACATGTGAACGCAGCCTAATAAAGTTGTGCTTTGCTTCCATTTTTCAGACCACTCTTTTTTTTTTCCCTTCAGGCGTCTCAATGAAACATTGGAGGGAAAATTATGCAAAAACAGATTCAACAGTTTTCTATTGGACAATTCACATTCATCAATTGTTGATCCAAACCGTCTACAGAGTCGGATCAGAAAACACAACAGGTTGCATTATTTGATCTGGCTCACCAGTTTTGCAATAAAAACTTATGGAAAAAAATGATCCAGATGGCCTTAAAGAATAAAGTTTTGTCATGTTTTTTTTTTCATGGGATCCAAAAACTTTTTACGACTACTGGATAACAGAAGAAAAAAAAAAAGTTTTGAAAACTTTTCTGTAACATTAGTTTATGTTGTAGAGTTTCCATGACCTGTCTTACTAATTGTACAGCTGTAACCTAAATGAACGAAGCTGCCACACTATGGCGTCTAAATTACTTATGGAAGGCAAAAAAACCCAAAATAACCCAGAAGTGATCAATCTGTCATAATAATAATCAGCGGGAAGTCAGAATGTTGCTGATACATAAGTGTTATCTACAGTAACTCCTGCCGTGGTCAATCAGAACAGTGGTAATGTGTATATGTACTCTGGAAATAAAAAATAATAAATAAATATATATATATATATATATATATATATATATATTTATATGTATATATTACACAGACACACACCTATCTATCTATTATCTATCATCTGTCTATTTCCACTAATGGAACTTTAGCCATTTTTTTTTACTAGCAAAACATAAGTACAGTAGTTCATTTACGTTTTGTTTGCAACAATAAATATTACATATAATTGATATTATCATAATTACTATTTTATGATTTACACATAATTTATTATTATTATTGTTATAATGATGTTCCTTTTAATCATAGAATTATAGAATGGTAGAGTTGGAAGGGACCTCCTGGGTCATCTGGTCCAACCCCCTGCTCAATGCAGGATTCACTGATTTAGTATGTTTCATGTTATTAATATATATATATATATATATATATATATATAATACACACACACTATACTTATCCATCTGTGTATATACTCTGACATATTAGTATACACACACAAATATATGTACATAATATAATAATATATATATATATATATATATATTAATTTCTAGATATATTATATATATATATATATATATACATACATATAAATGTATGTATGTGTATATACACATGAAAATCAATAAAATATATACATACATACAAATGTATGTATATGTATACACACATGAAAATCAATAAAAAATGTGACTTAAGAAATAAAAATTAAAAAAAATCTAGATTTTTAAAATATATAGTTTGAAAAACTATGCAAGAATATATACAGATATATACATCTGTGTGTATACGCACTAAATGTACACACATAGAAATAATGTGAATAAAAAGTAAACATTAACCTATATATGAAAAATAAATAAATACAAATGTTATATATATATATATATATATAATAAAAATTCTCGCATAAGTTTTCAAACTATATATAAATATAAAAAAACAATCATACCCAGTCTGATCAAATGACCAAATGCACTAGCAGGATGCAGCAGGCTCCCATGGATAAAGGCTGGAGAAGCAACAGGTGTTTAACCACTGATAAAGGCAGCCACCCTATCACAAAAACAGTGATGATGAAGGTGTTAACTGCTTAGTGGGAAAAAAAACACACACAGATACAAGTTGCTTAAAACATGAATGTCATGCACAGTGTCTGGATAACAGCCTATTTTAAACCTATAATGAAAGGGCTGGTCACACTAAATGCACAACAAAATACCAGCATAAAACAGCCGGGTGCACCCTGCAAAATGATAAAAATAGCAAATAATGATGATAATAAATGCTAATAGGTTAATTACTATTTGAAACAATAAATAGCAACCAACGTCAAGGTCTCATTTATTCGATACTAATAACATAAATTCAAAAATGAAAATCATTTTTACAAAAGAAATCATAAAAAACAATCATACCCAGTCTGATCAAATGACCAAATGCACTAGCAGGATGCAGCAGGCTCCCATGGATAAAGGCTGGAGAAGCAACAGGTGTTTAACCACTGATAAAGGCAGCCACCCTATCACAAAAACAGTGATGATGAAGGTGTTAACTGCTTAGTGGGAAAAAAAACACACACAGATACAAGTTGCTTAAAACATGAATGTCATGCACAGTGTCTGGATAACAGCCTATTTTAAACGCCTATGATGGAAGGCGGGCTGGTCAGCACTGAATGTGCACAACACAAAAAACCAAGCCATCAAAAAGAGCCCGGGTGCACCCTGCAAAAGATGATAAAAAGTGCAAAAAATGATGCATATGATAAATGCATCAGATGAGGTATTAGTTACTATTTTGGCCAAAGCAGATAAGCTCCAACCCAACGTCAAGGGTCCTCATTTTATTGCGAGTAACTAACTAGACATAAATTCAAGAAAAAAAATCATTTTTAGCAAAAGCAAATCATAAAAAACAATCATACCCAGTCTGATCAAATGACCAAATGCACTAGCAGGATGCAGCAGGCTCCCATGAAATAAAGGCTGGAGAAGCAACAGGTGCTTTACCACTGATAAAGGCAGCCACCCTATCACAAAAACAGTGATGATGAAGGTGTTAACTGCTTAGTGGGAAAAAAAACACACAGATACAAGTTGCTTAAAACATGAATGTCATGCACAGTGTCTGGATAACAGCCTATTTTAAACGCCTATGATGGAAGGCGGCTGGTCAGCACTGAATGTGCACAACACAAAAAACCAAGCCATCAAAAAGAGCCCGGTGCACCCTGCAAAAGATGATAAAAAGTGCAAAAAATGATGCATATGATAAATATATATAATATATATATATATAAATAATAGTAGATATAAGAGATATACTCTGACATATTAGTATACACACACAAATATATGTACATAATTATAAATATATATATATTAATTTCTAGATATATTATATATATATATACATACATATAAATGTATGTATGTGTATACACACATGAAAATCAATAAAAAATGTGACTTAAGAAATAAAAATTAAAAAAAATCTAGATTTTTAAAATATATAGTTTGAAAAACTATGCGAGAATATATACAGATATATACATCTGTGTGTATACGCACTAAATGTACACACATAGAAATAATGTGAATAAAAAGTAAACATTAACCTATATATGAAAAATAAATAAATACAAATGTTATATATATATATTATATATATATATATATAATAAAAATTCTCACATAAGTTTTCAAACTATATATAAATATACCTGCTGTATTACCTGTAAGCTTATCAAAAGGCTTCTCTTCCTACTGTCACACTGTCCACCTTGCTGTAGATATATACAGTATCTATCTATCTATCTATCTATCTATCTATCTACCTATATATATATATATAATATCACACAGCACATCACACATCACACAGCACATCACACAGCACACAGCACAAATCACACAGCACAGCACACAACATCACACAGCACCGAGGGCTCATTGTGGAGTGTTAATGAGATCGATGGAAAGTGAATAAGCATGGAGGGGGACCTGGAAAAGTAAGCAGGACCCTGGTGATTATGAGCCGAGCTGTTAATAATTCACACTGCAGGGATGGCATCATTGCATTACACGGGGAACACACAATTGATGCATTTCGATGGGAATCAAGACAGACAAGCAAATAATACATTTTCCTCAAACACATTATAGGAGCAAAACTTCTTTCCAAGCTGAAAACATTTCAGCACAAAAGATTTTATTTTCTGATTTAATTTGTGCAGAAGCAGCAGAACAATAATTAAACTTTAATATTTGTATTTGTTTTTTTCCAATAAGGCTTTCAGAGAGGAAAAGTGCAAATGAAAAGCTGTCAGGATGTTCTGCAATGTAATAATCCGATTTGTCCTGCTCCAGGACAGGTAAAGCTTCTGGAAACTGAGCATAATGCATCAATTATTAGATTGTTTGCAGATCGGGGAGATCAGGTCCGGAGATGGAGATAGCACTCACTTTACACACATGAAGTGTAATTGGAAGTTAGTTGTGGTGAGCAGCTCTATGGGCAGCATTATTTATCACCCCAAACATAGATAACACCATGGAAAAAACAATATATAACTGTGTGTATATACATGTATACATAGAAATATATACAATTACATACTATATAGTTATGTAAGTTCTGTACATAAATATACCTGCTGTATATAACCTGTGGTGTGTATATATATTATATAAATATATATATATATATATATAATAATAATATAGTATATACTTGTGTATATATATATAATATATATATATATATATATATATAAATATTATATTAAAATATATACAATTGCATACATATAGTTCTGTACGTTCTGTACATAAATATACCTGCTGTATTACCTGTAAGATGATTACAATGCTTCTTTTCCTACTGTCACACTTTCCACTGTTAGTAATAATAAAAAGCCATATTATTATTACTATCACTTTTATTACACATTGTTCTACACCCATTTTTTCTTTATCAAATTATAAATGTCAAAAATAGGACATATATGTATATGTGTATATAAAAATATATATCTACTCACATATACATATATGTCCTATTTTTGTCACTTATAACTTGTTAACGAAAAAATGGGTGTAGAACAATGTGTAATAAAAGTGATAGTGATAAAAAAGCCATATTATTAGTAGCAGTAGCATCATACAATGTCTGCAGAGAGAGGTGCTGCTGCAGCTGGTAGCATTTATATTGTAATGATGATTATTTAATTGGTGAAATTATCCTTAGTATTAAATTATATAATACTGATAAAACGACTTCATAGTATTAAACAAAATGTGAATCATGAAGATGGGGAAAAAGTATTGTAAAAGCATCAGCTCAGCACCCTGGCACCTTTTTTCTTGGATCTATATATTGTATTTTCCGGGTGTGTAACGAAAGGCGACACTGACATGGATGTGGGTGTAAGAGACAAGTCAGGGAAAAAAAATGCAGGAAACTAACAATTCCGACCAGCTGGACTCCAACCCCCATCTCCATCCAATCAGTATGGCAAAATGTGCTCTCTAATTATTACATATGGTAAGCAAATATGTTCATACCTATCTCTCTAACATATATCTCTCTATCCATCCATTTATTCTATACTGTCTATCTATTATCTGTCTACAGTGTCAGGCATGTGTGCGTATATATATATATATATATATATATATATATATATATATTTCCTTGTTCAGTGTTTATGCATAGCGGGTAAATGAATCGAAAAATAAATTATATATAAATTTATATATAATATTTATATGGAATTTAGTGTCATTATATAATGGGTAAACCACATATATATATAATATATATTTATACATATATTATACATGTTGTGTATATATATATATATATATATATATATATATATATATATATACATACACAAGGAATAAGGAATTCAAAAAAATAGAACTATGCAACAATAAACTGACATCTTTTTTTTTTCCAATTCTATTTTTTTTAGATAAGCAAGACACATCACAAAGACAAAGAAATCCTGCACATATACACTGTAAAGTGATATAATTTGGTGCATCATTTATAACTGTTTTGGTTTTCTTTTTAAGATATTACAAAAATTATAAAAAAGCTGCAAAAAGTATCAAATTCCTATGATTTGTTTTTTGTCTATCTGTTTATGTTGTAGATGGGTTTATTTTGACTTTGAAACTGAAGTGTTTCCCTTCTGGTAGTTGTTTAGTCTCATTCACCTATAGTTTAGCTGCAATCTACACTAAAAACCTGCAAAAAAAAAATCCTGGGGTCTAAAGCTATCTTCACAGGTTGCATTTTTGCAGCGTTTTTTATCTCTTTTTTTCCCCCAGGTTTTGCTTTTTTTTTACACTTTTGTCAGGGTATATTTGTCTCTTCTGCGTGCTGATATAGTTTAGTGCATAAAAAAAGATCTGATTCTACTTCATCAGGTTTTGGCACCAAAAACGCAGCAGAACCTGATACCTGCGTTTTTTTACAGCATTTTTATGCTACCCATTGCTTTCAATGGGTGAAAAACGCTGAAAGAAGAGACATGCTGCATTTTGTGAAAACGCAGCTCTTTGACAAAACAGTGAGGAAACTAACCCAAGCTGTGTGTGCATCAGATTTCTGAAATCTCATAGACTTTGCTGGTACTGTGAAATGCAGCTGAAAATTTGCATAAAAAAAGCTGCAAAAAAATAAAATAAAAATAAAACGCTGTAAAAATGCAACATGTGAACATAGCCTAAAGAAAGATGCAATGTTAGGAAATGTTAATTTCTGCTACTTCTCAAGAGATTCTTCACCATTTTACTGCTGGTAAAACACTAGTATTTTAAAAAGGTTTTTGGTTGTTAGTTTTTATTCTGTTATAATGTTACACTATACGAGCATTTCTCTTGGTACTTTTCAAGTCCTATAGAGATAAATGCCAGGAAATAATGCCCCATTATCTATCTATCTATCTATCTATCTATCTATCTATCTATCTATCTATCTATCTATCTAATATCTATCTATCTATCTATCTAATCTATCTATCTATCTATCTATCTATCTTTATCTAATCTATCTATCTATCATCTATCATCTATCTATCTATCTATCTATCTATCTATATCTATCTATCTATCTCTATCTATCTATTATCTATTATCTATCTATCTATCTATCTATCTATCTATCTATCTATCTATCTATCTACCTCATTCTATCTATCATATCTATTATTCTATCATCTATCTATATCTATCTATCTATCTATCTATCTATCTATCTATCTATCTATCTATCATATCATCTATCTATATCTTATCTATCTATCTATCTATCTATCTATCTATCTACCTATCTATCTATTCATATCTATTATCTATCTCATCTATCTATCTATATCTATCTATCTATATCTATCTATTCTATCTATCTATCTATCTATCTATCTATTATCTATATCTATCTATCTATCTATCTATCTATCTATCTATCTATATCTATCTATCTATCATATCATATCATCATCTATCTATCTATTATTTCTATCTATCTAAACTATTATCTATCTATCTATATCACTATCTATCTATCTATCTATCATATCTATCTATACATCTTCTATCTATCTACTCTTATTCTATCTATAATACATATCTTTATCCCTTTTATCATCTATCATATCTATATCTATCTATCTATCATATCTATTATCTATCTATCTATCATCTATCATCTATATCTATCTATCATCTATCTATCTATCTCATATCTATTTATCTATCTATTATCTATCTATCTATCTATCTATCTACTATCTATCTATCTATCTATCTATCTATCTATCACTTTGTATCTATCCTTCTATATGTGCATCTCTGTGGCTATGCATACACAATCTTTTCTACAACTTGTGCAAACTATATTCACAAAGCATATCTTTATCCACTAAAAATCCTCCGCGTGTCATGTATCCTAGAGCCCCATGCCAACTTTTCAATTCAAACAGTAAAAGATATTTTCCACTAAAAAGCTCGGGGTTGGCGCTGTCCTCGCAGCGCCAACCCAGCGCACATTGTAACAAACATAGTGGAGGGATTTCAGGAAATCCCGTTCCACTTGGTAAACGCAGTGGCGGCAGACTGCTAAAACTGCGGCGTCTTTAGACCGCAGCATGTCCTCGCATATGGGCGACGGTTTCGTCGCCGCAAACCCGAATTAAACATCTTCACGGCATGTAAGCCCTGCGTTCTTTCCGGATGGTGTTTCCGGAGGTGTCCTGAACACCTCCGGAAAGATCGCGCGTCAGAAAGGGGGCGGGGCTTAGACGGAGAATTTCCGCTCCGTCCAAAGCGCTATGGTTCCGGACCGTGGAACCATAGCCTTAAGCTATTCGTCCAAAATTTATCAAGGCGTTTACGACAGCTACCAGGTGTGAACTGAATCTCAACAAGTTGAAGATTTCTAAAAGCTTTTTATTTTATCGCTGTGCTGAACAAACAGTGAAAAAAAATGGGCATAGCGTCCCAGGAGGAAGCTTGGACACCAACATTTTTAACATTCATAAAGTCTAAATGTAACAAATATTCAATATTTTGATGCAAACATGCAACTGTTCCTGGATGGAAGATTTTCATTTTTTAACTTATTCAAATTATTATTATTTTTTTTATTTCTTTAGAACTGACATACAAACAACCAATCTTAATAAAGCGTCGTTTGTTGCAACCGGTATTGGAGGAAATTCTACAAAAGAATTCCAGATTGTGTTTGTAAGAGAAAAAACCCCATCAATGAATAGATCTGTGTCAACATCTGTTTAGAACAAGATCCAATTCATGTGTCAGGATCCATAAGGCACGTTCACATGTTGTATTTTTGCAGCATTTTGATGCAAACTTAATGCTGCGGGATTTCAGAAATCTCATGTACACAAGTAGGTTTTAGTTTTCTGACTGATTTGAAAACTGCAGCTCTACACTGAAGCTTTTGTATCTGATTTTACAAAACCAGTTTTTTTTTAACATAATTCATCATTGAATCTCAAATGTCTTGCGATGTTTTCACACTATTCTCTCATTTTGCCGTCATTTTTTCCTGTATTTATTTTTTGCACAGAAGCTCCTCACTGAATGGAGCGATGTACAAAATGATACCACATGTTCTTTTGGCTACAGTTCTGCTTAGAAGATAATAATTTATCATTTTCTTTATTCACTTTGGTGGAAGTCCTCCTTTTTTTTTATTTTTGCTATCAGATGCTTCCATCAATACTTAGTTCACATCTATAGAACATAAATTAATCACATGCAAAATGCAAGCAAAAAAAAACAAGTAAAAGCAAAACCAGCGCTTTGTGATTCTATAAACACAACTTTACCGACGGAACTTGGACTATGTTATCTGTCATAGGTCAAATCCTTTTAATTTTTTTTACAAAAATAATCTAGAACGGAAAAAAAGCTCTGATTTTTCAATGGTTTAAAGAAAAAAAGGAAAACAAAACGCAAGTTTCAATTGTTTCTCAACCTATTTTTATGAGCATTTTGGGTGGCAATATATTCTACATTTTTTAATATTTGAAGACCATACGAATAACATGAGAAATGCTGACGTACTTACACTTTATTACATTTTGAAAAAAAAACAAAAACAGCAAATAAAAAGTCCAAAGATGCCAGAAATCAAATGTTTCCTACGGGGTTCTTCTTATAGTTTATCTATACATTTTTCTTTTTTTTATCATCTGAGA
This sequence comes from Oophaga sylvatica, assembly GCA_033576555.1. Lineage (NCBI taxonomy): Eukaryota > Metazoa > Chordata > Amphibia > Anura > Dendrobatidae > Oophaga > Oophaga sylvatica. Next base: position 556,891,999 of record JARQOD010000003.1, read on the forward strand.
TATGTAACGTTTGGTGACAACATATTACATGAACAGATCTCTCTAATTTCAGATAAATTTGATCAATTTTTGTGTTGCATGTTTGTTGTGAGCCCCAATTTGGGGAAAAATTTATGTTCTTCCATTGACCAACATATGATCTATGAATGCTAACCATACATAAAAAAAACTACAAAAACCATTAAAAAAATGCAATAACTTAGATTTAATGTTGTATCACATGAATGCACATAACATCATCCATAGATTGTTGGGCTGTGGTTCCACGGTCCGGAACCACAGCGCTTTGGACGGAGCGGAAATTCCGCTCCGTCTAAGCCCCGCCCCCTTTCTGATGCGCGCTCTTTCCGGAGGTGTTCAGGACACCTCCGGAACACCTCCGGAAAGAACGCAGGGCTACATAGCCCTGTGTTAAATTCTGTTGCGGCGACGCACCGTTACCGCAACACGCGAGGACATGCTGCGGTCTGAAAAGACGCGCCGCATGTCCGTTTACGCAGGTCTCCCGCCTGCTTGTTGTTACGCATAGTGGAGACGGGATTTCTTAAAATCCCCTCCACTATGCTGTAACATCTGGACGCTGCGTGTTTGGCGCTGCGCCAGCGCACAGCGCCAAACACGCAGCGTTTACTGATCGTGGAAACTCACCCTTGGATGTGAAATAAAAAAGACAGGATCACAATGATCTCAGCAATGTATGGAGAAGAAAGGAAGGCACCACTCGTGCAGACAATAGTAACTTACCAAATCACTGACAGATGGGACGACTGGTCATAGAAATTTGGGTATTTATTTTCTCCCCACTTACCTTTTTTTAGGTAAAAAGAATGCTCTCAATTTTATGACTCATATTTATGGACAGTTCACAGGTTACGTAACATGGCTGATGGGAAGAGTGAGAAAAATTAAGCTGATAACTGATAGTAATAGCTGACTGAAGTGCTAGAGTAAATAAAAGATGAAGTAAAATAAATGGGTGTTAGAAGACAATGAATTGTGTTATTTATTATGTGATACTTGCAATGTGTTCATATTCTCCTAAAAAAAACATTTAGAATTAATTTCTTGGACGTGTGTGAAAAAAATTCCAAAGTTTTTGTGGGTTAAATAGAGTATAAGTGTTAGCAAGATATCTTTTTAGTGAATTCAAGGAAGGGAGGAAGGAAAAAAAGATGAAGGAAGGAAGGAGGGAAGAAAAAATTCTAAAGGTGGAATAAAAGGAAGAAGAGAAGAATGGATGGGGTAAGAAGGAAAGAAAGGAAGATGGAAAGAAGGAAGGGGGAAGGAAAGAAGGAGGTGAAGGGGAGAGAGGGATGTATGGAAGGAATTAAAGGAGAAAGGAAGAAAAAACAAAAAGGAGAAAAGGAAAAAGAAGGGAGTGAGTAGGAAAGAGAGAAGTAAGGATAGAGGGAAGGAAGAAAAATGAAGGAAGGAAGGAAACAAGGAAGAAGGAAAAAAGGAAGGAAAAAGAAAAAAAGAGGAAGGAATTAAGAATGAAGGAAAAAAAGAGGAAGAATGGGCCCCATAAATGAAACACACTACTCTTCATTTCGCGATGTTGGTTTTTCACACCCCATCAACATCTTCAGTTCTTGTTGTCCTCAGTCTTATCCCATTATGCTACTATAATCATGTATGACCAAAAGAGAGTTGCTTGTTACCCATTTTCTCCAAGACCCTGAAACTGAAATTTCTTGCCAATTCCTCAACTTTTCATAGGTATACCCTGGTACGTTAAAATGTTTTTTTTTCCAGTCTTGACAGTAGCTAAGTCCAAGTCTCTGCTTCTTGCCATATGTTTTGGACATTGTATTTTCCCCTGAAAAGTTAAAAGGTTATTCTCAAGTTGTGTCCTGAGCAGCACAATGCTCTACTCACTGTCTCGTTTACTTAATTGTTTCTGGTGGATGGGAAATCCCCGAGTTGCATTTCTGACTTGATAACTCCATCTTGTTGCTGAGCTTTGTTCTGTTACTGTTACACATTTTTGTCACTGCTTATCTGAAAGTCTACACTGTCACTTTTTGCATATGGAGATGCCAGTGCATTTGAACAAGCAGATGGCGCAAGTGAGCAGTAAATAGAACTGTTCTGGAAACTTCTGATGATTGGTAATTGTGATTTTGCAGGACTGAAAACAGCAGCTTTTGATCAGGAGCTGACATTGAGCAGGAGGTGAGAAGCTGTGTAGAAATGAATAGGCTGGAGAACCCTATCTGGTATCTCAGGAGTTAACTCCTCAGCCTGGAATGCAGCTACTGCACATACTGGCCAAGGCTCCGGTGGTCGACCCCATATATACATTCTAAGGGCTCATACTCACTTGCGAGAAACTTGGACGAGTCTCGCACGTCAATACCCGGCACTGCCGCTGACACTCGGATCGGAGCGTTCAGCTGCATGTATTTCTATGCAGCTGAATGCTCCGATCCGAGTGCCGGGTATTGACGTGAGAGACTCGTCCTAGATTCTCACATGTGAGTATGAGCCCTAAGATAAAAACTCTCAAAGCAGGAAAATGATAGCAGATAGAAAAAGCAAATCAATTGCAAACTTGCTCATTTCCATGCTGTCTAACTAACTACAACAATTTCATAACATGATGAGCATAGCCCTCTGGGCACATTCACACTGTCAGTATTTGCTCAGTATTTTACATCAGTATTGTAAGCCAAAATGAGGAGCGGAACAATCAGAGGAAAAGTATAATAGAAACACGTCACCTCTTCAGCATTTTCCACCGATTCCTAGTTTTGGCTTATAAATACTGAAGTAAAACACTGACCAAATTCTGATTGTGTGAACATGGCCGTTAAGTGCAGATTGTGGTTTGCTGGCTGTGGGTACCTCATGGTCGGGCTATCCTATTTGCTTGGTGCACAGGCTGCTGGACAGTTATGCAGATCTGATACAGGAATTGAAGTCTAAGCATATGATGGGAGCAGAGAAATATGTTAACAAGCGGGCATGCCAAGGCCCCTATTTTCTCTCTTAGAAGGCTGCCATCCTGCAAGGTCAGTGTGATGAAAGGCTAAGATAAATTGTGAAGATGGGTTATAATTAAGCCATGTGGTGTGGATGGTTGTAAGTTGTGATTAATGAGCTCCTGCCATATGATCCAGACACACAAGCTGAGCTGTTTAAGCTTTACCTCGGAGCGCAGTAAAGGTAACGCTCTGTTCTTATTAAGGCAGAACAAACATTTTGCTCGGAGATGAACAATACTTTTATACATTTATCCTGATATAACTTAAAAAAAAAGAAAGAAAACTGCATACAATAATTCTAGGTGGATCACAGAGCGACTGCCGGGTAAGTCTCGATATATAAGGACTTTTTTAAATCACTTTAAGAGCAAAATGTTAATGTTGGTGAAATGTTATATTTTTTAAATGCAATGTATTTTAATTTACTATGTTATATGTTGCCTTCAAATTTTTTACTAACACTGGCATGTCGCCAAGTAGGACATGTTGACACTATTGTAAATGACCGCTGCACCGTGGTAACTTGGAAGAGGGTTGGAATGGTGCACTAGTGGTGCTCAGCAAGAGGATGGCAAACCAGATAGCGTTTACTCCATAAGGGGCATAGACGTTACAGTTACATAAGAAAATATACAACGTGGCAGTGTCAGCGTAAACTAATCACAACACAACTTTAACAACTTTGGATCAGGCTCCAATCAAGAGTCGGTAAGGGGTGCACTGTAAGTTCCAGTAGGCTGCATGGCAAAAATGGAGGAACTGAACCAAAAATTAGGCATAGAATGAAATGTTTGTCAGTGAATATACCAAAATTTGGTCATTAGTCAATGCCTTAAAGTGGTTGTCTTATGAAGTATGTTGAGATCATCGTTGGGGGTCTATTCGTCCATATATTACTTGGTTGGTCATTCCCCAGTGATAACAGCTGATAATGTAGGGTATTGGTAAGAGAATTGCTTTAATATAATGGTTTATACATAGAGTTGGGTTACGGTTCCTTGCAATTTCCAAGTTATACACAACTTTAGTTCTAAGTTTATAGGGTCAAATTTAACACTCATATGCCTCAAATTTCATATGACTCATCAGATGTTATATTATCTGCTTAGAAGCCATGTTTCTAGGAGAAGAAATATACAAAGCCACTGTATGTAGTACTTATGAAAAAAATTATTTGCAGGTTTTTTTAGCGTGTTTTTCAAGGTTTTTTTTATGGCCAGAAATTGCTACAAGCAAATAGTGAAATATGAAGTGCACTTTAACAATGCTGTGGGTTTTTTTTCAATGTTTGGGTCCACTGCATTCTTTTTTAAAGCAGAAAATTTCATCTGCAATTTTTGCATTGCTTTTTCTAGGGGAAATGAAAAAATCTAGAGAAAATTTCATTTGAAATAAGTCAGACTAAAAAATAAAACATCATAGAATTTGCTTGAAATAAATTCAGAAATTCCCAGCCCATTTTAAAACCTCCTCCTGACCCCAACGTGAAAAAAAAATCTGTAATGAAACCTTGAAGACAAATTATTTCTCTCATAGGCACATTAGTACGAAAGTAAACATGGATGAAGAGAATCAGTCCATGGCTGGATAATAACTCTCGTTACACAACAGTTGCATGTACTTGGATCTTTGGAATCTTACAATTGTTGCAAAAAAGTTCTATTTTTTGAACCTATGAAATATTTTGTATAGGGTGGCTGCCTTCTTCTAGGAACAGTGTCCTCCAGAACCATGGGTTGTGTCTGATTTTATTAAAGCCTCCTAGTCATACTTAAAAGTTGGCAAGTATAGTATAATTACTTAGCATGCCAATTTCTATGGTTTCGCTGCTCCAGCTTCTTCTGGGGCAAAGATTTAAAATCACATTATTTCTGTTACTCATTGTGATACTGATACTAAGCTAATGTTGCCACACCGGTATCGTAAATGGAATAAGTTAGGTGGGGGATGCTGCTATACATCTTCATCAGAACTATTTTATAGGACCCATTTTTTAATAGTGTAAGAAAAGAGCTAATATTTTTTAATATGTATTTTAAAAGCGTGATAGCTGCCGGCCCTACTAGTTAGAGTTGGGACCCACATCTATCATACATTTATGGCCTATACTGTGAATACGTTATAAATGTATAAGATGGGAATGCACCGTTAAGACTGTTCTCATGGATTGCTGTGATTCAGGGTTGCTCTATAGTCACTAGATTATCCTGGTTACAGCATTCTTCTTTGTGATCAGAGCTTATCTAGAGGATTGCCACCTATCCTATATAAAAATCACTGGTGAGACGGACATGTCTGGATGCCCTGCGGGTGCGGATCGAGCCATCTCCTTACTCAAGATTACATGGAACAGCTGTAGCTGGCTCGGTTTTGATTTCCCAACATCCTGCGCTGTAACATTCAGAGGTCTGCTTTTCTCAATAGGTAATGCGGGAAGTGTAAAGAAAACCCAGACTGATTTGTGCTCTGAAGCTGTAACCATGGATATGTTTCATGGAAAGAAGTGAGATTGATGGCTGCAGATGGGAACCGGAAGGCTGAGTTATAGATGCTGGCTCGCACATGGTAAATCTGAACAGGAAGAAAAGCCATCGAGGATCCGAGGAGGTGGTTGTCATGTGTATGCACTATATTACGCAGGGTATATCGGAATATAATACCGTATTACAGGACATAGACTTCTAATGGAAACCATTACTGGCGGACACAGACAGAGGAGGGCCCCTGTGCAAGAACAATATATGGGCCAAGAGCTGCTCATAATGCAAACTTAAAACTAATTTTCTGCCCCCTTTTCTCTTTGACCCCTGAGCGGCTATAACGGTTGTGGCCCGTGTAAATCATATATTGACAGACTTAGCATGGGCACAATATCTCATGTGAATCCTCTAGTTTACCATCATGCTGCTCAATTCTATATTTTACCTATCTTCATTCCATGGACTATTATTAAATAACTATTTCATTCTTTCAAGTTTAGGTTTTACTTCTCACACTTAATCCACGTTCACACTTTCAGTATTTGGTCAGTATTTTACATCAGTATTTGTAAGCCAAAACCAGGAGCGGATGATAAATACAGAAGTGGTGATGTGTTTCTATTCTACTTTTTCTATGATCGTTCCGCTCCTGGTTTTGGCTTACAAATACTGATGTAAAATACTGACCAAATACTGAATGTGTGAATGCGGCCTTAAGTTGATTAATACAGTAAAATCCCTTTAGGCTGCCTTTATACACTATTCAACCACAAAGGAGAGATGCCAGCAATTAAAATAGTTAAAAAAAAATAGTGATATAACAAAATTATATAAAAATCATATGCCGGAAAAATGAACCCAATGGCTATTTGGACAGTCGCATATACAATAAAGCAAAACAAAGAGAACACACATAATGACCTTGTCCAATATCAAGTATTTTTTATTAATAGTATAGATGTAAACAAGGAATAGGAGTTAAAAACAATGCAGAAATATATTCACATATATGCTAAACAAAAAAAGGGCATTATAATCCCGGTGTATCAGCATACAGATATTTAAGTGCAAAAATTAGAAAAAATAAAAAGGAAAAAAGTCATGTGCATATGGACATAATGTCCAAACCAAAGTGCATAGTGCAAGTGCATAAGAGACACAATAAGTGTCAGTATATAATAAAATCACTCAAAAATATCACAGAACCAACCGGTGTGTGTGAATATAGTATGCATATAACCAGGGCGAACAGAATAGCAAGTTAAATAAGGCTAATAAGAGTACAATGCTTACAATCACTTACAGTTAAGGTACTGCCACACTACACAATCCCGCAAAGCGATCTCGTTAGCGTCACATACTAATGAGATCGCTAGCGGGATTGTTTCTATATCGCTAGTAGCTACCTATTTTAGCGATGTCGTTAGGACGCTATCGCGGTTAGCGATCTCCTTAACGACTTTAGCGGTACAAAAGTACCGCTAAATCGCTAAAAAAGGTGCCACACTCAGCGATTAGATACTTACCAGCGGGGCGCCAGCGACGAAAATAGGGTCCGGAACGATTCCAGCGACGAGCGAGATCACAGCAGGAAGCTCGTCGCTGGAAGCTGCCGCACTGAACAACATCGCTAACGGGATCGCTAAATAGTGACGTTTTTTAGCGATCCCGTTAGCGATGTTGTTTAGTGTGGCATACCCTTTAGTATAGCTCCTGGTAACCTGGATAGACGCCCACCCCAACGCGCGTTTTGGCACGTTGCCTGACGAAGGTTATATACATATTATATTCACACACACCGGTTGGTTCTGTGATATTTTTGAGTGATTTTATTAAATACTGACACTTATTGTGTCTCTTATGCACTTGCACTATGCACTTTGGTTTGGACATTCTGTCCTTATGCACATGACTTTTTTCCTTTTTATTTTTTCTAATTTTTGCACTTGAATATCTGTATGCTGATGCACCTGGATTATAATGCCCTTTTTTTGTTAGCATATATGTGAATATATTTCTGCATTGTTTTAACTCCTATTCCTTGTTTACATCTATACTATTAATAAAAAATACTTGATATTGGACTTATGGTCGTTATGTGTGTTCTCTTTGTTTTGCCTTTATACACTGCAAATTTTGCATTTTTAGTGACTTTTTTGGGATTTTTTTTTATTAAGTATTTTTCAGCTGCCAAATGTTTTATTGAGTAACTTTATTAAATGTAATATATTTTAACCTTTTTGTGCAATTGTTTTTCACTTGCATTCTTTAGGTTGATGAATTTCCATTCTCTTCAAAATGCTATGCTCTAAGTATGGCGCTTTTCACCTAAATTGTGATATTTTCTTCCTCCTGTAAAAAAAAATACATGTGTTAATGTGACATGTGTTTTTAGTTGTTTTTTTTTACATTATAACTCACATGAGCTATTAAAGAGTTAAAAAAGAGGCCAAAAATTCAAATACTAAAACACTCTAAATGAACCGATTATGGCAGAAATTACACGTGTAAAAAGCAACTTTTGTATGAGTATTTGGTCCCCCCCCCAAAAAAAAAAACACTAGCAAAAAGTGTGTATGAGCCTAAGGGCAGAGACAGACTGCCGTATAACTCGTGCGAGGATCGCATCGCACTGCATGGACAGGCCTGGCACCTCTCTCGACCTGAGCAAGACAACGTGATGTATTTCTATGCAGCTGTCAAGCTCAAGTCAGGAGAGCCGACAGCCAGTACGAGGTTTACGATCCGATCCTCGCACGAGTTATACGGCAGTCTGTCTCTGCCCTTAGAACTAATCCACATGACCCTATGGCGATCGTATTTGCTCATTCATATTATGGCCATAAGTCCTGATCTGACTTAGGGCATCGTGACTGGAAGCAGTGGCCTCATAAGCATAGATGGGGCCGTTCACATCAGACTGGGACTTAATACAGATGAGAAAATATTATCGCTAAATATTGTGTGAATTATCCCTAAATCCAATATCAATGGGACCTGCCTGATCATGCTGAATTATCAAATGCCCTGGAATGAAGTCATGAATCCTTCTATAAAATTACTTGTAAGGATCGAGAACCTATAGGAAAAAAGGACAAATTATAATGATGGCAAAAATGTGATAAAAATCAATTCAATCGTTGCAGTAAAATACCATAAATAATTAATTATACCTTAGGCCTGGTTCACATGGGTGCATTTTACACTTTGTATACAGACCACAAAGCCGAACCGAACTTATAGACACAAATGAAGCTGTAAGTTCATGCCGGAAGACCTGCAGCCAGTCTGGGCATTGTGCTCCGTGAAATAAGTCCTTTTGACCCCCGACCTTAGAGGGATACATATACTGTATTGTGTATGTAAAGGCAATAAATACTCAATAAACTTTATTTGATAAACAAACGCAAGCACTGTGTGTGTATGTTTAGATTTTGTTTAGTATTGTATTTGTTTTTAACTTTACACTTTAAAGGGTCATAATGGAAATGGTCAGGTCGGAGTCGAAAATCCGATCCCAATGCAAGTCAATGGGGAATACAAGTCGGCAGGGAGTGGAGGACAGAAAACACACCTACAGTTCCCATTTTCAGAGCCGGTGGGTGGCTCAACCAAAGAGCGTTGCCGCGCGGCTTTGAGTGGCGTGGGATTCAAATCCCCCGCCAAAGTCGTGCCGGCACCGCTCATTGGCTGAGCCACCCGCCGGCTCTGCCAATGAGCGGTGCCGCACCGCTTTGGCGGGTGATTTGAATCCCACGCCGCTCAAAGCCGCGCGGCAGCTGTACCGCTGCACATGTCATCTCGTTGCCCACAGTGTATGTCCTTGCTCATTGGTGAAAAAAAGGCAGCTCCCATCAGCTCTCAATTATTAACCTGGCTTAAAGTCACCTTTCAATTGCAAGGTGGCTTTAACCCCTTATTAACCCATTCGCCACCGCTACAGGGCAATGGGAATAGACGGGCAAAGTGCCAGAAAGGGCTAATCTAATTAGAGATTTGCCTTTTCTGGGGTGTCTGGGGGCAGATGTTAGTAGCCAGGGGGGACCACAAAAAAAATGTACCCTCCCTAGGCTATTATTATCTGCCCCCACTTGCTGACTTTGTCTGTCTGGTGGAGAAAATACAGCGGGAGCCCACGCATTTTTTTTCAACAAATTTATACCTTTAATTAACCCCTACATGTCTGCAATTTTGCACACATACACTCATGTAATTGTAAGTTAAAACCATATATCAAACTACATGAAATGACATGGTTAACTGTATGTAAACCATGTTCCATTTCATGTCGGGTCTGTACTTTCACAAAAGCCGGCAATTGAATTAGCGGCTATTACAGTATGTCGAAGTCTATGAACTATATATATATATATATATATATATACATGTCACAATGACATGTATATATATATATATATATATGTGTGTGTTCTATGTGTATATATCTATTCTTTCTTTTGTGATTTAAATACTATTCTTTCGGATCCACTATATGTCAGTTTTGCAAGCCTGCGAGAAATTCTTGCAAGTCGGATGTAAATCGGATGTTACAACTATGATCAGATGCGACTAAATCGCATCTTTCCAGGAAAATCAGATGCCAGATGGATGTCTGTTCTTTATATTTTGGTCCGATAATCGACCGACTAAAATGGTCCGATTTTTTAGACGTTGTGTGTGACTCCAGCCTTAAGTCACATTCTGTCCATTTCCTTTTGATCCTCATTGAGATGGTTCTACTCCCTTGTGAGCCATGCACATAAAAGCCGTCCTCTGCAGCGTGTCCATATCGAACATCACCTGTCTGAATCCTGCTCATATAGGTACTATACACATGATCAGGTTTTTAAATACATCAGTTATGGACTGCTCTGACATGGGTTACCTTGATGTTTAGTAGAGTGACTTAGTATACATTTTTTGCAAAAAAAGTTTCAAGCAAATACCCTGATTTTTTATCATCTTTTTACTAGGACTTGCTGTTTACTTTTTTACAACAGAGTTTTTTATATGTTTGTTCTATTGTGCTTTTCTGTGTTTCAGTTTTTTTTTCCTTCATTGGAGTCCAGCTGTGTTTAATTAATCTGAAAGGACTTGATTTGTAAAGGCACACACCTGTCTATATAAGACCTCACAGCTTGCAGAGCATGTCAGACCAAATGAGAATCATGAGGTCAAAGAAACTGGCCAAGGAGCTCAGAGACAGAATTGTGGCAAGGCACAGATCTGGCCAAGGTTACAAAGAATTTCTGCAGTACTCAAGGTTCCTTAGAGCACAGTGGCCTCCATAATCCTTAAATGGAAGAAGTTTTGGACCACCATAAGTCTTCCTTGACCTGGCAGTCCAGCCAATCTGAGTAATTGTGGAAGAAGAGCCTTGGTGAGAGAGGTAAAGAAGAACCCCAAGATCACTGTGGCTGAGCTCCACAGATGCAGTAGTGAGATGGGAGAAAGTTCCAAAAAGTCAACTATCACTGCAGCCCTCCAGCAGTCGGGCCTTTGTGGCAGAGTGGCCTGACGGAAGCCTCTCCTCAGTGCATGACATATGAAAGCCCGCATAGAGTTTGCTAAAAAACACATGAAGGACTCCCAGACTATGAGAAATAAGATTCTCTGGTCTGATGAGACGAAGATAGAACTTTTTGGTGATAATTCTAAGCGGTATGTGTGGAGAAAACCAGGCACTGCTCATCACCTGCCCAATACAATCCCAACAGTGAGACATGGTGGTGGCAGCATCATGCTATGGGGGTGTTTTTCAGTTGCAGGGACAGGATGACTGGTTGCAATTGAAGGAAACATGAATGCAGCCAAGTACAGAGATATCCTGGATGAAACCTCTTCCAGAGTGCTCTGGACCTCAGACTTGGCCTAAGGTTCACCTTTCAAAAGACAATGACCCTAAGCACACAGCTAAAATAACAAAGGAGAGGCTTCAGAACAACTCTGTGACCATTCTTGATTGGCCCAGCCAGAGCCCTGACCTAAACCCAATTGAGCATCTCTGGAGAGACCTGAAAATGGCTGTCCACCAACATTCACCATCCAACCTGATGGAATTGGAGAGGATCTGCAAGGAAGAATGGCAGAGGATCCCCAAATCCAGGTGTGAAAAACTTGTTGCATCATTCCAAGAAAACTCATGGCTGCACTAGCTCAAAAGGTGCTTCTACTCAACACTAAGGAAAGGGTCTGAATACTTATGACCATGTGACATTTCAGCTTTTCTTTTTAAATAAATTTGCAAAAATTTCTACATTTCTGTTTTTTTTCAGTGAAAATGGGGTGCAGAGTGTTCATTAATAAGAAAAAAAAAACTTTTTTGAATTTACCAAATGGCTGCAATGAAACAGAGAGTGAAAAATTTAAAGGGGTCTGAATACTTTCCGTACCCACTGTAAATCATTGTATGTATTGTAGTTGTCGCTTTAATCTTCTTATGTAGAATCATTATATGAAATATTTTGCTGATCTAAGACCAACTGAACACTAAACCTATAAATTAATTCTAAAAGAATACAGTGCCTTCACTGTTTGTGACTTTACAGCATTTTTTGCTTGTTCCTGAAATGATCAGTTGTAAAAAAAATGCCACAGAAAATACAGGAGTTAAAGGAGGCATGTCATTAGTTTCATGCAGCTGAAATGACTGGCAGAATGCATCAGAGTTTTGCTGCATGATTGCATTGTATGTGGCTTGAAACACAAACCGTATATAATGCTATCTGTGATCAGATGTCAAATTCCAAAGAAATCCACATTTTTTTCTTATATGTAAATGAGCTGTTAAGATCTGTGGGCCGGACACAGATCTTCCTCAGAATCTGTCTCCAGAGATTATTTTAAATAAGGGGAGGAGTTACCAGTGAGAGACATGTAATGACTGTCTGTTTGCTCTCCTGATCTACATGTGTCACACTGGTAACTCCTCCTTTCATTTACAATAACCTCTGGAGGCAGATTCTCAGGAAGATCTATGTCCCTCCCATAGATCTTAACAGCTTGTGTACTGTATAGATCAAGAAAAATGTGGCTTTCTTTGGAATAAGAATTCAGATTACAGATACCAGGATATTATTTTATTCCTATGACCTACAGTTATATGAAAAAGTTTGGGCACCCCTATTAATCTTAAGCTTAATGTTTTATAAAAATTGGTGTTTTTGCAACAGCTACAGTACAGACCAAAAGTTTGGACACACCTTCTCATTCAAAGATTCTTCTGTATTTTCATGACTATGAAAATTGTAGAATCACACTGAAGTCATCAAAACTATGAATTAACACATGTGGAATTAGACATTACACTTTACAAAAAAGTGTGAAACAACTGAAAATATGTCTTATATTCTAGGTTCTTCACAGTAGCCACCTTTTGCTTTGATTACTGCTCCGCACGCAGAAAAGGTGAACGGATGGACTCTACATGCCTAGTTCCCACAGTGAAGCATGGAGGAGGAGGTGTGATGGTGTGGGGGTGCTTTGCTGGTGACACTGTTGGGGATTTATTCAAAATTGAAGGCATACTTAACCAGCATGGCTACCACAGCATCTTGCAGCGGCATTCTATTCCATCAGGTTTGCTTTTAGTTGGACCTTAATTTATTTTTCAACAGGGCAATGACCCCAAACACACCTTCAGGCTGTGTAAGGGCTATTTGACCAAGAAGGAGAGTGTTGGGGTGCTACGCCAGATGACCTGGCCTCCACAGTCACCAGACCTGAACCCAATCGAGATGGTTTGGGGTGAGCTGGACCGCTCATCACTTCAATTTTGAATAAATCCCCAACAGTGTCACCAGCAAAGCACCCCCACACCATCACACCACCTCCTCCATGCTTCACGGTGGGAACTAGGCATGTAGAGTCCATCCGTTCACCTTTTCTGCGTGCAAAGCAGTAATCAAAGTAAAGGTGGCTACTTTGAAGAACCTAGAATTTAAGACATATTTTCAGTTGTTTCACACTTTTTTGTAAAGTGTAATGTATAATTCCACATGTGTTAACATACAAAAAAAGGCTGCACTCAAGCATTCTGAAGCATGACAACATAGAATACATGAAATTTTGAATAGCAATATGGCTTTGGAGTATAAGGAAAAATTTGAGACGCTTAGTATAAACATTTGGCCAAACATTTTAAAGCCCAACAACCATCGTCAAGGTGGTTTCAATTCTGGTGAGTACCTGACCTAATGTGAACATACCTCTATTAGGCTGATATCTGAATTTCTGGGTGAATATGCACCTCTGTCAGTAATGCCTGCATTTATGGATAAAGTAGGGACCTGGTGTAATTAAAATCACCACCTGGTGGGGGCGGAGTGCTCGGTCAGTAAGCTAACATTCAAAAGACAAAAAAATAAAAAAACCTGATTGGCACTTCCAGACTAATGTGAACTAGGTGCAACCAAAAGGGAGCTACCCCCATGTAAAACATGCAAAAAAAGGCTGCACTCAAGCATACTGAAGCATGACAACATAGAATACATGAAATTTTGAATAGCAATATGGCTTTGGAGTATAAGGAAAAATTTGAGACGCTTAGTATAAACATTTGGCCAAACATTTTAAAGCCCACCAACCATCGTCAAGGTGGTCTCAATTCTGGTGAGTCCCTGACCTAATGTGAACATACCTCTATTAGGCTGATATCTGAATTTCTGGGTGAATATGCACCTCTGTCAGTAATGCCTGCATTTATGGGTTAAGTAGGGACCTGGTGTAATTAAAATCACCACCTGGTGGGGGCGGAGCGCTCGGTCAGTAAGCTAACATTCAAAACACAAAAAAACAAAAAAACCTGACTGGCACTTCCAGACTAATGTGAACTAGGTGCAAACCAAAGGGAGTTACCCCCATGTAAACCATACAAAAAAAGGCAGCACTCAAGCATACTGAAGCATGACAACATAGAATACATGAAATTTTGAATAGCAATATGGCTTTGGAGTATAAGGAAAAATTTGAGACGCTTAGTATAAACATTTGGCCAAACATTTTAAAGCCCACCAACCATCGTCAAGGTGGTCTCAATTCTGGTGAGTCCCTGACCTAATGTGAACATACCTCTATTAGGCTGATATCTGAATTTCTGGTGAATATGCACCTCTGTCAGTAATGCCTGCATTTTAGGGTTAAGTAGGACCTGGTGTAATTAAAATCACCACCTGGTGGGGGCGGAGCGCTCGGTCAGTAAGCTAACATTCAAAACACAAAAAAACAAAAAAACCTGACTGGCACTTCCAGACTAATGTGAACTAGGTGCAAACCAAAGGGAGTTACCCCCATGTAAACATACAAAAAAAAGCAGCACTCAAGCATACTGAAGCATGACAACATAGAATACATGAAATTTTGAATAGCAATATGGCTTTGGAGTATAAGGAAAAATTTGAGACGCTTAGTATAAACATTTGGCCAAACATTTTGGTATGTTCACATAGGTCAGGACTCACCAGAATTGAGACCACCTTGACGATGGTTGGTGGCTTTAAAATGTTTGGCCAAATGTTTATACTAAGCGTCTCAAATTTTTCCTTATACTCCAAAGCCATATTGCTATTCAAAATATCATGTATTCTATTTGTCATGCTTCAATATGCTTGAGTGCAGCCTTTTTTTGTATGTTTTACATGGGAAAGCTCCCTTTGGTTTGCACCTAGTTAACATTAGTCTGGAAGTGCCAGTCAGGTTTTTTTGTTTTTTTGTCTTTTGAATGTTAGCTTACTGACCGAGCACTCCGCCCCCACCAGGTGGTGATTTTAATTACACCAGGTCCCTACTTTACCATAAATGCAGGCATTACTGACAGAGGTGCATATTCACCCAGAAATTCAGATATCAGCCTAATAGAGGTAGTTCACATTAGGTCAGGGACTCACCAGAATTGAGACCACCTTGACGATGGTTGGTGGGCTTTAAAATGTTTGGCCAAATGTTTGTACTAAGCGTCTCAAATTTTTCCTTATACTCCAAAGCCATATTGCTATTCAAAATTTCATGTATTCTATGTTGTCATGCTTCAGTATGCTTGAGTGCAGCCTTTTTTTGTATGTTTTACATGGGGTAGCTCCCTTTGGTTTGCACCTAGTTCACATTAGTCTGGAAGTGCCAGTCAGTTTTTATTGTTTTTTGGTCTTTTGAATGTTAGCTTACTGACCGAGCACTCCGCCCCCACCAGGTGGTGATTTTAATTACACCAGGTTCCTACTTTACCCATAAATGCAGGCATTACTGACAGAGGTGCATATTCACCCAGAAATTCAGATATCAACCTAATAGAGGTATATTCACATTAGGTCAGGGACTCACCAGAATTGAGACCACCTTGACGATGGTTGGTGGGCTTTAAAATGTTTGGCCAAATGTTTATACTAAGCGTCTCAAATTTTTCCTTATACTCCAAAGCCATATTGCTATTCAAAATTTCATGTATTCTATGTTGTCATGCTTCAGTATGCTTGAGTGCAGCCTTTTTTTGTATGTTTTACATGGGTGTAGCTCCCTTTGGTTTGCACCTAGTTCACATTAGTCTGGAAGTGCCAGTCAGGTTTTTTGTTTTTTTTGTCTCCACATGTGTTAATTCATAGTTTTGATGACTTCAGTGTGATTCTACAATTTTCATAGTCAAGAAAATACATAGAAAACTAGATCTGAACTGAAAAAGTAAGTTAATGTGTATGCAAAATGTAAATGCATATTAACACATGACCATTACACAGAAAAACAGGCACAAAAAAAACACAAATATCCAAAAATGAAATAAAAAATCTTTTTGCAAAAATGCATGAAGGTAGTAATAATAATAAGGGTATTTAGTAAACATAATTTTGATCAAAATAATGTACAAGCCATCCCGCCACGTCAAGGCAACCCTCTGTGGGACAGTCCCTCTGCCCTTGTTCACATTTAAGTCACTTGACAAGTGAAAGGTTTTCAATATTAGAGTAGGACTGTCCACAGAGGGTTGCCTTGACGTGGCGGGATTTTCAAGAAAATACAGAAGAATCTTTGAATGAGAAGGTGTGTCCAAACTTTTAGTCTGTACTGTATTTCTGTTTGATATATCTAATAACTATTGGACACAGTAATGTGTTGTGTTTTGGTAGCTGAGGAGAATAAGCAAAAACGGCAATACACCAGAGAGGCTGGAACCTATTGGATTGCAGTACGCTGAACTAACCACACAACTAGAGGTAGCCGTGGAGCGTTCCTACGTTGATCCTAGACGCCTCGTCACAGCCTGAGAGATAACTACACCTAAAGGCAGAAAGATGAAAGCTATCTGCCCCGGAGCAGATCCCCAAAGAAAATAGGAAGCCCCCAAACATGTAATGGCGGTTAGACAAGAAGAAGCACGTACACAGACAGAAAATAGAATGAGCAAACGCTGGGGCCAAATCTGTCTAGACAGAAAAGTACAGGAAAGGATACTCACTGCAATCAAAAAAAACCCCTAAAAAATACCAACTCTTCTGATTGCAAAAACACCTGAGATCACACAATCTCTACCACCTAAAATCAGATCTCTGGTGTAACAAAACTAAGCCGCAGCCACTGAAAATACAGGAAAAAGCAAATGAACAAATAACAGTGGCTTCAGATAAACTGAGAGGAGCACAAGCCCCCGGAGGGGACCTGACTGACATCCACAGAAGTGCAGGGAACAATGCAAAAAGCAAGCACAAAAATAAAAGCAGAAAATATCTTATCTGATAGCAGAAGATGCAGGCAAGACTCAGCAAGCTTCCAAATGAACCAGGAACTGTTATGTTTTGGTAGCTGAGGAGAGCAGGAAAAAACGGCAATACACCAGAGAAGTTGGAATCTACTGGATTGCAGTACCCTGACTAACCACCACAACTAAATGCAGCCGTGGAGCGTTCCTACGTTGGTCCTAGACGCCTCGTCACAGCCTGAGAGGCTAACTACACCTAAAGATAGAAAGAGGAAAGCTATCTGCCCCGGAGCAGATCCCCAAAGAACACAGGAAGCCCCCAAACATGTAATGGTGGTTAGACAAGAGGAAATACAGACACAGACAGGAAATAGTATGAGCAAACGCTGGGGCCCAATCTGCCTAGACAGAAAAGGATAGGAAGGATACTTACAGCAATTCAAAAAAACCCTAAAAAAGCCAACGCTACTAATTGCAAAAACACCCGAGATCACACGACCTCTACCACCTAAATTAGTTCTCTGGTGTAACAAAACTAAGCCGCAGCCACAGAAAAAACTGGAAAAGGCAAATGAACAAACAACAGTGGCTCCAGAGGAACAGAGAGGAGCCCAAGCCCCCCGGGGAAGGGGAACCTGGCCAACCTCACAGAAATGCAGAGAAATATGCAAATGGCAAGCACAAAAACAAAAACAGAAAATATCTTATCTGAGAGCAGAAGAAGAGGCAAGACTCAGCAAGCTTCCAAGTGAACCAGGAAACAACGTTGAGACAAGAACAATTGATCACTGGCAACCATGATGGGGGGAACCTCCCTTATATCAAGCCAGTCTGTGATTCCTGATTGCCAATCCTCATTGAATGGTTCAGTACCGTTTGTAACCACCAGAGGGAGCTTCTGCTCAGAATTCATTTCTAAAACATTCATAACAAGGAACCACAATTGAGACAAGAACAATTGATCACCGGCAACCATCATGGGAGGGAACCTCCCTTATATCAGACCAGTCAGCGATCCCAGATTGCCATTCCTCGCTGAAAGGCTCAGTACTGTCTGTAACCACCAGAGGGAGCCTCTGCTCAGAAACCATCTCTAGCACATTCATAACAGTAATGTTTCGGCCTTAAAATGAGGTTTATTGTACTAGCAGAACATGTGCAATCTGCATTCAAACAAAATTTGACAGGTGCATAAGTATGGCCACCCTTATCATTTTCTTGTTTTAAATACTCCTACCTACTTTTTACTGACTTACTAAAGCACTTTTTTTGGTTTTGTAACCTCATTGAGCTTTGAACTTCATAGTCAGGTGTATGCAATCATAGAAAAAGCTACTTAAAGTGGCCACTTGCAAGTTGTTCTCCTGTTTGAATCTCCTCTGAAGAGTGGCATCATTGGCTCCTCAAAACAACTGTCAAATGATCTGAAAACAAAGATTATTCAACGTAGTTGTTCAGGGGAAGGATACAAAAAGCTGTCTCAGAGATTTAACCTGTCAGTTTCCACTGTGAGGAACATAGTAAGGAAATGGAAGAACACAGGGACAGTTCTTGTTAAGGCCAGAAGTGGCAGGCCAAGAAAAACATCAGAAAGGCAGAGAAGAAGAATGGTGAGATCAGTCAAGGACAATCCTCAGACCACCTCCAGAGAGCTGCAGCATCAACTTGCTGCAGATGGTGTCACTGTGCATCGGTCAACTATACAACGCACTTTGCACAAGGAGAAGCTGTATGGGAGAGTGATGCGAAAGAAGCCGTTTCTGCAAGCACGCCACAAACAGAGTCGGCTGAGGTATGCTAAAGCACATTTGGAGAAGCCAATTTCTTTTTGGAAGAAGGTCCTGTGGACTGATAAAACCAAGATTGAGTTGTTTGGTCATACAAAAAGGCGTTATGCATGGCGTCAAAAAAACACAGCATTCCAAGAAAAACACTTGCTACCCACAGTAAAATTTGGTGGAGGTTCCATCATGCTTTGGGGCTGTGTGGCCAATGCCGGCACCGGGAATCTTGTTAAAGTTGAGGGACGCATGGATTCCACTCAGTATCAGCAGATTCTTGACAATAATGTTCAAGAATCAGTGACAAAGTTGAAGTTACGCAGGGGATGGATCTTTCAGCAAGACAATGATCCAAAACACCGCTCCAAATCTACTCAGGCATTCATGCAGAGGAACAATTACAATGTTCTGGAATGGCCATCCCAGTCCTGAATATCATTGAACATCTGTGGGATCATTTGAAGAGGGCTGTCCATGCTCGGCGACCATCAAACTTAACTGAACTGGAATTGTTTTGTAAAGAGGAATGGTCAAAAATACCTTCATCCAGGATCCAGAACTCATTAAAAGCTACAGGAAGCGACTAGAGGCTGTTATTTTTGCAAAAGGAGGATCTACTAAATATTAATGTCACTTTTCTGGTGAGGTGCCCATACTTATGCACCTGTCAAATTTTGTTTGGATGCAGATTGCACATTTTCTGTTAGTACAATAAACCTCATTTCAAGGCAGAAACATTACTGTGTCCAATAGTTATTAGATATATCAAACTGAAATAGCTGTTGCAAAAACACCAATTTTTATAAAACATTAAAGGGAATCTGTCACCCTAAATTGGCGGGATATTTAAATGATGGCAGTCAGGTCAGATGGGCGGTGTTTTGGGTACTTGCCTTAACATGTTGTTTGCCGCTGTCTCCATTATTTCTGGGAATTGTAGTCGTTGCCCTCCATATAACGCGCCTGCGCATTGCAATCTGCGGGCAAAGCATACTGCGCATGCGCAATTCAAGATTGCAATGCGCAGGCGCGTTATATGGAGGGCAACAACTACAATTCCCAGAAATAATGGAGACAGCGGCGAACAACATGTTAAGGCAAGTACCCAAAACACCGCCCTATCTGACCTACTGCCATCATTTAAATATCCCGCCAATTTAGGGTGACATATTCCCTTTAAGCTTAAGATTAATAGGGGTGCCCAAACTTTTTCATATAACTGTACCTGCCCATATAGACAGTTAAGTAGGATTGATCTTACTGACAGATTCTCTTTAAGAGATGGAACATGGATCTCCTGAGACTTACTTATATAGTTCTCAGATTATTTTGTAGTTAGATACAAAAAAAATTCAAAATTAAATAGGTGAAAAGAAATGCTAGGATATTATTTGTGAGAAGTTTTAATTTTTAGTGTTCCGTAAAATTGGACATAAGGGGTAAATAGATGTTAAGGGTCATGACCATCCTATTGTATGGTTGAATGATGTGTGACAGTGATGACTGATCCTAGATATTTTTGTTCAGTATATCATTACATATGAGATCATGAAACCGGGTGGTGTGATATAGAGAACATTTGCTTCAAAAATGTGAAAGTTCCACAACCAGTCACTGCGTAAAACCGTAAAAGATTTAATTCCATCTGCTAGGAAAGAGACGAAATGTAAAATAAATATGTTATCTATTTACATAGAGCTCTGGTTTCTGTTTTCTCTTATTGGCCCTACCATGACGTGATCTCCTGCCAAGTGAGACAGAGCAATGTTTAGTATACGGAGTATCAGGGGTGGTATTGTCTATATGAAATGCTCAACTTTATGTTCTTTTAACTAGAGGTGTAACAGATGGTTCCATTTTCGTCCAAGTAGCAGAGAGCAGTGCCCAATCCGAGTGTAGCCAATCAATCCAACTACTCTGGGGGCAGCTACAAGCTGGGTTCAGAGATGATCTGCCAGCAATCCAGTGAAGACTTCAACTGGATAACATTGGTGTGCACAGAAGTCTATCTGTACAGTCTTGTGTGGTTGTGTCACAGCTAGAGTTGAGCGATACTTTCCGATATCCTAAAGTATCGGAATCGGAATGGTATCGCCGATATCACTAAAATATCGGCGATACCCGATACCGATACCGGAAGTCCCATGTAAGTCTATGGGAACAAAATATCGAAATTAAAAAAAACCCATTCTTGCCTTGTTGGTTAATTGTACATGAAGGAAAACAAGAAAGAGTAATGTAGAATGTATTGGGGAAGGTTGAGGAGACATTAAAGGCATAGATGTTTAACCCAATCAAATGGAATAGCATAAATATTTTTTTTTTTAAAGATGTTCGGATTGACGAAGAAATTGACAATGTTAACGTTTTTTATATTTTGGCAAATATGTATATTACACAACTTCCATGCTCTTCATCTTCACCTTTTTAACTTTTCACACACTTTCTCCTTCATAATCTTCTGCAGCATCATCTTTTTCATCAAATTATTCTTCATCTTCACCTTCTTTATCTTCTTCTTAAACTTCTTGCTATTCATCTTTGTTAACATTACTCATATTCTTCTTATTAAACTATTATTCTTATTCATATTCTGCTTCATCTTCTTCATCATATTCTTATTTGTGACAGAGAATCCTGTACTTGTAATCTGTCAAAGTATGAATTTTTCATCCTTCCGTTCTTGCTGTCACAAAAGATTTAAATTACAACAGTATTTGTCCGTGTTCAGTTTAGCCTGCAGCAGCAGGCATTTTCCAGGGGCACCACGAGGAGGAACGGACTCACCCCCATACACTGCTTAGTCTTCTTCTGCTTAGAATTTAGAGCATATATTTTGCTCTTCATTTTGGTCTTATACTTCATGTTCTTCTGCTTTTAGATCTTCTGCTTATTGTTCTTGTGTCTCTTGTTCCGTATCTTGTATTTGTAGCACAATCTTGTACCAGCTGATGTTACTGGGACACGGTTACTAAGCAGGAGGTACCTGTGCTCCAAAGCACTACCAAGGACCAGCAGACGTTGCTGGAACTCGGATACCGAGATGGAGGCACCTAGGCCAAAGGCACTGTGGAGAACCAGCTGACGGTACTGGAACCCGGAGGGGCAGCAGAAGGAAAAGAGCCAATGGCACAACCGAGGACCAGCTGACGTTACTGGGACACGGTTACTAAGCAGGAGGTACCTGTGCTCCAAAGCACTACCAAGGACCAGCAGACGTTGCTGGAACTCGGATACCGAGATGGAGGCACCTAGGCCAAAGGCACTGCGGAGAACCAGTTGACGGTACTGGAACCCGGACGGGTAGCAGAAGGTACAAGAGCCAATGCAAGTAACGAGGACCAGCTGACTGTGCTGGAACCCGGAGGGGCAGCAGAAGGAAAAGAGCCAATGGCACAACCGAGGACCAGCTGACGTTACTGAACCCCAGTAACACAGGAGCAAGTGTTGACTGTGCTAACAGCACTTCCGAGCAACAACTGGCGGTGTTGGAGCCCAGGGTCAAGGAGGATGTTTAAATACTAGATCAAGTAATTTCCTTGTTACCTGTCAATTTTAAATGTCTATACTTCAAACAAGAGAAAGATAACCTTTACTACCATAAGATGATGATTTCATTTAAACTAATATCTAGATAAATAAAGAATTGACAAACATAAACACATACATTAACATGTTGAACAGCAATGCAAACCACAAAATAAATTAGTTAAGGAATCTGCTATACGGTTGTACATAAAAGCATACAAGTACATATCTGAATCCATTAATGATGGATAAGTAACAGTATGTACACCATTTTTATTGTATAGACAATGAATGTCTGACTTCAAAACATCATCAGCATTACAAGTTATCTGTGATATTACTAAAATGTTCCATTTGCTGAATAATGTCACTAAATATTTTATACAAAATTATACAATTTCCATCATGTAATACTCATAATATGTGGCAATAATCATTTTTATTAACAAACATAACCTTTAAAAAGTGCATAGTGCATAGTGAAAATTGCTATTTATGGCTGACTGTGACTGTCGACTTGGAAGCATGACAACAGATAGATAAGGTATATATAGATGAGACTGCATAGCCACAGATGGTGAATTGCGATGTAATACTGTACCTCAATAAAGTGTGCGTCACTACTACATAATTTTTTTTATATAGCTTTATAAACAGGGTACATGGATGTATGCTTGTGCCTTTGTTTTGACGCACAGACTGCCTTCCTGCTGAGACGCATTGGGTAGTGAACAGTTGTGTGCAGTGTTCACTGCAGTCTCTGCGGAATAACCACACTTAGACCTTATAACTTTTCAGACTTTCTTTATCAATCTACCAAGATGAAGAAGGCAGGGAGTAAGGCACGTGGTCGTGGAGTTTCTTCAGGGAGAGGACGTGGGGATTCTGTGGCTGCTGCGGCCCCAGTGACACAGCATCCACCAGTTTTCCCCGTGAGCGTTCCTTTATGCGCACTTTTGTAGGAGCTCGGAGTACCCCCCTGCTGCGGGAAGAACAAATTGAAGCCGTTGTTGTTTGGATGTCAGCCAATGCATCGACTTCAATTGCTTCCACCTCCTCTCAGGACCACAGCACTGTTGGGCAACCATCTGTCTCTTCACCGCCTGGCAAATTGCCCAGGCAGTCAGAGAGTTCTGTACAGGAGCCAGCTGAGTGTCTGCTTCTGTTCTCAGAATCTATTGGCTTGCAAACAGGGGCCCAGCCAAGCAGCATTCTGTAATGTGAAGAGGGAGTATGCAGTGATGTGCAACAGCTGTGTCTCTCTGAATCTGAAGAGGCGGGTGAGACAGTGCCGATGGTCAGCACACCGCAGAACGCATCTGATGATGATGAGACCCAGGTGCCAGTTTCTGTTGAGCATGGTGCTGGCCAGACCACCCAACAGCAGGTGTTGGAAGAGGGTAGTGGAGATGATGAGGTCCAAGACCCAACATGGCATGAGGAACAGGAAGGTGGGGGGAGCAGCTCAGAGGAATAATAAAAATATTTATTTATATAGCGCCATCATATTCCGCAGCGCTTTACAGTTTAGCCGTTTCAGAACACAAGTCATAAGTAACAACGTTAACAATACAATAATTTAAGCTAAATAAGTCGCCCCTGCTCGTGACAGCTTACAATGTACAATGAGATGGGGGAGATACAAAGTATAGGTGTTTATATACAATGGTGCATTTACAATGATGTTCCAGCCATCTTAAGGGACTGAGGGATGGAGATAGTGAATGGGCTAGAGACACACACACACTTACACAGAATACATAGAATGACTTAGATTAGTGAATGTGATAGGCCGCTCTGAACAAATGTGTTTTGAGGGAGCGCCTGAAACCATGCAAATTGTGGATAGTCCTAATTTCTTGGGTACAGCATTCCAGAGGATTGGCGTAGAGCAGGAGAAGTCTTGGAGTCGGGAGTGGAGGTACGTATTAGTGCAGAGGTTAGTCGAAAGTCGTTTGCAGAGCGCAGCAGTCGGTTAGGCCGATAGATAAAATGAGGGAGGAGATGTAGGAGGGGTGCTGCACTGTGGAGAGCTTTGTGGGTGAGAACCAGTACTTTGGTTGAAAGCTGGGAGAGGCCTAGAGAAATGGTTAGTGATAGAAGGAAGATAGAGGAAGACATTGCCCCAACGGTACAAACAGGAGGGAGATTAGGCTGCAGACTCGGTTGCCTGTAGCCTCCAGTTTGGCACCTGTTCGGAGCAGTTGTCTTCCAAAAGTCAAAACGTGCGCTCCCAGGACTTGCACTGCGTGGTCCTTTTTCACACACTTGCACATGATATTTGCTATGTGAAATGCAAGCTGTGTAATTAAAAATTAAAAATAGCTAAAAGTGTCAGTCACCTCAATACCACAAATATGTGGAAACGTGCGGACAAAGCACGTAGTTGAGTTACAAAGTCACACTAGAGATGTAGGCCAACCTACAGCAGCACCTACATCTTCAGGTTGTGTTGAAGCCTCTTCATCGAGCTCACACACAGCTGGTTATGCTTCCTCACAGGATCGCCATGGAAGAACCTCGGCCACTGTTGTCCAGAGACAAACTGTTATTCCACACACAGCAGCAAGTTCCCTGTCATCCTCACACTCCCAGGCCACAAAACAGCCATCGGTAGCACAGGCATGGGATAAAAGATGGCCATACTCCGCAAACCATGCACGAGCACAGGCTCTGAATGCTGGCATTGCAAAACTCCTGTCCCTTGAAATGCTGTGATTCAGGCTGGTGGAGACAGACAGTTTCCGTAACTGAATATCATTGTCAATCCCACAATACAATGTGCCAAGCCGATTTCATTTCAGCAGGCAAGCCGTCCCTGGTCTGCAAAAGCATGTTGAGGGAAAAATTAAACATGCGCTACTAAAAGCCCTCAGTAGCAAGGTCCACCTGACCACCGATGCGTGGACCAGTACCCATTGTTATGATCTGCTACAACCAGTAAGGAAAGAAGGGAATTCTGTCCCTACAATACAACTAAGCTGAATCCCTACGATGTAACGGGGAACCTGATCCTGCGACCAGACCCGCTAAAGTCCTCATCTAGTGTGAACGAAGACCTATAGTTGCGAGGGAGTAATCCCTACAAGATCTAGGGACTGTGAGAAAAGGTGGACACCTCCTAACATAAATTGTAGCATGGATAATTAAACAGAAAAATAAATACTTTGTGATCCTAACATCAAGCAAAACTGACAGATTAAGGCACCTAAGCACCCGGCTAGCTTAACAGTAGATAATACAATGAAGTCAAGCAAAGCCAGAAGGGCGGAGCCAGACTAAATAGGGAAAAAGGTCATGTGACCAGCAAACTGAAACAAAACCTAACAAGAGGGTTCTAACACCCATGGCCAGGGACAATACCTTTCCCTCACTGCCCATTGGGTCAATGTTGTGCAGCCGGGTACTGATCTTGCGAGTGGCGCTGTACGTGTTCTGCCAACTCCAAGGATTGCAGGAATCAAGTCTGTACACATTGATTCCTCCTCCTATTCCAGTTCCTCAGAATCATCGCTGCAGGAGCCGTCACGGTCTACCTCCACATGGACCCGTGAACGTTTACCTGTTGCGACCGATATGAGCACAGCCGTGTCCAAATGTCAACAGGCCATCCTGAAATTAATTTCCATGGGGAATCTTAGCCACACAGCGCAGGAGCTCTGTAATGCCATAAAGCAGGAGAGCGACGTGTGGTTTTTGGAAGAGAATCTACAGGCAGGCTTGGTAGTGTGTGACAATGGCCGAAATCTGGTGTCAGCTCTGGGCCTTGGGAACCTCACTCACATACCATGTCTGTCATATGTGCTCAACTTGGTCGTGCAGAGTTTTTTGAGGGACTATCCGGATCTTGATGCACTGCTGCACAAGGTCCGCCTAGAGTGCGCTCACTTGCGACGTTCCAGCATGGCCAGATCGCTGATTGCAGCTCTGCAACGCAGATTTCACCTTCATGAACATCGCATCATATGTGACGTACCCACCAGGTGGAATTCCTCGTTACATATGTTGGAGCGGTTGTGTGAGCAGCAGCCAACAGTAATGGAGTATCAGCTGCATCAGGCGCAGTCAACTCGCAATTTGCGCCGTTCACACTTCACCACTACTGAGTGGGCCTCTATAAATAAGAATAATAATATTATTATTTATATGCGCCATAATATTCCGCAGTGCTTTACAGTTTAACAGTTTCAAAACACGAGTCATAAGTAACAACGTTAACAATACAATAATTAAAGCAAAATCAGCCGCCCCTGCTGGTGAAAGCTTACAATCTACAATGAGGTGTGGGAGATACAAATACAGGTGTTTATATACAATGGTGTTTTTACAATGATGGTCCAGCCATTTTAAGGAAGTGAGGGATGCATGGAGATAGTGAATGGGCTACACACACAGAATTACACATAGAATGACTTTGATTAGTGAATGTGATAGGCCACTGTGAACAAATGTGTTTTGAGGGAGCGCCTGAAACCATCCAAATTGCGGATAGTCCTAATTTCTTGGGGTAGAGCATTCCAGAGGATTGGCGCAGCGCGGGTGAAGTCTTGGAGTTGGGAGTGGGAGGTACGGATTAGTGCAGAGGTTAGTCGAAGGTCGTTTGCAGAGTGCAGCAGTCGGTTAGGCCGATAAATATAAAAAGGGAGGAGATGTAGGGGGGTGCTGCGCTGTGGAGAGCTTTGTTGGTGAGAACCAGTAATTAGAATTGGATCCTATAATGAATGGCAGCCACTGCCAGTGTAATGAGTGGCGAATAACTCTATGAAGGATATCTGCCACGTTTTGCGTGCGTTTGATGAGTCAACGCGGATGGCGAGTGCAGATGATGCACTAGTCAGCCTGACTGTCCCCCTTATCTGCCTGCTTCAAAAAACACTGCAAGCACTAAGGCATGAGGTTTTGGAAGAGGTGGAGGATGAGGAGTCACAAATTCCATCACCTTCTGGACAGTCAGCGCAACGTGGTTTCCTCACAAAGGCTGGAGGACTTTCAAAGTACCATGCTGTATCAACAATTGAACCTCCAGAGTCGCTGTCTATATTTTCATAACCATTACAAACTTTTAATGTATTTACAAAGCACATAATGTACATTTTTTGTCTATCCTTTTGTAATGGTATTGTGTTTCCATAAACTGATGTTACAGAATTATGATACAAAGTTTTTAAATTTTGAGTTTTAAATTTTGTAAATTTATATGTATTTGAAGGACTTTGTGAGGAGGATGAGGAGGAGTCAATGGAGGAGGAAGACATCGCTCCAGAGGAGGTAGACAATGCTCTAGTCAGTATGTAGACCAAGGGTGGGGTGATGCACAGCAGGCGGAGATGACGCCTCTTGCAGGGGACAACGTTTCTTGGCCAGTTGGGAGTCTGCAGCACATGGTTGATTTCATGCTGCAGTGGCTGAGAAACGACCGCCGCATCGAACACATTCACACCACGTCTGATTATTGGGTGTACACCCTCCTAGACCCTCGCTACCGGGACAACTTACAAAGCCTCATCACACCGTTGAACCGGAGCGTAAAATGCGGAAGTACCAAGACACACTGGTGCAATCCATAATGTTCTCCATTCCAGCCGAGAGCACTGCTGCTGCTACTGATTTACAAAGCAGCTCTGTGCGTCGAGGCAGTGGAGACAGCTCTGCAACAAGAGGGAGCACAAGCAGCGCCTCTGCACAGGGCAAGAACAGTATGTTCCAAATGTGTCGAAGTTTTGTGGCAGCGCCACCAATGTCTACACCATCCGAGACGGCTCCAGTCAGCAGGAGGCAACATTTCCGTAAGATGGTTACAGACTACATGTCTTGCCCTCTCAGTGTACTCTCAGATGGCTCTTCCCCATTCAAGTTTTGTGTCTCTAAGCTGGATACATGGCCAGAGCTTAGCCAGTATGCATTGGAGGTGCTGGCTTGATCTGCTGCCAGTGTATTATCGGAGCGCGTCTTTACTGCTGCAGGTGGTGTACTAACAGACCGTTGCATGCGACTATCCTACGATAATGTAGAACGGCTTACTTTTCTGAAAATGAACTAGGCATGGATCTCGCCTGAATTTGCCTGTCCGGTTTCAGATTAACTAACTGGTTGGCAACGTTTTCCATGTCTCCTGTTATGTTCATCTTTCTACCACCTGAGCTATACTCCCTGGGCTACAACACTGCCAGTTGCTGCTCAGAAGTGTCGTGTCCACAGACCAATACACAAGCTATAGTGATAGTGGGGTTCAGTAACGCCTGCTGTTCCCCTGCTGTGTGTCCGGCAAAAATTACTGCTACCTAGCTACACATGTTTAAAAAAACATGACATGTTAAAGTGGCTAGTGCTACACATAGATATCAGGCTACACCCTTATTTCTAAGCTGTAAACAAGTGAAACGTCAAATTTAAAACCATTCAATGATTAGTGTTGGTAACAAATCTGTAACTAAATAATTGTGACATATTATGGCAGATATCCACATGTCTAACACAAATGCTAACACAAAAGCATACTTTTGCTATAGGGTACTGATGGTGAACCTTCTCACTCCATAACTTTGACCAATCCAACTCACATCATGCCTCAAAAGCTGCAATGTTGGAAGTGCATAATGTGGGTTGAACTTTGACAACAGCTGCAGTGCGAAGGTTATCCTTCTGTGTTCTTGGCTTTTAAATAAAAGCATACAAGTAAATATAATAATACATTGTTGATTAAGGGACATGATGTACACCTGTAATATTGTGCAAACAATGGATGTAGGACTATTCCTCTTCAACATTACTTATATTTGTGTCATTTGAAAAAATACATATTTTAGTTAAAAATTAAAAACCCATGTTCAGTAGCTGTGAAAGGCCCGTTTGTGTACTTCTATAGTGTTTGCAACCAATGTATTGTATACGGATGGAAGCGCGTCACACTAATAGATTAGATTTATTTTAAATGGAATGTAGCAGAACCAATTGGAGATAAATGAAAAGGATGAGCCACTGAGACACGCTCAGCAGAGTACAAGCAGCAGTGCTTGAACAAGTAACTGGAGCGTGATGTGCACTCAAAAAAGTAAAAAACACAGACTGAAGTGAACACTGAAACACAACTGTCCACAATCTGTGAAAGGCTACTCCTTTGTGTACTTCTATAGTGTTTGCAACCAATGTATTGTATACGGATGGAAGCGCGTCACACTAATAGATTAGATTTATTTTAAATGGAATGTAGCAGAACCAATTGGAGATAAATGAAAAGGATGAGCCACTGAGACACGCTCAGCAGAGTACAAGCAGCAGTGCTTGAACAAGTAACTGGAGCGTGATCTGCACTCAAAAAAGTAAAAAACACAGACTGAAGTGAACACTGAAACACAACTGTCCACAATCTGTGAAAGGCTACTCCTTTGTGTACTTCTATAGTGTTTGCAACCAATGTATTGTATACGGATGGAAGCGCGTCACACTAATAGATTAGATTTATTTTAAATGGAATGTAGCAGAACCAATTGGAGATAAATGAAAAGGATGAGCCACTGAGACACGCTCAGCAGAGTACAAGCAGCAGTGCTTGAACAAGTAACTGGAGCGTGATGTGCACTCAAAAAAGTAAAAAACACAGACTGAAGTGAACACTGAAACACAACTGTCCACAATCTGTGAAAGGCTACTCCTTTGTGTACTTCTATAGTGTTTGCAACCAATGTATTGTATACGGATGGAAGCGCGTCACACTAATAGATTAGATTATTTTAAATGGAATGTAGCAGAACCAATTGGAGATAAATGAAAAGGATGAGCCACTGAGACACGCTCAGCAGAGTACAAGCAGCAGTGCTTGAACAAGTAACTGGAGCATGATGTGCACTCAAAAAAGTAAAAAACACAGACTGAAGTGAACACTGAAACACAAACTGTCCACAATCTGTGAAAGGCTACTCCTTTGTGTACTTCTATAGTGTTTGCAACCAATGTATTGTATACGGATGGAAGCGCGTCACACTAATAGATTAGATTTATTTTAAATGGAATGTAGCAGAACCAATTGGAGATAAATGAAAAGGATGAGCCACTGAGACACGCTCAGCAGAGTACAAGCAGCAGTGCTTGAACAAGTAACTGGAGCGTGATCTGCACTCAAAAAAGTAAAAAACACAGACTGAAGTGAACACTGAAACACAACTGTCCACAATCTGTGAAAGGCTACTCCTTTGTGTACTTCTATAGTGTTTGCAACCAATGTATTGTATACGGATGGAAGCGCGTCACACTAATAGATTAGATTTATTTTAAATGGAATGTAGCAGAACCAATTGGAGATAAATGAAAAGGATGAGCCACTGAGACACGCTCAGCAGAGTACAAGCAGCAGTGCTTGAACAAGTAACTGGAGCGTGATGTGCACTCAAAAAAGTAAAAAACACAGACTGAAGTGAACACTGAAACACAACTGTCCACAATCTGTGAAAGGCTACCTTTGTGTACTTCTATAGTGTTTGCAACCAATGTATTGTATACGGATGGAAGCGACGTCACACTAATAGATTAGATTTTTTTTAAATGTGAATGTAGCAGAACCAATTGGAGATAAATGAAAAGGATGAGCCACTGAACAACGCTCAGCAGAGTACAGCAGCAGATGCTTGAACAAGTAACTGGAGCTGATGTGCACTACAAAAAGTAAAAATCACAGACTGAATGACACTGAAACACAACTGTCCACAATCTGGAAAGCTACTCCTTTGTGTACTTCTATAGTGTTTGCAACCAATGTATTGTATACGGATGGAAGCGCGTCACACTAATAGATTAGATTTATTTTAAATGGAATGTAGCAGAACCAATTGGAGATAAATGAAAAGGATGAGCCACTGAGACACGCTCAGCAGAGTACAAGCAGCAGTGCTTGAACAAGTAACTGGAGCGTGATCTGCACTCAAAAAAGTAAAAAACACAGACTGAAGTGAACACTGAAACACAACTGTCCACAATCTGTGAAAGGCTACTCCTTTGTGTACTTCTATAGTGTTTGCAACCAATGTATTGTATACGGATGGAAGCGCGTCACACTAATAGATTAGATTTATTTTAAATGGAATGTAGCAGAACCAATTGGAGATAAATGAAAAGGATGAGCCACTGAGACACGCTCAGCAGAGTACAAGCAGCAGTGCTTGAACAAGTAACTGGAGCGTGATGTGCACTCAAAAAAGTAAAAAACACAGACTGAAGTGAACACTGAAACACAACTGTCCACAATCTGTGAAAGGCTACTCCTTTGTGTACTTCTATAGTGTTTGCAACCAATGTATTGTATACGGATGGAAGCGCGTCACACTAATAGATTAGATTTATTTTAAATGGAATGTAGCAGAACCAATTGGAGATAAATGAAAAGGATGAGCCACTGAGACACGCTCAGCAGAGTACAAGCAGCAGTGCTTGAACAAGTAACTGGAGCGTGATGTGCACTCAAAAAAAAAAACACAGACTGAAGTGAACACTGAAACACAACTGTCCACAATCTGTGAAAGGCTACTCCTTTGTGTACTTCTATAGTGTTTGCAACCAATGTATTGTATACGGATGGAAGCGCGTCACACTAATAGATTAGATTTATTTTAAATGGAATGTAGCAGAACCAATTGGAGATAAATGAAAAGGATGAGCCACTGAGACACGCTCAGCAGAGTACAAGCAGCAGTGCTTGAACAAGTAACTGGAGCGTGATGTGCACTCAAAAAAGTAAAAAACACAGACTGAAGTGAACACTGAAACACAACTGTCCACAATCTGTGAAAGGCTACTCCTTTGTGTACTTCTATAGTGTTTGCAACCAATGTATTGTATACGGATGGAAGCGCGTCACACTAATAGATTAGATTTATTTTAAATGGAATGTAGCAGAACCAATTGGAGATAAATGAAAAGGATGAGCCACTGAGACACGCTCAGCAGAGTACAAGCAGCAGTGCTTGAACAAGTAACTGGAGCGTGATCTGCACTCAAAAAAGTAAAAAACACAGACTGAAGTGAACACTGAAACACAACTGTCCACAATCTGTGAAAGGCTACTCCTTTGTGTACTTCTATAGTGTTTGCAACCAATGTATTGTATACGGATGGAAGCGCGTCACACTAATAGATTAGATTTATTTTAAATGGAATGTAGCAGAACCAATTGGAGATAAATGAAAAGGATGAGCCACTGAGACACGCTCAGCAGAGTACAAGCAGCAGTGCTTGAACAAGTAACTGGAGCGTGATGTGCACTCAAAAAAGTAAAAAACACAGACTGAAGTGAACACTGAAACACAACTGTCCACAATCTGTGAAAGGCTACTCCTTTGTGTACTTCTATAGTGTTTGAAACCCAATGTATTGTATACGGATGGAAGCGCGTCACACTAATAGATTAGATTTATTTTAAATGGAATGTAGCAGAACCAATTGGAGATAAATGAAAAGGATGAGCCACTGAGACACGCTCAGCAGAGTACAAGCAGCAGTGCTTGAACAAGTAACTGGAGCATGATGTGCACTCAAAAAAGTAAAAAACACAGACTGAAGTGAACACTGAAACACAACTGTCCACAATCTGTGAAAGGCTACTCCTTTGTGTACTTCTATAGTGTTTGCAACCAATGTATTGTATACGGATGGAAGCGCGTCACACTAATAGATTAGATTTATTTTAAATGGAATGTAGCAGAACCAATTGGAGATAAATGAAAAGGATGAGCCACTGAGACACGCTCAGCAGAGTACAAGCAGCAGTGCTTGAACAAGTAACTGGAGCGTGATCTGCACTCAAAAAAGTAAAAAACACAGACTGAAGTGAACACTGAAACACAACTGTCCACAATCTGTGAAAGGCTACTCCTTTGTGTACTTCTATAGTGTTTGCAACCAATGTATTGTATACGGATGGAAGCGCGTCACACTAATAGATTAGATTTATTTTAAATGGAATGTAGCAGAACCAATTGGAGATAAATGAAAAGGATGAGCCACTGAGACACGCTCAGCAGAGTACAAGCAGCAGTGCTTGAACAAGTAACTGGAGCGTGATGTGCACTCAAAAAAGTAAAAAACACAGACTGAAGTGAACACTGAAACACAACTGTCCACAATCTGTGAAAAGCTCCTTTCTGTACTTCTATAGTGTTTGCAACCAATGTATTGTATACGGATGGAAGCACGTCACACTAATAGATTTGATTTTTTTCTAATATAATGGAGCTGCACCAATTCCACTAAATAAAAAAAAAAAGAAAAAAAAAAAGTGACACGTGCAGATGCCTACAAACAGCGGTGGATGCAGAGCAAACTGCAGCGTCACCTGCACTGTCACACACACACACCTTGCACAGAGCTGTTAAAACAACACTGGCAAAATGAAGCTTTACACAGCGGTTGGTAAACTAGCCTGCCTCAAGCACAGTAGTAACACAAAATCGCAATATCTAACTGTCCCTCAGAGTCAGCACAGCAGCGTTCTGTCCCTAACTGAGTTCACAGCACAGTGACGCTAAAATGGCTGCGGCGCCTTTTATAGTGCATTCTGACATCATTTCAGCAGCCAATCACAGCCATGCCATTAGTTAAGATGACCGCATCATTACAGGATGTGCCCACACTTCGTAGGATTCCTCATTGGCTGACTAAAATCACATTGCCTCTCAAAGAATTATGGGAACTTCCGATTCCGGTATACGATATTGAAAAAGTATCGGAATTAAGTATCGGAATTCCGATAACGCGAATATCGGCCGATACCCGATACTTGCGGTATCGGAATGCTCAACACTAGTCACAGCAGCTCTAAGTATGTGTCACCCAACAAACAATTCATGGGGCCTAGAGACTTGCATCTGCTGTTCCAAGTGTCTACATTACTAGAGATGTATAATTTTATCGCACACTCAAAGGTAAATATGAAAATTTATTGTGAACACAATAAATTTTTATATTTACCTTTATGAGTGTGCGGTAAAATTATACATTACTAGTGTTTGGACCTATTGGCCCATTGTACCAGCACCTCTCATCACTAAGACTAGAGTGCACGCCAATTATCTTTTACATTACTAGAGAAGTGCTGAGATTATTTTATTATTAAATTTTACTCTATATGCATTAGGAGCAAATAGGAATGACCAAGACTTTGACAAATCCATCATATGAGATAGCGAATATCGACAATCAAAATCAGAGGCATCAATAAAACCTCCAAAACTGTACCCTAGAGAGTTACAGTATGATAATAGCAATATAGCCCTACAGATATTTTATACCCTGGAGTTTTACAGTGTCACCAATACTGTGTCCCAGAGATATACACTACCCTGGAGAAAAGACATATACAGGCAGTGGCGTAATTAGAGTCCTATAGACGCCGCTGAAAAATTTAACCTTCATCCTGTAATTATGTCCTACATTCTAGCCCCATCCTGTAATAATATCCTCCATCCTTGGCCCCTTCCTGTAATAATGTCCTCAATCCTGTCATCCATCCTCTAATAAAGTCCCCCCATCCTCTAATTATGTACTTCATCCCGGCCCCTTCCTGTAATAATGTCCCCATCTTGGCTGTATCTTGTAATAATATCCTCATCCTGAGCACCTTCTTGTAATAATGTGCCCTGTCCTGAACCTCTTATTGTAATAATATCCTCAGTCCTGGGCCTTCTTTTAATAATGACCCTATCCTGAGTCCTATCCCGTAATAATGTCTCCCATCTTAAAATAATGTCCCCTGTCATGCCTCCCATCCTGTAATAACGTCCCTTGTCCTCCTGGCCCCCATCTTATAACAATATTCCCTGTCCTGGGCCGCTTCCTGTAATAATAATGTAATAAAACTTGGCACTCAGCTTGGTATTTAGATGAGAAGATTTAATATAAGCCAGGAGTAGTACATCTGTTAAACGTTTCGGTCATACAGTGACCTTCCTCAGTTTACTAAAGATATATATACATGTATAAGTAAATTACATTATATCAATAGACTGTGTATGCTGCCTATTGACCCCGTCGGATATGACACAGGATGTGATTGATTTCATCCTTAGACTTCTCTCTTTAGTTCTTACCCCAAATTTTTTTCATGTTTTGTAGATTCCATTTACCTCCAGGTAAAAGGTACAGCGTCGGGCTCGAATGTAGCCTCTCCATACGCCAATAGCTACATGGCAGCATTCGAAGAAGAGATAGTTTACACCAACCCTCTCTTCCCATCCTATGCCATCGTATGGAAACGCTACATAGCCAATGTTTTTAGTATTTCGTCTGGTTCATCCGATACTTTTGATGTTTTGAATACTGCCTGGCTGGGTCTCAATTTCACAATGATGAGAGATGAACAGGAGGTGAACTTTTTAGACACTCTTGTGTACAAGGACGTCAGAGGGTTGTTAACCACTGACCTTTACACGAAGCCCACAGATCAGAATAATTTGCTACATTTTCAGAGTTCTCATCCCATATCTATCAAGAAATCCATCCCTAATTCCCAATTTCAAAGGTTCCACAGGATCATGACAGACATAACCCGACGTACACAAAGACTTTTGGAGATGCGTTCCAGGTTCGAGGAAGAGGATATCCATAAAGCCTGCTCAATAATTCCATGCATCCTACTGTATCCACACGCCCAAAGACAGGGAGCTGCATTCCATTTGTCCATACATTCCATCCGTATGCGTACATCCTACGCTAGACCATAAGGAGACACTGGAACATCCTGCAGGTGGCTCACCCAGATATTCTGGAATTCTGTAATCCCTTCTTACCCTGTTTTAATAGGGCCCCCAATATTAGAGATATCCTGGTTAGGGCGGTCATAGGTACATCTAAACAAGTATCCACCCAACGGTTTCTACAAACCCCAAAAAACAGCACTTTTCCCTGCCTTCAGTGCAATCACTGCAGCAACGTACTGGTGTCTTCTACCACCAACACTCCGGCAAAAGGTATACCATCAGGGATTTTTCTACGTGTGACACCACCTTTATGGTGTACTTAATTAAGTGCCAATGTGGCCTACTGTATATAGGCGAGACCACTCAACCCATCAAGGATAGGATTTCAAAACATAAATCACCATCCATTGTAAGAATCTTCTCTTGCCTCTACCCTTTCGTTTTAACTCGGCTGGACATAGCATCTCCCAACTCAAATTTCAGGTCATAGAACATACACAGTCTATGAGCAGTCTATTGATACAATGCCATTTACTTATATATATATATATATATATATCATATTATATTATATATGTTTATATTGTTTTAGTACACAGGGAAGGTCGCTGCACGACCAAAACATTTAACAGGTGTAGTACTCCTGGATTATATTAAATCTTCTCATCTAAATACCAAGCTGAGTTCCAAGTTTTATTACATTATATTCACTGGTTTGGGACCCTACTTGAGCACCTGCACTGTTGTGCCACGGTTTTCTCACCATCACTTTCCTGTAATAATGTCCCCTGTCCTGAGCCTCTTGTAATAATATCCCCAGTCTTGGGCCTTTCTTGTAATAATGTTCCCTTTCCTGCCCTCCAGGGCCCAACCCAAGACTACCCAAAACTGAGTGTGAATGAGTTTACCTTAACTTTGCCTTTTTTGGAAATGTCTAATTTTGCCAATTTTTTTTTTAAAGAAGTTGGGAAAGTTCCTGCAAATTGTGACTTGTGGCAAATTTGCTCTATGTTATGTATGACCTTGGCAATCTCCATTTCCCTAAAAAGTGGAAAGGTACTGTAGAACAACATCCTAGTAGCTACAAAGCACCATTTTCTTTCAAATACTCTCTGACTCTCTCTTTAATGGGGTGGTCTGGAACTAAAATATTGATCACCTATCTATTCTGTTATTTCTAAACACTGTTTTTCGGTGATTACTTTGTATCTCCGTTCATACTGCACCCAGACACACAAATGATACACCATTTGAAAGGTAAACTTGCCCCCTTCAGCAAGAAAATAGGCAAACAAACCACACATTCACGATTTGATCACAAAATACAGTTTAAACATTAATTTTCATTAACCTGCAGTAAGGATAAATGACCTGCAGTTGGCACCACACTACCCCAAAGCACACTACCACAAAACTGCTTACAGACATGACAAACAAATCCAAACATTTGCCTTGGGGCTTTCCAGCTTGCCGAACTGCTTGCCCAGCCTATTTCAACCAAATTGGAAAATTGCAAACTTCCCTGCAGGTGAGTCAATATGCAAACACATTTGTAAATATGCACTGCCTATTGAATTGCACACTTGCTCCGTTCATACTCCACCCACACAAATTATATACCATTTGAAAGGTCAAATGACCTGCAGGTGGCAGCATACTACCCCAAAGCTGCTTACAGACATCACAAACAAATCCAAACATTTGCCTTGGGGTCTTTCTAGCTTGCCCAAGTGCTTGCCCAGCCTATTTCAGGCACATTGGAGGATTGCACACTTCACTGCAGGTGAGTCACATATGCAAACACATTTGTAAACATGCACTGCTTTTTCACTGATTACTTTGCCCCCACACACAAATGATACACCATTTGAAAGGTAAACTTGCTCCCTTCAGCAAGAAAAGAGCCAAACAAATCACAATTTCACGATTTTATCTCTAAAGACAGTTTAAACATTCATTTTAATAAACCTGCAGAAAGAAACAATGACTTGCAGGTGGCACCTCAACAGGAAGACATTTTTTGGCCTCAACTTATCAAACAAATTTATTGTATTACCAAGCTACATATATAAATACCTGTCTGTGTTCATCATCTCATGAAACACATTTACAGTTAGGTCCATAAATATTTGGACAGAGACAACATTTATCTAATTTTGGTTCTAGACATTACCACAATGAATTTGAAACAAAACAATTCAGATGCAGTTGAAGTTCAGACTTTCAGCTTTCATTTGAGGGTATCCACATTAAAATTGGATGAAGGGTTTAGGAGTTTCAGCTCCTTAACATGTGCCACCCTGTTTTTAAAGGGACCAAAAGTAATTGGACAAATGACTCCAAGGCTATTTCATGGACAGGTGTGGGCAATCCCTTTGTTATGTCATTCTCAATTAAGCAGATGAAAGGGCCGGAGTTGATTTGAGGTGTGGTGTTTGTATTTGGAAGGTTTTGCTGTGAAGGAAACATGTGGTCACAGGAGCTCTCCATGCAGGTGAAACAAGCCATCCTTAAGCTGCAAGAACAGAAAAAAAACCCATCCAAGAAATTGCTACAACATTAGAAGTGGCAAAATCTACAATTTGGTACATCCTGAGAAAGAAAGAAAGCACTGGTGAACTCATCAATCCAAAAAGACCTGGGAGCCCACGGAAGACAACAGTGGTGGATGATCGCCGCATACTTTCTTTGGTGAAGAAGAACCCGTTCACAACATCAACTGAAGTCCAGAACACTCTCAGTGAAGTAGGTGTATCTGTCTCTAAGTCAACAGTAAAGAGAAGACTCCATGAAAGTAAATACAAAGGGTTCACATCTAGATGCAAACCATTCATCAATTCCAAAAATAGACAGGCCAGAGTTAAATTTGCTGAAAAACACCTCCAGAAGCCAGCTCAGTTCTGGAAAAGTATTCTATGGACAGATGAGACAAAGATCAACCTGTACCAGAATGATGGGAAGCCAAAAGTTTGGAGAAGAAAGGGAACGGCACATGATCCAAGGCACACCACATCCTCTGTAAAACATGGTGGAGGCAACGTGATGGCATGGCCATGCATGGCTTTCAATGGCACTGGGTCACTTGTGTTTATTGATGACATAACAGCAGACAAGAGTAGCCGGATGAATTCTGAAGTGTACGGGATATACTTTCAGCAATTCAGCAAATGCGCAAACTTATGGACGGCGCTTCATGTACAGATGGATAATGACCCAAGCATACGCCAAAGCTACACAGGAGTTCATGAGTGCAAAAAGTGGACATTCTTCAATGGCCAAGTCAATCACCAGATCTTAACCCAATTGAGCATGCATTTCACTTGCTCAAATCCAGACTTAAGAGGGAAAGACCCACAAACAAGCAAGACCTGAAGGCTGCGGCTGTAAAGGCCTGGCAAAGCATTAAGAAGGAGGAAACCCAGCGTTTGGTGATGTCCATGGGTTCCAGACTTAAGGCAGTGATTGCCTCCAAAGGATTTGCCACAAAATTTTGAAAATAAAAATATTTTGTTTGGGTTATGTTTATTTGTCCAATTACTTTTGACCTCCTAAAATGTGGAGTGTTTGTAAAGAAATGTGTACAATTCCTACATTTTCTAACACATATTTTTGTTCAAACCTTCAAATTAAACGTTACAATCTGCACTTGAATTCTGTTGTAGAGGTTTCATTTCAAATCCAATGTGGTGGCATGCAGAGCCCAACTCGCGAAAATTGTGTCACTGTCCAAATATTTCTGGCCCTGACTGTACATTTGACCAGCTTGCTTTTTCTGAAATTGCCTGTGCCCACGACGACCAATGTGCGAAAATTTCGCATGGGCCAAGCTAGTCTGTATAAAAAGTCATCCATATGAGATTGGTGGGTGTCAAACATTTGGCACCCCCACTGATCAGCTGAGATCTGCTCCGTTAGCGACTGAATATAATTAATGTACAGGCCAGGCAGAACACTGCTGCTCCGTACATTGTTTATTGGTCGCTGTTGCAGTTTCTCTCCCATTCTAGTAAGCACATAGCCGATTAGCGGGGGTGCTGTTTGTTGGACTCCAATCGACTTCGTATTAATAGCCTTTTCAACCCTTTTAGTGAATAAAACATTTTTAATGCCCCTTTGTTATCTAAACACTTTGCCAGTGCAAGCATGAATGCATTTGTCTTAGGTAACCTACTTTCCGTTGGATGCAGGAAGCTGAATTTTTTTTCCATCTGGCACATATCATAACAAATTATATTAATTTGAAGTCAATGCCAGTGTGACATTTGATCCTAAATTTTCTAAATGTGCAGGATATTCAGGTATAGGTTGATTTTGTTTAGCCTCTGGTATAAACATTGAATTTTAGCTCATCTCCCTACATACATATACCTATATTGTAGAATGATTTTTCCTTATGTTGCGAATTATAGGAATTCGCAGTTCTATGGCCATATAAACCGTCAACTTTGCAGTTGAAGGTGACTTCAGATATTCTTAATTTACAATAGTAGGTATTATATATTGCAGCTCCAGTGACTGGCACATTCTAACATCAGAATACCAATTTTATTATAACTAGGCTAAAACTAAATTTGCTTCAAAAATCCCCTATTTACAGATAGATGCTTTGGTGCTTTTGCAAAGTGACTTACGTATCAGCTTCTCTATAGAGATAAGGAAATCTTAAATAATGATCTTTTGTTTTGCTATAGATGTCAGACCTGGTAAATTGATCCTACCATTTGGTCTGTCTCATTGAGGTCTTAAGCTCAAGGTTATGTTTCTCTGATATGAGGGCAGAGATGGGGCTTGGATGCTTGTAGAAGGGTATGGGCTGTACTGTCGCGTTCCTGCTCATGAAGACAGCAATGGCATCATGTGTACAGTGTCATGTGAATTTACATGTATTGTGATGTGGTAAAGTACAGTGTACAAGTAAGGTAAAGAGTTAATGCACAATTTGAGTAGTGTATAGTGCAGGGTAAGCACAGGATAAGACATTGACTAAGATTAGGATATCGGGTAGTAATAAATAGGGCAGAACAGATAGTGACTGTAGATAAACTAGGACTGAGCCAGTTAATGTTTGGGACTAGCCCACATTGGGAGTGGGATAGTGCCATTAAAAAGGAGATTACCTCCTGAAAGAGATCAGTTTGTGAGTTTGTTGGTAACAGTGACAAGTTCAAAGAGCAGTGGACTGATAGAACAAGGAGTACATATTGCTCTGGGCGGTATGAGGTCTTACAAGACTCCCTACAAACATTCCTGGAACGTCCGGAGCCTAATGCTTGAAACAGATACTAAGGAGAACACATTAACCACTTCCGTACAGAGGAAGATGGAAGTGGAACCGCGTAAGGGAAAGGTAACGGATCTCAGGTATACTGCGGGACTGAACAGGAAATCCCCGGGAATTAGAGGATCAGTGGATATGGGGATAGTTCAGGAAGAATGGAGAGTTAAGTGGGAAATGTACTGTATTACTGAAACAAGAAATGAAGGGTGCTTTGACCATTACTGCATGATACAATCTGATGTACATGAACTGTCCAGTCAACTTTTGTGTGTTGAAATGAACCGGGTGTCCCCTGAGTTGTGTGTGGCTGCTCCCAAATACGGTGAATTGAAGACAGCGGAGGCATGTGGCCTACAAGTGAGTGTACCGCACCCTACAGTAGACAGCACACTGGGATGCAATTTTCCTGTAAGGTGCCAGGGTGTCATGGAGCAGAAACTCGACTACAGCTACCGCCACAAGATCCACAAGATAGGGGATAACCTTTAGATCACCGTGGCCCCCACCGATCCCAAGAACCAGGACTCTCAGAGTCCTGGATGAATGAAGCAGAGGTCAATCATGTGCACTACCGCTGCATTCATTCTTAACGGAAGCGCCAGAGAATGCTGAGGGCAGCGCTCGGCTGACATTCTGCACTCCTACTAGAATGAATGGAGTGGAAGTGCGTATGATCGACCTCGGCTTCCTTCAGCTTGAGCTCTTCAGAACACTGGTTCTTGGGATTGGTGGGAACCGCATTGGTCAGGCCCCCCACGACAGAAGTTAACTAACAGGCTTGTGAACTCTCCAATAAGAACTCATTCAGATGTCTTTTTTTTATTGCATGCAAGTGAAAACAGACCGGTTTTCCATGAGTATAATGGATTTATTATTATTCGCTATTACAGCGCCATTTTTTCCTATGAAGAGGTAAAAAACAAACAGCACAATGATGACACATGAAAGCCATCCTTGTGCTGTCTGTTTCTTTTGTATCTTGATTCATGTGAAAAATATACAAGCAATGGAAAAAAAATCTGCACTTAAATATGACACTGATGTCGCTGGTACCCAACCACATGTAATCAAAATAAATAAATTGG
Organism: Oophaga sylvatica; assembly: GCA_033576555.1. Classification (NCBI taxonomy): domain Eukaryota; kingdom Metazoa; phylum Chordata; class Amphibia; order Anura; family Dendrobatidae; genus Oophaga; species Oophaga sylvatica. Next base: position 556,934,500 of record JARQOD010000003.1, read on the forward strand.
AAATGTGTTGGTAAAAAAAAAAATTCTTTGATGAATGCCTTGGATTAAAAATGTAAAAATGGACATCTATACATCTTTTTTGTTGATACTAAATTTGTAAAAAACAAACAAATGAACATATAAACTGTAACATAAACTATAATACTTACGTGTTCTATCCAGGAAATACATAGATGGAACTTGTGCATGAAAAATAGCAGTCTGAATGAGCCCTAATAGTTCAGAAATGGAAGAAAAATAATACATAACACATAAAGCAGATGTTGGACCCTAATGCTGCCCATCAGGGATGCCAACTTGATTTTTTTTTCTGACAGCTTATCAAAAAATCATGGACTGAAATTATTTTTTACAGACATTAGAAAACTATAATAAATAATTATGATTTTCAGTGATACATATCTACAGCCCATAATTCTGATATGGAGTCATCAGCTGGAGTCAGTGTAAACTGCAAAATGATGATAATTACAGTCAAAATAATCTGTAGAAGTTTCCTCAACTTTAAAAGAATCATGGATGTCTTCAATTTTTTTAAGGAAAGGGCAAAAAAATTGCCCTATATTTTACAGACTCTCCTGGAATTTCTGGACGGTTGGCAACCCAGTTGCCCACTTATATATGTTAGGGTCTGCGGAATGCACCAAATATATGATGTGGAGAGGTGCGTTTGCAGCCCGTGGTCCACCGTGCAGGCGGAACCTGCTGCTAGTAAAATGGCGCAAGACGCGAACTCTGTTATCCCGCAGAGTCGCCAAAATAAACACCGTAACGTGCTGTGGCAATATGTGCGAACTCTGTTAATCCACAGAGCCGCTAGAAGGAGTGCCGCAGCGCTATATGGCGATGTGTGCGAACTCACTTCACACAACTGAGTCGCAAAATAAACACGCTAGGGCGCTGTCTAGCGTTGAAAGCGAACCCTGTTACGTCACAGAGCCGCTGAGACAAACTTCTGTGTCCTGTCAGGCACCCAGGTACACAGTTAACTGCTAAGCGAACATAGAACGTGATCATGCGCTAATGTCTTCGCGGGAGTCACCCGCAATCTATGGCGTCTGAACGCCAGGCCCTGAATACGGCAATCAAACTCCTCACCGGTTATGCCGGTAATCTAGGGCATCTAGGACACCGAGCCTGACCAGTTAGCATACCAAACTCCTCACCGATTAAGTCGGTATTCTAGGGACTTATTTCAGCCGGCCCTAACCACACACACGCATGACCACACTGGCGCAAAGCATATAAAGACTTACACTAGCGCATGGCGGCCCAGCCATGCCACCCTTTAATAGTAACAGCTACAGAACCTGCCAGAAACAAGGACCAATGAAACTGTCCAGAACACCAGTAGTCACAGGACCTTCCTGGCGGACCAATAGGAGGTGCTGCAGTACCTGAGCATGTGACCCCTGATCTCCAATGAGAGATCTCACCCTGGGCATGCTCAGAAGGGGAAAACAAGGACTTTGTCCTAAAGACGTCTGCTCGCCGCTAACCAGTACTGGCTAGAATAGCAGAGCCTGGAGATGCAGCAATAATCCTCTGCACACTGTTAGACTGGGCGAGACTCTGGGACCAACGTCTAAGCTGAGCAGAGTCCACTGCGGCTGGAGACGAATGGGAGACCGCAGCCGGGATGGCTCGAGATTCCTCTTGTGCAGAAGCGGGAACTCGACCCCTAACAATATACAAATTGATTTTAAGTATACAGTACAGACCAAAAGTTTGGACACACCTTCTCATTTATAGATTTTTCTGTATTTTCATGACTATGAAGATTGTAAATTCACACTGAAGGCATCAAAACTATGAATTAACACATGTGGAATTATATACTTAACAAAAAAGTGTGTAACAACTGAAATTATGTCTTATATTCTAGGTTCTTCAAAGTAGCCACCTTTTGCTTTGATGACTGCTTTGCACACTCTTGGCATTCTCTTGATGAGCTTCAAGAATTAGTCACCGGAAATGGTCTTCCAACAATCTTGAAGGAGTTCCCAGAGATGCTTAGCACTTGTTGGAACTTTTGCCTTCACTCTGCGGTCCAGCTCACCCCAAACCATCTCAATTGGGTTCAGGTCTGGTGACTGTGGAGGCCAGGTCATCTGGCGTAGCACCCCATCACTCTCCTTCTTAGTCAAATAGCCCTTACACAGCCTGGAGGTGTGTTTTGGGTCATCGTCCTGTTGAAAAATAAATGATGGTCCAACTAAACGCAAACCGGATGGAATAGCATGCCGCTGCAAGATACTGTGGCAGCCATGCTGTTTCAGTATGCCTTCGATTTTGAATAAATCCCCAACAGTGTCACCAGCAAAGCACCCCCACACCATCACACCTCCTCCTCTATGCTTCACGGTGGGAACCAGGCATGTAGAGTTCATCCATTCACCTTTTCTGCGTTGCACAAACACACGGTGGTTGGAACCAAAGATTTCAAATTTGGACTCATCAGACCAAAGCACAGATTTCCACTGGTCTAATGTCCATTCCTTGTGTTCTTTAGCTCAAACAAGTCTCTTCTGCTTGTTGCCTGTCCTTAGCAGTGGTTTCCCAGCAGCTATTTTACCATGAAGGCCTGCTGCACAAAGTCTCCTCTTAACAGTTGTTGTAGAGATGTGTCTGCTGCTAGAACTCTGTGTGGCATTGACCTGGTCTCTAATCTGAGCTGCTGTAAACCTGCGATTTCAGAGGCTGGTGATTCGGATAAACTTATCCTCAGAAGCAGAGGTGGCTCTTGGTGTTCCTTTCCTGGGGCGGTCCTCATGTGAGCCATAGAAATGAAACCTGGCTTTTTTCTTGCCATAATACAAATTCTAACAGTCTATTCAGTAGGACTATCAGCTGTGTATCCACCAGACTTCTGCACAACACAACTGATGGTCCCAACCCCATTTTTAAGGCCAAAAATCCCACTTATAAACCTGACAGGGCACACCTGTGAAGTGAAAACCATTTCCGGTGACTACCTCTTGAAGCTCATCAAGAGGTGTGCAAAGCAGTCACCAAAGCAAAAGGTGGCTCCTTTGAAGAACCTAGAATATAAGACATATTTTCAGTTGTTTCACACTTTTTTGTAAAGTGTAATGTATATTTCCACATGTGTTAATTCATAGTTTTGATGCCTTCAGTGTGAATTTACAATTTTCATAGTCATGAAAATACAGAAAAATCTTTAAATGAGAAGGTGTGTCCAAACTTTTGGTCTGTACTGTATTTATAATTGCTCATGCAATCCTTTTCTATTTTTGAAAAACTACCTCACATTGAGAGGTTTCACAAATGTTTTTGTCTCTTTTCTTTTGCTGTTTTTCTTGCTGTGTATCTTGTTATGTGCCAACTATTATTACTAAATGCACTACATACAAAGAGTTTTTGTTTTAACCCCTTAGTGACCGAGCCAATTTTGACCTTCATGACCAGGCAAATTTTTGAAATCGGACCAGTATCACTTTATGCATAATACCTCTGGAACGTTTCAAAGGATCCAGTGATTCTGAGATTCTTTTTTGCGACACATTGTACTTTATGTTAGTGGTAAATTAAGGTCCATATATTTTCCGTTTATTTGTGAAAATTTGGGAATTTCGGTGAAAATTTTGAAAATTTTGCAATTTTCAAACTTTCAATCTTTGTATCCTTAAACCAGTTAGTCATGTTGAACAAAATAATTGATAAATAACTTTTCCCACATGCCTAGAAGGGTTAAAAATTAAGCATCAAATTTTAATTTTTTCAAGAAATTTACAAAGCTTGTTAGTTTAGGGATCTATTCAGATTTAAATGGACTTTGAGGGGCCTATATATTGTAAACTCTCCAAATGTGATACCATTTAAAAAAAAATGCACTCCTCAAATACTTCAAAACTGTCAGTATTTTTTTTAACCCTTCAGGTGCTACAGAGGAATTAATGTAATGTGGAATGAAAAATATAAATTAAAATTTTACCTCTAAAATGTTGATTTAGCTCTCAACTTTTCACTTTTACAAGGTATAGCATGAAAAAATGGACCCCACAATTTGTAACCAAGTTTCTTTTCTTCGTGCTGATACTCCATATGTGTTCAGAAATATCTGTTTGGACAAATGTCAGGGTTCAGAAGGGAAGGAGCACCATTTGAATTTTGGAAGACAAATTTGGCTGAAATAGATTCTGGGTATCATGTCGCATCTGCAGGCCTCTTAGGTGCCTAAACAGCAGAACCCCCCCCACCACTGACCCCATTTTGGAAACTAGACCCCTCAAGGAATTCATCTAGGAGAGTACTGAGCATTTTTATCTCAATCTGACCATTCTGTGTCCATTAAATGATCAATATTTCTGCATTGATGCCAATTTATTTTCTTAACCTAAATCACATTTCAGAGGGTTTCAGCTTTCAAAAGAATAATTTATACAACCAATGGATGAATTTAACGTCAGGTTATAAGCTATTATTTACATAACATGGATAAGCGACATAACTTCTGTCAGGGACTGTAGAGTCATTACAGAGTGATCTATTTCAAGTTTTTATTTCTATTAATGTTGATGATTATGGCTTACAGCCAGTGAAAACCCAAAAGTCATTATCTCAGTAAATCAGAATAATTAACAAATAATTAACAAAAACACCTTCAAAGGCTTCCTAAGCGTTTAAAAGGTCCCCTAGTCTGTTTCAGTAGACTCCACAATCATGGGGAAGACTGCTGACTTCACAGATGTCCTGAAGGCAGTCATTGACACACTCCACATGGAAAGTAAATTTTGCATTTCATTTGGAAATCAAGGTCCCAGAGTCTGGAGGAAGAGTGGAGAGGCCACAATCCAAGCTACTGGAGGTCTAGTGTGAAGTTTCCACAATCAGTGATGGTTTGCGGAGCCATGTCATCTGCTGGTGTAGGTCGACTGTGTTTTATCAAGAGCAAAGTCAGCGCAGCCATCTACCAGGAAATTTTAGAGCACTTCATGCTTCCCTCTTCCGACAAGCTTTTTGGAGATGGAAATTTTATTCACCAGCAGGACTCGGCACCTGTCCACACTGCCAAAAGTACCAATACCTGTAATTTTTATTAGCTGCAAATTTGTCAGATACACAAGGGTTAATAGGTGAAGCTGGACCTCACAATTTATTGAGCAATTTCTCCTAAATATGGTGATGCTCCATATGTCGCCAGAAACTACTGTAAGGCCGGCGTCACACTGGCGACAAAATCGGACGACTGCAATGCGATGAAATATCGTATTGCAGTCTGCCCTATGTTAATCTATGGAGCAGGTCCCAGTATCAGATTTTTTGTGGTCCGTTTTAAACGTCCGTCTGCAATCGCAGCATGCTGCGATTGTCACCGATTGTCGGTCGACAATCGCCAATGCAAGTCTAAGGGAGCGATGAAAAATCGGATTACAAACGGACTGCATGTGTGACTTGCGATTAAATCGCACCGGTGTCCTTTAGAAAAGCCGGCAATTCATCCCTGCCTATACTGTAAAAGCACACTGACAGCTTTAATAAAGAATAGAATCAATACATATACACACATAGAACACATATATATATATATATATATATATATATATGTAATTGTGACATATATATATATATATATATATTTATAGTTCTTACTCTTCTACATACTGTAATAGCCGCTAATTCAATTGCCGGGTTTTGTGAAATCACAGAAGCCGACATGAAATGATACATTGTTTCCACACATTTAACCATGTAATTTCCTGTATTTTGATATTTGTTTAGAACTTACAATTACATGAGTGTATTTGTGCAAAATTTCAGTCATGTAGGGGTTAATTAAAGGTGTAATTTCCTTGAAAAAAAATGCGTGGGCTCCCGCTGTATTTTCTCCACCAGACAGACAAAGCAAGCGAGTGGAGGCAGATAATAACAGCCTAGGGAGGGTACATTTTTTGTGCCCCCCTGGCTACTAACATCTGCCCCCAGACACCCCAGAAAGGGCAAATCTATAATTAGATTCGCCCTTTCTGGCACTTTGCCCGTCTATTCCCATTGCCCTGTAGCGGTGGCGAATGGGTTAATTATCTCACCTTACTGTCACCTTGCTATTGAAAGGTGACCTTAAGGTAGGTTAATAATTGAGAGCTGTCAATTAGACAACTATCAATTATTAATCCTATTGTATGAAAGAAAAATCAAACACACACAGTTTAATAAAAAATAAGTTTAATGAAATAATCACACAGTTTTTGACCATATTTTATTTTCCTGCTAAAACCATTTCCTGTAATAAAAATAAAATAAAAAAGCAAAATTATACTTACCAATCCGATGTACAGTCAGGTCCCACGGTGTAATCCATCAGAAAGGGTTAACAGGTTACAGGTCGCAGAGAGCTAATAATGCTGTCTCAGACCTGTATTCCCCTGAATGAATAAGTTCCTCTCCCAGCGAAAGTAGAGGAATAGATTCATGAATGGAGCTTAATTGATTTATTGCCAATTTAACTGTAGTGACCTGACCTAAAGGGAAAGTGGACACAATCAATTAAGCTTCATTCATGAAACACATCCTCTCCTGTCGCCAGGAGAGGAACTTATTCATTCATGAGCTTTGAGCTGAGCATGCAGGATTACTTGCACTGCTTGGCTCAAAGCTAGTTAACCCTTTGTGAAGGATTACAGCGTGGGACGTGACAGATCGGCGGAATAGGTAAGAATAATGTTGTTTTATTTTTTTTCTTTATTTTAGGAGATCAATGGCTTCGCACGGATTAAGTGTAAAATAAAATATGGTCAAAAAAATGTGTTTTTATTTCATTAAAATTATTTATTCTTAAAGTGTGTGTTTTTTTATTTACTTCAATAGGATTAATAATTGATAGTTGTCTAATTGACAGCTCTCAATTATTAACCTACCTTAAGGTCACCTTTCAATAGCAAGGTGACAGTAAGGTGAGATAATTAACCCATTCGCCACCGCTACAGGGCAATGGGAATAGACGGGCAAAGTGCCAGAAAGGGCGAATCTAATTATAGATTTGCCCTTTCTGGGGTGTCTGGGGGCAGATGTTAGTAGCCAGGGGGGGCACAAAAAATGTACCCTCCCTAGGCTGTTATTATCTGCCCCCACTATCTTGCTTTGTCTGTCTGGTGGAGAAAATACAGCGGGAGCCCACGCATTTTTTTTCAACGAAATTACACCTTTAATTAACCCCTACATGACTGAAATTTTGCACAAATACACTCATGTAATTGTAAGTTCTAAACAAATATCAAAATACAGGAAATTACATGGTTAAATGTGTGGAAACAATGTATCATTTCATGTCGGCTTCTGTGATTTCACAAAACCCGGCAATTGAATTAGCGGCTATAACAGTATGTAGAAGTCTAGGAACTATAAATATATGTATATATACATGTCACAATGACATGTATATATATATATATATATATATATGTGCTCTATGTGTATATATCTATTCTTTTTTTTGTGATTGAAATACTATTCTTTTGGATACATTATATGTCAGTTTTGCAAGCCTGCGAGAAAATCTCGCAAGTCGGATGAAAATCGGATGTTACAAGGTACACACACATGCGATTAAATCGCATCTTTGAAGGAAAATCGGATGCCAGAAGGATGTGTGATGTTTTTATTTTGATCCGATTGTCGACCGTCTAAAACGGACCGATTTTTTGTGGTTGTGTGTGACTCCAGCCTTAGGCCACATGTCAGGGCTCAGAAGGCAGGAGCAATATTAGACTTTTGGAGCACAAATTTTGCTAGAATAGTTTGAAGGTGACATTTGTGGAGCCCCAGAGGTGCAAAAGAGCAGAAAAATCCCAAAGTGACCCCATTGTAGAAATTGTACCTCTCAATGAATTAAATGTAAGGCTGAAGTGACTATTTTGTAACATCCAAACCAGGCTTTTTTTTCTGGAGAATTACAAATATAACAGTTTAGTGCCGGTACATTGTGTCCCATACAGTGTGGACCCCACATATATTGTAGCACCCACATAAATTGTGTCCAGCTTGTGCTTCTGGCATTATGCACCCCATAAGTTGTTAAGTGCCCACTCTGCAATAATGTCAAACATGTGGCCGCTTACTGTGGTTTAGGCACAGTGGGGCTCAGGAGTGAGGCATTTGGATTTAGGAGTACAGAATTCACTGGATTTTATTTGAGGGAGTGGGATCCATGTCGCTTTTTCATAGTCTTTATTCTAGCTGTAACGTATAGTTCCAGTGACAGATGATGAACCTGAATTTTGTGTGTGGGGGTTGATTTTGTGCTGGATAAACTAGGCTTTTTATTGGTATCATTTTGGGGTGCATAATATTTTTTGATCACCTGTGTGTTCTATGTGGAGATTCCGTGTAAATATCACAAAAATGTGATTCATAAGAAACCTCCGACAGAACCACACACCATAATCAGGAAGATGGAGACACTTTGTACTCCGTTTGGCATCTGCTCTGATGGTATCTATGTTTTTAGGCGTGCACAAATCTGTAATCGCCCACACTCGTGTGCTTAAAGACGCCTAAAATAATGGGATACCATCGGAACAGAGACCAGTCCAAAGTGACTCCATCTGCTCCATTATAGTGAGTCATTCCATCCGGGGTTTTGTATGAATCGCGGTTCTTGGAAATTTACATGGAAATCCTGAGGTAAGTGCTCAGCGGAGAGCGCCATATAAATGTGAGCTGAGCCGTATTCCGAGGTATATGAACAAATACAAGAATAGTTCTTATGTGCACTTGAGTAGAGCAATAAAGTTTTGTCAAAGCAAAAAAAAAAAGTTAGTATCAAAAACAAAACAATTGTATTTAAAGCATAACACACCAACAGAGGCAAAAAGTGCATAAAAATGTGATAAAAATGCATGTTAATAAAAGCAATAAAAAAATGCAAGTAACCTATTTTAAATAATATGAGCAGAAATTCTACAACAACAAAAACGAACCAAATTCTCATCGTGTGAAATTAGCCTAAAAGCACTTGTAAATTCGCAACTAAAATAGTCAGAAATGGTTGCCATTTTTTTTACAAGCATCTAAGAAAAAAATTGAAAAATAAACAAAAAAAAACTGTGCGTGAACAAAGTCCGAAAGATTATCTAGGATTGGAAAAATGGGTCTGACTTTTGTTTTCCTGAAACAGCGCCACTCCTGGCTAGAGGCTGTGCTTGGTATTGCAGTTCAGGTCCATCAATTTAATTTAGAAATTTTTGGCACTAGTACATCAGAGACATAAGACATTGCATTTAAGAGTCATCGCTTCTTTATGGCTTCATAGTTAAACACATGCTAAGAATTGAAAATGTGGCCACAGAAAAACCAAGGTCAATGCACAGCATTCATATTAATTATTGCCTCTGGAAAGATTTGGGGCCTGTGAGTGAGGGCACGCAGCAAGAGGAATTTGCTGGCAGACCCTGAAGTAGGGTTCATAAGTCGACTGCCATCTCCCATGTTGATAATCCCGTTTCCATCTTTTCAACAATGCCATTAAAAGCGATAATAACAGCTGCAGGAGCCGCTGCTCACTACTCCCGTTACATGTTGGTGACACATTTTATTTTCTTAAAAATGGCCCCGTTCATTGACAAAGCTGAAAGTAACTGATTCCTATTTCATCCCGTGCAATCTGTGGGTTAAACTCTACCACCGTCCACTTTGCAGTCTCTTGGCCGGGCTTGTCTGGATTTGGCAGGGCTAGGTTTGCACACTGTGAAATCTCATCATTTTCCAATTAGTGAATCTCTTCTATCAGCCTTCCCTGCGGCCCGGGGATGTGCAATGTGTGGACAAGGCCTATATTTTATTTTCCATGATCTATACTAGGAAGGTGTGCTGGACTTCACAATGATGGGCAGATTCAATTCTCGTCAACTTAGAAGAAATATCACCCGGATGATTCACATTATTCCATTTACATACTGTAGTATGATGCTTAAAAAAAAAGGGGTTGGGGTTTATACAGGCTTACAAAAATGCCCTGATATTCACATGTTTTTCTACATTTTTTTTTATTTCTTGTGTTCATTATACAAGAAGAAATGTTACTTCTAGACTATAATTTAGACGACAAAAAAAAAAGACCAAAAATTAATCAGAAATGCAAAAAAAGAGTGGAAAAAAACCACCACAAGGGCTCATACTCACTTGAGCCGAAAACGGATGATTTTCAGCCGATAAAAAATCGGATTCAAATCGGACCAATGTTATTCAATAGGTGACATCTCATTTGCGATTTTTTTCTCAGCCGAAATCGGTGTGAGGACTCATACTCACTTGCTGGAAAAAAAACGGTCAGTTTTCAGGATGGTCCGATTATGTGCAATTATCATGCGATTTGCATGCGATTTTTTTATAGCACCATCTATTGCATTAGCGATTATCATGCCAAAATCGCATCAAATTGCAGCATGTTGCGATTTTTTTCTCACACCGATTTCGGCTGAGAAAAAAATTGCAAATGAGATGTCACCTATTGAATAACATTGGTCCGATTTGAATCAGATTTTTTATCGGCTGAAAATCATCCGTTTTCGGCTCAAGTGAGTATGAGCCCTGAGAAAAAAAATCGCAACATGCTGCAATTTGATGCGATTTTGGCATGATAATCGCTAATGCAATAGATGGTGCTCTAAAAAAATCGCATGCAAATCGCATGTCAATTGCACATAATCGGACCATCCTGAAAACTGACCGATTTTTTTCCAGCAAGTGAGTATGAGCCCTAAAGATGAATGTCATATGCTCTTTTTGACTTACAATTACGGATGAGCGGACTTGTGGAAGCTCAGATTTGTTGTGTTTGACCAAACTTTAGTTGAAAGTTCAGTCAAGGTACCAGAACTTGAACCTAAACCCCATAAAAATTAATGGGGACCCAATCTCTTTCTCTCTCCTGTAAAACGGACTTCCAGAAGTCTGTATTCGGAGTTCAACACCGGACATTACTTGTCTGATACGAACCCCGAACTTCACAGTTTGGGTTCGCTCATCTCTACTTACAAACCTCTAGTCCTCTAGTCATATCATTACTATAAAAAAAAAACAAAAAAAAAGCAGAAAGAAAAACAGTATGAGGACTGTAGTTTTTGGAAAAACAAAAAAATGCAACTAGTAAAATCACTCTGAGGACAAAGCCAGGTTTAATTTCTATGCAAAATGAATTGCACCTAATTGTGCAAAGAGACCCAAAGGGGAAGAAACCAACTCCATATATAGCATTAAACAGAGGAGAAAAGGAATATTGTGGTTAAAAAGATTATTTTATTGTGTCAATATGTAGTAAATAATACAAAACAGTAAAGTGCATGGCAGACAGAAAAAAACAACAGTGCCAAATGACAGCAGAAGCCAAGTAATATATCACCAGTATTACAGTGGAAGGAGCCCTATATTTAATACAATATTTAGACCATGTGCAAAATCCAAGAAGCCAGGTGGCAATATATATTAGACAAGATGGGGCATTGCTTACCACGAATGTTGCACAGCTGTCAGGAGGCACTGGACCGGATGAAAGAAACCCCAACTGCAGTTTGCATATTATTTACCACTTTCTCAAGGGGACTCGGTATTGGTACCAACCAGGACTTTTTTATTTCATTGGTGGCCAGTCAGGTGGTCACTGAGTCACTGAGGAGTCGGACCAATAAAATGGCTCCAATAGCACCGCACCCGCTGAGTCCAGGAGCCACGGCCGTCAAGTATCACTGCTCGCTCGTGTGTGCTGGGCGGACCCGAAGGTCATGGCCCCTGGCATGAGCAGGAGAAGGCTGTAGACCATATTGGAAATGTAAGTGTGGTCACATCTGTATCACATTTGTCCCAATAATGGTAACAGTGGCAAAAAGTTCAACACTTATAATTACATAATCATGATAAGACACTCATGTAGCCACACTGGTGGAAGCTGTAATAAAATTTTTTCCAAACACCTTTCAGGAGGAGCGAGGTGGAGACTGGATGGAATAGGAGCAGGTGGCGGGAAACAAAAGGTCGATGATGGCACCACAAAACGGTCAGGGCTGTGAATAATAATAACAACATAAAAAAACAATAAATGAGAAAAAATAAATAAAAAGAATCAATTAAAAATCAAATTCGCATGATTTATCTATCACAGGCATTCTATGGATTCTATGGATTTTCACCCTGGATTTCAATCATTGCAAAGCGTGAAATCTGCACAAAATCGCCAGTAAAATCTAAACACAGATATCATTTCAGGCTTTGTAATGAATTTTTAAACTGGTTCTACTTCTACTTAGGGTGCAGAGAAAATTGTTCTTCTTTAGGCTCCATTCTCATGATGAGTTTTTAGTGAGTTTTGATGTTGCAAAATTTCTGCACCTAATAATCTACATTAACACGATGAGTTTTTGACGCTGTATATTTTTGCTGCATCAAAAACACAGCGTCTTAGAGTTTTTGGTGAGTTTTTGATGTTGTAGATTTTCTGCACCCATTAATTAAAATAGGCTACTTGCATTTTTTTCGAAAAAATACGCAGCATAAAAAAAAGTCACCAAAAACTCATTGTGGGAACGTAGCCTTACAGCTCCAGTAAAGTGGATAAGATTTATAGAAATCTCATACCCACTGTACTTTTTCTTATTCAGTGTAAACTGACCCGCGGGGCACGTTTCAGGTGGGCAACATGTCAATTTCTCTTGTGGGTACGCTGAGTTTTATGTGCGGATTTTTCCCACAGACTTGCATTAGATGCAGAAAATCTGCAGATGAAAAACGCATATGCATTTTTAGGGCTCATACCCATTTGTGGAAAAAAAAAACGGTCCGAATATATGCAATTGTCATGCGATTGTCATGCGATTTGTATGCGATTTTTAATCTCTCCATCCGTTTTCCATCAGTTTTCCATCTGTATGCAATGCGATTTTAACATGACGTTTTACATAGAGCAGTTATCTCTATGTAAAAAGTCATGTAAAAATCACATTGTAAAATAAAAATGTACACAAAAAGCAAATAATTATATATATATATACACTTCTACATAGTATAATAGCCGCTAATTCATCCCCGGCTATACTGTAAAATCACACTGACAGCTTTAATAAAGAATGGAAAGAATACATATACACACATAGAATACATATATATATATATATATACATATATACATGTCATTGTGATATATACTGTATATATAGGTCATACACTTCTACATAGTATAATAGCCGCTAATTCATCCCCGGCTATACTGTAAAATCACACTGACAGCTTTAATAAAGAATAGAAGCAATACATATACACACATAGAATACATATCTATATATATATATATATATATATATATGTCATTGTGACATATATATATACATATATTTATAGTTCATACACTTCTACATACTGTAATAGCCGTTAATTCAATTGCCGGCTTTTGTGAAATTACAGACCCGACATGAAATGACACATGGTTTACATACAGTTAACCATGTCATTTCATGTAGTTTGATATCTGGCTTTCACTAACAATTACATGAGTGTATGTGTGCAAAATTGCAGACATGTAGGGGTTAATGAAAGGTGTAAATTCGTTGACAAAAAATGTGTGGGCTCCCGCCCTATTTTCTCAACCAGACAGACAAAGCCAGCGAGTGGGGCAGATAATCTTAGCCTAGGGAGGGTGCATTTATTTTGTGCCCCCCCTGGCTACTAACATCTGCCCCCAGCCACCCCAGAAAAGGCAAATCTATAATTAGATTCGCCCTTTCTGACACTTTGCCCGTCTATTCCCATTGCCCTGTAGCGGTGGCGAATGGGTTAATAATGGGTTAAAGCCACCTTGCTATTGAAAGGTGAGTTTAAGCCAGGTTAATAATTGAGAGCTGTCAATTAGACAACTATCAATTATTAATCCTATTATATGAAATGGTTAAAAAATACACACACATTAATGAAAAATCATTTTAATGAAATAAACACACAGTTTTTGACCATATTTTATTTTACTGGCAATCCTCGATTCCCTTGATGTCCTGTAATAAAAATAAAATAAAAAAGCAACATTATTCTTACCTATCCGACGATCTGTCACATCCCACGCTGTAATTCTTCACAAAGGGTTAACTCGCTTTCAGCCAAGCAGGGCAAGTAAGGCTATGGTTCCACGGTCCGGAACCATAGCGCTTTGGACGGAGCGGAAATTCCGCTCCGTCTAAGCCCCGCCCCCTTTCTGACGCGCGATCTTTCCGGAGGTGTTCAGGACACCTCCGGAACACCTCCGGAAAGAGCGCAGGGCTACATAGCCCTGTGTTAATTCTGTTGCGGCGACGCACCGTCGCCGCAATACGCGAGGACATGCTGCGGTCTAAAAAGACGCGCCGCATGTCCGTTTACGCAGGTTTGCCACCTGCGTATTGTTACGCATGGTGGAGACGGGATTCCTTGAAATCCCCTCCACTATGCTGTAACATCTGGACGCTGCGTGTTTGGCGCTGCGCCAGCGCACAGCGCCAAACACGCAGCGTTTCCTGACCGTGGAAACTCACCCTAATGCTGCCTGCTGAGCTGAAAGCTCCTGAATGAATGAGCTTATCTCCGGCCCTGCTTGGCTGAAAGCTAGTTAACCCTTTGTGAAGGATTACAGCGTGGGACGTGACAGATCACCGGATAGGTAAGAATAATGTTGTTTTATTATTTTTTCTTTATTATAGGAGATCAAGGGCTTCGCAGGGATTAAGAGTTAAATAAAAGATTGTCAAAAAAATGTATTTTTATTTCATTAAAAATATTTATTCTCAATGTGTATGTGTTTTTTTTTATTTACTTCAATAGGATTAATAATTGATAGTTGTCTAATTGACAGCTCTCAATTATTAACCTGGCTTAAACTCACCTTTCAATAGCAAGGTGGCTTTAACCCATTATTAAACCCATTCGCCACCGCTACAGGGCAATGGGAATAGACCGGCAAAGTGCCAGAAAGGGCGAATCTAATTATAGATTTGTCTTTTCTGGGGTGTCTGGGGGCAGATGTTAGTAGCCGGGGGGGGCACAAAATAAATGCACCCTCCCTAGGCTAAGATTATCTGCCCCCACTCGCTGGCTTTGTCTGTCTGGTTGAGAAAATAGGGCGGGAGCCCACGCATTTTTTGTCAACGAATTTACACCTTTCATTAACCCCTACATGTGTGAAATTTTGCACACATACACTCATGTAATTGTTAGTGAAAACCAGATATCAAACTACATGAAATGACATGGTTAACTGTATGTAAACCATGTGTCATTTCATGTCAGGTCTGTAATTTCACAAAAGCCGGCAATTGAATTAACGGCTATTACAGTATGTAGAAGTGTATGAACTATAAATATATGTTATATATATATGTCACAATGACATATATACATATATATATGTATTCTATGTGTGTATATGTATTCTGTTCATTCTTTATTAAAGCTGTCAGTGTGATTTTACAGTATAGCCGGGGATGAATTAACAGCTATTATACTATGTAGAAATGTATGAACTATAAATATATATATATATATATATATGTGTCACAATGACATGTATATATATGTATTATATGTGTATATATGTAGTGTTTTGTGAGCTGTCAGTGTGATTTTACAGTAACCGGGGATGAATTGCCTGCTTTTCAAAGGACACTGGTGCATATAAATCGGACAGCACTCGCATGGTGCGAGTCCTGTCCTACTTTTTATTGCATCAATTGACTTGCATTAGCAATTATCATGCCAAAATCGCTACAAATTGCAGCATGTTGCGATTTTTTTCTCACACCGATTTCGGCTGAGAAAAAAAATCGCAAATGAGATGTCACCTATTGAATAACATTGGTCCGATTTCAGTCCGATTTTTTATCGGCTTGAAATCGTCCGTTTTCGGCTCAAGTGAGTTTGATCCCATAGTGTGTTTCCCCTGAGGAAACACATCAAATCTCATGTAATCCACAACTAAGTATAGCAATAAAGTTTTGTCAAAGACAAATACCAGGAAGTATCAAAACCAAAACAGCTTTATATAAAACATGTGTGAGGAGTCGCCACGCTCCGTAGAGGCCTTCAGGTAGACTCAGGAGAACATGCACTTGAAAACACCAGGGGGTTTATTATATGCAGCATAAACCACAGTGTTTAAAACAAAACACAGCCCTCTGGGCACGATAGAAAAAACAAAACCAAAATTACAGCATACAGTTCAGTCCTCCTTGGTGCGGGGTCCTCCCGAACACTGTTAGGGAAAACCACTCTTAGTCCTCACGTCTGTGGGAAGTACAGCTTCTTCCCACAGCACCACACACAGACTGAACCACAGGTCCAGGTATATAATCACATGTGCTGGTCACGTGATCATGACATCACTGCAGGTCCTCAAACACGTGTAGGTCTTGCGGTGAAAAGGATACGATGAGCACCCTCCCTCCTGCACTGCGGGTGCTCACATGAAACCGGCCCATTAAACTCTGTACACGGCCTCTCAGCACATAGTGTGCTCGAAGCAAGAAAACCACTCCGGTTTCACATCACTGACAGCTGCATGCGCAGTGATACTTACCTCCCTTCCTCTACAAAGCCAGTGACTCTGTCACACATGACATAATAACAAGAAACAAAAAGCGCAGAGTCAAAGACACGATAAAAATGCAATAAAAAATGCAAGTAATCTAAATTACAAAATAAGTGAAGAAATGGGGCAGAAATTCAGCAACATAAAAAACTCACCAAAAACTCATCATGGGAACATTAATGGATAAATTAGGTTACTTGCGTTTTTTTTACATGTGTTTTTATCACTGCGGTTTTTGTCTCTTGTTATGCCATGCTTTAAATAAAGCTGTTTTGTTTTTGATACTTCTTGGTATTTAGCATTTAACTCCCTTCCACATTATCAGAACCAAGGCTATGCTCCCATGATGAGCTTTTAGTGAGTTTTTGTTGTTGTAGACTTTCTTCATCATTTTTGCACCTTTTAGCTAAATTATGTTTTTTGCGTTTTTACATGCGGTTTATCACTATTTTTGATTTTGAGCAAAATTCATGAACCCGCATGCGCAATTTTGATGAATTTGGCATTATAAACAGCAACTTATACTAGAAGACAAAAAAGTGACTTAAAGGGAATCTGTCACCCTAAATTGGCGGGATATTTAAATGATGGCAGTAAGGTCAGATGGGCGGTGTTTTGGGTACTTGCCTTAACATGTTGCTCGCCGCTGTCTCCATTATTTCTGGGAATTGTAGTCATTGCCCTCCATATAACGCTCCTGCGCATTGCAATCTGCAGGCAAAGCATACTGCGCGTGCGCAATTCAAGATTGCAATGCGCAGGTGCGTTATATGGAGGGCAACGACTACAATTCCCAGAAATAATGGAGACAGCGGCGAACAACATGTTAAGGCAAGTACCCAAAACACCGCCCATCTGACCTGACTGCCATCATTTAAATATCCCGCCAATTTAGGGTGACAGATTCCCTTTAAAAGGTCCAATTTAGTTACTTTTTTCATGAGTGACGTGAGATATTTTTTTTTATCTTTGAATGCGTGTAGTAATAATTTGATCACTGGATTGTTTGATATATTTCTAATTAGTTTTCTGCACTTGATATTACAGCCTTTGTTATTTGCGTGCCTCTGCCTTGCTGACAGTACTTGATTTACTTCTTTAGTATAGCAGAGGTGGTCTCAATGTTGTATGACAAGGTACTGAAGGACACTCAGTTGACACTTAAATGTGACCAGCGTGTTAATAGGGCTATTAACATCTTCAAGGTGAAAAGCATTTCAGCATGTACACTATATAGGCTTACAGGACTGTCATTGCTCATGTCTGACATCTACAGTAAATACATAAAACATTTGAAAAGCAATAATTAAAAAATTCCATTTTTTATCATGTATTTAGACCCTTACTATAGTGCATTACTATCTTGCACATTTGGGTCTAAACTCTGCACTTAAAAAGGACCTGTCAGTTTTTCTGCCAAATGTTACAGTTAATGTCTGTAAAAAATAAAAATCCAAAAGCAGCTTTTCTTGGGATCCCAGGATTATGCTGTTCCTCTGGTATTCACTAAGCATTCCTATGTGAAGAGTGTGTGGTGGAGGAGGGGGTAGCTAATCCATCAGATGTAGTTCGCCCTGTTTCGGGCCGCCCCCCTTTCATAATGGAAATGTTGGAATTTCATACTTTGTATGGCATGCAGTGAGTATATACAGTGACATGTAAAAGTTTGGGCACACCTGGTCAAAATGAATGTTATTGTGAACAGTTATGCAAGTTGAAGATGAAATGATCTCTAAAAGACCTAAATTTAAAGATGACACATTTATTTTGTCATTTTATTTTTCATTTTTAGAACTGCAAAAAAGGAAATGGGTCAATGCAAACGTTTGGGCACCCTTAGAGAGTTGTGTGCTCAGATAACTTTGACCAAGGTTTCAGACCTTAATTAGCCTGTTAGGTTTATGACTTGTTCACGATCATCGTTAGGAAAGAATTCCTCTAACCTTGTGCCAAAAAAGTAGCCATGGATTCCTCTAAGTAGCTACCTAGCACTTTGAAATTGAAAATGGTGGAGGCCCAGAACGCAGGAGAAGGCCATGAGAAGATAGTAAAACGTTTTCAAGTTACCCTTTCCTCAGTCTGAAATATAATTAAGAAATGGCAATTAACAAAAACTGTGGAGGTTAATTTAAGGCTTGCAAGACCAAGAAAAATTTCATTGAGTGCTGCTCGTAGGATTGCTAGAGAGGCAAATCAGAACCCCTGCTTGACTGCAAAAGAGCTTATAAAAGATTGAGCAGATTCTGGAGTTGTGGTACATTGTCCTTCTGTTCAGAGACATCGGAACAAATATGGCCTTCATGGAAAGTCATCAGAAAAAAGTTCTTTTGCGTCTTCACCATAATAATTCAGGGTCAGAAGTATTCAAAAGAGCATCTAAACAAGCTGTGACATTGCAGCATTTATCCTTAATTATCCAGATGTCTATTTTCAGGAAGCCAGGAGGCATTGACTGTTATCTATATGTTGACTTTTGAATTTTTGTGTTTTTCTTTGGTTGGTCAAGAAAACACAAACTATTGTTCATATAAGCTTGTAATATTGACTTTTAAGTTGACATTTGTTGTAACAAATTGTGGTGCTATGTTGGATGACAGAGACACAAGGTAATTGAACAAAAAAGGTTTGTTAATATGTTGATTACACATTGTCCAGGTCAGCTAGTTTGTTGACCTGCAATACAGAGAAGGACAAACTATGCAAATTGATGAAATATTCAAAGAATGCAAGTTAATCTCATCACACCTTCCTCTTGACCTGTGGATGATGGCTTAAAAGACTACAGTTGTGAACTATATAAAGGGGATATGCCTCTGTAACAGGTTATCTAAGAGATCCAATAAAACAGAGACTCTTACAAAACCACAGCCAGGAACACTCTACAGGATAACAGCCAGATCATGACTCCATTACGAGGGACACAGATTTGAAATTGTACAGGATAACAGCTTAGGGGACCATGACCCCGGATGAAAGAATACAAATCTGCTCCATTTACCATCACTAAACCCACATTTAGCATAGTCTGGATTTGGACCCATCAGTCACCTGAGCCACCTGTTTGGGAAAGCCAGGATTGGAACCCGCCAGTCACCTTGTTCCATGGAGATGTTCGGAGAACCAGGTTGTGACCCTCTAGTCACCAGGCCTTGTACCTCAATGGACTATCAGCTTCCTAAGCTTGTCGCTACCTCCTTTCTGTGAGTGCCATAGGTGGGGGTAGATGGCCCTGGAAGTTCAGAATTCACAGCTGCTCAGCGGAAGGGTGAGACTCTGTAATTTTGCACCATAGTGGGTATTTTGCTGTGACTATTCTATGTGTTATTTGCCTGTTTGTAGTTCAATAAAGTATTTCCACACTGTTTTACCCTCACCTCACCCTGTGCTGTCTGAGTAGTATTATGCTCATGGTAATAGGAGAACGGGCGTTCAGTGGGATGAGCTCTGGGTCTGATGCATTTTGGAAACAAGTCCTGTGGACCAATGAGGTTAAAAAAGAACTCTTTGGCCACAATGATCACAGGTATGTAAGGAGTAAAAAAGGGCACAGCTTTTCAGGAAAAGAACATCTCGCCAACTATTAAGCATGGGGGTGGATAAATCATGCTTTGGGGTTGCAGTCAATGGCTCGGGGAACATTTCGCATGTAGAGGAAAGAATGGACTCAATTAAATTTCAAAAAAATCTAGATGCAAACAAAACACCATCTGCATAAAAGCTGAAATTAAAATGAGGATGGCTTCTATAAATGGATAATTAATTATCCTGAATGCTGTCATGGCTCAGATATCCTGGGGCTAAGGACTCCTTCCCTATCCCAAGGGCAAGGGGTGCCCTAGCTATCCTTGTTCCTTGGATTACTTCTAATGGTGAAGATGCCGGGTCCATGTACCTTGCTGAGCTCCTAAATCAGCCTTAAACTGTCTCCTACCCCACTCAGGGAAAGGGGGAGTAGTAGAGTATAAGAATACACAACCCGGACAAAAAAGGTTACACGTACAGCGATAAAGGAAAATGCCAATCACACAAACCTGCACTTATAAACAACAGAGCGGAACACCGGGGAGTGAAGGAAGGGAAAAGGAGCACAAATGGGAGAGGATGATTTTAAGAATACAGACAAAACTCCAACCAACAGTCTTTAGAAAAATACTCCAAATGCCTCCTCAAGCAACAAGCTCCTCCATGCTTCTGAACAAGGGCAGAATTAACCTAGCAATGGCAATCCTGATTGCCAGAGGTGAGTATACATATATAGGATAGGTGAGTGGCCAATACTGAACAGCTGAGACCATCAAAGCTGGAAGGCTCCAGCAACACTCAACCTAAACAGATTAACCCCTAAATTACTAACAGAAACCTTCACCATTTACTATGATGGTGAAGTGCTTCTAATCCATACAGAAATACATGAAATCAGATGCTGTGTTCTTCTGGCCCCTTTTTGTTACGGTAAGTCTGTGATACACACGTCAAAATCCACAATAGACTACCTCAAAAGGTGAAAGCTGAAGTTTTTACAATGACCCTCACAGTCCCCTGATCTGAACATCATTGAAAATTTGTGGCTAGAGCTCAAAATAGCAGTGCATGCAAGACGACCTAGGAATCTCACAGAACTGAATATATTTTCCAAGGAGGAATGGATGAAAATCCCTCAAACGAGAACTGAAAGACTCTTGTCTTGCTACAGAAATTGTTTACAAGCTGTGATATTTTAAAAAGGGGGTGCTAGTAGGTAATAACCATGCAGGATGCCCAAACTTTTGCATCAGCCCATTTTCCTTACTGTAGTTTTTAAAATATAAAAAAAAAAAAATATATATTTTTGCCTAAAATACAAAGGAAATTTGTCATATTTAACTTAGGCCTTTTAGAGATCATTTCATCTTCAACTTGCTTAACTGTTCACAATAACAGTAATTTTGACCACGGGTGCCCAAACTTTTACATGGCAATGTATTTATAGTCAAACTTGCTCATACTTGGAAGTGGTCTTATTGGTTATCCTTTTTTCCAGAAATGACCCCTCTATGGTCCTCAATGTGAGTCTGATGTAGGGGACTCTATCTGAAAGCATCTCAGAGTCACAAACACCAAACTTTCTGGAGGGGGTGCTTTTCAAGAGGATTTTGGAGGCTTTTGTAGCACTCAGGAGATTTGCCAACTTTTTAAGAAGGCTTCCCTTTTCTTCAGACATTCCAGGAGAGTTAGCAATTATGGTTACATTATCAGTCCGATGAAGCCATGCTTTATCTAATGCTCGCCATATCAAGTCAATCCAAACCTGGCAATGAACCCGCTGACAAGCTTTTAGTAAGGTGCTGTAATTTCGTGAATAGGGTACTTTATTCAACCATGTCTTAGCCTTGATGGGCTTTTCTTCTTGGCTATGACATTTTGTTCTCTTCTAGCAGCCAGTTATTATTAACTCATACCCATACGGTACCTGACCTCTAATCACTCATTATGTTACTCCTCTCTGCAGGTTGGAAACACACCATTGGTTTGCACTTTCAGAAGTTGCCCCTTTCAGTCTTGGATAAAGCAGAAGACTCGCAAAGAAAAGAGTGGGAAGAAGACCAGATAAGACAGCACATACTTAGTGTTGTACTGTATTAGACATATTATGCATTATTTTACACCAGTAATTTATGGTTCACCCAAAGTAAATTGTAAATGTAATGTAAATATAATGTAAATATGCCAAATAATCATTTGCAAGATGGATCGAAAAGACCTGTATCTACCACTACATGAAAAAATCAGAACATGACCAATGGTGAAGAACATGGGGCGTGGATTACTATAGGACCATTCATGTCAATGAATTCTGCTATGTGCGTACACAAAGCCTCAGGGATTTCCCTCCTGTAACAAGTTTCTTGCTCTCTTTATCCAGGACACAACTTTGCCATGATCCCAGCCATAATGTCATAATTCCAACCTACGAAGCTGTCACATGCCACCAGACTGCTGTCCCAAGTTATTTAATTATGAAAGTATTATCACGCTCAAGTTGAATGACACAAGAGGTCAGAAGAATGTAATCGATCCTCCAAAAGACAATGTAAACATATTAAATAGGGAACAGGCGACCAAGACATGATCTGGAAGGGCAGCAAAATACGAACGGACTCTCGAAAGAGCCTGAAAGTCAACTTGATATTTTTGACAATGTTCTAATATAAGGATTCAGACACCGTTTTCTAGGACCTTTTCACTGATGACCTATCCTTACAATTCAGATTTTTTTTTACGTTTTGACTCCTGTCCTGTCACTTCCATTGATCAGCTGAGTGAAGGGGCTGCAGCTCCATACATTGTGTAGTGCTGTAAGCTCTCTCCCATAGGTCTGTTCACATGGTGCGTTTTTGCCAGTTTTTCCACGCGTTTCTGTCGCGGACAAAAATGCATCATATTACAGTATCAGCAAAGTGAATGAGATTTCTGAGGTGTCATCCACTCGCTGATTATTTTATCCTTGCAGATCTGAACCTATCAAATCAGCACCAGGTGAATTCTTTCAATGTTTTTGCAGCAGTTTTCACCCATTCAAAAGAATGGAAAATAAAAACGCTTAAAAAAGAACATATAAAAAAACAAGCAAAAAGGCTTAAAAAACGCACATTTTTTTACTTAGCATTCTTCCTGCCTGACACTCTGGTTTTTGCATCCAAAAAATCTGCTGCAAAAACTAAACGTGTACATACCCTTACAAGTAGTGATGAGCAAACATGCTAGGATAAGGTGTTATCTGACCATGGTCAGGTGCTAACCGAGTGACTTCGGTGTGCTCGAATAATATGTTCGAGTCCCCTCGACTGCACGTCTCACGCCTGTTCAACAGCCGCAACACATGCAGGGATTGCCT
This sequence comes from Oophaga sylvatica, assembly GCA_033576555.1. Taxonomy (NCBI): domain Eukaryota; kingdom Metazoa; phylum Chordata; class Amphibia; order Anura; family Dendrobatidae; genus Oophaga; species Oophaga sylvatica. The sequence continues at coordinate 556,957,929 of JARQOD010000003.1, forward strand.
AACAAACAGCTTTGAGACATGCAGCTGCGGGGACTCAAACTTATTTTTCGAGCATGGTGAAGACACTTGGTTAGCACATGAGCATGCTCAGATAACAGCTTATCCGAGCAAGTTTACTCATCACTACTTACAAGAAAATGAGAGAGATGATGTAGTAACATGACCACACCACTAGAAAACAAGGAAAGCAGGACCCAGGACCCGTGTTCTTTAAATTGAAGGAACCCCCTATGAACACACATTTTTAACCTATCCCGTAAATAGGTGATAAGATGTAATTGTGGGTCCATGGTTTGATATGATGAGACTAATTTGCATCATATCTTTGCCGGATTAGGGGGCTTTTGACTCTTGGTACTAGAGATTAGCGACTTTGCCTCCGTGAGGGTCGAGTCGGGTTTCGGACGACTAGCGGCAAGGTATCGTCGAGAGTCGGAGTTTAACCGAAACCCGACCCCAATGCAAGTCAATGGGGAATGAAAGTCGGCAGTGAGTGGAGGACAGTAAACACACCTACAGTGCCCATTTCAATGCCAATGACATTAATTCTTATTACTTAAGCTTGTCAATCTTAATTTACTTTATAATAATAGTAACACATTGAAAACTGGGGGCTATTTGGCTAAAGTTGTGGGGGGGCAGGGCTGGCTTCAGGTTTTCGTGGGCCCCCGGGTGAAAGAGTCTCAGTGGGCCCCTTTAACACATACCACAATTCATGATGCTCCGATACGGCACAGAAATATAGGTATAGTACAATGAAAAATACTTCATTTCTTACATTACATGAGTGATATCTATTGTAAATTCTACAATAGCTCAAAAACCGGACAGTATAGTCCTCCATACAGTATTATGGGCACCACATAGTGTGCCATACAGAATAATGAGCCCCATATATTGCTCCATACAGAATAATGAGCCCCATATATTGCTCCATACAGAATAATGAGTCCCATATATGATGCTCAATACTGAATAATGGGCCCAATATAATGCTTCATACAGTATAATGAGCCCCATATATTGCTCCATACATAATTGGTCCCATATAATGTTCCATACATTATATAATGAGCTCCACATAATGCTCCAGTATATGATGGTCCGCATATAATGTGCCATACAGTATAGGACGGTCCCCATAGAGTATAATGAGCCCCACATATTGCTCCATACAGTATAATGAGTCGCATATAAAGCTCCATACAGTATATGATGGGCCCCATATATTGCTCCATACAGAATGGGCTCCATATAATGCTCCATACAGAATAGACCCCATATGTGCTCCATATGATGCTCCATATATAAAGGGCCCTATATGATGCCCCATAAATAATGAACCCCATATGATGCTCTAGTATATGATGGGCCCCATATATAATGCTCCAGTGTATGATGAGCCCCATATAATGCTCCAAATATAATGGTCCCCATATATAATGCTCCATATATAATGGGCTCCATTTGATGCTCCATATATAATGTGCCCTATATGATGCGCCATATATAATGGGCCCCATATGATGCTCCAGTATATGATGGGCCCCATGGATGATGCTCCAGTGTATGATGGGCCTATATAATGCTCCATATATAATGGGCCCCATATGATGCTCCAGTATATAATGGGCCCCATATATGATGTTCCAGTGTGTAATGGGCCCCATATATGATGCTCCAGTGTATAATGGGCCCAGTATATGATGCTCCAGTGTATGTTTTGCCCCATTTATAATGCTCCAGTGTATGATGGGCCCCATTTATAATGCTCCAGTATATAATGGGCCCTATCTATGATGCTCAAGTTTATAATGGGCCCGATATATAATTCTCCAGTGTATAATGCTACCCATATATTGCTCCAAACCTTAAAAAAATGAAATACCTCTCCTCGCTGGGCACTGCTCTACTCTGGACTCCTCAGGGTCTCCATCTTCCAGCTCTCTGCACTTGGACTGTTCAGGCAGAGGGCGCACAGATGTGACGTCATCGCGCTCTCTGACCTGAATGTCACTGTCAGGAAACGCGGAAGACGTCACAGCGGTGGAGCAGGGAGAGGTAAGTATTGCAAGTGCTGGGGCCCTGAGCAAGCAGGGGGGGCCCACTCATGGGTGCCGGCACTGGCACAGGGCCCCTCATAGTACGCCGGTGTCTCTGACGGTGAGTGGGCCCCCCACCTGCTCAGGGCCCCGGCACTTGTCCGTGTGCGCCAGGTGCAGACGCTGGCCTTGGGGGGGGTACAGCCCAGTTAGGGAGGTGGAAAAACTGGCATATGTTGAAGTGTGGGCTGGACATTCAGCAGCTGCAAATGGAGGAATTGGAGAAGTCGGAGGAAGAGGGGGACAAAGCGAGCCATTTTGCTGGCAACCTATGTGTCATCAAGGGAAGGTGGTACAAAATCCTTTGAAACCCAGGCATGGTTCATTTTAATGAAGGTGAGATCACCAACATTTTGGGTCGACAGCCGGGTCCTTCTTTCTGTCAGGATTGATCCAGCAGCACTGAAGACTCTTTCTGATAGCACACTACCAGCAGGGCAAGCGATCTCCTGTAAGGCATATTGTGCCAGTTCAGGCCAGGTGTCCAGTTTACAGGCCCAGTAGTCAAAGGGGAATGAACTGTGAGGGAGAACATCGATAGGGGAGGAGAGGTAATTTTGAACCATAGTTGACAACTGCTGTCTCCGGTCTGTTACAATCGATTCAGTATTACCAGTCGTGTGAGCGGTACTCGAGAAATCAGTCCACAACATGGTCATGAAACCCCTGTCTCCAACGCCACTTCGGCTGTGTGTACCACTAACACCTCTTCGATGTTGCCCAGTACGGCTCGTGGTAGAACCTGCACCGCTGCTGTGTGCTGGGAATGCCTCTAACAAACGGTTTACCAGAGTTGCTTGTTTGTTCACAAATATTAGCTCTAGGTTCTCCTGTGGCATGATGTTCTGTAATTTGCCTTTATAGCGTGGATCGAGGATGCTGGCCAACCAGGAGTTGTCATCCTTCATAAATTTGGCAATGCGGGGGTCCCTTTTTAGGATCCGCAAGCATGGGCGTACCCAGGATCAAAACTAGGGGGGGGCAAGCCAATGTCGCATCTTATACAGGTTACATCATATACACTGTACATTATCCTGCATATTAGGTATGGAGCATTAGAACTGTTGTATATTGTATAATACAGCAGTGTATGCGACACTACGCTGTATATACCATATATTATACATGGCAGTCGCGCTCATGTCAGGAGCGGTACCAGCAAGTCCGAGGATTGCAGTGCGATCCTCGCATGAGTTATACGGCCGTCTGTCTATGCCCTTGTTATAATAATACTGAAATATTAATCTATTATTAAAGTATTAAGGAGCTCACAAGTAAAAAAAAAGCCCCCTACCTCCCCTGTCCCACACCCACACCCCAACAGCCCATCGTCTCACATGCACCCCTTAGTGTTCTGTCCCACTGACCCCACAATACCCCCATCCTCTCACATGCAGCCCTCAGTGCTCTGTTGCCCCTCCCCACTTCAGTCCCCACAATACCCCCATCCTCTCACATTCACCAACCAGTGCCCTGTATCCCCTCCCCCACAATACCCCATCCTCTCACATTCACTCTCTGTGCCCTGTTGCCCCTCCCCCACTTCAGCCCCCACAATACCCCCATCCTATCACATTAACCCCCCCAGTGGCCTAGCCCCCACAATACCCCATCCTCTCACATTAACCCCCCCAGTGCCCTAGTCCCCACATTACCCCATACTCTTACATTCACCCCAGTGCCCTGTACCCCTCCCCCACAATACCCCATCCTCTCACATTAACCCCCCAGTGCCCTAGCCCCCACAATACCCCATACTCTTACATTCACCCCCAGTGCTCTGTACCCCTCCCCCACAATACCCCCATCCTCTCAAATTAACCCCCCCAGTGCCCTAGCCCCCACAATACCCCATACTCTTACATTCACCCCCAGTGCCCTGTACCCTCTCCCCCACAATACCCCCATCCTCTCACATTCCCCAACAGTGACCATGACATGCCTGAGCTGAATGAATTTAATAAATTCCATCCCCTCTTACCATGAAGCTTGCAGGCAGTGGCTGAGGCAGGAGCAGGAAGTGTCCAGTGTATGCACACAGAGGGCACTAGGACCCAGTGTGGCTGAGACAACCAGAGCCTGCACGGCAGAAAGTGAAACTACAGCTGCTGCCGCCAGGAAGGAAGGAAGAAGCTCCTCTGGTGAGACAGCAGCTCCGTGCACTGCACACACTGACAGGCACTACAATCTGTGGCAGAGGAGCAGAATAGTGCTGCTCTCTCCAGCTCTCTTTCATTGTGTGCCCCTGCTTCTAGGGAGGGGCACCTGCCCCCCCCTGCCCCACGGTGGGTACGCCCATGTCCGCAAGACATAATCACACATGTTGGCCAATGTTCCAGGTGTCAATGATGCACTGCCAATGGTGGGTGGAGGAGCACTTTCTGCCAAATCCACATCCCTCCAGTCATGCACAAACCCTGTACCTGACATTGGCAAGCCAAGATTTTCTCTTGCTCCCTGAGATACATCCTCCTCCCCAAAATAATCATACCCCTCATCCTCCTCCTCCTCCTCTTTCTCCTCCACCTCGTCCAGGACAGTTCCCTGAGCAGACAATGGCTGGCTGTCATCAAGGCTTCCCTCCTCCTCCTCCTCCTCCTCCACTGCATACGCCTGATCCTTAATGTGAGTCAAAGTTTGCATGAGCAGACGCATAAGTGGGATGCTCATGCTTATGATAGCGTCATCTGCGCTTACCAGCCGTGTGCATTCCTCAAAACACTGAAGGACTTTACAGAGGTCTTTCAGCTTTGACCACTGCACACCCGACAACTCGATGTCTGCCCTCAAACTGCCTGCCCGTGTATCCTCCCACAAATGCATTACAGCCTGCCTCTGTTCGCACAGCCTCTCAACCATGTGCATGGTGGAGTTCCACCTTGTTGCAACGTCTATGATTAGGCAGTGCTTGGGGAGGTTGAGCGATCGCTGCAGCCTCTGCATACGACTGGAGTCTACTGGCGAGCGACGTATGTGCGAGCACCTTATGGAGCAGGGCTGGTAACTCTGGATAATTATTTATGAAGCACTGCACCACCAGGTTCAAGGTGTGAGCCAGTCAAGGTATGTGTCTGAGTTTTGCCAGGGCTATGGCCGCCACAAAATTACATCCGTTATCACTAGCTACCTTGCCTGGCTCAAGATGTAGACTGCCCAGCCATGACTCAGTTTCTCGCTGCAAGTAGTCGGCCAGTACCTCCGCGGTGTGTCTGTTGTCTCCCAAAGACATCATCTTTAAAACAGCCTGCTGACTAGTGTTGAGTGATACTGCTCGATATCTAAAAATATCGGATCGGAATGGTATTGCCGATATCACTAAATATCGTCGATATCCGATTCCGATACCGGAAGTCCCATGTAAGTCTATGGGAACAAAATATTGCAACTAAAAAAAACCTTTATTTCCTTGTAAACACTAAATATACACACATAGAATACACATATATATATATATATATATATATATATCATGTCATTGTGACATATATATATACATATATGTATAGTTTATACACTTCTACATAGTAAAATATCCTCTGATTCAATTGCCGGGTAAAGCCGGCTTCTGTGAAAAGACAGAAGCACCCGACATGAAATGACACTTGGTGTACATAGGGTTAACCATGTCTTTTCATGTCGTTTGCAATCTGATTTGCACAAACAATTACATCAGTCTATGTGTGCAAAATTTCACACCTGTAGGGGTTAATTAAAGGTGTAAATTCGTTGTAAAAAAAACGGACTTTTTTGCTACGAATTTACACCTTTAATTAACCTCTACAGGTGTGAAATTTTGCACACATAGACTGATGTAATTGTTTGTGCAAATCAGATTGCAAACGACATGAAAAGACATGGTTAACCCTATGTACACCAAGTGTCATTTCATGTCGGGTTCTGCATTTTCACAAAAGCCGTCAATTGAATTAGCGGCTATTATACTATGTAGAAGTGTATGAACTGTAAATATAAATATATATATATATATGTGTCACAAATTCAATGACATGTATATATATATATATATATATATATATATATATATATGAGGTGTAAAATTGTTTAAAAAAAATGCGTTGGCTCCCGCCCTATTTTCGCAACCAGACAGACAAAGCCAGCGAATGGGGGCAGATAATAATAGCCCAGAGAGGGACCATTATTTTTGGCCCCCCCGGCTACTAACATCTGCCCCCAGACACCCCAGAAAAGACAAATCTATAATTAGATTCGCCCTTTCTGGCACTTTGCCCGTCTATTCCCATTGCCCTGTAGCGGTGGCGAATGGGTTAATATGGGGTTAAAGCCACATTGCAATTGAAAGGTGACCTTAAGCCAGGTTAATAATTGAGAGCTGTCAATTAGACAACTATCAATTATTAATCCTATTGCATGAAATAAAAATAAAACACACACACTTTAATTAAAAATCATTTTAATGAAATAAAGACACATGTTTTTGACCATCTTTTATTTGACTGCAAAAACCATTTCCTGTAATAAAAATAAAATAAAAAAGCAAAATTATTCTTACCTATCCCATGCACAGTCAGGTCCCACGGTGTAATCCTTCAGAAAGGGTTAATGTTTACTGCAGGGACCGCAGCTAATGCTGCAGCCTCACAGTAAACCCCCAAATGAATGAGTTCCTCTCCTGGCTGACAGGAGAGGAAGTGGAAAGCTTAATTGATTGCTTTCCACTTTCACTTCAGGTCAGCCAGGGACACAATCAGTGACGTCAGAGGGAACTGATTAACAAAAATAGGGTTCCCTTCGAATAAAAAATGGCGTCGGGTCCCCCCTATTTTTGTTAACCAGCCTGATGAAGCAGACCGCTGAGGCCTGGATTTTCAGGCTGTTAAGGAGCCAAGATCCATGGACCTTGCCAGCCTGATAATACCAGGCTACAGCAGTCTGCATATCTTGGCTGATTAACAAAAATAGGGGATCCCCTCGAAAAAAATTGGCGTGGGGTCCCCCCTATTTTTGTTAACCAGCCAGATGAAGCAGACCGCTGAGGCCTGGATTTTCAGGCTGTTAAGGAGCCAAGATCCATGGACCTTGCCAGCCTGATAATACCAGGCCACAGCAGTCTGCATATCTTGGCTGATTAACAAAAATAGGGGATCCCCTTGAAAAAAATTGGCGTGGGGTCCCCCCTATTTTTGTTAACCAGCCAGATGAAGCAGACCGCTGAGGCCTGGATTTTCAGGCTGTTAAGGAGCCAAGATCCATGGACCTTGCCAGCCTGATAATACCAGGCTACAGCAGTCTGCATATCTTGGCTGATTAACAAAAATAGGGGATCCCCTCGAAAAAAATTGGCGTGGGGTCCCCCCTATTTTTGTTAACCAGCCAGATGAAGCAGACCGCTGAGGCCTGGATTTTCAGGCTGTTAAGGAGCCAAGATCCATGGACCTTGCCAGCCTGATAATACCAGGCCACAGCAGTCTGCATATCTTGGCTGATTAACAAAAATAGGGGATCCCCTTGAAAAAAATTGGCGTGGGGTCCCCCCTATTTTTGTTAACCAGCCAGATGAAGCAGACCGCTGAGGCCTGGTTTTTCAGGCTGGTAAGGATCCAATATCCATGGACCTTGCAAGCCTGATAATACCAGGCCACAGCAGTCTGCTTAGCTTGGCTGGTTAACAAAAATAGGGGATCCCCTCGAAAAAAAAACGGCGTAGGGGTCCCCCTATTTTTGTTAACCAGCCAAGTAAAATGCAGACCCTCAACAGCCTGATAATACCAGGCTACAGCAGCCCCACATTTGGCGCATCAAAAGATGTGCCAATTGTGGCACTTTACCCGGCTCTTCCCACTGCCCTGTAGCGGTGGCAAGTGGGGTAATAAGGGGTTAATGTCACCGTTGATTGCACGGTGACAATAAGCCCGGTTAATAATGGAGAGGTGTCAATAAGACACCGATCCATTATTAATCCCAAAGTTATTAAATGTATAAAAAAAAGACAAAGCAAGAAAAAAGTCTTTTAATGAAATAAAAGAGACAACACAGTTTTCATTAATTTTATTATACACTCATTCCTGCGACGCCATCGATCTCCTGTAAAAAAAGAAAAAAAAAAACCAACAGTATACCACCTGTCCGACGCAGTCCATAGTAACGACAGTCCCACGACGATCCAGCTCTGCTACATCGCAATGACAGGCAGAGCCTGTCATCGCAACGCAGCACAGCTGATTACCTGCTTCCCCGGCGGTGACGTCATCGGACTGACTGCTTTACGGCCGGGATTACCCAGCAGTCACTGCAGTTATCGCAAGAAACTGCATGTGACCGCCGGGGAAAGATGATGGCGGCCATGAAGCAGTCCAGCCCGTGACCGCCGGGGAAAGATGATGGCGGCCATGAAGCAGTCCAGCCCGTGACCGCTGGAGATCTTCTGCCAGGTAAGTGCCGCTGACTCCTGACAGACCCGACCGACGGACACTGACAGTGACAGTGACAAATCCGATTCCGGTATCCGATATGACGAAAATATCGGTACTCGGAATCGAAAGCCCGATACAGCTAATATCGGCCGATACCCGATATTTGCCGTATCGTATCGCTCAACACTACTGCTGACGCTTACCACTAGCTGATCGATAGTGGGACACCTCGTGTGCAACACTGGCAGCTGCGGATGGAGTGCTCATGTGACTGCGCTCTGTTGACGAGCTTTCGCTTCTGGAGGAGGAGGAGGGTCCAACGCCTACAGCCAACTGTTGCCTATACCGTGGGCTAGGCAGCACTGTCCTACCACCGCTGTCCCCTGTGGACCCTGCATCCACCACATTAACCCAGTGCGCAGTGATGGACACGTAACGGCCCTGGCCATGACTACTGGACCATGCATCTGTTGTGAGGTGAACCTTTACACTCACTGATTGTTTGAGTGCATGGACAATGGGTCTTTCACATGCAGGTTGAGGGTAGTGATGGCTTTTCTAGAAAAGAAGTGCGGACTGGGTAGGTCATAGCGTGGGACAGCATAGACCATGACCTCTCGGAACGCTGCGCTTTCAATCAAACGGAAGGGCATCATCTCTAATGAGATCAGTTTGGCAATGTAGGCGTTCAAAGCCAGTGTACGCGGATGAGAGGATGAGTACTTTCTTGTCCTACTCAGTGTCTCTGCTAGGGTGAGTTGGACTTGAGAGCTGCATATGGTGGAACTAGCGGTGAACATGGCGGACTGAGAGGGGGTTGGTGATGGTGATGGTGGTGGTGATGGCCTAGATTCAGTCTTTCATTGGAAAAACATTGTGATTCCCTGACTGCTTTGGCCTTGCGACTACACCTCAACATTTCTTGCTGGTGGTGTGCTAACCGGTGGGCTTACAGTGGTGGAAGCAATGTAGCATTGCTGGCTACCTTCAGTCAGAGCAGGTGCACGTGTGCTACCTGAGGTTTTGTAGTCCGTCCACGCTTGCAAGTGCATGGTGTTTACAGTTAGGTCCATATATATTTGGACAGAGACAACATTTATCTAATTTTGGTTCTAGACATTACCACAATGAATTTTAAACAAAACAATTCAGATGCAGTTGAAGTTCAGACTTTCAGCTTTCATTTGAGAGTATCCACATTAAAATTGGATGAAGGGTTTAGGAGTTTCAACTCCTTAACATGTGCCACCCTGTTTTTAAAGGGACCAAAAGTAATTGGACAATTGACTCCAAGGCTATTTCATGGACAGGTGTGGGCAATCCCTTCATTATATCATTCTCAATTAGGCAGATAAAAGGGCTGGAGTTGATTTGAGGTGTGGTGTTTGCATTTGGAAGGTTTTTTTGTGAAGGAAACATGCGGTCAAAGGAGCTCTCCATGCAGGTGAAACAAGCCATCCTTAAGCTGCAAAAACAGAAAAAACCCATCCGAGAAATTGCTACAAAATTAGGAGTGGCAAAATCTACAGTTTGGTACATCCTGAGAAAGAAAGAAAGCACTGGTTAACTCATCAATGCAAAAAGACCTGGGCGCCCACGGAAGACAACAGTGGTGGATGATCACAGAATACTCTCCATGGTGAAGAGAAACCCCTTCACAACAGCCAACCAAGTGAACAACACTCTCCAGGAGGTAGGCGTATCAATATCCAAATCTACCATAAAGATAAGACTGCATGAAAGTAAATACAGAGGGTTCACTGCACGGTGCAAGCCACTCATAAGCATCAAGAATAAAAAGGCTAGGCTGGACTTTGCTAAAAAACATCTAAAAAAGCCAGCACAGTTCTGGAAGAACATTCTTTGGACAGATGAAACCAAGATCAACCTCTACCAGAATGATGGAAAGAGAAAAGTATGGCGAAGGCTTGGTACAGCTCATGATCCAAAGCATACCACATCATCTGTAAAACACGCCGGAGGCAGTGTGATGGCTTGGGCATGCATGGCTGCCAGTGGCACTGGGTCACTAGTGTTTATTAATGATGTGACACAGGACAGAAGCAGCCAAATGAATTCTGAGGTATTCAGAGCCATACTGTGTGCTCAGATCCAGCCAAATGCAGCCAAACTGATTGGTCTTCGTTTCATACTACAGATGGACAATGACCCAAAACATAAAGCCAAAGCAACCCAGGAGTTTATTAAAGCAAAGAAGTGGAAGATTCTTGAATGGCCAAGTCAGTCACCTGATCTTAACCCAATTGAGCATGCATTTCACTTGTTAAAGGCTATACTTCAGACAGAAAGGCCCGCAAACAAACAGCATCTGAAAACCACCGCGGTGAAGGCCTGGCAGAGCATCAAAAAGAAGGAAACACAGTGTCTGGTGATGTCCATGAGTTCAAGACTTCAGGCAGTCATTGCTAACAAAGGGTTTTCAACCAAGTACTAGAAATGATCATTTTATTTACAATTATTTAATCTGTCCAATTACTTTTGGTCCCTTTAAAAACAGGGTGGCACATGTTAAGGAGCTGAAACTCCTAAACCCTACATCCAATTTTAATGTGGATACCCTCAAATGAAAGCTGAAAGTCTGAACTTCAACTGCATCTGAATTGTTTTGTTTAAAATTCATTGTGGTAATGACTATAAACAAAATTAAATAAATGTTGTCTCTGTCCAAATATATATGGACTTAACTGTACATGTCTAAGCATGCAACTGGTATTCAAAATTTGGAGATTTTTCCCTCGGCTAAAGGTCCTTCTGCACTTCTTACAGATAACCTTTGCCTCATCAATAGGATTTTGGTCAAAAAAGTGCCACACTGCACTCTTCCAACTATGGGATAAATTTTCAGGGCTTGCATCCTGTGATAATTTGACCATCTGGCCAAGCTGTCCTGCAACTCTTTTGTTTTTTTTAACACGTTTTTGGACTGCTACGGGCCTGCCAGATAACCGCAGCTGCAATGTCGATGCCTGCTGCGGATCCTTCTCCTCTTCTGTGCTTTTGCCAGTGGCACCCTCTTCCCCCAATGGATGCCAATCCGGGTCAACAACTGGGTCATCCATAACCTTCTCTTCAATTTCATCTGCACCTTCCTCTATGTCACTGTGTAAGGTGGTATAGTAAGCGGGAAGGGGCCCCTGAGTTTCATCAGGGTCAGAATCTGGCTCAGTAGACTGCTAGGGCAATGTAGTGCTCTGGGTGAATGTACCAGCAGAATCATCTAGCAGTGGCTGTGCATCAGTGCACTCTATGTCATATTCAGCTTGGACTGGGGAAGTCAGGATTTCACTTGATAACCCAGGCATGGTATGTGAAAAGAGCTCCAGGGAGTAATCTGAAGTGTGGCCTGCCGCAACCTTCACTTTTGGTGGGGGTGAAGGACACAAGGAAAGATGTTGTTCCTGACCAGGAGCGTGCACTGACGACTCAGTGCTTACAGTTTTTGAAACTTCAGAAGAGGAGGCGATAGAGCTGGAGGCTGTTTTGGCAATGTAAGCCAAAACCTGTTCCTGATGCTCCAGCTTTAAAAGCGGTTTACCTACTCCCAGAAAAGGGAGCCTTCCAGGCCTTCTTGAGCCAGACGATGACGCAGGCTCAACACCTCCTGCCTTAGGTGCTATTGTGCTTTTGGCACTACCAGCAGATGCACCATCAGTACCAGCTGGCCCCCCCTGCCCACGTCCGCTGCCTCTTCCACCATACTTCCTCATGCTTGGGAAAATGTACCAAAAATACCAGCAGATATATGGTACTGTATGAGGAGCATACAGCTGTATATGGTGTAGGGGAAAATGTAAATCTTCATATATATTTCTGGAGTCACACACAGACGCTCACTCAGTACGGATTTCACCATAATACAAAGAGCATATATATGGTACTGTATCAGAAGCGTACAACAGGATACGGTGTAGTGAAAAATTTAAATCTCCGTATATATTTCCGGAGTCACACACAGATTGTCAGCATGTATTTGCATGTATTTGTCCGTGATCCCAGCCGGTACTGTACACGGTAGTGTGTGAGGAGTGTACAGCTCTATACGCTGTGTAAAAAATGAACGCTCGGTAACTGTGCAGAAAAAAAGAATAAAAGTATTAGTGCTGTGTAAAAAGCAGTCTGCACAGCAGTGTACACACAGCAATACAGCTAGCAGGCAGCCTAATAACCAGCGCTGCTGCACACAAGAAAATCCTCCCATGTCACTGCACACTAACTGTACAGCACAATTGCTATCAGCACAAGCACAGAAGAACTTCTCTTTCCAGCCCTCTCGCCCTACTAATAAACAGCATCAGCAACCTCTCCCTACTGTTAAGATCGGCAGAAGTAAAATGGCGGTCGGCGGTCAGGGCTTTTATAGACACTATGACGCCCCCCAAAGCAAGCCAATCACTGCAGTGCCCTTCTCTACGATGGTGGTGGACGCTGCACATGTCATCTCGTTGCCCACAGTGTACGTCCTTGCTCATTGGCTGAAAAAAGGCGCCTGCAAGCATTATTTGAAACCCGACTTTGGCTCTCGTTTTGCCGACCGCATGGCCGACTTGACGCTATGGTCGGGTTTCGCTTGACGAAACCTGACTTTGGCGAAAGTCGGCGACTTATGAATCTGACCAACCTATTTCGCTCAACTCTACTTGGTACTCCTATCAATCAGCTGATTGGAGGAGCTCCAGTGCACCAGAAGTGGCACAGCGCCGTACATTGTACAGTGGTCGTGATTGGTATTGCAAATTCTCTTACATACAAGTGAAGAGAGCGTGCAGTAGCAATTATGACCACATCACTGCCAAGCAAGAAACACAGGACCAACGTTCTCTTGGTCAGTAGGACCCTATATGATCAGACTTACAGCTTATCCTGTGGATCGAAAAAGGATGAGAGAGGAGCACTCTATTAAACATGAGTTAAAGTTTGCGTTGTTCTTTTCCCATATATTCTAGCATTAAAATACTTATTTTTATTATCTTCCGCCCGGCAATCAGCTGTGCGCCTATGACTTTTTTTCCTGCTTTTTTATCATGTGGGTATATGATATGTTGAAATTATGGGACAATAATGGGGACATATTCTGATATCATAGGGCTACATAAAGCCAGTGAGATGCATTTTTATTCTCACTAAACCACCCTGTTTGACCATTACCAATTTTTCTAATATCCATCCCCAATTTGCGCAATATCGTTGCCCTTCAAGCAAACCTAAATTTGCAATATTCCGGCACTTGGAGGCCATTTTGGTTAGAGCTTTTCCGCCCATCCTGACTTGCTATCATCAGGCTATAGCATGCATGTGAAAGAGCAGCAGTTTAGCCATTGATTTTTTTTTTTTAAATAGAGCCTCAATTGAACAACGGGGGGATCCGCAGCCTAATACGCTGGCATCGTGGTCTGTTCATAAATCAACTTCACAGCGTGTGGCAGAGCAATGGCGGATGATGTTCAAGTAGAAATGAAACGTCAGGCGCATGTTACTTAAAAATGCATCAGCCGCTGACACAAGACAGAAGAGTCTTCTTTTGATCAAAATGAGCTCCTGAATGATTTAATTTGTAGATTTGACAGTAAGTGTAAGCAGTATTGAATTGAACAGGGAAGACAAATAGACAAGGAGAGACCAAGGGGACACGGAATGATGGCTGAATGGAATATGTAATGATGGGAGAGGTGAAGTGATATTGTAAACTAAATTATTTGGGGACAGCAACCAGCTTGACTTTATCTAATTATTTATCAGATTTTGTGGCAGGGAAAGGAGTATGGCACCAAACAGAAATCTGTATGCTAAAGTCATTTTGCTGGAGAAAAACATTAAGTGGAGATCATAGATTAATGTGTTTGCCATTCATTGTATTGTGTTAGAAGAAGAAGAAGGCTCTCACCGGAGCAGAGATATAAAATACAGAGATTCAGAGATATATTACACTGGGTGCTGGAAAAATGTTACTGAATTTCTACATAATGTGAAACCTGGTGGGAAAAAGAGAAGAAATGTGGAGAGAATTGGACCAGGGCTTGGAGAAGATTGGCACCATGGGTTGTCTACAATGAAGCGTTACGGGACGTTTATCGTTACACCGGTGCCAACATTTATGTGCAGATTTGAACATTTCATTGTTGTAGATGTTTAAGCCAAATGTATCAGCGTTTTACTCCATTTGTTTGCACCAGTCTTTAGTAAATACAACAAAAATTTACACACTTGTGTTAACTTTTTGGAACAAAGTATGACATATTTATACTGCATCTATAAATAAGAGTCAACGGAAATACCTTTATGCTCAAAGAGACAAAAGTTTTCTAAGAATGATGCTTTTATTGGATAACCAGAAAAATTAGCCAATAATAGTGTCATTTTTAGGGCAGGTGTGGACGACAATGTATTCTCTCAATCGGGTGAATAGGGTCGATTATGCAAATCACACTCTGATCAAACTCTGATCACAGTTTGAACCCATTTTCTTGGATGAGGAGAAAATAAAGACTTTTTGTTTCCATCTTCTGCATTCTATCAGTCCTTGGAAATCAGATTGCACTCAGATGTCATCCGAGTGCAGTCAGATGTTTTCCACAGACTCATTGACTTGAATGACCTAGGGCGATCCGAATATCCAATCAAACGCGAACATGCAACGATTTTTTTCTTGGACAGACTAAGTTCAATGAAATAATTGGACATGTGCACAGCCCCATAGACTAACATTGACCCGAGTGCAATCTGATGTTTTGTCAGATCGCACTTGGATTAAAAATACTGTCGGCTGCAGTTGCCCTTCGAATACTTTTGTCTTTTCGGGCATAGAAAGCTTTGAAAATCACAAAATGTTTTCGCAACTTAGAATTGCCCCAAATTTTGCGACTTTTACCATTTTCACGCCTGTTTCACCCAGCTCCTTCAAAATGAACAGAGCTAGGACAGGATGGGGGCAAGTATGGAACATAACACCACCTCTTGTCTATATGCATGGCACAACAGAAATCTAGTATGGCATATCCCTATATCACGCTAAGATTCTATATCTCTTGTGCGGCTGACTGGAGTAAAATTTGTGGCTAGACGCTCAGGGGTGGACGCCACTCACCAGGTGGTCCAGATTCACTGAGAGGCACTTCTTAATGAAGCAGAAGCGTCTGACATCTCATCAAGACCTGTGTGAAAATTGTGGGCCTTGACGAATCAGGACTACATGATCTGATTATGATGATTACAGATGTTACAGTTATTGATAACTCTTCAGTGCTCAAGTTCAGTCTAAATGTATTAATATTAGCAATGGTATATGTGTATGAATATCTTATATATACAGTATATATTGTGAATGTGCCATTAGATAACATTGGCAATATAAATAAATATAT
This sequence comes from Oophaga sylvatica, assembly GCA_033576555.1. Classification (NCBI taxonomy): domain Eukaryota; kingdom Metazoa; phylum Chordata; class Amphibia; order Anura; family Dendrobatidae; genus Oophaga; species Oophaga sylvatica. The sequence goes on from JARQOD010000003.1 coordinate 556,973,802, forward strand.
CAAATATTATTATGTAATATTTATGTATATTTGTTAGGTTTTATCCTAAAAAAATCAACTAGGACAGATCAAGTCTGCATTTTCTTTTGTGGGTATCTCCAATTCACTACTATCATTTATACCTAAGCGTCTAAGCGCAAAGATTTAGGGTCTTATGGTAAATGGATTAGTCTTTGAAGTGATTGATATTCTATCTACTTTCCCATCACAATCTTCAGGATTCACAGAAAGTCGTCTCCTCGGTTAAATAGACATATGAAACCACTTTTACTTTTCTGTGTCAATAACTATAAAAGGCCTAGTTTACTTATGAGTATACAACATGAAGATTTGTGAAAGATAATACAGATTGTATAACGAAATACAACAACATTTCCCAAGTGATCAAATGACTCTTAGACGGATTGTTTTAGTAATTTTCTGTTTTTATTACATACCAATGTGCTCTTAAATTACATTTATCAACTCATAATTGTTTAATTTCTAGCACATTAAAAAGAAGACCTTAATAATAATAATCTTTATTTTTATATAGCGCTAACATATTCCGCAGTGCTTTACAGTTTGCACACATTATCATCGCTGTCTTCGATGGGGCTCACAATCTAGATTCCCTATCAGTATGTATTTGGAGTGTGGGAGGAAACCGGAAAACCCGGAGGAAACCCACGCAAACACGGGGAGAACATACAGATTCCTTGCAGATGTTGTCCTTGTGTGGGATTTGAACCCACGATTCCAGCGCTGCTTTTCACTGAGCCACCTAGCTACCCCCCCCCCCCCACCATGCACATATTGGTACTGTGCAAAAGTTTTAGGCGGGTGTGGGAATCTGAAACAAATTAAGAATGTTTAAAAAAAACAAAACAGAAGTGATAATAGTTTATTTTTTATCAATCAACAAAATGCAAAGTGACTGAACCAAAGAAAAATCTAGAACAAGTCAATATTAGGTGTGGCCGTCTTTTGCCTTCAAAACAGCATCAATTCTTCTATGTACTGTGAGACAGTGAGTGAATATGTGATGAATGGGGTGTACATTTCACCTAGGTATAAGGGAAATGTGTGGCTTTGTAAACCTAGTGGTAGAGAAAGGTCACTACACCTCACATTCAGTACACACTTGCAGCACAAGCCTGAAACTACTCAGGTCTTAATTAGGAGACCAGAAGTAGGTGTCTGCAAACACAATCTGAGAGCTAGTTTAGCCTGGACACAGGAAGGTGTCTCGGCACAAGAAACAGTCTCCAAGAGTGTTAGAGCTGTCTTTAGCCTGGACACAGAGAGGTGTCCTGGCACAAGGAAGCAGTCTCCAAGAGTGTTTGAGCTATCTCAGTTTGGGTGCAGGAAGGACCCCGGACATAGGAGTAGTCTCAGTGCGAATCCGTGTGAAGAGCGGCTGAATAGGAGTGGATCTCTCTCAAGTCTGGTCATGGAAGGTGCCTTCAGACACAGGAGGAGTATTGTGAAGCTCCATACTGGTAACATATGTGATATGTGTTGTTTTGGGCACAGACTGGTAGAGTCTGGGTCCCGGATAGAGAGGGCCATCTATCTAAGTGTAATTAGAGGCTAGACAAGCCCAGGTTTTCTGTTTATGCTTTGTTTTAATCTGTTTGCTGTGGACTTTAATAAAGCTGGTTGCGGCCAGTTTTGCACCAGAACTGCTGTCTGAATGAACTGTTTTCATGCCATTCTGTCTACCCAGACAGCGATCCTAGAGCTAAACCCTGGAAATGTTACAATTGGTGGAGGATTCTGGGGCAGCGCAGGGCCTGGTACAGTTAGTGCTGGAGTGTGCATGCAGCACAGTGGCAAGAGACAGCATTAAAGGTGAAGTCTATTGAAATAGCAACAGAGGAAAAAAAAAAGTGTGTGTCAGCAGAAACGTCTGTTTGGAGCAGTCTTGGAGAGACAGTGGCCCTGATAGGGTCTGCAGAGAGAAAATGTATGCACAGCAAAGCTGAACTTGTTGTGAAAATGACTGTGGAATGTGCAGCAGCAAAAGAAAAGTTTGTGGAGCAGTCTTAAAGAGACAGTAGCCCTAATAGACTTTGCAAAGAAAAAAAAAAAAAGTGTCTGCACAGCAGAGCTAAATTTTTCTATGGAAAAGACTGTAGAGTGTGTGTATGTCTTGAGTGAAGACTGCCATTGTTAAGACAGAGAAGTCTGACAGCATGGAGGCGCTGTTTGAACAAATGGCGCAAGTTAATGTGCAACATAAAACTGCCGTGGTTGAGACAGATAAGTCCGGCCGTGTGAAGGAGCTCATTGAGTACCTGGTACAGGCCCAGCGAAGCATGCAGCAGAGCATGGAGCAGCAGCGCCTGCAGTACCAGCGGCAAATGCAGCAGTACCAGCAGCAAATCCTGCAGCAGCAGCAGGAGAATAACCGGTTGTTTTTTGAGCAGGTTGCAGCACTGCAGGGGACTTGTGGTGCATCGTCCCAAAGTAATGTTGCAAAGTCACCTGACTTGTCCGCTGTGAAGAGGGCGGTAAGACGGTCCTTGGAAAAGATGACACCTCGTGATGATGTGGAGGTATATCTCACTAGGTTTGAGAGACTGGCAGAGAAGGAGAATCTGCCCCTATCTGAATGGGCCATGATGGTCGCACCATATCTGATTGGAGAGCCCCAAAGGGCATATGCTGACCTGAGCGAGCAGGACAGCCAAGACTATGCTAAGATGAAAGTGGAGATTCTTACCCGGCTGGGTGTTACGGTGACAGCCCATGCCAGAGGAGTTCATGACTGGAGATACAGTTGGGAGTCTGCAGTCAGCAGGCCTGATTATGGAGTTGAAAAGGTGGTAGTGAACCGCTACACCCGAGCATGTCCTACAGTGAACCGCTACACCCGAGCATGTTCTCCTGAGGTACAGCCGTCTGAGAGGACGTCACTTCAGAGTTCCCGGACGTCGAACTCTCCCGGTAAGAGCGTTCCAGCTGTTGGGGACATGGGGTATGCTGATAAGCGGGTTCAGGCCCGAGGGGACATGTGGGTGGAAGAGTGTGATGGACAGTGTTGGAGATGTCGTGAAATTGCAGCCAACTGTCCACTAGAGGGGGGGCCTATGTGCCGTGATGTTGGCAGATCCCTCTCTCTCTGCGCAGAACCTGTGTGTGTGACCACCGCAACCGAAGAGACTGGACCACAGGTGTCCCGGTGGTTACAAATGGTTGCTCAGCGCAGGCCCTCTTGGACTCAGAGAGTCCAGTGACTTCCGTATGTGACAGCCTGATTGATAGGGACTTCATCCCTGATAAGCACCTGAGTGTGGTGTGCATCCATGGAGACACCAAAGTCTACCCCGAGACTGCCGTGGACTTGGTCCCTAAACTCGGGGAGGTTTCATATGAAGTGGGGGTAGTGAAGAGCCTGGTGCACCCCGTCATATTGGGTAATGACTTTCCCCGATCTAAGGATCTCTGGGGGAAAAATGTTTCTGATGGACAGTGTGATGAAGCTCCTATTGAGGGTGCGCAGTCCCGAGGGGCGGAACACAATGCTAGTGGGCCGTTAAACTTATGTGATGATGATGACCATGATGATGATGATGATGACCATGATAATGATGATGATGATGATGATCATGATGATGATGATGACCATGATAATGATGATGATGATGATGATCATGATAATGATGATGACCATGATAATGATGATGATGATCATGATAATAATTATGACTGTGATAGTGATGAAATTCCTTTGCAGGTGATGTTGGGAGACGAGGATGGTGGTTCTCGGGAACCGAGTGTCCCTGACTTGCCTGTGTCCTGTGACAATTTTGAGAGTGAGCAGTGGCGAGACCCCACTCTTAGGACAACACAGGAAAATATGATTGTTCTAAATGAGGTTTCCCAGGAGCCTGGCTCTGAGGAGAGGTTTCCTCATGCTGCCATGGACCATAGCCTATTGTATAGGGACACTGAAGTCCAGGGAGAGGTCGTGAGTCAGCTCCTAGTACCTGAGCTATATAGAAGTATAGTGCTGGGGTTGTCACAGAGTCACATACTTGAGGGACCAGATGGTGAAGTTAATGTTGTGGATGACATGTTAACTAAGGTTCCAGATCAAGATGTGAATGAAAATGAATTGTATAACCCTGACAGTGAGCAGGATGTGAATGAAAATGAATTGTATAACCCCGACAGTAAGCAGGATATGAATGAAAATGAATTGTATAACCCTGACAGTGAGCAGGATGTGAATGATAATGAAGTGTATAGCCCTGACAGTGAGACAGATGTGGCTGAGAAAAAGGGGTCAGATAGTGATAGTGAATTATCTGATGACCATAAAGCAACCAGTGCAAATGAGGAAGGCATGGTAGCAGAGGAGGTTGAGAGTCCTGAGAAGAAAACTGATGCTGACCTTACAGCCAGACGGAAGATGGCATCTGAAGATGTTTTACAGTTGGCCGGTTCCCTGGCGAAGACTAAGGTGAAAGGAGGAGAGCTGAGCTTTAAAGGCAGGACTCTGAAACTGAACACAGCACAAGTGGATGCTGTTGAAGATGAGAAGTTGTCAGTGTGTGGTGTGGATCTGCATCATGCCAAGGACTCTGAAGGTGATGCTGCAGAGGTGGAAAAAGCCATGGAAGTGGTGGTCACCAAGCCAGATGCCTCATCAGAAGCTGAGGTTTCAAGTGAAGCTGTGAGGAGCAAGACTGAAGATATGGGGACTGACTCTGTCCAGGAATCTGTTTCTGCCGAAGACAGCGGCGTGGACGGGTTACGGTCCGGATCAGTAGCTGGCATTGGTGAGCTCAAGCGCACTTTCAGGGAGGCTACATCGGAGCCACGTCCCAACAAATGGGAAAAGCGATGTGTCACTCCGTTGCCGCTGCAGACACACGGGAGCCCAGATGGGATGCAGAACGTGGCTGAAGAGGTAGAGTCTAGGACTGACGGTGGGGCTTCTGGGCATGTCCTGCCAGAAGAGCCTGAAAGTGGGGAACTGGAGAAAAGTGAAAAACCCCCTATACCTTCTGTGATAGTTGGTGACACATGGTCAGTGCACCAGGGACAGGAGGTACGTGAGTTTCTGAGGAAGAGTCAGCAGAAGTGTTCTGATGTGTCGGGTCGTACTTCTCTGGCCAGGCACTATATCAAAAATGAGCCCGGCCCTAAGGTCAAGATGAAACCGTGCAGGATACCCGAGGCCCGCAGAGAGTATAGGCCTGGGAGGGTACAGGGTAGTGCGGATGCTTCAGATGAAGAGGAAGTTGATGTTGGCTATGACTCAGGTGACGATACAAATGACAGTGGTGGAGATGAAGCTGGTGAGGGCCATGACTGGTCCGGAGTTCACTGTCTCTGTTGGATTGTTGACCAGCCCTCCGGTCTGGATGGCCAGCCTCCGGTCTGGAGAAGAGGGAGGGGATATGTGAGACAGTGAGTGAATATGTGATGAATGGGGTGTACATTTCACCTAGGTATAAGGGAAATGTGTGGCTTTGTAAACCTAGTGGTAGAGAAAGGTCACTACACCTCACATTCAGCACACACTTGCAGCACAAGCCTGAAACTACTCAGGTCTTAATTAGGAGACCAGAAGTAGGTGTCTGCAAACACAATCTGAGAGCTAGTTTAGCCTGGACACAGGAAGGTGTCTCGGCACAAGAAACAGTCTCCAAGAGTGTTAGAGCTGTCTTTAGCCTGGACACAGAGAGGTGTCCTGGCACAAGGAAGCAGTCTCCAAGAGTGTTTGAGCTATCTCAGTTTGGGTGCAGGAAGGACCCCGGACATAGGAGTAGTCTCAGTGCGAATCCGTGTGAAGAGCGGCTGAATAGGAGTGGATCTATCTCAAGTCTGGTCATGGAAGGTGCCTTCAGACACAGGAGGAGTATCTGTGAAGCTCCATACTGGTAACATATGTGATATGTGTTGTTTTGGGCACAGACTGGTAGAGTCTGGGTCCCGGATAGAGAGGGCCATCTATCTAAGTGTAATTAGAGGCTAGACAAGCCCAGGTTTTCTGTTTATGCTTTGTTTTAATCTGTTTGCTGTGGACTTTAATAAAGCTGGTTGCGGCCAGTTTTGCACCAGAACTGCTGTCTGAATGAACTGTTTTCATGCCATTCTGTCTACCCAGACAGCGATCCTAGAGCTAAACCCCTGGAAATGTTACAGTACATTTGCACAAAGACAGGAATTTTGAAGGATTGTAGTCAGGTATATAAGTAGCTAATTATATAATTATACTAAATGGGTGATAATGATAATCTTTCCATAAGAGGGTTGAAACAAAGTCATTAACTGAAACGGAAATAGCTGTGTTGGAGGCTTAAAACCTGGTAAGGTAGAGTCAAACTCCGCTAGAAAGGTAAGATTGTGGAATGCAATTTCATGTCACTGGTTATACACCTTGGCAAGACTAAGTAAAACAACAAGACCCAAGGTAGTTATATAATGCATCGGCAAGAAAAAGATTTCAAAGTATCTTTCAAGATTTTCTGCTCAAGCTCTTTTGAAGAAGCATCAAGAATGACAGCATTCAGGATCATAGAAGCAATGATGAAAGACACATCGTGCCCATTTCCCTTCAAAATTGGTGTATGTCCAACAGAGCTACCAGCTCAGAACTGGCAGCAACCAGTGGGGCCCAGCTACGACTGAATATAGGTCCTGTCCAGAGGTGGACTTCATAGAAGAGTTGCAGCCAAAAATTCATACTTTCTATATAAAAACAAGGCCATGCAACTCAACTATGGACAAAAACATAGGAACTGGGGTGCAGAAAAATTGCAGAAGGTGCTCTGGACTGACTCAAAATATGGAATACGAATATTGGACTGTAACAGATGGCAGTCAGAGGTTTTTCCAATGGGAAGAGGGTCATCTGACACATCAAACTTATTGAGAATTTCACAAGAAAAACAATGGTGTGCTTGGTTTTAAAGTAACTTTATTATTTAATGAGTTATTTACAAGTTTATGACCACTTATAAAATGTGTTCAAAGTGCTGCCCATTGCATTGGATTGTCAATGCAACCCTCTTCTCCCACTCTTCACACACTGATAGCAACACCGCAGAAGAAATGCTAGCACAGGCTTCCAGTATCCGTTGTTTCAGATGCTGCACATCTCGTATTCTTCACAGCATAGACAATTGCCAAAGATAAAAGTCTAATTTTCATTTTGCCCATTCTGGAAATTCAGCGCGCCGATCTGGGTCATCCTCATTGAGATGCTGCAGCAGCTGGATTTTGTAAGGTTGCCATTTGTGAGTAGCTAATATCCGCCAAAGGGATGTTCAACTGATGCCACTCTCCAGTGAAATGCGGTGAGTGTTACGCTGTGGGCTCTTGCTGAATGAAGCTAGGACAGCCACTGATGTTTCTTCATTAGTGACAGTTTTCTTGCGTCCACATTTTGGCAAATCCAACACTGAACCTGTTTCACAAAATTTGGCAAGCAGTTTGCTAACTGTAGCATGGGAGATGGGGTGTCTCGTAGGGTGTCTTGCATTGAAATCTACTGCAATGACCCGGGTACTGCGTTCACCAGAGATCAACACAATTTCTATCCGCTCCTCACGTGTTAACCTCTGCGACATGTCAATGACTGTAAACAAAGAGAAACTTGTAAATAACTCATGAAAGAATAAAGTTATGTTAAAACCAAGCACACCATTGTTTTTCTTGTGAAATTCTCAATAAGTTTGATGTGTCACATGACCCTCTTCCCATTGAAAAAAATAAAGTTGGATTCAAAATGGATGACTTCAAAATGGCCGCCATGGTCACCACCCATCTTGAAAAGTTTTCCCCTGCCATATACTAATGTTCCACAAACAGGAAGTTGATATCACCAACCATTCCCATTTTATTTAGGTGCATCCATATAAATGGCCCACTGTTATGTTTCGGTAGCTGAGGAGGACAGGAACAACAGCAGGGCAGCCGAACATCTGAGATGTTGGTAACTGATGGGTTGCAGATTCCTAACTAACGACACAACTAGAGGTAGCCGTGGAGCGTTCCTACGTTGATCCTAGACGCCTCGTCACAGCCTGAGAGATAACTACACCTAAAGGCAGAAAGATGAAAACTATCTGCCCCGGAGCAGATCTCCAAAGAAAATAGGAAGCCCCAAACATATAATGGCGGTTAGACAAGATGAAAATACAAACATAGGCAGAAAATAGACTGAGCAAACGCTGGGGCCACAAGCTGACTAAATAGGATAGGACAGGAGAGATTACTTTCTGCAACCCAGAAAACCCTACAAAAATCCAACAATTCGGATTACAAAAATACTGAGATCACACGATCTCGCCTCCCACTAAATCAGATATCAGTGTGAACAAAAACCAAGCCGCAGACGCTGAAAAAACAGGAAAAAGCAAATGAGCAAATAACAGTGGCTGCAGAAAAACTGTGAGGAGCTCAGGCCCCAGGAGGGGACCTGGCTGACCTCCACAAAAGTGCAGAAAACAATGAAAAAGCAAGCACAAAAAGAAAAGCAAAAAATATCTTATCTGAAAGCAGGAGATGCAGGCAGGACTCCAGCAAACTTCCACATGAACCAGGAACCACAATTGAGACAAGAACAATTGATCACCGGCAACCATCATGGGAGGGAACCTCCCTTATATCAGACCAGTCCGTGATTCCAGATTGCCACTCCTCGCTGAAAGGTTCAGTACTGTCTGTAACCACCAGAGGGAGCCTCTGCTCAGAAACCATCTCTAGCACATTCATAACAGTCCACCCTGTACTTGAATTTTACTAAAATCTGCATTCTGGAGAATATAGATCTTTAGTAATTTGCTCAGCTCGATTTCGGCAAAGTGGCCATCAGCTGAAGCCACCATCTTGCTAACCAGTAAGTCCGGCAAAACATTCTTTCCTCATTGCTCACCCCTCCGGACGATACTGCTGCTACCTGCACTCTCCGGTCTTCCGCAACTCTGTTGCATCGCATCTCCAGCCTGGTGTTCATGCTAGGCCAAGGCTTCTGGCGCGAGCAGGCCCTGGAGTTCACTGTCCATGTTACGGGGCCTACTCAGAGCAGAAAGTCCCAGCCTAAAGTGTCCGGAGACGCTGTGCAACAGAAGCATGGTTGACTAAACAGCAGGCATGGAGCAGTACGAGGGGCTGGAGAGGTGAGTATTGAAATGAGTACAGTATTTTTTTTTTCTTTTTACAGTTTTGCTCGCCACTTACCTGTATAGCCATCCATGCTACTCACTTCCTACTGTCCAGTCGTCCTGGCTTCCATGTCATTGTTCACTGTAGGCTGGGTATTTCCATTCATGAGCAGTCCATGTAGTTCAATCAGGATGCTCCAAGGCTTGCTCGCAGCCTAGTAGTCTTGATCTTAAGTGAATACCAGTCTGCGACTTCTGTCCGCAGGCCCCAGAAGTCACTGCACATAAATAGTTAACTCTGGGACCTGCTCGAGGCTGGAAGTCCCAACTTAGAGTGAAGACCAATCTAGAGATGTGATGCGGCGTTGGCAAGGAGGACCGGGCAGGCAGCAGCAGGAGCAGCCAGAGAGGTGAGTGGTGAGGTGAAAATAAGTTTTTTATTTTTACATTTTATGTTTCTTATGCATTTGGGTCTGTAGAGATTACAAAGCCTAATTAGGGTGAACTTGTCAGGACTGAATTAGGTGAGTATATGATGTTTTTAATTTTAATTAAAACGTGTGAAGACATCATATGACAAAGGGGGCATAATAAAGTATGGGTGCCCCTCATACAGGGACTACTTTGGGGGGGTCTCATACATTGTGAGGGCTTCAGTGGGGAGCCATCATACATACAATGGGAGGCCCTCATGCATTGGGGGGCTAGAGTGGAAGGACCTCAGACAGTGTGGGGGGTTACTGCGGGGCCCTCATACAGTGTGGGGGTACTGCGGGGGCCCTCATACATTATAGGGACTATTGTTGGGGCCTTCATAAAGGCCATTATATAGCATGGAGTTAATTTGAGGGCCATTATAAAATTTGGGGTCTATTGTGCAGTCCATCATATGGTGTGGGGACTACTGTGGGTGCTGTTATACAGTTTGGGGACTACTGTGGAAGCTATTATACAGTTTGAGGACTACTGTATGGGATATTATACAGTGTGGATGCCCTCATAGTGTGGGAACCATTATACAGTGTAGGGACCCTTAAACTGTATGATGGTCATTATACTGCGCGAGCAGTACTATGGAGTTCATCATAGTGTGCATGGGGGAGCATCATACTGTGTATAGGAGAGCTGTGGGTCCATCATACTGTATATTGGGAAGATGTGGCCCCATCATACTATATATATGGGAGCTGTAGGTGCACCATTTTGTGTATAGGGAAGCTGTGGGGGCTTTATACTGTGTATAGCAGAGCTGTGGTCTCATTGTATTGTGTATAGGTGAGCTGATGGCCCATCATACTGTGCAGAGGGGAGCTGTGGGCCATTTTTTGTGTATAGGGGCTGTACATGGGTGGATTCAGGGGACATTATTACATGTTAAATAGGCGCTTAAGAAGCATTATTAGGGCACTCAGTATTGTGACTGTCAAAGGTGGACATGGGACATTATCACTTTCTAGGGGCAAAATGTGGACACTGTTTTCCAGGGCATTTGCACAGGGTATTAATATTTCCTAATTTTCTAGTGGGTGATTTTACCACCTAGAGGGCACAAAAGAGGCATTTTACTTTGTAAGGGGCACAGTGGTGGGAATTACTAAAGGGGCAGTAAGAGGAGCATTGTTATTGTTCCGCACAGCAGGTGCACTAATAAGGGGACATATAGCAGCAGCGGCTCAGCATTTGGGTATCAGCAGGATGAGGAGTTTGTGCAGGTCGGTAATTAATGGGGACGGTGCTGGAAACGTGAGAAGTCAAATGTGTCTGTGTTGTAATCTCTACAGATGAGTCCTGGCTGGAAGAAGTTGTTATGGCGAACTAGAAAGAAAGATTGTCAGCTATGTCACTATCTGTAACTGTGCTGTAATCTCTTACATGTTCTGCAGGACCGGTATCTACCAATATACGGGTCACCATATTGTGGTAACACCGGTATTGGTCTTTGTATCGAGATTTATTTTCAGTAGCGCCATGGTCATCTGCTGAGGTTCATCTATAATCACAATTAGGGTGCGCCACTGTGGTTGTCATCAAGGTTGCCTGGTTAGGGGCCACATTCCGAGCTGAACCTCTAGCTACACCTTTGTTCACTGTGCAATGTTCCCACCACTATAGGACAACTGGAGCGGTCTGATGATAGGAGCTGTTGAACAGAGCTCTTCCAGCAGCAACAAGGATAACTTTGAACCTGTTTGTTTGGCTAAGTAACTTCTGAGGAGGTGGATTGAGCAGAGTGATCTGCAGGAAGCTGCACTGAGAAATCACATAGTGTGCGGAGTAGAGCCTACGAAGGTGAGAAGTGATACAGTTCTACCAAAAGCCATCAGAGGAGTAGACGTAGACCAAACTAAGCAACTATTTAGACTGAGATGCTGCGATAGCCAATTAAAAATGTGTGTCGAGATGAGGGGTCGCCATCTCTTGGTTGGTCACTAATTATATATTACTATACATTGATTGTGTATTAATATAACCATTTATGGAATTTACATGAGTTTGAACTATTTTGTTATTATTTGGAGTATGTGTTAGATTTAATTTCCAACTTCACTCGTGTTATTTTTATTCTGTATTAGTCTCCTCCATCATCTGATTTTATAACACTTTAGTGGTTATTAATATGGTTAATTAATTACTATATATATGTATCAGCCTTGAGATCTGACTACCCCCATATCTAATGTCATTTTCATCCGCTAATGTTGTCTTTCCCCACTTATTTTATATGTTTTCTAACTACCGTGTATTGTATCTTCAATAAATTCTTGATGGAGAAACATTTTTTGAATGTGTGTATCTTTCTCGGTACAATATATGGGGCTAAGTAGACTAAGCAACAGGGTGAAGAGGTTTACAGGTCAACTCTGCAGACAGCCGCTGAGATGATGTAGGTCAAAATAATTATTGGACTTGGTGGGCTTAATTGTGGGGGTCAGGTGTCTACTTTGGCTATTGCGAGAATACATAATCATGGCACTGAACTCAGACCTTGGTGAAAGCTATTGGTGTGACCAGACAGGGTTATGATGTGTAACAATAATTAGTTCCATGAAAATTATTCTAATTGCTTCAGTTGCATGTTGTAACACAACGAAAAGAATTGTTGGTGTCCTCGTGAGTTTAATCAATACTTTGGGGAATCTTAAAGGAGACAAAGATTAAGGCCCCTATACGCATAGGTTAAAGTTGGCCAAGCCTGCCAATTTATGTAGGACCATCTGGGTGTATGGCAGCCTCCTCAATATCCATCGATCGATGGTGTTGGAGGAAGAAAGGATCGGGCAGTTTGATTTTACACGGCCAATACTTTTGACCTTCTTTAAGATGAATAACAGACAGAGATGCCTGGTAGTGTCTTACTACACTCTTCCCACTGAAAACACCTGAATGATCAGTTAAATGTGTATGTGCCTAGCAAACCATGACTGAACGTTATCTTAGGTGTATGGCCACTTTTAACCAAGGTTTAATAACCACTTTCAATTCAGTGGGTGTTGAGGAGACATTTGTGAAGGGACCTATGTCAAGTGACACGGTTATAGGGGATTCTTATGAGTCGAACAAGGTCAGAATATGGAAGTTGCAACATTGTTATATTCTGTTCAGTTCGTTTTTTGCAAAGTTCAAGTTGAATAATTACTTTGTCTGTATCTCTACACTCTTGTTCCTCATCTGAGATCTGCAAGCATAAAGAATATTGAGCAATCTTAAAGAATTATTCTCCTGTAAATTTTTCTATGCTTAATATATTGCAGTCATCATATTATATAGCACTGTGTACTTACAATTGCTCATTTTTCCTTTCTACCCAGTTAATTCTTCTCTTTTCCATTAGGTCTATGATATAATGTGATTAAAAACTGACTAGCTGAATCCTTCTAAGCTCTATGGAGAAACAGGGAGTCTCTTTTCCCTGCATGAGTCATCATTAAAACTACAATTCTACATCAAGGCAAAGTCTCTGGCAGGAAGGAGGAGCGGAGCAGCTGGGTCAGGAGTTGAAGAGGAGGATGACTTCCTGTTTCTACATAGAGCTTAGAAGGATTCAGCTAGTCAGTTTTTAATCACGTGATGTTATAGACCTAATGGAAAAGAGAAAAATTAATGAAGTAGAAGGGAAAATGAGCAATTGTAAGTATGAGAGTGCTATATAATATTATGATTGCAATATATTGAGGATAAAAACTATATGGGAGTGCTTCTTTAAAATAGCAGTAAGAAACCTTTTTTCAGTGGTTTGTATCTTATGTGCTATTGTCATCTATAAAGGGTGTAGCCTTCCGGGGGGTTTAGCTCTAGGATCGCTGTCTGGGTAGACAGAATGGCACGGAAACAGTTCATTCAGACAGCAGTTTGGTGAAAACTGGCCGCAACCAGTTTTATTAAAGTCCACAGCACACAGATAAAAACAAAGCATAAACAAAAGACCTGGGCTTGTCTAGCCTCTAATTACACTTAGATAGATAGCCCTCTCTATCCGGGACCCAGACTCTACCAGTCTGTGCCCAAAACAACACATATGATATATGTTACCAGTATGGAGTTTCACAGACACTCCTCCTTGTGTCTGAAGGCACCTTTGAGAGAGATCCACTCCTATTCAGCCGCTATTCACACGGACCCGCACCGAGACCACTCCTGTGTCCGGGGTCCTTCCTGCACCCAGACTGAGATAGCTCACACTCCTCTGGAGACTGCTTCCTTGTGCCAGGACACCTCCCTGTGTCCGGGCTAAAGACAGCTCCCACACTCTTGGAGACACCTTCTGTGCCTGGACCCCTTGTCCAGACTGAATGAGCTCTCAGATTGTGTTTGCAGACACCACTTCTGGTCTCCTAATTAAGACCTGAGTAGTTTCAGGCTTGTGCTGCAAGTGTGTGCTGAATGTGAGGTGTAGTGACCTTTCTCTACCACTAGGTTTACAAAGCCACACATTTCCCTTATACCTAGGTGAAATGTACACCCCATTCATCCCATATTCACTCACTGTCTCACATATCCCCTCCCTCTTCTCCAGACCGGAGGGCTGGTCATCCAGACCGGAGGGCTGATCAACAATCCAACAGAGACAGTGAACTCTGGACCAGTCATGGCCCTCATCAGCTTCATCCTCACCACTGTCATAGCCAACATCAGTTTTCTCTTCATCTGAAGCATCCGCACTACCCTGTACCCTCCCAGGCCTATACTCTCTGCGGGCCTCGGGTATCCTGCACGGTTTCATCTTGCCTTTAGTGCCAGCCTCAGTCTCGGTATAGTGGCTCACCAGATAAGTACGACCAGGCACGTCAGAACAGCTCTGCTGATTCTTCCTCAGAAACTTTCGTACCTCCTGTTTTTGGGGCACTGACCCTGTGTCACCAACTGTCACAGGAGGTATAGGGGTTTTCTCTAATTCCCCTGAACTTTCTTTAGCACATCTACTTTCTTAAATATCAGTTGATTCATAAATTCTACCTCACAGAACCCAAGCGCCTCTGTCATGGTCTCTGACCATTCCGAGCCACACTGTTCAAACGATTGGCACTGTAGAGGGAGCTGATCGTTTTTCTTGGTCGGTACACATAATTTATCCTCTTCTGGTACAGGCTCACTTTGCATAAGACTCAGAGCTCTTCTTCTTTCTCCAGGAGATCCTCATGGCTACGCATCTTCTCCTGTAGTTGTTGGACGTCCTTTACGTCTTCGGCCCTTTCTTCAGGCTCTTCTGGTAGGACATGCTCAGAAGCCCTACCATCAGTCTTCTTTTCCACCACGTTCTGCATCCCATCTGAGCTCCCGTGTATCTGCAGCGGCAACGGAGCGACACATCGCCCCTCCCACTCACTGGGACGTTGTTCAAGTGTAGACTCCATGAAAATGCGCCTGAGCTCACCAAGGCCAACCCGAGGTCTCAAAATCTCATCTTGGGATTTATCCAGATCCTTTGGGTCGCTCGGGAACTCCGATGGCGCACCGGGCGCCGAACTTCCGGCCCGAGCTTCGCGAGTCGCAGCCACGGATCCGGACAGTACACCGTCCACGCCGCTGTCTCCAGCAGAAACATATTCCGGGGCAGAGTCATTCCCCACATCTTCAGTCTTGTTCCTCACAGCTTCACTTGAGACATCAGCCTCTGGTGAGGCACCTGGCCTGGTGTCCACCACTTCCATGGCTTTCTCCACCTCTGCAGCATCACCTTCCGAGTCCTTGGCCTGATGCAGATCCACACCATACATTGATAACTTCTCATTTTCAACAGCATCCACTTGTGCTGTGTTCAGTTTCAGAGTCCTGTCTTTCACCTTAGTCTTCGCCAGGGAACCGGCCAACGGTACAACATCTTCAGATGCCATCCTCCGTCCGACTGCAAGGTCAGCCTCAGCCTTCCTCTCAATCTCAACTCCTCTGTACCATGCCTTCCTCACTTGCACTGGTTGCTTTATTGTCATCAGATGACTCACTATCACCACCACTATCCCTGTCTGACCCCCTTTTCTCAGCCACATCTGGCTCACTTCCAGGGTTAGACACTTCATTTTCATTCACATCCGGCTCACTGTCAGGGTTATACAATTCATTCTCATTCACATCTTGATCTGGAACCTTAGTTAACATGTCATCCACAACATTAACTTCACCATCTGGTCCCTGGTTTCCCTCAGGTGGTCCCTCAAGTATGTGACTATGTGATAACCCCAGCACTATACTTCCATATAGCTCAGATACCAGGAGCTGACTTAGACCTCTCCCTGGACTTGTGTCCCTATACAATAGGTTATTGTTCATGGCAGCATGAGGAAACCTCTCTCAGAGCCAGGCTCTTGGGGAACCTCATTCAGAACAATTACATTTTCCTGTGCCGTTTTAAGAGTGGGGTCTCGCACCGGCTCACTCCCAAAATTGTCACAGGAGCCAGGCAGGTCAGGGACACTCGGTTCCCGAGAACCACCATCCTCGTCTCCCAACATCACCTGCAAAGAAATGTCATCTTTATCACGGTCATCATCAGTATCATCACTATTATGATTAGCATTATCATCATTATCAATATCAGCATCCTCATCATGGTCATCATCATTATCATGATCATCATTATCATTATCAATATTATCATGGTCATCATCATTATCACATAAGTTTAACGGCCCACTAGCATTGTGTTCCGCCCCTCGGGACTGCGCACCCTCAGTAGGAGCTTCATCACACTGTCCATCAGAAACATTTTTCCCCCAGAGATCCTTAGACCGGGGAAAGTCATTACCCAATATAACGGGTGCACCAGGGTCTTCACTACCCCCACTTCATATGAAACCTCCCCGAGTTTGGGGACCAAGTCCACGGCAGTCTCTGGGTAGACTTTGGTGTCTTCATGGATGTACACCACACTCAGGTGCTTATCAGGGATGAAGTCCCTATCACTCAGGCTGTCACATACGGAAGTCACTGGACTCTCTGAGTCCAAGAGGGCCTGTGCTGGGCAGTCACTTACAACCACCGGGGACCCCTGTGGTCCAGTCTCTTCGGCTGAGGTGGACACACACACAGGCTCTGCGCAGGGAGAGAGGGATCTGCCAACATCACAACACATAGGCTCCCCCTCTATTGGACAGTTGGCTGCAATTTCACGCCAGCTCCAACACTGTCCATCACACTCTCCACCCACATGTCCCCTCGGGCCTGAACCCGCTTATCAGCATACCCCATGTCCCCAACAGCTGGAACGCTCTTACCGCGAGAGTTCAGCGTCCGGGAACTCCGAAGTGACGACCTCTCAGACGGCTGTACCTCAGGAGGACGTGCTTGGGTGTAGCGGTCCACTATCACCTTTTCAACTCCATAATCAGGCCTGCTGACTGCAGACTCCCAACTGTATCTCCAGTCACGAACTCCCCTGGCACGGGCTGTCACCGTAACACCAGCCGGGTAAGAATCGCCGCTTTCAACTTGGCATAGTCTTCGCTGTCCTGCTTGCTCAGGTCAGCCCAGACTTTTTGGGGTTCCCCAATCAGATAGGGTACGACCGCCATGGCCCATTCAGATAGTGGCAGATTCTCCTTCTCTGCCAGTCTCTCAAACCTAGTAAGATATACCTCCACATCATCACGAGGTGTCATTTTTCTCAAGGACCGTCTTACCGCCTTCTTTATAGCGGACAACGCCGGTGCCTTCACAACATTACTTCGGGACGCGGCACCGAAATCCTTTTTTGGTGCTGTCATCTGCTCAACAAATAACCGGTTATTCTCCTGCTGCTGCTGCAGGAATTGCTGCTGGACCTGCTGCATGTGCTGCTGGTGCTGCAGGCGCTGCTGCTCCATGCTCTGCTGCATGCTTCGCTGGGCCTGCACCAGGTACTCAGTCAGCTCCGCCATACTGCCGGACTCATCTGTCTCAATCACAGCAGTCTTATGTTGCACATTAACTTGCGCCATTTGTTCAAACAGCGCCTCCATGCTGTCATCCATGCTGTCAGACTTCTCTGTCTTCACAACTGTAGTCTTCACTCAAGACATACACACTACACAGCTTTTTTTTTTTTTCCACAGAAAAATTCAGCCTTACTGTGCAAACACTTTTTTTCTTTTTTTTTTTTCCTTTGCAAAGTCTATTAAGGCTACTGTCTCTTTAAGACTGCTCCACAAACTTTTCTTTTGCTGCTGCACATTCCACAGTCATTTTCACAACAAGTTCAGCTTTGCTGTGCATACATTTTCTCTCTGCAGACCCTATCAGGGCCACTGTCTCTCCAAGACTGCTCCAAACAGACGTTTCTGCTGACACACTTTTTTTTTTTTTCTGCTGCTATTTCAATAGACTTCACCTTTAATGCTGTCTCTCGCCACTGTGCTGCATGCACACTCCAGCACTAACTGTATCAGCCACTGCGCTGCCCCAGCATTCTCCGCCAATTGTAGCCTTCCGGGGGGTTTAGCTCTAGGATCGCTGTCTGGGTAGACAGAATGGCACGGAAACAGTTCATTCAGACAGCAGTTTGGTGAAAACTGGCCGCAACCAGTTTTATTAAAGTCCACAGCACACAGATAAAAACAAAGCATAAACAAAAGACCTGGGCTTGTCTAGCCTCTAATTACACTTAGATAGATGGCCCTCTCTATCCGGGACCCAGACTCTACCAGTCTGTGCCCAAAACAACACATATGATATATGTTACCAGTATGGAGTTTCACAGACACTCCTCCTTGTGTCTGAAGGCACCTTTGAGAGAGATCCACTCCTATTCAGCCGCTATTCACACGGACCCGCACCGAGACCACTCCTGTGTCCGGGGTCCTTCCTGCACCCAGACTGAGATAGCTCACACTCCTCTGGAGACTGCTTCCTTGTGCCAGGACACCTCCCTGTGTCCGGGCTAAAGACAGCTCCCACACTCTTGGAGACACTTCTGTGCCTGGACCCCTTGTCCAGACTGAATGAGCTCTCAGATTGTGTTTGCAGACACCTACTTCTGGTCTCCTAATTAAGACCTGAGTAGTTTCAGGCTTGTGCTGCAAGTGTGTGCTGAATGTGAGGTGTAGTGACCTTTCTCTACCACTAGGTTTACAAAGCCACACATTTCCCTTATACCTAGGTGAAATGTACACCCCATTCATCCCATATTCACTCACTGTCTCACAAGGGTAACAACCATAAAAAAAGCCCATCAAACAAGGGCCTGGTAGCAACAGGTCCCTGTACACCCCTATGGATATACCTCATGTCAGACTGTTTCTTATGGACAGAGAATTCCTTTTAGAAGCTTCTGCATTTCATCGTCTTTTCGAGAGCGAGAAGACACCAAGCTAACACACAGAAAATGTGGTTTATGTGACCTACAGAAACTGTTAAAAGGATCCTTCCTGGTCATTGGCTAGGTGTGCCATCTTTTCAGGATTTATTGGACACATTTATTAGGTTCTCTCGGCAGATAATCATTATCATTAGACTTCTCCCCCGCAACAAATCTAAATGTATCATTCATTGGATTAACTGTAATTCTATGCCCCGTGTGAGGTTTTACTAAATCTGCTTGTCTAACTTTCTATATAAATCCTCTCTATCTGTTTTGATGGATATTAAGAAATATTTTTCATGGTGCATTTGGTTTTATTGGATAGCTGGAATTATTCAGAGGGCAATTGACATTTAAATGGATTCTGTAGATTTAATGGATATGCATATAACGGAAAAATGTCAGAAAAAAAAGCTCTGTATATGACATGAACTATTGTCCTCAACCCTTGACTTTGTTTTCTGTGTTTTCCACATTGTTTGAAATTCCCTAGAATAACAAGAACCCATCCTAACGCTCTCCTTACTGAGAATCTTGAGTCGTCTGGAAGGCATGTAAATGGACTCTGACTGTCCTGCATTAGCTTTCTATACTAAGTCTCATCAATCAACCGACTTGTCTAATGAAGACCTTGGACCCGAGGATGAAGGGAAAGTGGACAGCCATTTGAACCTTACTTGAAAGTCGAGAAGTGAGGCTAAACAGATATTTGAGGAGGACATTGGGACATCAGATGAATGAGCAGAACATAACCTTGCTGGGATGCATGCTCTGGTTCAGGCATTGGGAATTACAGGATGAAATATCTCTAACTAACAATTCATCTGTAACTGGAAAGAGAAGGAGCTGCTGACATTTAGCTGTGATGGGCATTCCGGATGCCTGTCTCACAAATGCTTAAATGAATAAGACATGTGGATGAAAGTGATTAATCGCTCTCCTACATCTCCAGCTATATCTCCTTGCTTGTTCTTTTACATATTAGCTTCATACTGATTAAAGCTACCTGATCTTTCCCCCCCAGTGGAAATTTTTTTATTTTGAAAATATCAAATTTTTAAAGGGGACCAAAGACTCATGACGTTCTTCTCCAGAATGTAGGTGAAGTTTTCTAGTGCAGTGTTCCCCAACTCCAGTCCTCAAGGCCCACCAACAGGTCATGTTTTCAGGATTTCCTCTGTATTGCACAGGTGATGCAATTATCACCTGGGCAATACTAAGGAAATCCTGAAAACATGACCTGGTGGTGGGCCTTGAGGACTGTAGTTGGGGAACCCTGTTCAAGTATGTTATTTAGTGTCATATGATCTACCATATTTTGTGATCAGACACAAAGCCAGAAAATAATTCAGAATAAATCAGTGTTTTGTCATTATGTTGACCAGGTATTGTACATTACTTTCAATCTTGTGCTAAGGAAAGAAGGAAAGGATCGCCACATGTGATCTTCACTGTATGTTACGACTTCACCGCTACTTAAGATATTTGACATTGCCAGCATGGATGAAATAGTTTTTGGATTGAAAAATCAACTAACATTGATTGATTGCACAGTGATGAGGTCTGAGAGAGCACGAAAGACTGTATACAGTGTCCATCGAGCATTACAGAGTTATATAGAGATTAGCTCGTTTTATTCCAAATCTATTACACATCATTTAAAAGTTCATGATCCCTTTAAATAAGAAACACATAATAACTAGTTTAATGGGTTATGACTCATGGGAACATAAATATTAAAAAAATGTAATCTGTCACCAGGTTTTTGTTACCCCATTTTAGAGCCACATAATGTAGGTGCGATAACTCCGATTCCAGTAATGTATAACTTACTGGGCTGCTTGCCGTAGTTTTGATAAAATCACAGTTTTAGCTGCTGTAGGTCTAACAGTTCTTTGAATGTTAAGTCTGTATAACCCCGCCCACACCACTGATTCACTGATTGGATTTTCTGTGTACTTTGTGCATAGGCAGAAAGCTGCCAATCAGTGGTGGAGGCGGACTTATACAAAGCTCATGAATATGGAAGAATACATGGCTGCAGGTTTACTAGTCCTCTAGTGATAATCCTCTGCTTATACAATAAATGATTCTATCAAAACTAAAGCAAACAGCCCAGTATGTGACACATCGCTGCAATCAGGGTCTCTGACTCTACATTTTGCTGCTCTCAGATTAGGTGGGAAAAAAAATGGTGACAGATTCCCTTAAAAAGATTTAACCCAGCTAAGTATTAAATGTGGTCTCTGGTTGCCACATCAGCCATATCTGGCCACACATTTTTACATGACAGTCAATAACATAGAGGGACAAATACCGCCACACCTTGACCAGACCACGTATTTCCACCACATAGTGACCGAACACTACAATAGTGATCATGAATAAAACCACAATACTCTAACACTGTTATTACTATCAGTGACAATATACACAGGAGATCTGTATAGTGTCAGTGTACATGTAATACAGTGATCACCAGTGACATTATGCACAGAAGCTCTGTATATAGCATATAGAGTACAATGATCACCAGTGACATTATACACAGGAGCTCTGTATATAGTGTAGAGTGTACATGTACATGTAATACAGTGACTCACCAGTGACTTCTCTAGGTAAAGTCCTTCATCTTCGTTTCTTCCTGCCGGGACTTGTCTCCGCAGAAAATAACAGTCATTTATAGCTGATCGCTTCTAGAGCACATTCCCCACTTTTTCACAAATTTCTACACTATGCCAGATGAAGAAAAAAGCGACAGTGAAACCCTGTACAGTAACAGGACCCCCTTATGTCCCCCCATGGAAAACAGTCTCCTAAAAAGTGAATTATATTACAGCAGTAATAATGTCCCCCAACTGCCACCATAAACTAATAATGTATGTTCCTAATTTTGGCCTCCATGCAGTAATTATGTCTCTCATCCTGGTCCCCTGTATTTAATAATGTGCCCCATCCTAGTCCCTTATGTCCCATGGCCTGCCTGGCCCCCTCTGTCCCTTGGCATGGCTGGCCCCCTATGTCCCTTGGCATGGCTCTTCCCCTATGTCACTTGGTCTGGCTGGTACCCAATGTCACTTGGTGTGGCTGACCCCCTATGTCCCTTGGCCTGGCTGGCCCCCTATGTCCCTAGTCCCTTGCCTGAGCATCATGCCACATCCACAGAAGAAAAAAAAAAAGATTCCTCTTACCTATCTGCACTCCCAGAACCTCTTACAGATCTGGCGTGCTCATGTCAAAATGGTTGCCAACCTAGCAGAGGCCAGCGGCTGACGTGAATGCGCCCGTCACAGGTGCCACATGACAGTGACATCATACGCTGGTGACATCACTGTCATATGCCACCTGCAATGGGCACACTCATATCAGCCGCAGTCATAGCAGAGGCCTTGTTAACTATTGCGACTTTATAGCCAACATTAAAGATTTAGCGATACAGAAATGGTTGTGAAATGTATAATTTTTTTTCCTTTACCAGTTTGTGCTCCTTTTTTATTGTTTTTTAGTTTTGCACTATTACACTGGTATACAGTGATTTCGATGCCAATGATGTCTGAATGGTTTTATATTAAGTTTATGGTGCTTACTTCAGTATTGCCACATTGGGTCTTGTTTCTGAGATATTTAATAGTTAACTAATTAACCCCTTAACCCCCAAGGGTGGTTTGCATATTAATGACGGGGCCAATTTTTACAATTCTGACCACTGTCACTTGATGAGGTTATAACTCTGGAATGCTTCAATGGATCTTGGCGATTCCGGGAATGTTTTCTTGTGACATATTGTACTTCATGATAGTGGTAAAATTTATTTGATATAACTTGCGTTTATTTAAGAAAATATGGAAATGTAGCGAAAATTTAGAAAATTTTGCAATTTTCAAACTTTGAATTTTTATGCCCTTAAAATAGAGAAATATGTCAAATAAAATAGTTACTAAATAACATTTATCACATGTCTACTTTACATCAGCACAATTTTGGAAGCAAATTTTTTTTTGTTTGGAAGTTATAAGGGTTAAAAGTTGACCAGCGATTTCTCAAAATTTACAAAACCATTTTTTTAGGGACCACCTCACATTTGAAGTCACTTTGAAGGGTCTATATTTCAGAAAACACCCAAAAGTGACACCATTCTAAAAACTGCACCCCTTAAGGTACTCAAAACCACATTCCAGAAGTTTATCAACCCTTCAGGTGCTTCACAGGAATTTTTGGAATGTGGAAGAAAAAATGAACATTTAACTTTTTAGTCACAAAAATGATCTTTTACAAAAATTTCTTTATTTCACAAGGGTAAAAGGAGAAAATTGAAAGAAAACGTTATTTTGCAATTTCTCCTGAGTACGGCGATACCCCATATTTGGGGGAAAACCACTGTTGGGGAATATAACAGGGCTCGGAAGGGAAGGAACGCCGTTTGACTTTTTCAAACCAAAATTGGCTAGAATTGAGATCGGACGCCATGTCGCATTTGGAGAGCCCCTGATGTGCCTAAACAGTGGAAAACCCCACAAGTGACACCATTTTGGAAACTAGACCCCCTAAGGTATGTATCTAGATGTGTGGTAAGCACTTTAAACCACAAAGTGCTTCACACAAGATTATAACGTAGAGCTGGGGAAAAAAAAATCATATTTTTTCCTCAAACATGATTTTAGTTCCCAATTTTTTATTTTCCCAAGGGTAAAAGGGGAAATTAGACCTCAAAAATTGTTATCCAATTTGTCCTGAGTATGCTGATACCCCATATGTGGGGGGAACCACCATTTGGGCGCACGGCAGAGCTCGGAAGGGAAGGAGTGCCATTTGACATTTTAAAACCAAAATTGACTGGAATTGAGATCGGACGCCATGTCACGTTTGGAGAGCCCCTGATGTGCCTAAACAGTGGAAACCCTCCAATTCTAACTCCAACCCTAACCCCAACACACCTCTAACCCTAATCCCAACCATAACCATAACCCTAACAGACCCCTAACACTAATCCCAACCATAACCATAACATTAACACAAACCTAACCTTAACACACCCCTAACCCTAATCCCAACCCTAACACTAATCCCAACCATAACACTAATTCCAACCCTAACACTAATCCCAACCCTAACACTAATTCCAACCCTAACACTAATCCCAACCCTAACCGTAATCCTAACCCCAACCCTAACTCTAACTTTAGCACCAACCCTAACTTTAGCCCCAACCCTAACCCTAACCCTAATGGGAAAATTGAAATAAATACATTTTTTATTTTATTATTTTCCCTAACTAAGGGGGTGATAAAGGGGGGTTTGATTTACTATTTATAGCTGGTTTTTATAGAGGGATTTTATGTTTGGCAGCTGTCACGCACTAAAAGACGCTTTTTATTGCAAAAATTAGTTTTTGCATCACCATATTTTGAGAGCTATAATTTTTCCATATTTTGGCCCACAGAGTCATGTGATGTCTTGTTTTTTGAGGGACAAGTTGACGTTTTTATTCTTACCATTTTTGGGCACATGACATTTTTTGATCACTTTTTATTATGATTTTTTGGAGGCAGAATGAACAAAAACCAACAAATCATGAATTTCTTTTGGTGGGGGTTTATACCGATCCGCGTGTGGTAAAATTGATAAAGCAGTTTTATTCTTTGGGTCAGTATGATTACAGCGATACCTCATTTATATCTTTTTTTAACCCTTAGTGACAGAGCCATTTTGCAGCTTAATGACCGGGCCAATTTTTACAATTCTGACCACTGTCACTTTATGAGGTTATAACTCTGGAACGCTTTAACGAATCCCAGCTGATTCTGAGATTGTTTTTTCGTGACATATTGTACTTCACGTTAGTGGTAAAATTTCTTGGATATGACTTGTGTTTATTTATGAAAAAAACGGAAATATGGCGAAAATTTTGAAAATTTAACAATTTTCAAACTTTAAATTTTTATGCCCTTAAATCAGAGAGATATGTCACACAAATTTCTTAATAAATAACATTTCCCACATGTCTACTTTACATCAGCACAATTTTGGGAACAAAATTTTTTTTTGTTACGAAGTTATAAGGGTTAAAAGTTGACCAGCAATTTCTCATTTTTACAACACCATTTTTTTTTAGGGACCACCTCACATTTGAAGTCACTTTGAGGGGTCTATATGATAGAAAATACCCAAAATGGACACCATTCTAAAAACTGCACCCCCCATGGTGCTCAAAACCACATTCAAGAAGTTTATTAACCCTTTACGTGCTTCACAGGAACTGAAGCAATGTGGAAGGAAAAAATTAACATTTAACTTTTTTTGCAAAAGCTTTACTTCGGAACCAATTTATTCTATTTTCACAACTGTTCAAAGAAAAAATGAACCACAAAATTTGTTGTGCAATTTCTCCTGAATACGCCGATACCCCATATGTGGGGGTAAACCACTTCTTGGGCGCACGGCAGAGGTCGCAAGGGAACGAGCGCCGTTTGACTTTTTCAATGCAGAATTGGCTGGACGCCATGTCGCGTTTAGAGAGCCCCTGATGTGCCTAAACAGTGGAAACCCCCCACAAGTGACCCCATTTTGGAAACTAGACCCCTTAAGGAACTTATCTAGATGTGTGGTGAGCACTTTGAACCTCCAAGTGCTTCACAGAAGTTTGTAACGTAGAGCCGTGAAAATAAAAAATCATATTTTTTCCACAAAAACAATCTTTTCACCCCAATTTTTATTTTCCCAAGGGTAACAAGACCCCAAAAGTTTTTGTAAAATTTGTCCTGAGTACGCTGATACCCCATATGTGGGGGTAAACCACTGTTTGGGTGCATGGCAGAGCTTGGAAGGGAAGGAGCACCGTTTGACTTTTTTCAACGCAGAATTGGCTGGACGCCATGTCGCGTTTATAGTGGCCCTGATGTGTCTAAACAGTGGAAACCCCCACAAGTGACCCCATTTTGGAAACTAGACCCCCTAAGGAACTTATCTAGATGTGTGGTGAGCACTTTGAACCTCCAAGTGCTTCACAGAAGTTTATAACGCCGGGCGTGAAAATAAAAAATCATATTTTTTCCACAAACCTGATCGTTTAGTCCCTAATTTTTTATTTTCCCAAGGGTAACAGGAGAAATTAGACCACAAAAGTTGTTGTCCAATTTGTCCTGAGTACGCTGATACCCCATATGTGGGGGTAAACCACTGTTTGGGCGCACGGCAGGACTCGGAAGGGAGGGAGCACCATTTGACTTTTTGAACGCCACTGCGTTTTTGGAGACCCCCTCATGTGCCTAAATAGTGGAAACCCCTCAATTCTAGCTCCAACCCTAACCCCAACACACCCTAACCCTAATCTCAACCCTAACCCTAATACCAACCCTAATTATAACTCTAACCCTAATTGTAACCCTAACCCTAATTGAAACCCTAACCCTAGTTGTAACCCTAACCCTAATTCCAACCCTAACCCTAATTATAACCCTAACCCTAATTATAACCCTAACCCTAAGGCTGGGTTCATATTGCGTTTTACCAGCCCATTCAACACATAGCGTTGACGGGCTGGTAACGGTATAGCATAACGCGATTGCGTTATGCTATACCCGCTAGCGCAGAGGAATCAGCGATGATTCATTTGCGCTAGCGGTGACGGAGCCCAGACGCTGCAGGCCATGTCCGAGGCTCCGTCACTGAATGACGGCACGTCGCGAACGCATGCCGCTTTACGTAAAGCGGCATGCGTCACGATGCGCCCTCAAATGCGGGTGAATGGCAGCGTTAACGGACTGCGTTACACCGCGTTATACCGCGGTTGTAACGAGTCCGTCTAACGGACTGCCATAACGCAATATGAACCCAGCCTAACCCTAACGCTAATCCCAACCCTAATTATAACCCTAACCCTAATTATAACCCTAATTATACCCCTAACCCTAACCCTAATGGAAAAATGAAAATAAATAAAATTTCTTTATTTTATTATATGTACCTAACCAAGGGGGTGATATAGGGGGGGTTTATGTACTGTTTTTTTTATTTTGATCACTGTGATAGTTTATCACAGTGATCAAAATGTACTTTTAGAGAATGAATGAATATTTTTTTGAATTTGCCGCCAGGCAGATTCGGCGGGCGCACTGCGCATGCGCCCGCCATTTTTTTTTTACTGGAAGAAGACGCCGGCTGAACGGAGGCCAGGGGGAGGACCGGAGGCGAGGGGGAGGATCGGACCGCACCGGGGGGGGGGATCGGAGGACACGGGACCCCTCCAGGTACAGGGGGGGGTGAGATCGGGGGTCCCGGGACACTATTTCTCTCCCCTCTGATGTGCGATCACATCAGAGGGGAGAGAAATTTACAGGCAGGGATCGCAGCGTTGATTTCTCTTTTGCGATCGCCAGTATATGGCGATCGCAAAAGAGTGGTGATTGGGGGGGCCCCTATTATGTTCTCTGGGGTCTCGACTACCCCAGGCAGCCGAGACCCCAGAGAAAATCGCCCATTCCCCCGTCACCTCGCGGCGGGCGCAGCACTCGTGCGTCCGCCATTTTAAAGCATGGCGCCGGCACCGGGGGACACCGGAGGGCCCTGGGGCCATGAGGAGGGTTCGGGGGCCACAGTGGGGGTCCCGGGGACCCTTTTTCTCTGTCCTCTGATGTCCGATGACATCAGAGGACAGAGAAATTAAATGGCACATTTTTTTTTTTGTTGCGGTCGCCGTTATAGGGTTAATAACGGCGATCGCAACATCGGTGTCGGTAAAAACCGACCCGATTCATGTTCTCTGGGGTCTCGGCTACCCCGGCAGCCGAGACCCCGGAGAAAATGCGCCTCTGGGGGGCGCTATTCACTTTTTACACTGTGGTTTAAGTACCCTTAATGACCGCCGTTAAAAGGCGTATCGGCGGTCATTAAGGGGTTAATGTTTTGGCGCTTTTATACAATAAAGACTAAAATAATTACTTTTGCATTGCTTCATTCTGACAGCTATAACTTTTTTATTGTTTCGCTGATAGTGCTGTATGGTGGCTTGTTTTTTGTGGGACAAGATGATGTTTTCAGCAGTACCATGTTTATTTATATCCATTTTTTGATCTTGTGTTACTCCACTTTTTGCACGGTGGTATGATGATAAAGCATTGTTTTTTGCCTTTTTTTTTATGTGTTCACTAAAGGGGTTAACTAATGGGACAGTTTTATAGGGCTGGTCGTTACAGACGCGGCGATACCAAATATATGTACTTTTATTGTTTAGATTTTTTTATTAAAATATTTATTTATTGCTGGAATAAATATTGATTTTTTGTTATTATTTTTTAAAATATTTTTACAATTATTTAATTTTTTTTATTTAATTCGTTGTTTTACACTTTGTCTCACTATGGGACACTCATTTTGTGCAGGCTGGTTGCTTCTATAGCATGCAGATCTGCATGCTATAGAAGCTGTCAGTGCTGCAGCTCCTATAGCACTGACATGAAAGACTTCCTGGTCATCACTTCGCATGACAGGAAGTCCCTCAGGCTCGGAGATCCAGATGTCGTCGTGACGACATCAGGTCTCCATGGCAGCGATTGGGATCCCGCGGCAAGCGGCGGGGTCTCCGATCCTAAAGCAGGGGGGCTGTCAGCCCCTCTGCAGTCGCCGGAACACTGCCATCATCTTTGGGGTTAAAGTGCCGGGAGAGGTCCGTGACCACTCCTGGCATTTAGTGGCAGGTGTCAGTTGTGAGATCTACTATGATGTACTATCCCGTCCTTGGGAATTAATTCCCTGGGCACATGGATGGGATAGTACGTCAGATGACAGAAAGGGGTTAAAGTAGAATTCTGGCTTTAAAAAGTGGCTTTTATAGCATTGTAAGACTACAAATTGAAATTCTAAATAATTTTATGGGATGTTTCATTACCTAAGACAATGATAAAGAGACCAGACAGACCAAAAAATAAAAGTTATTGCATTTGTTATCACACTCAAGTTGCATTGGGGGAATGCAATAATTTCATGGATGAAGTCTCAAAATCTAAAACCAGTTCAGCAAAAGTAATGGGATTCTTAGAATTCAGCACCCTCAAAATACCCTAAATCCATTCAAAAAACCTTGTCACCTGAAAAAGAAAAATTTATTTTTTGTAGACCTTGGTTATTTATTAACTTTTGAAAAAAAAAATTACGAAGTGCAGAAAAGTTAAACGTAAAAGGAGTATTACTATAGGAGGTGTAAAGGTTGTGGTCGGCCCCCAAACTTGGAGCATGAGGGGTCCAAATCATGCATTTGCCATATTTAAAATCATAATAGTAAGAGGCTCTATTACTAGATTTTTATAGGGACCCTGGAGCTTCAACTTACATCTCTGGGTCATAAGTATGTGAAACGAGTCATGACATAATTACAACTTGTGCTCACATCCAGCACCAACTCCAACTACAGAGCTAATCAAAGTCAAACTCCCAAGGAACAAGTCGTTTAACCTCAAAGTGCGGCTAATGTATTTAATGACCATGATAATTTTATAAATGATCGCAACATACCCTGCGCCACAAGACACCTGACACCAGAACCTCCTGGATGACCCTCTCTTTCCTTACACAATATCTGAGTAACTAATATTATATCTGATAATAGAAATATCCGGTGGTAAATTTCCATCCTTCCGTTGACCATAAAGAGTCTTTGATGTCCTCTCGAATGCCCTGCTCTACTCTAGATGACATCACCGGTGTTAATATTTTATCATTAGTTGTTTGTTACAGAGTTGGAAAATAATCTCTTTTTTGCCTTTTCTAAGCTGGGAGATACATTACACACTGAGTTAAATAATTTCAAGCCTGTTAATCCAAACAGCAGGTATCCAACAATTATTTTTGTGTGACCTATTGTAATTAGATGCGATGAATACAGATAAAAACAATTATTGTCATGTTCCCTCTCCCGATTCCAGAGGGAATACTGACTCACAATGGTTGACAATTCATTTCAGAAAGAAAGCAAAGAAAGGAGCAAAGGAATTGTATATGACTAAGAATAGCCTGGGAGACATTGTAAATGTGCACACAGTGTGTAATTTAGTTATCATTATTTATATGGCGCTAGCATATTCCATAGCACTGTACACTAAAAGTATTTATGCACATTGGTCCTTTAGGTTAATTTCACCTTTTTGGCTTTTGTGCTTTAGTTTATTCCTTCATTCTTTCCAATAGTTACAACTTTTTTATTTTTCAAATTTTTCCATCAATCTAAGGGCTTGTTTTTTGGCAGGACAAGTTGTAATTTGGAATAACACCATTTGTTTTACCATATTATATACTGAAAAACTGGAAAATTCCGCAGTTGCCTAATGGGCTTAGTTTTTATGAGATTCACTTTGCGGTGAAAATTACCTGGTAACATTGTTGTACCGGTCAGTACGGTTATGGTGATACCAAATTGGCATATATTTATATAAATATATTTTTTGGGCTACTTAAGGATTGTAAAGAACTTACAAGGAAAAATGTAGTTTCCGTCACAATATTCCAAGAGTCATAACTTTTTGTTTTTGTAGTTAGTAGTGTTGTATTGATGTTTGTTTTTGTATTGCAATCTTTCTATTTTTCATTTTTGGGGGAAGTTGGGAGGGGGAATCATGTGCCCTAAAAAAGTGATTTTGCTTTTCTATGCTCACCATGTGGGATAAATATTTTTATATTTTATCAATTCAGACAATTATGTGCACCGTGTTAACTAATATGTTATTTTTATTTAATAGATTTTGCTATTACATTTGTGGAAAAGTGGGGACATTTCAATTTTTTAATATATATTTTATATGCATGAAAAAGAGACTAACTGACTGCTCATTTTCATAGAATCATAGAATGGTTGAGTTGGAAGGGACCTCCTGGGTCATCTGGTCCAACCCCCTGCTCAAAGCAGGATTCACTAAATCATCCCAGACAGATGTCTGTCCAGCCTCTGTTAACACTTAAGCCAGCCCCATAGAGAAATGAGTAACCAGGGAGTCAGCCCCCTTCACTCACTGTTCTAGTTGTATGATAATCCTGTGTCAGGGACAAAGCAGAATAGACCCTGCCAGGACCACAGCTGGTAACTGATGATCCAGGCAACTTTCAGACCTGAGCTATATTGGTAAGCTGAATAACTTTTTTGGGTTAGACATTCAGTTTACTATCAAATAGGCTACCCCTTTACCAAAATCATAAGTTATCCATAAGATAGAGTAAAACTTGCTGAACACTGGAAGTCTGACCACTGGAACTGCAAGTGATCCTAAGACGGGGCTTTTGGATTCCATTTTGGGCAGAATTGTGTATGCCAGCTTCTGCTCCATTCATCGTCAATGCCGGAAATTGCTGACTGCTGTATTCGGCTTTCTCCGGCAGTCCAATAAATAATGAATGGAGTGGAGGATGAGCATGCGCACCTCCGCTCTGTTGA
The DNA here is from genome assembly GCA_033576555.1 of Oophaga sylvatica. Lineage (NCBI taxonomy): Eukaryota > Metazoa > Chordata > Amphibia > Anura > Dendrobatidae > Oophaga > Oophaga sylvatica. The sequence continues at coordinate 557,005,090 of JARQOD010000003.1, forward strand.
AGATAGACATCAGTAGAGCCTTGTTCTCAGGATCGACGAGAGTTCCAGTAATTAGATCCACAATTTTCTGCAAGTTATCCCCTATCAAGGAAATTGGGGATATCTTGAGAGTTTGCGAAAACCGCTATAGGAGGAAATGTCGAGTCATTTGGCACACTCCAAATTAAGTGGAGTTATAACTATTATCTATCCTCCAATCCTATAACCATCTCTATACACCAATTGTGTATAGCTCCATCAGCAATCTAGTGTCACTTCATTAAAGGGACATTGTCAGCAGATTCATACACAGCATGACTGCTGAAAAAGAAGAGGCTGCAGATGTAACATCCCACATAGGTCAATTATGGGTATGAGCTTTTCTTGTGTTGTCTCTGTGACTGCTTATAGTCTAAGGTAGGGGTGGGCAATTAATTTTCTCGAGGAGCCACACTAGAGACAATGACTGTTATGGAGGGCCGAACCAATAGGCTGAAATTAATTCTACTCAATATTAATATCAATATGTTAATTATAATTATATTAATAATTATATTAAGATCAATTATATTACTTCATATTGAGCAGAATTAATTATGCTAGCATCCCCCTATACACCATTTGAACCCGAACACAGCCCCTTTAATATATCGTCTGAGGCCCACGCGGCCTCCCCATGTCCAGCATCTGAGGCTCACACAGCCTCCCCATGTCCAGCGTCGTGGCCAACACAGCCTCTCCATGTCCAGCGTCTGAGGCCCACACAGCCTCCCCAGGTCCAGCACCTGAGGCCCACACAGCCTCCCCATGTCCAGCATCTGAGGCCAACACAGCCTCCCCATGTCCAGTGTCTGAGGCCCATGCACCCTCCCCATGTCCAGCATCTGAGGCCCACACAGCCTCCCCATGTCAAGATCCCCATAGCCTCCCCATGTCCATAAGACTCACATAGCCTCCCCATGACAAGACCATATAGCTCCATGCCTAGACCATATAGCCTCCCCATGCCCATAAGACCCATACATAGCCTCCCCATGCCCATAAGACCCATATAGCCTCCCCATGCCCATAAGACCCATATATAGCCTCCCCATGCCCATAAGACCCATATAGCCTCCCCATGCCCATAAGACCATATAGCCTCCCCATGCCCATAAAACCCATATAGCCTCCCCATGCCCATAAGACCCATCCAGCCTCCCCATGTGCAGCTACACATCCCATACACTTAAATTAAAAAAACATACCTTTCTCCCGTTCCCATGGCGCTCTGCTCTGCTTCTGTCTCCGATGCGCTGACTGTCCGCAGTACACAGCTGACGCGATGACATGAAGTCATCGCGTCAGCTGTTTCACATGCTGATTGGTGGAGGAAGTGAACAGAGGCCCCTCCTCCACCAATGCAGTCAGTGTGGATGGATAGCGGAGACTACGGGTAGGTGTGCGTGTGGGCGGAGACTGTGGGTGGGCGGAGAGAACAAGCGGCTGGCACGGTGCGGACCGTGGGCAACTGTTTTCAGCCCCTCGGTTGTCTCGGACTGTGGGCCGGACTGGAACAGCCAGAGGGCCAGATGTGGCCGAAGGGCCACACTTTGCCCAGGTCTGGGCTAAGGTGACCATTATCACCAAGCACTTATTGACTGAATATTTGAATAGCTATTCGTATATACAATGTAGACTATAGACACGGCAGTCACTGAGACTGAATACCTCGAGCAACAGCACTTTATGGCAGTACAATTGGTTATGTTCTCAATAATCAGTGTCGGACTGGAGAGCCAAGGGCCCACCAGAAACAAACTCCAGGGTCCCTCTTTTCAGCTACATGCAAATGTGACGTTATCCTCAATCACAGAATTATATAGCAATGAACTGGGTAAATTGTTAAATGAATAAGATGCTGCCTTTGTCTGTACATAGTGATTCATGTGGATCAAGGGTGGTGGCCCAAGCTTGCACAGAGGTCCATCGGAGGATTCTCCTGTCTTCCTGTGGGCTAGTCCAAGCATGGTTCTCATCCCATCCCAGGCTACAATAGAGAGTGGATGCCATGGTTTTAACATCTGACTTTTGCTACTGATCATTCATGTCTAATTATATATTGAATATGTGTTTGCCTATGTATTATGTTAATTTAATAAAAATTTGGATAGTATTTATATGGACGGTTTACTCCAGTTTTTTGGTATTTCTGTCTCAGTTTGGGGGCATTCATAACTGATATCCTTGCTGGCCTTGATACTGGTAGGCATAGGGCCCTGTTCACATGTTAATTTACTATGTAATCTGTTCTATGGATATTGTTTAAAAAAACAGCATGAATACTAGCAGGATCCACTTTACAAAAAAGTATGTTATGTTATACCCTGAATACGCTACTTTTTCAGAGATTACATTGTTTAATAAGCCATGCTTGGGAGTAAGTGTCCATTACATGCTTCTTTCTGACTTCTCCCTACACGGGTTGACTGAAACCTATTACTCAAATCAATCCGATTGAAGAGAAGCTAGAGGAGAGAGCAGCCAAGAAAACACATAATATGGACCATATTGGTTGGCATCCGCCAGTTGTCAAATATTGTTAAAATAGCATTTTGGTAAACCCATCCAACTTCATATATCCATGTCTTCTACCAATGTTAAAAATTATCCACCAATGTTCAACAGCAGTTTTTCAGAAAACCACTTTTTATTTCATTCTTTTTCTGGTCAACATCTGTCAAGTTTATTGATGTAACAAAAAAGGTCCTGAAAGTGGTAAAAAATTGTCTAATTAAGCATTCACGACTGCATAGATTGAATTCTCGAATTTGTGGCTGACTACAAACTTACAGGTTTACGCCCTCATATGACTACAGTCTAGTTTTTGTTTTTCTCTTTTGTAATTGTAGGTACAGTATATTCGAGATGTCAGAAGTTTTCCAGATGACAGATTTCACTGTGATCAATAATTCATTCAAACAAACTAATTTCCATTGATTTTAGACTGATTAGTCAAACGTTGACCAGAAATCTGTGTGTAAATGTAAACTTAAAATGGCAATCCACAAGAGACTAAGATCAGCCACCATGCTGTTGATCTACCACATTTTGAATCGTTCATCAATGATCCCTCCATCAATGTTCCAGAATAATGAAAACACAGACTATACAGATGACTTATTGGACATATAGAAGTCTTTGAGGGAATTCCTTGGCTCAAGATCCCCATCTATGAGCCATTAGTCAACGCTTCCTTGTAATAGTAGCTCTCGATCTGGTAAACTCAATAGTTAAAGGAGCACTCGGGCAATTTTTTTAAATTGTCCCCTCTGATAGAAATCATTACTGGGTACAGATAAAATATTTCAATACTTGCCATTTGGGGTATTTTGCCATTTCCAGTCACTGCATTTTTGATGTACCGGCTCCCATAGCATCTTCTGTGTCGACCAGAGGTCACTATCTCAGTGTAAGTCTATGAGACTCAGAACGCAGCTGACCGCAGCTTCCCCTCAGCAAGTTCAACAGCCTCCAAACTGGCTACTGGGCCCCAATGCAAATTCTGTAGCAGAGACCTGCACCCACCATATGCCATATGTTATACTCAGTTGTGTAGCTACAGTCTGATGGGCCCCGGTGCAAGATTTGACTGGAGCTCCATCCTGAATATATATATATACACTGCTCAAAAAATAGGGGGAACACTTAAACAACAGAATATAACTCCAAGTAAATCAAACTTCTGTAAAATCAAACTATTCACCTAGGAAGCAACACTGATTGACAATCAATTTCACATGCTGTTGTTTAAATGGAATAGACAACAGATGGAAATTATTGGCAATTATCAAGACACTCAATAAAGGAGTGGTTCTGCAGATGGGGACCGCAGACCACATCTCAGTACCAATGCTTTCTGGCTGATGTTTTGGTCACTTTTGAAAGTTGATTGTGCTTTCACACTCGTGGTAGCATGAGATGGACTCTACAACCCACACAAGTGGCTCAGGTAGTGCACCACATCCAGTATGGCACATCAATGCGAGCTGTGGCAAAAAGGCTTGCTGTGTCTGTCAGTGTAGTGTCCAGAGGCTGGAGGTGCTACCAGGAGACAGGCCAGTACACAAGGAGACGTGCAGGGGGGCCATAGGAGGGCAACAACCCAGCAGCAGGACCGCTACCAGGGCCGGCGTCAGCACCCGGCATACCCGGGCAAGTGCCGGGGCCCTGAGCAGGCGCTTGCTCAGGGCCCCGGCAGCAGCCGGCGCAATACTCACCTCTCCCCATGCCTCCGCTGCCGCAGCTCCGGGCTCCAGGGGGCGCCTGCAGGGCGCCGGCACTTCCTCTTTCACAGCAGCGCCGCTGAATGACGTCATCATTCAGCGGCCGGCTGTGGTAGAGAGAGCACGGACGCCGGACAGGTGAGAGGTGTGTGTGTGTGCTGTATGTGTGATGGTGGTGGTGATGATGATGGGGAGGCAATGATGATGGGGAGGAAAATGCAATGATGATGATGAAGATGATATGATGGGAGACAATGATGATGGGGAGATGATGATGATAATATTAATGGGGAGGCAATGATGATGATGGGGAGGCAATGATAATGGGGAGGCGATGATGATGATGGGAGGCAATGATAATGGGGAGGCGATGATGATGATATTAATGGGGAGGCAATGATGATGATGATGGGGAGGCAATGATGATGGGGAGATGATGATGATGATATTAATGGGGAGGCAATGATGATGATGGGGAGGCAATGATGATGATGATTTTAATGGGGAGGCAATGATGGTGATGATGGGGAGACAATGATAATGAGGAGGCTATGATGATGGGGAGACAATGATGATGATGATGATGGGGAGGCTATGATGATGGGGAGGCGATGATGATGATGGGGAGGCTATGATGATGGGGAGGCAATGATGATAATGATGATGGGTAGGCAATGATGATGATGATGATGGACAGGCAATGATGATGATAATGGGCAGGCAATGATGATAATAATGGGGAGTCTTTCCACAGTGCCCTTCCTGAGCCGTAACAGTGCAGAACGCAGCACAGTGTAGAGGAGAGCTTCATATTTTGTATGGAGCATTATATGTGGTCCAGTATTCTGTATGGAGCATTATATGGGGGATGGGGGGTGACATCCTGCATGGGGTATTATATGGGTGATGAGGGGGAGACTATGTGGTGCCCATAATATTGTATGGAGGACTGTACTGTCCAGTCTGTACTGTGCGCTGTGAGGATTTGGCGGTTTTTGAGCTATTGCACATTTTACAATAGATATCACTCATGTAATGGAAGAATAGAAGTGTTTGGCATTGTACTATACCTATATTTCTCTGCAGTATCTGTGCATCATGAATCGTGGTCTGTGTTAAGGGGGCTGTCACGCTGTATAGCAGATATATATATGATATGTCAGTAATCTATATCAAAAGGGCAACATACTATATAACATGCGCATAGATATATGATAACATAGATTTACCTGACAGAATGTCCAGTGGGTCAAAACGGAATCCGTTATACGCTGTCTCCGGCTAGAGGGTGACCGGGGTCTAAGCTGACCCTAAACTGGGGTCCTAACTAATCCCTCAACCAGGAGGTACTGTTAAAGGTACAGAGGTCCAGGCCACCAGCGTAAACCCTGTCTCCTATCAATCCCTGCCAACTGTATTCTAGTCCTAAGAAGGACCCTGAATACCACCAAAGGGAATGAACAGGTAACGGTTAATGAACAGAAAGACATACAAGAAAGACAAGAAATAAAGTAAATAAAGTCTTACATACAACACTCACACACAGTAGGAACACCTAAGGTCTCAGAGATAAACTATAAGCTATAAGAGTAAAAACAACTAAGGAGCTCTTAGCTTAAGTATTCTCAGAACCGCTCCAGTCTGCTAGACTACATGAATGCTTTCACCGGCGTCTAACACCCAGACTGGCAGGAATATAAAGGAAACTAATTAGAACATAATCAAAAGCAGCCGGGCGAGGCTGGACCTAGTCTTAGCAAAGAGCTAGGTAAAATTAACTCTCTCATTACCAAACACAAAGAAACAGCAGCTCAGCTGTGAGAAGTCAGAATGTGCAATCGCGACGATCTTCGTGGCGATGCACCCATGACAGTACCCCCCCTTCTACGAGGGGCCTCCCGACCCTCATGACCAGGTCTGTCCGGGTAAGTTGTGTGAAAGGTCCGAACCAATCGATCTGCGTTAGCATCAGACGCAGGGACCCACGTCCTCTCCTCAGGACCATACCCCCTCCAATGAACTAAGTACTGAGGGGATCGGCGACTGAGACGTGAGTCAATGATTTTCGACCCATGAAATTCCACGTTATCATTGACTACCACTGAAGGAGGAGGTAGAGGTGACGGTATGACTGGTGCCACATACTTTTTAAGTAATGACTTGTGAAACACATTATGATTTTTAAACGTAGGAGGGAGGTCCAGACGAAATGCCACAGGATTAATTATGGAACTGATCCTGTACGGCCCGATGAATCTGGGACCCAACCTCCAGGAGGGAACTTTAAGTTTTATATTCCTGGTAGACAACCACACCAGATCGTTCACCTTCAGATCTCGACCAGAAACTCTCCCCCTATCAGCCATCCGTTTGTAACGGTTCTCCGTAACCTTCAGTCTTAACCGATCTGGAACTATCAGTCTCCCTGGAAGTCCCACAGGGGCGTCCCCCTGAGCCCCCAATACCTCCCCCTCAAGCTCAGAGCATACAGCTGACACTACAACTCCCTCCTGAGGAATAGGAACCGGATCATCCATCCTCCCGGTCCCTGGGAAAGTACGAGATAAGGCATCAGGAAGCAACTTTATTGAGCAGTCATATGCGCGATGAGGAGGTAACTCTTTACACCCCTCCTCTGAGAACATCTCCCCAAAGTCCTCCAGAAAAGGAGGCAAAGTCCTAGGCACAACCGCACCGATGACCGTGCTCATGCAGTTATTCTTGCAAAATTCACCCAACTGGCTTATCTTTCTGGATTGCCAATCAATCACTGGGTTATGTTTAGCCAACCAAGGAAGTCCCAACACAATAGGAGTAGGTAGACCCTCCAACACATAACAAGACAATTGCTCTTTATGTATTGCCCCTACTCGAAGATCTATGTTATGAACAGCTTGTACCAAGCTACCTTGACCAAGAGGTCTAGAATCAATAGAGAGTATAGGGACCGGTTTGGCCAATACACTCAGTTGCATACCATGCACCTGGGCAAACCGAGCGTCCACCAGATTAGCCCCGGACCCACTATCAAGAAAAACAGAAATCCTCTCAGTTCTAGTACCAATCACCACCTCCGCAGGCACGAGAAACTGAGAGGGATTTGGGGACGAAATACACACTCCCAGGTTAACTCCTTGGCTCAAAGAGGTCCGGGATGGACACCCCCCAACAAAATGTCCCTCTCTCCCGCAAAAGAAACACCTTCTAGTCTTGCGGCGCACCGCCGATTCCCTCCTACAAAATGATGTCCCTCCCAACTGCATGGGTTCCTCAGAACAGACCAGGGGAACCTCAGTATAAGGGACTTTAGTAGTAGGTGGAGTCATCACGGGGGCGGAGTTACCTCGCGTCTTCCCCGAAGTCGTCTATCAATGCGAATAGCGAGGGCCATAGCAGCCTCCAGTGATGGAGGAGAATCATACTGAGCCAACACATCTTTTAATTTGTCAGACAACCCTTGACAAAACTGGCTCCTAAGAGCTGGGTCATTCCACTGAGTATCTGTTGCCCATCTACGGAACTCAGAAGAATATTCCTCCGCTGGACGATTTCCTTGCCGTATTTTACGTAACCTTGTTTCAGCAAGGGAGACTCGATCCGGATCATCATATACCAGACCCAGGGCAGTAAAAAATCGATCCACTGACTGGAGATCTGGGGAGCCTGGAGGAATAGAGAACGCCCAAGATTGAGGGTCCCCTTGTAAGAGCGAGATAACAATTCCCACCCTCTGCTCTTCACTCCCAGATGACCGAGGCCGCAGCCGAAAGTACAATTTACATGCCTCCCGGAAAGTAAAAAATTTGTCCCGCCCACCAGTGAACCTGTCCGGGAGAGCAACCTTAGGTTCAGATCTGGTTTGCTCCGGGGGGGACAAAACCTTGGACTTAATGTCTGCAAATTCCATGGACAACCCCTGCAACTGCCGGGCCAGCTGGGCTACTGGATCCATGACAGCTGGGGAGAATCTTTAGTTGGGCCGGTGAAAATGTCACGCTGTATAGCAGATATATATATGATATGTCAGTAATCTATATCAAAAGGGCAACATACTATATAACATGCGCATAGATATATGATAACATAGATTTACCTGACAGAATGTCCAGTGGGTCAAAGCGGAATCCGTTATACGCTGTCTCCGGCTAGAGGGTGACCGGGGTCTAAGCTGACCCTAAACTGGGGTCCTAACTAATCCCTCAACCTGGAGGTACTGTTAAAGGTACAGAGGTCCAGGCCACCAGCGTAAACCCTGTCTCCTATCAATCCCTGCCAACTGTATTCTAGTCCTAAGAAGGACCCTGAATACCACCAAAGGGAATGAACAGGTAACGGTTAATGAACAGAAAGACATACAAGAAAGACAAGAAATAAAGTAAATAAAGTCTTACATACAACACTCACACCAGTAGGAACACCTAAGGTCTCAGAGATAAACTATAAGCTATAAGAGTAAAAACAACTAAGGAGCTCTTAGCTTAAGTATTCTCAGAACCGCTCCAGTCTGCTAGACTACATGAATGCTTTCACCGGCGTCTAACACCCAGACTGGCAGGAATATAAAGGAAACTAATTAGAACATAATCAAAAGCAGCCGGGCGAGGCTGGACCTAGTCTTAGCAAAGAGCTAGGTAAAATTAACTCTCTCATTACCAAACACAAAGAAACAGCAGCTCAGCTGTGAGAAGTCAGAATGTGCAATCGTGACGATCTTCGTGGCGATGCACCCATGACAGGGGCCCACTGAGACTCTTTCGCCCGGGGCCCATAAAAACCTGGAGCCGGCCCTGACCGCTACCTCTGCCTTTGTGCAAGGAGGAACAGGAGGAGCACTGCCAGAGCCCTGCAAAATGACCTCCAGCAGGCCACAAATGTGCATGTGTCTGCACAAACAGTTAGAAACCGACTCCATGAGGATGGTCTGAGTGCCCGACGTGGACAGATAGGGGTTGTGCTCACAACCCAACACCGTGCAGGATGCTTGGCATTTGCCACAGAACACCAGGATTGGCAAATTTGCCACAGGCACCCTGTGCTCTTCACAGATGAAAGCAGGTTCACACTGAGCGCATGTGACAGACGTGACAGAGTCTGGAAACGCTGTGGAGAGCGAACTGCAGCCTGCAACATCCATGTGCTCACCAGAGGTAACCTAACTGCCATTAGGTACCGAGATGAGATCTTCAGACCCCTTGTGAGACCATATGCTGGTGCAGTTGGCCCTGGGTTCCTCCTATTGCATGACAATGCCAGACCTCATGTGGCTGGAGTGTGTCAGCAGTTCCTGCAAGATGAAGGCATTGAAGCTATGGACTGGCCCGCCCGTTCCCCAGACCTGAATCCGATTGAGCACATCTGGGACATCATGTCTCGCTCCATCCACCAACGTCAAGTTGCACCACAGACTGTCCAGGAGTTGGCGGATGCTTTAGCCTAGGTCTGGGAGGAGATTGCTCAGGAGACCATCCACCGTCTCATCAGGAGCATCCACAGGCATTGTAGGGAGGTCATACAGGCAGGACCGGCGTCAGCACCTGGAGCACCCGGGCAAGTGCCGGGGCCCTAAGCAGGTGGGGGGCCCACTCGCCGTCAGAGACACCGGCGTACTATGAGGGGCCCTATGCCTGTGCCATCGCCCACGAGTGGGCCCCCTGCTTGCTCAGGGCCCCAGCACTTGCAATACTTACCTCTCCCAGCTCCACCGCTGTGATGTCTTCCGCGTTTCCTGACAGTGACATTCAGGTCAGAGAGCGCGATGATGTCACGTCTGTACGTCCTCTGCCTGAAAAGTCCAAGTGTAGAGAGCTGGAAGATGGTGACGCTGAGGAGTCCAGAGTAGAGCAGTGCCCAGCTAGGAGAGGTATTTCCTTTCTTTTAATGTTTGGAGCAACATACAACATACAACAACATGGGGAGCATTATACACTGGAGAATTATATGTGGGGTCCATCATACACTTGAGCATCACAGATAGGGCCCATTATACACTGGAGCATCATATACAGGGCCCATTATACCCTGGAGCATTATAAATGGGGCCCATTATATATGGAGCATTATATAGGCCCATCATACACTGGAGCATCATCCATGGGGCCCATCATACACTGGAGCATTATAAATGTGGTCCATCATACACTGGAGCATCATATACAGGGCCCATTATACACTGGAGCATTATAAATGGGGTCCATTATATATGGAGAATTATATAGGCCCATCATACACTGGAGCATCATCCATGGGGCCTATCATACACTGGAGCATCATATACGGGGCCCATTATACACTGAAGCATTATAAATGGGACCCATCATACACTGGAGAATCATATACGGGGCCCATTATACACTGGAGCATTATAAATGGGGCCCATTATATATGGAGCATTATATAGGCCCATCATACACTGGAGCATCATCCATGGGACACATCATACACTGAAGCATCATATGGGGTTCATTATTTATGGGGCATCATATAGGATATGGAGCATCATATGGAGCACATGGGGCCTATTCTGTATGGAGCATTATATGGAGCACATTCTGTAAGGAGCAATATGTGGGGCCCATCATATACTGTATGGAGCTTTATATGCGACTCATTATACTGTATGGAGCAATATGTGGGGCTCATTCTACTCTATGGGGACCGTCCTATACTGTATGGCACATTATATGGGGACCATCATATACTGTAGCATTATGTGGAGCTCATCATATACTGTATGGAACATTATATGGGACCAATTATTCTGTATAGAGCAATATATGGGGCTCATTATTCTGTATGGCGCACTATGTGGTGGCCATAATGCTGTATGGAGGAATATACTGTCCGGTTTTTGAGCTATTGTAGAATTTAAAATAGACATCAGTCATGTAATGTAAGAAGTGAAGTATTTGGCATTGTACTATACCTATATTTCTCTGCCGTTTCGGAGCATCATGAATTGTGGTATGTGTTAAAGGGGCCCACTGACACTCTTTCGCCCCGTGCACACAAAAACCTGGAGCCAGCCCTGCATACAGGCACAGGGAGGTCATACAGGCACGTGGAGGCCACACAAACTACTGAGCATCATTTTGACTTGTTTTAAGGACATTACATTCCACTTTAATTTTGTGGGTGACTCCAAATCCAGGCCTCCATTGGTTAATAAATTTGATTTCCATTAATGATTTTTGTGTGCTGTTGTCAGCACATTCAACTTTGTACAGAACAAAGTATTTAATGAGAATATTTTCATTCATTCTGATCTAGGATGTGTTATTTGAGTGTTCCCTTCATTTTTTTGAGCAGTGTATATATAAATATGAAATGCACCCTCCATCCTGGTATATATGTCCCTCATCCTGGTATATACGTCCCTCATCCTAGTATATATGTCCCTCATCCTGGCCCGATCCAGGTATAAGTCCCCCATTTTCCCACTGTTCTTTAATGTGTAGAAAAAAATAAACCATTATACTCACCAGGGGCATACACAGAAGTCATGGGCCCCATGACAGAGGTAAAATGCACTCCCTATAGTTCTCCATATAATATAATGCAAGGTCCATAATGCTCCATGTTTCATAATGCATCCCCCAGAGTCCTCCATATTAGTATAATGCACAGCCCATATCCTTCATATAGTACATTGCACAGCGCATAGTCCTCCCTATAGTATAATGCACAGCCCAAATTTCTCCATATAGTATAATGCACCTCCATATTAGTATAGTGCACAGCCCATATCCTTCATATAGTATAATGCACAGTCCATATCCTTCATATAGTATTATGCACAGCCCATAGTCCTCTGTAAAGAATAATGCGAGCCCATAGTCCTCCACAAAGTGAAATGCACCTCATAGTCCTCCATAAAGTAAAATGCACAGCCCATAATCATCCACAAAGTATAATGCACATACCGTAGTGATCCATAAAGTATAATGCACCTCATAGTCATCCATAAAGTATAATGCACATGCCATAGTGATCCATAAAGTATAATGCACCTCATAGTCATCCATAAAGTATAATGCACATGCCATAGTGATCCATAAAGTATAATGCACCTCATAGTCATCCATAAAGTATAATACACATCCCATAGTCATCCAAAAAGTATGATGCACAGCCCATACTCATCCAAGTTGTAATATGACCATCGTAGACTCACGGATATAAAAAAAAGTACTCACCTTCCCTTCGCTAGCCGGCTGCACGATGTCCTCTTCTGAAAATGTCAGCTGACTTCAGCGTGCAAGCAACGGCAGTGCATGATTTCACTGCTTTGCGCCCCCAGTCACATGCACGCTGACATCAGCTGCTGGCCTCTGATTGGCCGGCAGCGTGTATTGCCGTGCACCGACCTGATAGGTCTGTATGGTGCAATACAATTCAGCTGGATGTGCATCCAAGAACTCATATCCAGTTGAAGTTTCTGCTGGCATCAGCAGGTCCCCACTTGCACAGTCCTGGTTGCATTTGTGACCTCTGTGACTGTGGTCGTTACATCCCTGGTTATATTGGTATCACCTTATGTATACTTACCAACATTTTAATGTGCAAAATCATATATTCAATCCTGCCCCTTTGGGACTGTAACAAGGTGGCACGGGGGAGGTAGTTATGGCCGAGTCACTTAAAGTTACAGTCCACAAAAAGAGTCCACTGAGCCAACGGTCAGAGAGCATCCAGGCCCCCTTGTACCTAAAAACGAAGAGGACGGCTATACCTCACACGATTCACCTGCGCTCCACAGACGCTGCAGCCCGGGCAAACAGGGTGAAGAATCACAATTAGGATCCAACAGGGATAACTTTTATTGATAGATGAAGGAGGTATTAGAAGGTGGAAAAAGACTGGGAAAAAATATAGTTGCAACAGCTCAAATGACCTTCCTGCTCTCTCCCTAACAACATCCACGGCCTTACCCACAACAGCCACGATGGCTGGAAGAGGAGGTAGTCCATACACCGGAATCTGGACGCTTAAAGTCCCTTCGGTGGGGCACTTGTGTAGTCCTGGTACCCATTGTGCTGTTCAAAGGTTCGGGGCAGCACCCTCTACCCCTTCTGGGGTCCAGGTAATAGTCTTTACCCCTCCTGGGGTTCAAGCGATAGTCTTTACCCCTCCTGGGGTCCAGGCAGGGCTCCCAGCCGCAGCTTAGCAACTGCCCTGGGCAAACTGAGGAGCAGGAGCTTCCTGCACCTCTTTAGGGCTATTAACCCCACCCACCAGGTTAACTCCTGCTATCCCTGACTCTAACATGTCAGCATACAGAGAACAATATAACACATATATGAAACATAGCAAAAAAACATTATCAGACATTACAAACACACCACATACATTACAGGACAAGATACATAGGGATAAAATGGTAAAACATTAATACACAGGGAATATGGGATACAGACATTATGAAACGGGTACACCATCCGGGTACCACAGTAAAGGCACAGGCCCAGCACACGGAAGAGAGGTGGGCAGATGAGGGTCCTCGCAACCTCCTTACAGGACCACCCCAAAATTTTCCAGGAAATCCTCTCTTGGGCAGCTCAACACCTTTTTTAGCTGTTTATTTTGCCCCCAGAGACACTAGGGTCCAGGTACAATATCTACCTCTACTCCCCCATAGTTTTGCTGCCCTTTCAAAACTTTATCATACATCCGCATTTACACACTGAATGACTGCCTAAGCATGGCTATGGAAGGTGGAGAGGTAGCAATTTGCAAGTTGGACCTGGAGCATTAGAGGGTCCATAGGTCTCATGCTTATTAAGAAAAAACAGTATTATACATCGAACATATTATGTAAGAAGCTTTGTTTCAGATTTTATATTAGGGCTTAGGAGCTCCAAGTAACACCTCAAATCCAATACTATGCTCCAGTCTAATATATACATTACAGAATAGGCCAGTATATGTGAAGGAAGGAAAGCACTGATTCAGCATATCGGCTATGGAGAAAGCACAATATATTTCAATACCAATATAAATGAATGAAATGATTATATAAATCACGACTCCTAGTGAAGTGTTGTACATTGGTTTAGTTTCCCTGCTGCACCGTACTACTAGCTGGTGATCTGCTTCACTGCACCCAATGCAGAGTTTGTGTAAATTTAAATGCCTGTGAAGTCTACAGAGAGTAAAGAAGTAATTTCATTGCCCTCTAGAGCATTTCCAGAAACGGGGCATTTATCAATGTCTAGTATCTACAAAACAAGACCCAAGAACAGTATCTGTCAAGGATTCTCACAAGAAACATTGACGATTTTTGGTTCTGCCTGTGGAACAGATTTATGTGAGTTACCAAATACTTTCATACGGAGCTATCAGGTTTTTATTTCATGCATCTGTAGTAAGAATGAATCAACCTTATTTGCTGAAGTTGATGTCCAACATTGTGTTTCTGTCCAGTTATAAACATGAACAATATGAGGCTCTGCACTATTCGTCATTCATTCATAATAAATCATATTTTCTACCACCGGCTGGGATTTTTATATTGTCCATTTCAATTTTTTTTTTAAAGTTTAATTATACAAAGGAGGAATGTGTGTCCTACTGTTTTGGCTGGCCTGGTGAGGTGGATCCTCCAAGTGGACACAAGGGCCACGGGCATCTGGGCAGCAGGCAGGTAAGGCACGTTGGAAACAAGGAATATAAGCACTGAAGGCCACAGGCAGACAGGACACCAGAAAGCAGGTATGGAGCAGACACTAGAAGCACTGGAGGCTGCAAGCAGACAGGACACCAGAAAGCAGGTATGGAGCAGACACTAGAAGCACTGGAGGCCACAGGCAGACAGGACACCAGAAAGCAGGTATGGAGCAGACACTAGAAGCACTGGAGGCTGCAAGCAGACAGGACACCAGAAGGCAGGTATGGACCAGAAACTAGAAGCACTGGAGGCCGTAGGCAGACAGGACACCAGAAAGCAGGTATGGAGCAGGCAGTAGAAGGACTGCAGACTGCAGGCAGACAAGACACCAGAAAGCAGGTATGGATCAGACACTAAAAGCACTGGAGGTTGCAAGCAGACAGGATACCAGAAAGCAGGTATGGAGCAGACACTAGAAGCACTGGAGGCTGGAGGCAGACAGGACACCAGAAAACTGGTATGGACCAGACACTAGAAACACTGGAGGCCACAGGCAGACAGGACACCAGAAAGCAGGTATGGAGCAGACACTAGAAACACTGGAGGCCGCAGGCAGACAGGACACCTGAAAGCAGGAATGGAGCAGACACTAGACGCACTGAAGGCTGGAGGCAGGCAGGACACAGGGAAACTAAGAGTCTTAATACCAAGAGATAGGAGTGTGTCTTGGTGAGCCTTATACAGG
This sequence comes from Oophaga sylvatica, assembly GCA_033576555.1. Lineage (NCBI taxonomy): Eukaryota > Metazoa > Chordata > Amphibia > Anura > Dendrobatidae > Oophaga > Oophaga sylvatica. The sequence goes on from JARQOD010000003.1 coordinate 557,020,682, forward strand.
CCTAGGCATCTGTTCACATGGAGAAATCTGGGCCACTTGCACAGCCCTAAGTGGAGAACAAAAGAGCTCAGTGGACCAAGGTGAAGGGAGCAGAATCCGTACCTTGGATACATGTGCATCACATATGGTCTTAAAACACGGTGGAACCAAAGACATCTAATAATCACATAAAAATATCTTATGATCTATTACCAAAGAAAAAAGGAATCGGCTGTGACTACAGTAGTAGAAAAAAGTTGCTCTGATGATCAGAGACTTTGGTAGGTGCTCTGGTGTACAAACATTAAAGAGATATTCCAATCCAGTACATTTATAACATATCCACCACTAGGATCTACATCTATATCGAAAACGGAGTCTAGTTGTGAGCCATCCTGGAGAGATCTTGATATTTAAATATGTATTTTAACACTATGTAAATGATTTCACAACATTTTTCATTATGCACTGATTAAAGGGTATTCCATGTGTTGTAAATGGTGGCATATTGCAAGGATATCATATCTCATTCCTAATAATGGGGGTCTGAGTACTATGTGTTTTCCTGGATACTGCTGTACCCATTCAAGCACTGTACAATGAATTACATCCTAACCCCCATCCAGGTACAAGAAAATGTTTAGAGATGCTCCATAGAGCATTTCATTCTATCAATTAATGGAGGACCCATTGACTGAACCTCCAACAATAAGTGAAAACTTATCCAAACTTTATTAATGGAAACCCCCTGTAGTGCCAAGACTTTTCATAGCACTAAAAGTTTCCCTATTACAAATAAAATATAATCAATAGTATATAATAATGAGTTCACTCCTACCTGTTACATTATCCTTCATTTGTACTGTGCTATACATGTGTTGCACAAATTCAGAAATCAGAACATTGCAGAGTATTCTGGATATTCCATTTCATGGATCCCTAATATTTTATTTAAAGATATGGTATTGGTCTGGGACAGTAGATTAGTCTTAAGAAAACAGTACCTACACCACCCTGTAACCTTTAGCCTCCCTTGCAAGGGTCACACCCTGCCTCCTACAAGAGTGATAGCCACGGTGGACCATATAAGAAGGAAGTATTCCCTAGGTGATGGATTTAGGGGACATAACAACCGTGAAGAACTCACAGACAAGCAGACCTTTCACTTTTCATGGAGATAATATTTCATGATATTTTTAAAAGAGAATATAATTAGTAATTTGCGATTAACTATTTTACATGGGTATTTGGTTTCCGTGTTCAGTAAATAATGCTGCCTGGAGCCATTTAAATAATGACTTAGTGGAAAGAAAATAATTACTCTTTGTAACTAATGACTGTGCCAAAAGTTTAAAATCACCAGCGCACTAATGCTGAACAAGATCATTAAATGTGAAGTTACATCAATAGTATCATGTAATGACAGATCGGCAGTGGAATCGAAGAGAACACGCTTCCTCCAAAGTTTCTAACTGAAATAAAGAATTTTTCATTATCAATATGCGTCTCCATAAATATACAAGCCTGTATGTCCTATCGCACACATCTGTGTCATCAGTAAGGGGGAATTTTATGGAGTTCATTTAGAGGAGATTGTCGATTTAAAGAGGAAATTCTTTCAGAAGACCAGTGGTCGACTACGTTAGGCACCTGACGCCCTTAGAGGGGTTCTCTATGAATAAAAAAAATAGTAAAGAATTGTCATTAATAATAAATTCCTACATGACTTTAAAGGGTTATTTCCAAAATGACAAGTTATCCTCCGTCCATAGAATAGGTAAAAATTTGTTCATCACTGGGAGCCTGAGTACCAGACCCCCAGCAATCCTGACCGGTGCTCTGCAGCCCCATCATGAATGGAACCAAGTTGCGCATGCTCCACCTGCACTCCATTTATTGTTAATGGCACTGCCAGTAAAAGTTGGGAGCTGTACTCGGCTTTCTCTGGCAGTCACATTTACACCGAATGGAGCAGAGGCCAAGCATGTGTATCTTTGCTCCATGCAAGATGGGGCTGAAGAGCCCCCTTCTCAGGTTTCCAGAGCCCTGTTCTCGGGAAACTGTAAGTCCTAGAAGTTGCACCCACAGCAATCAGCAAGGCATACCCTATTCTGTGGATAGAAGATATCTTGTAATTTTGGGAATGATCTTTCAATCACCAGGAAGGTTATCAGTATAGAATTCAAATTCCCACTGTTTTTTGTGCTGATAGGACCCTGTCCTAGAATGTTAATGGGACTAGAGCAAGCGAGCATAAGAAGTAGGAAGCTCCACCACCCTCTCATGTGTTTGAAGATATGATCACAGTAGTAGATATTCCAGTCTAATACTAGATATAGCAGGAGTGCAGAGGTAAGGAGAGGCTAGTCACACTGCTGTTCACCCTGTCTATCCGATTTAATACTGAAGATACCTGGAGGGCTGAGGTAAATAGAGGCCGCTTACACAGTCCACCCAGTCTATCTGATCTAATACCAGTGATTCCAATGGTACTGTGGGAAGAAGAGGCTGCTCACACTGCTGTCCACCCTGTTTATCTGATTTAATACTGAAGATACCTGGAGCGCTCAGGTAAATAGAGGCCGCTCACACTGTTCACCCAGTCTATCTGATCTAATACCGGAGATACCAACGGTACTGTGGGAAGAAGAGGCTGCTCACACTGCTGTCCACCCAGTCTATCTGATCACAAAACTGGAGATACCAAGGGTACTGAGGGAAGAAGAGGCTGCTCACACCACTGTCCACCCAGTTTATCTGATCTAATACTGGAGATACCAGGGGTACTGAGGGAAGAAGAGGCTGCTCACACCGCTGTCCACCCAGTTTATCTGATCTAATGCTGGAGATACCAGGGGTGCTGAGGTAAGAAGAGGCTGCTCACACCGCTGTCCACCCTGTCTATCTGATCTAATGCAGGAGATACCAGCAGTGCTGAGGTAAGAAGAGGCTGCTCACACTGCTGTCTACCCTGTCTATCTGATCTAATACTGGAGATACCAGCAGTGCTAAGGTAAGAAGAGGCTGCTCACACTGCTGTCCACCCTGTTTATCTGATCTAATGCAGGAGATATCAGCAGTGCTGAGGTAAGAAGAGGCTGCTCACACTGCTGTCCACCCTGTTTATCTGATCTAATGCAGGAGATATCAGCAGTGCTGAGGTAAGGAGAGGCTGCTCACACTGCTGTCCACCCATGTCTATATGATCTAATACTGGAGATATCAGCAGTGCTGAGGTAAGGAGAGGCTGCTCACACTGCTGTCCACCCTGTCTATTTGATCTAATACTGGCAATACCAGTCATGCTGACGTAAGAAGTCAACGGGCTTCAAATGTCAAATGATCGGAAATGTGGTTTGTCAAAAAGAGCAAAAAATGTACAATTTTACTACAGAAAACATTGTCATATGTAATTTGACATTTTAAGTAAGTTGACCTACGCACTTTTTCTTGCTATCGCTATTTATACCTGCCTTGCTTCTCAGTACTGCTGTCATGGAGATACCCCAACAGATAGTGGCCAGAAGATCATGGCATCGGGTTACACAAACTGGAAGGAAAAAAAAGGCTGTGGGTTGCTCTTATGTGGCTTGGACTTCTTTGACTCTATAGACCTCACTTATTGTGGCGTGCAGGAGAAAAAATTGGGTTGTTAACTATTAAGTCCATTTAACATGCATTTGTGACACTTGTATATATATTCATTTTTCCTGGATATATGCAATTTATAATTTTTGATACGACATTGTATCTGATTATTAACTAGCATATATCTTGGGTTATTTGACACTTCTATCTCCCAAATTTCTCCTATAAGTGCCTATTGGAGGTTGACTAACCGGTGGTGTTCTTATGTATTTATTTATATCTACTTGCATTACTGAGTATTAACATTATATGTGGAATTGTTTTTCTTTCACATGACTGCTCATTCATGTCCTTGTCTTTCTTCACAGTATTTTAATGGTGTTTTAATTGTGTATTGTCTGTTTGCCTGGCATTTTTGTTACAATAAAGCCTTTTTCCATTTTGGTACAGGCTGTGTGTGCGCTAATTACTTGCGTTCCTTTTCCTTGTTTTCCTTCCAGTTCACACTATACGCATGAGCTGCACCCGGCCTTATCTTGGATTCCTTATATATTTTTGTGGTGCCCACATTTTCTCTTATTCCGGGTTACACAAACTCCTGCACTGAATAGAAGTGCTTCACCATCCTATTAAAAAGTGCAGGTTTTCCTTGCCCTGTCAGTTCAGTTGATCTCCTGGAGCTCTCCATCCAGAATTGTCTCAGCTGTTCTGTGTTGGCCATTCTCCTCCGGGACAGAGGGGAAAATAAGTATTTGATACCTTGCTGATTTTGCAAGTTTTCCTACCTACAAGGAATGGAGAGGTCTGTAATTTACATCGCAGGTACACTTCAACTGTGAGAGACAGAATCTAAAAATAAAAAAACAGAAAATCACATTGTATGATTTTTAAGTAATTAAACGGCATAATTTAAATTTTTGCACGCTATCTTCAGTTGTCCTCACCAAACTACACAATAACAGTTTTCTCTGGTTACTGTATTTTTGCTGCTTTTTTAAGCTTTTCCCTTTTATTTGATGCTATTTTGGTGCAGAAGTGAAACAGTGATTTTAAGGTGGTTTTATATAGTACAGAAATGCTTTCATTCTGCACTGAAAAAACAACTGAGTTTTTTTACATGCATTTTTTTTTCAGTTTCCATGTAGAAGACGAAACCTCCACAAAAAACGCAAAGTTCAGCAATGTTGTTTCATGCACCAAGAGAATGAATCTTCATGAAATAACATGTACTTTTCTTGGACAGTTCAACACAACAGAATTTCTGTACAAAAAGTGCAGTATTTACTCTACATGTGGACACGGCCTAATTGAGAAGCTCCTGACCATTGCATGTCTAAAGACTCTGTTGTATGAAAAAGATGCTTAACACTTAATTTTCTAAGCAGTGGATGCCGGAGACTCTCCTTCAGCACTGCCATTTACAGTTTCCTATGATCCAGAGGACTGACGAAGGTCGGGTTGACCGAAACATCTTTTTCTTTTCTGGACATTCCTTATTTAATAAAATACTCCTGTTGAATGTATTTTATGAGTGCCAAGTATCTTTTTCATACCACAATTTAACTGTCGAAGTCTATGCAGGGTTTTTACAAGACTTTTTACTTTTAGAAATAAGTAGCAAAAACCAGATGTCCAAGATAAGTTTTTTCAAGAGCAATTTGAGTTGTTTTCAGCAATTTTAATGTCTCTTATTACGCTCTGGCAGAGTTTTGGTCTGCACTCAGGGCTAGCGTTAGGGGGCGATGGGATTGACAATAGCCCAGGGCCTCAGCCTCTATGGCAGGAGCAACACTCATAATAGCATTAAAACATATTAAAAAAATACATATTTGGTATAGCTGTGTTCATAATAGTCCGATCTATCAAAATATAAAGTAAATTAATCCGATCAGAAAACGATGTAACAAGAAAAAAATTAAAATGCCAGAATTATGTTTTTTGGCAGCAGCAACATTGCAATATAATGCAATAAGAGGAGATCAAAACATTGTATCTGCCCCAAAATGGTATCAGTAAAAATGTCAGTTCAGGGCGCAAAAATAAGCCCTCACACAGCCCCATATCCCGAAAAATGAAAACAGTACAGATTTTGGAAAATGGAGACAAAAGCAAAATTTTTATTTTTCCAAATTTTAGAATGTTTTTTAACCTCTTAAATAAAAACTCTTAAGTTGGCTGCCCGACTAATTCACCTCTTTCCATGTTTCTTCCCTCTGCAAATCCCTTCATTGGCCTCCAATTCCCCAACATGTCCAGTTCAAACTGCTAACGCTGATCTTCAAAGTCATCCATAATCTGTCTCAATTTTTTCTAAACTAATACCCCAATATTTTCCAAGACGCAGCCTCCGATCCTCCAAAGATCTCCTTCTTTACTCACATGTTCCTCAGCCAATCACCTCCAAGACGTCTCCCAAGTGTCTCCCATCCTCTGGAATTCTGTGCCCCAACACATTTTATTTTTATTTATATTACTCACTTATATAACGCCATTAATTCCACAGCGCTTTTCAAACATTATTGGCACTGTCCCCATTGGGCTCACAATCTAGAATCCCTATCAGTATGTCTTTGAAATGTGAGAGTAAACTGGAGAACTCAGAGGAAATACACACAAACATGGGGAGAACATACAAACTCCTTGCAGACGTTGATTTGAACCCAGGACCCCAGCGCTGCAAGGCTGACCACTGAGCCACCTACACATGTGCTGCCCTACACATCCAATTATCCGTAACACTCGCAACCTTCAGCCCTGAACTTGAAAACCCATCTCTTCAAGAAAGATTACAACCTGCAATGACTCTGCTGCTACTTCACCACCGAGCTGCCGCAACCCCCCCCCCCCGCAACGTACTGTCTCCTTCCTCATATCCTGTAGCCAGTAAGCCTGCAAGGGCCTGTCTCCTTTATTCCAGTCTGTCATTGTTAGTTTGTTCCCCATATTTTATATCTGTATTTTGTATGTAACCTGTTGTGATATGAAGCACCGGGTAATCAATGGTGCTCTAATAAATAACAATAATAATAGGTGTAAACATGCCAGCAATCGCTGAACGAATGAGCAAAATACTGTTCATTCATCAGATGATTGGATTGTTTATGGTGGAACAAAAATCCTTGTTCTCAGCAGCACATTGCTCAATGCAAAATGCAGAAGTGCTGCTGATAACATGATACTGTTTGGGGACACTTTGATGTATTAATGATTGTTCTGTCTCCATCATTCTTCGTCAGCATGTCTGGAAAGAGGCCATTAAACAAGCGCCGAACAACTTCAATATTGTCAATCGCGTTCATGTAATGGTCTGAATGCAGGGCATGTAAATGCAGCTGAAATGTTTGAGGGTGATGGTGCAATATATGAGCATTTAGTGACTCACTTTAAACTTTTGCCCGGGGCCTGTCACGGGTGTGTCAGAGGCTGCAGACAGTCGCACTGCATCTAGCTGCAGAATGTCTCAGCCATTGGCTTTGCAGACTCCTTCCTAGTTCTTCTGACTTTAGGACCCAGTGGCAACCTCCCCCGGCTCTAGTTGACACACCTGGACCACGGTGTTTATTACCCCCAGCTTGCTGCTGGGAGCTGCTGTTGATATTTCTATTTCCAGTTCCCTGTTGTGGCTTGGAGTTATAGCAGTCGGCTATATTCCTCTCTGGTGTTTGAGGATGTCTGTGTTTCTCTCTGAGTCTACTCAAACTAAGTGTTCCCCTTGTTTGTGTATCCCATCAGTCTTTAGTGGTAGTGGGGATTGACTAGAGTACAATCTGTCCTTCCCTATGCAGGGCTTATTGCCAGGGTCAGACAGGGATTAGGTTTCCTGCTCAGCGATAGGTGTGGAACGTATTTAGGGATGATAATGTAGGAAAAATACACACGCACTGAGGTGCCAGAGGATACGGATATCCCCCCCGCTGTCACCAAACTGTGACGGTGCTTACACAGTCGCAGCCCCCTGGTGCCCCTTGCCCTCAAGTCAGTCAGGGAACTGCACCTAGGATAAGTAGTCGCTGGAGAGGCTGCCCTGTCACGTACTGGTTATCGGGGCACGAATATATATATAAACCTCCAGTCCATCACTGCCAGGATCCCCCAATAACACCAGAACGGTATGCTGCCACCAGTTCCTCGTTAGATATAAGCCAGGTCCATTAACAAGCTTATATCAGGTCAGAAACCAACCCCAGGTAGTGTATAAGCACTAGCCGGACTCACGGACGTGGGAAATCGAGTTTTGAGATAAAATAGCAGCCCAAAATGACTTGATCTTTTAATTGCCAAAAGGTGTAATAGAAACTACACATATATACAGAGTAATGTACAGAAATTACAGCCAGAGGTACAAATAAAAGTAGGGTATAGGTTGAGGAAAGCAGTTATCTGTATGTGTCGCGTTACCATTCTTATCACTTGTTGACGAAGGAAACTCTCGTATCCACAGGCACCTTCTTAGTTTCTGGTCCGTCTCCACATGTAATGGGATGTGCTTCCAAGGTAGAACAAAGACAGTGGCTAAATGTGTGTAGCTATCTTTTAACCCTTAGCGCGCCCCCTTCCATATTTGCCACTGCCCCTATGGGTTGGACTGAATTCTCCTCCCTTTACCTCCTCGCTGAAATAATTCCCAATATCTAGAATGGATCATAACTTCCTAGCGGGAGGTCCAAACAGGACGACTGACGTCTCAACGGGTTCGTTGGGGCTGGACCGATACAGAGAGTCCAAACTTGGGTCTGCTAAGTGGTTCTGGAGAGCCAGTCTCGATAGCTCGGCATCCGGGACAGCTAGAGAAATATGAGTCGCAGGGGTGTATGCAGGAGCTCCCAGGGTTCTGGTGGTATATTGGCCTTCACCTTGAGAATCACGGCACTTTCATAATTCATCTCTAGATGTCAGTGACGCTCGGTTTGGAGTTTTCCCTTGATGTAAGCAGACTTGCACAAAAGACAGCAGGAGGTCTCAGCTCTGCTCCTCCATGCCTTCATTAAAGCGTGGCCTCTAATTCTCTGGCCAAATGGTGAAGTTCGGATCTTTCAGGAATTGTGTACTCTTCCCAAGGGTGGGGGCCACATTTCAGGAGTGGAGGGAGATCTCTGGATAATCTATGGGGCCGGAATTCATAAATCCAAAATGGAGTTTCCCTCGTCCCTCACAGATAGGGTAGACAGGGTGACATTAGATCTACCTAGGGGGCTCCACTCCCCCTTCCCTAGTGATGGGTTCCCTTTCCCTTATCCTTTCGTGTTGCACTTAGTCTCCCTTCACTGTGCCTGACAGAGCCCCACTTTGTCTAAAACCGGCTTGGTCTCCAAACCTCGGATCATAATTAATCTAATATGTATTTAAAAAATTCTTATACTCACCCTTTGCTAACCTCTTTGGCCCCATTGCTGCTCACTGCCACCTGTCCAGTCCTCACTGCATCTTCTGATCCCTCACCACTTGTGCTGGAATTCCTATGATGCCATGATTTTCCGTGCACTTGTGCAAAACTTTGACACATTATGTTTCAGAGAAATTGTAACCAGTGACCATGACTGTGCTGAATCCAAGCGGAAGCAAATTTTTAAAAAAAAAGCAGTTTGGCTAAAACGCATTTTTGGAAGATTTAAATAGAATTTAATTCCACTTGAATTTATTCATCTCTATAAGGGACAGATTAGAGCTGTGTTTTTTCTCTCAAAATGACCTGATAACTTTTGGTGAGCTACCCTTCTCTGAGTATTTTAACTTTTTAATCTATTTTTTTTCCATATCCCACTAATGTCCATTGTTAAGAATGACCTATGTCAGAAAAGACCTACCGTATCTACATATTTTTGATGTGTTTGTAAAAATCGCTCGTTATCCTTTACATCTTGTTATATGGCATAAGTTGGATTTTGCCACATTTTTTCACTGATACTCATAGAATCTTCCATGCTTCCATGTAGAATCAAACTGCTGATTATTTTTACATGTCTGGTAAATCCTTAACCTTTCTAGAATCATCACAAATAATTATCTTTACAAATTGTAAAAATCCACAGCTACTAATTAATATTCAATGCCTTATTTCAAGATGATTTCCCTGTATAGAGAATGATTGATGCCATGCTGCTCCCATTGTTCTCTCCCAGGTTCGCAACGACTTTTGGTTCCATACAAATATTGTTTTAGTTCCCTTTATTATGTATTGTTTAAAATTCAGAGATTATGAGGTCAAAGTCTCTGAGCCAATATTTTTGTAATGAAAAATGTAGCTGGGCACGACTCAGTAATTTAATCTATAAGTAAAGCGCTCCACACCACACTGATTTTCACAGACAGATCTTCAATAAATCTTGTTTCCAGAAAAATGATATGAGACCGATTCTCTAGATTTGCTGTAGAAATGGACATTTCCCTACCCCATAAATAGCTATAGTTATTAGCCTACAGAGCAGCGATTGTCACTATTCCTTTTGAGGGAACTGTATTGGATACTTTGCTTATAGTTGGTCTATATCATGAGGGTGAAGTTTAGAGTTAATATAATGGGAAAATTACCTACAAGACCCCATCTTGTTTGCATTCTGCAAATAACGTAGCTGGGACTAGTGCACTGGTATAGCCCATATCCTTATCCTTAAGACTTGGGATAGGAGGCTGTTCGAAAGGGTCCTGCTTGGCATGGCATACTGATGTAACCACTGATCCAGAGTCTTGCAAATTGATTTTCTTATCTCTAGTGCTAATAAATGGTGAAACCTATTGTTACGCTTCCACGGTTTCGGGCCATCGGGACATGGCATAGCTTGCCTAGCTAGCCAATGCTCCCACGCCGCCAGACCACGAGGACATGGGGCATGTGTCCCAGATGGTAAGGGAATGTGGACCCACTGGACCACAGAGGGGGACACGGGCCAGCACGGACTAGGGGAGGGCAGTGACCGGGATCTGTGGCAGCTGAGCATGTGGGCAAGCTGGCGACCTGCAAGACTAAACAACACCACACAACTTCAGGTATGAAGAAACAAAGTTTACTTGAAGACAAAACAGTACATAAACAGAACATAATGCCTGGCTCCCGATTCCGCACGTCAGGGAAGGGTACATGTCACAGGATAACAGGCCTCAGGTGTAGCACAGGCTCAGCAGGAGAACATCAGACACCGACCCAGGACGAACATCAGACGATGGCGGGGTCATCACGGGTTGATGCAGTCCAGGGTCATCTGGCACAGGCATACTAGGATGGCCTCTCTATCAGGCCTAAGGCGTAGCATAGGCTCAGCAGGAGAACATCAGACACTGACCCAGGACAGACATCATCACAGGGTAGACCATGGGGGAACCAGCAGGTCATTGGGAAATCAGGAACACGGACTCAGGAACACGGACTCAGGAACATGGACTGGACATCAGGAACACGGACTGGAACTCAGGAACACGGACTGGATCTCAGGAACACAGACTCAGGAACACGGACTCAGGAACATGGACTGGACATCAGGAACACGGACTGGAACTCAGGAACACGAACTGGAACTCAGGATCATGAACTGGAACTCAGGAACATGGACTGGACCTCAGGAACACGGGCTGGAACTCAGGGCATAAGCCGGACACAGGATTCGGATCTCAGATTGAACATCAGAACACTGGCATCGGACTCCGGACATCTGGCAACGATCTACAGGCTCTGGACATCAGGCTGCGGACATCAGGCTCTGGACATGAGGCCGCAATCACGGACTCAGGATATCTGGCAACGATCGGCAGGCTCCGGGCATCAGGCAGGGAAGGATAGGATCCGGACATCTGGAAATGGTCATCAGACATCGGACATCAGGCCGTGGTCATCAGGCTCCAGGCAAGAGGCCACGGTCATCAGACTCCGGACATCTGGCAGCGACCTAAAAAGGAACCCAAGCGGCCTGGTGCTAACCCGCCGGGTTGAACTGGAGCCGGCCGGGGATAGCACTGAATAACAAGCTGAGCACAGAGTAGCACAGACTCAGCAGACACAACGGACTCCTACTTCCAAATGAACCCAGGTTATATCACAGAAAGTCAGTTAGCAAAGACTCACAGTCAATTGGCACAGGGTTCAGGACACACAAGGACTTCAGGAACATAACACAGCAGACACAGTTCAGACAGAGTCAGGTACAGGAACAGATCCACGATCAAGGATTCAGGAAACAAGACACAACAGGAACAGGCCTGGATATGCAGCCTCCAGGAAAGGCGATCTGGGTATTCTGCCCCCAGAGCAGGTGGTCAACACAAGACAGGACAAAGGGCATCAACTCTCCCAGAACTGATCACAATCAGAGCAGAAGCTGAACACACAAAAACACATGGCTAGGTTCAGGAACTCAATGCGAAGCTCTGGCAATGCCCCACCAGGCAGGGGAACTTTATATAGGAACTGCCTCACAGCGATAGGCTGGAGCAGCAATTCTAGCACACACCCATTCCTCATAAAAGCAGGGAAGGTGTGGCCCACGCACCCTATGCAGAGCCAGACACAAATCAGCACAGCAAAGGACACCTGGCAATGGCTGCAGCCTAAACACACGTAGTAAGTCATGCACCACTGCAGAGGACCTTGCAACCTACGGGTAGCTTCCACAGCAGTAGCCAGGGACCGCACATGAGGGTGGTCATGCAGCGCAGCGGAGACACTAACACATGTACGGCTACGCAGCGGAGCTGGGAACTGAGCAGCATCCATACAGGTAACAGACAACAGTATCCCAGCTGGTTAGGGGGGAAAGGAGCAAAGGGTTAAAGCAAAGACATGCAAAGTAACGCCGGGGAAACAAGGTACAGACATACCGGCGTTACACCTATGTACTAAATACAAATAGAAAATGGCATAAATTCCTAAGGTAAATGAATCTATAAGAAGAAAGTCATCCCGAAGTCTTGGGTCAATGACTGTATAATTGATGTTTCATCTTTCTGATGGGGAGAATAGTTGGTGTAATGAAGGAACAGCCATCATCTTAGATATGGGGCCTCATGCCTGCCTCATGACGGAGCCTGGCCTGTCCCAGCTGCCATTTTGTCTGTTCACAGAGCCACAGGCAGATAACTGCTCCTAACCCCATGGCCTGTAGGCATATTTAAGACAACAGGGTTTAGTCTCCACTGTGAATAACAAGGTCTTTAGTATGCTAAGTAGGTCAGGCCAAAACAGGACTTCAAAGCTTTAGTACGGAGCCACGCCAGCATGGGCCCTGGAGATGCCTGGGGGCTTCAATTAGATTATACCTGTCAGCTAGACACAGAAAACACATCCATTGTCTCTCCCAGCCACTAAGACTCCGTTCTAGGATTAGGAATTATGAGCACATCTTTCAAGGAACAGACTCATAAAAAAAATCTGCGTGATCCTGCATCTGACAGCGCGACTCCCGAGTCAGTGATTGCTCGGGGACCTGATATAGAGATTGGGTCGGGGTGGAGGGCCAACCGGGCCATGTTTGATCTCCACACGACAGGCAAAACAAACTGCATTCGCTGATACCTCTCGTGTCCTTATCCAATCGTCCTGGAGAAAGTTAACCCCTTTTTTAGATATTGGGAATAAATTCTGCAGGGAGCTAAGGGTGGAGATTATTAGCCCACCCTCTGACACCGAGGGGAGGGACCTAGCAGGTTTAAGAACTGTGAGCGGATGGCAGACTCTTGCTATTCAAACAGAAGAACAAGACGATGAAGATCTAAGAAGGAACAGGGGACAGATCTGCCAAGGGAGCAGTGGCACACATTTTGGGGACTGTCCGGCAGCTAAGATTCTTACCTGTGGTTCGCAGAGCTCCCGGCGTCCACATGCAACCTACAGCCTGGTAACATTGACCTTTAGCTAATACCTCTAAGCCTTGTACATTATTGTTATATTTTACTCTGACTGCAAATCCACTGTAATTCCGTTGTATAGCTTACTGTATATTTCTGTAATTATCTAGTGCGCCCTTAAGGCAATTAAACCATAAAATTAATTTTGGGCTGATGCTTTTACTCTGATCACAAATCTTAGAATACCCAGTGGGTAACAGTACATCCTCCCCGGCGGCCATTTGCTCTAGGTACAATTCCCTTACTGACCTGAGAGACAAAGGGGGCGCCGGAGAGCTGTGACTGTGTAGTTACGTCACATTGGTGACGTGGGAGGAACTCGGGTTTACTTCACAGTTGGGTATACATAGTTTTAGAGGGTTAGATATTTAGAGGTCTATAAAGGTAAAAATGTGTATTTGAATTTAATGTAAATTGTCTTTCCCTATTTTATAAATTGTGACTCCTTGGCTGAAAGACAACATCTTTCCAGTGTTACATCTCACTTTAGGCTCGATCACAAGACCATATATCAAGGCCGAGTGCTACGCAATGTTTTATCGGATAGCACTCGGCCAAATGTTACACTATGGGAAGTGCAGATCTGCAATTATTTTTTCAAGCCAATTAGGCATGAGAAAACAGTCCCAGTATGTGGCAAGTGGCTCCGATATTCGGATCACGTGCCCCCCATACAAGTCAATAGTGCGCCTGAAACATCGGACTGCACTCGGACATTATCTGAGAACAGTTCAATGTAGTCTCACAGAAACAATGGAGAAGAAGGAGAAATTTAGTTAAACTTTAAAATTAATTTTGGGCTGATGCTTTTACTCTAATCACGAATCTTAGAATACCCAGTGGGTAACAGTACATCCTCCCCGTGGCCATTTGCTCTAGGTACAGTTCCCTTACTGACCTGAGAGACAAAGGGGCGCCTGTGCTGTGATTCTCTCTTGCAAAAAAATTGGATTACACTCATATGACGCTCTGACAGAGTTTGAGCTGAGTACCAATAGCGTAATTGGCCCAATTCTCTCCCATTAGAGAATCTATGCCAGTTTAACTGAGCCTTTAGAGGTTGCATATGTGAAAGAGCTGGAACAATAGCAATTGGAGTAGCTGAACTGTAATAAACGTAGCAGACATGACTCTGCCATGAGGAACTAGTGTAGCAAATCTGAGTGTGCAACAGAGGCTCAATGCAGAAGAGCTGGCACAGCAAGGAAGCAAAGTTGAAAAATGGAAGTTGAGAAAAATAAAAAAGCAGTGTAGCATGTTGAGTTTGAAATGTAACAGAGAGGGCACAGCGATACAGCAGAGTTGAGTTTGCAGACGACACTCAATGCACTAATCCTGCACCCATAAAATAGTAGAGTTGTACAGAACGAGTCAACTTTAGCAGTGCTTGCACAGTTGTACAGTTGTACAGTTAAGCTTGATGTGGGAGTTCTGGAACCACAATGACCTGAATGATAGTTTTCAGTTTACAATGATGATGCAGTGAAGAGACACGGATAGATACCAAAAACCTGAATACTCCTGCAGTAACCTGTCAGCTGAGCCTTGTTTAAATGATACGGGTGGATATGTTTTTTTTACTTTTCTGGCACACAATTACTTTTTGTGAGGGAAACAGGGGACAATACTGTAATACAATATATAAAGGGGCATCAGGGGCATTATTATTTTTGGTGAGGCAGTCGGCATTATTGTAAAAGGGGAGTGCAATGGGCTTAATTCATCCAGCTCAAAACTTTGCAAATTAAATTAAAATGGGTCACAAACAGTGCTGGCCAACAGCTATACAGAGCTTTACATCCTTGTATATCAAACTGCTTTTGGTGTAAATTTGACCATACACCTTAGATACAACCTAAGGTGTATGTATGAAGGATATCACTGCCATATCTCCTATACTAATGAACAGGGGCAGACACAGATAGAAGAGCGTCCCTGTGCAAGAATAGCATATGGTACTCCCTTATGTGTGGTGGAAGTAGTTCCCCTCACCTCTCAGACCTACTGGTGCACATCAATGCTATGTCTTCCCCTTCAAATGAATGAGTTTAAGTTTTTGCAATTGGACAGGAGGGGTAAGCCGCTGCCAAACACTTCTAGCAGTGGCTTTTTCCCAGGAGAACTGCATGATTGGGCATTGAAATTCATACTGTCCGATCCATGATCTATTAGAGAAAAAGGAAAAAAACAAATTTAGGAGCCCAAAGTGGATAAGCAAAGTAGCTTTATTGAGTTTCAAGAAACAATGTTGATGTAAATACTTATGTCCAAAAAAACGAGAAAAGTATTAAAGGGGTGATATCTTTATTGGCTAACCAGAGAAATTATATTTGCAAGCTTTCAGGGCTCAGAAGGCCCCTTCATCAGGCTAATATTACTTGCAAATATAATTTCTCTGGTTAGCCAATAAAGGTATCACTCCGTTAATACTTTTCTCATTTTTTGGGGACATAAGTATTTACATCGATTTTTCTGGCTAACACGGTACCACAATATTATTTTGTATTGTACATCGTAAGAAACAATGTTAAAATTGGGGAAAGGTGGGAAAAACAACCAGTGAAAAAGCAAACGCAATCAACAAGGGACAGAAGCAAAAATTAATAAGGTTATATGCGTAATAACAGCATCGGAATGTATAAAGACATCCAAAATTATATATACATGTGAATATGAATTAGAAAGTGCGTATGTGCATAATCATGGAAGAAACCATAATGATGTCAATATAACACATGCAGATAGTGAATTGCTGAAAAATATATACAGTTGTACTCAAAAGTTTACATACCCCGGCAGAATTTTTGCTTTCTTAGCCTTTTTTCAGAGAATGTGAATGATAACACTAAAACTTCTTCTCCACTCATGGTTAGTGGTTGGGTGAAGCCATTTATTGTCAAACTACTGTGTTTTCTCTTTTTAAATCTTAATGATAATCCAAAACATTCAAATGACCTTGATCAAAAGTTCACATACCCTGGTGATTTTGGCCTGATAACATGCACAGAAGTTGACACAAATGGTTTGAATGGCTACTAAAGGTCATCCTCACCTGTGACCTGTTTGCTTGTAATTAGTGTGTGCATAAAAACTGAAAAATATTTAGACTTGAGAGTCCTCAGTGGTTGATACCTTTTAATGGCTAACTTTAATGGCTAGCTTTAATGGCTAACACGGTACGAAGATACACATCTTTCCTATACATAAAACTGAATGAGTTTCTGGGATCCAGACAGACTATTGCATCTTTCATCCAGCCACTGATGTTTCTGGATTGTGAGTCATCGGGAAAGCAAAATAATTGTCAATGGATCTGCAGGAAAAGGGTAATGAACTGTATAAAACAGGAAAGGGATACAAAAAGATATCCAAGGAATTGATAATGCCAGTCAGCAGCGTTAAAACTGTGATTAACAAATGGAAAATCAGGGGCTCTGTAAAAACAAAACCATGGTCAGGTAGACCAACAAAAATTTTGTCCACAACTGCCAGGAAAATTGTTCAGGATGCAAAGAAAAAACCTACAAATAACATCGGTAGAAATACTGGACTTTCTGAAAACTAGCGGTGTGGCTGTTTCAAGATGCACAATAAGGAGGCACTTCATTAAAAATGGGCTGCATGGTTGAGTCGCCAGAAGAAAGCCATTACTGCGCAAATGCCAAAAAGTATCTCGCCTACAATACGCAAAACAGCACAGAGACAAGCCTGAAAACTTCTGGAACAAGGTAATTTGGAGTGATGAAACCAAAATTGAACTTTTTGGCCATAACCATAAACGTTACATTTGGAAGGAGGTCAACAAGGCCTATGATGAAAGGAATACCATTCCTACTGTAAAGAACGGAGGTAGATCGCTGATGTTTTGGGGATGTGTGAGCTACAAAGGCACAGGAAACTTGGTCAAAGTTGAAGGAAAGATGAATTCAGTATGTTATCAGCAAATACTGGAGGCAAATTTGCAATCATCAGCCCGAAAGCTGCGCATGGGACGCACTTGGACGTACAAATATGACAATGATATGAAACACAAGTCCAAGTAGACCTGTCATTGGCTACAGCAGAACAAAGTGAAGGTTCTGGAGTGGCCATCTCAGTCTCCTGACCTCAATATCATTGAGCCACTCTGGGGAGATCTCAAGCTCGCAGTTCATGCTAGACAGCCCAGGAATTTACAGGAACTGGAGGCTTTTTGCCAAGAAGAGTGGGCAGCTTTACCATCTGAAAAAATAAAGAACCTCATCCACAACTACCACAAAAAACTTCAAGCTGTCATTGATGTTTTGATGTTAGAGGGGGCAATACACGGTATTAAGAAATGGGGTATGTGAACTTTTAATCAGGGTCATTTGGATGTTTTGGGTTGTCATTATGATTTTTAAAGAGAAAACACAGTAGTTTGACAATAAATGGCTTCACCCAACCACTAACCATGAGTGGAGAAAAAGTTTTGGTGTTATCATTCATATTCTCTGAAAAAAGGCCAAGAAAGCAAAAATTCTGCAAGGCCATGTAAATTTTTGAGCACAACTATAAGACTAATATAGGCTAGGAATGTACACGTAAGTATTGTATTGGTAATAGACAAGAGAGTCAGATAAAGTGCATGTGCAATGGTGCCTAAAATATCACCCACAGCACAGAGTGCCAACTGAATTAGATGAGTAAAAATAATATATGGATGATGATAGTAAATACCGGTAGATTCTTACTAGAGTGACACACTGCAGTTGGGAACAATGATATAAGTGTTACCTGATGTGATGAGAATGAGGACTGTTCCTTGGATGCATTTTTCCAGGAGAACTAAATGATTGGGATTGAAATTCAAACTGCCTGATCCATCATCTGTCGGGGAAGACTTATGAGGCCTTCATATACTTAGATGGTCATCCAGTCCCACCAAAAATAGGCGTTCCTTGGGCGTGACAGAAAAGTTTAGGGACTACACCCACCCTTTAAACTTGTTGGTAAGGTACCTATAATTCATAATATCCGGACCGAGAAGGCCCTCTCAATCCAACCCAGTTTATGTCCATCTAATAGTGTCTCTTGTTATACAAAAGCTCTCTACATCTTTAGAGGTCTTTTGGTCCACAATTAAAGAAGCACTCCTCTCATCAAAGTTTTTATCCTCTTAATACTGTATATTGCAGTCATCATATTATTTAGCACTGTGTACTTACAATTGCTTATTTTGTCCTTCTCAGCTAATTGTTCTGTTTTCAATTAGGTTTATATAGTACGTGATTAAAAATTGACTAGTTGTATATTTCCTGTTTCTACATATGTAGAGCAGAGAAAAGAGAAGAATTAGCTGTGTAGAAAGTCAAAATGAGCAATTGTAAGTACACAGCGCTGTATAATATGATGATTGCAATATATGAAGAGGATAAAAACCTTGATGGGCGGAGAAGGAGGACTTCTTTAAAGGAATTAGAATCTCTCCCTTCTTTTAACAGGTGACAAAATCATGTTCCTATATAAATGGATTTTAGTGGATGTGACCTTTATCTGGACTATGGTGTGTAATACACATTTAAAGGGTAGTGTTTTTTCTCAACAATTTTAATTAAAATATAGCCTAAAATCTAGGTCTGCTGAATTTGAATGGAGCCTTTAGTTTTCTATCAAACTGTGTTGTTTGCAGGGTCATTAAATGTGAGTAAATCCAAAAATGTATGCCTTTAGCTTGAATAATCAAGACTATGCTGAGGATATTGTGAATGTGTGTGTATGGTTCACAAGCGCTAATATTCCTTTGAGACAACAATCGGAACTTAATCAGTAATGGATTGTTAATCACCTATCAACTTGTAGGACCGTCTTTTAAGCTATGGTCACGGTCGAACAGCGTTTTGACGACGAATTCCGCTCGCTAACCCGCCCTTTGAAGCCTTCGGGGTGTCAGACACTCGAACACTCCGGAAGAGCGCAGGGTACTAGCCTGTGTTAATTATGTGCGGCGACCACCGTCGCAATCGCAGGACATGCTGCGTCTGAAAAACCGCCATGTCGTTTACGCAGGTCCATGCGATGTTACGCATAGTGAGACGGATTTCTTGAATCCCTCACTATGCGACATCGGACGTGTTTGCGCTGCCACCACCAACGCAGGTTCCTGACCGTGAACACTAAGGCATATTCTTTTGATTGTGAAAGACTTTGCTCATTTTTCTAATTTGAACCTGTTGATTCTAAAACGAGCTGCTTCTATAATAAGTAGCCGCTGTAATATCAGATATGAATCTGAGACGTTCTCCATGTCACATTAATGACACTGGAGCATCTGGACCTCCAGACAGATTAGGTTTCATATTTTGTTCCCTGGCTGCCCATGGGCAGTGCCAGTGAGGACGAAGCTATTTGGAAGCATTTCAAAATATGAAGCATAGGTGACATTTTCCAGATCGTTCTAGTGGCACATCAAAGAGATTTCTTTACTTACATCATCTTTATTTAAAGAACTTGACCTCATAAAATTGGAAAAAAAACACCATTATTTGGAAATATTTCAGTTGCCATCCTCCATGAGTATAACAATAATTATATTTAGAGGTTTCTTAGCTATAGCTATTGTTTGAAGAGCTGGTTGAACATCAGGATGGCCAACAGTACAGTATCTACATGGATGGCGACCAGTAAATTTGCTACTTTAAGAAAGTTAATTAAAAAATTAGATAAAGGAGCACTTGTTACCTGCTGGATACGTAATGTCTACTGTATTAGTCAGAGATCACTTTAAAATTTTCTCAATGCAAGTCTATAAGACTCAGAACGAGGATTTCTAGTCTTGTTCTGGGTCTCAAAGAATTACATTGAGAACATGACATCTAATCATAGAATCATAGATTCATAGAATCAAAGAATCATAGATTGGTAGAGTTGGAAGGGACCTCCAGGGTCATCTGGTCCAACCCCCTGCTCAATGCAGGATTCATTAAACCATCTCAGACAGATGTTTGTCCAGCCTATGTTTGAAGGAGAACTCACCACCTCTTGTGGCAGCCTTGTTCCACTCATTGCTCACCCTCACTTTAAAAATGTTTTTCTTATATCTAATCTGTATCTTCTCCCTCTCAGTTTCATTCCATTGCTTCTCGTGTTTCCATGTGCAAATTAGAATAATGATGAAAATCCACATAACAGACACTGTGTGACTCGGTAGGTCACAAATGCGGCGCTGGAAGCGACCAAAGACACAGCTGGAAAAGATTGCAATACACTCTCTGCATACACATTACTATTTGCTAATAGATAGTAAAATAAAAATAAATAATTACTCGAATGGAATGCTCCTATAACACATATACAATTCAATCTGTCATTCTATTCTGTGCTGGTGCGTGCTGAGCTGTCAGTGTTTTGATTGACTGCTCGGTTGACGTATCTGAGACTGGAAGGTGCAGAGATTTCCACAGGTGCTCCTTGTTCTTGGTAATTGCCCTGCTATCTAGGTGAGCTGTCTGGCCCAGATCACTACCAGTCAAAAGCTTCTTCTAAGCTTGCGCTCCCTTGTGTGTGTTCACCTGTTCCCTGTGTTGTAAGTTCTGATCTGCTGCTGACCTTTGGACCGTGTTCAGACTACCTATTTGTTATTGCCCCCTTGCATCTGATATTCTGCTGCTGACCTTTGGACCGTGTTCAGACTACCCATTTGCTATTGCCACTTTGCATCTGATATTCTGCTGCTGACCTTTGGACCGTGTTCAGACTACCCATTTGCTATTGCCACTTTGCATCTGATATTCTGCTGCTGACCTTTGGACCGTGTTCAGACTACCCATTTGTTATTGCCCCTTTGCTTATCCGCTATTTCTCTGGTATTCTGACCCTGGCATGTGACCTGACTTTCAACTTCGTATTTTCCCTTGGTTTACTACGTGCTCTTTTGGTATTGACCCCGGAACGTATGACTTTGCTGACTCACGGCCTGTCCGTGAGTTGTGACTAGCGTCACATCATCGTTTTTGATACTAAAATATCTAAATTTGGTTAAATACATTAGATTAGACCTTTCAACTTTATAAGGCTTTCATATAGAAACCTCTGAGAAGAAACTGGCAAATCTGAAGCAACCCAACATACAGTTGTCATTGAAAGTATTGTGAATGTGTGTTGCTGGGATGTTGCATCATCTGATTCAGCCCTGGGCCACACATTCAGTGAGTGGAATTGATGCATAGAGGGGGACATCATCTGCAAAAATGGGCAAGATTATGCGTTAATAAAGTTGTCACTTCTGTTTTTCCCAAAGGAAAGCCACTAAAAGTTTGTAAGCATAAATTAGATATTTCCTTCATCAAGGGCATATACCGTATTTTTAGGATTATAAGATGCACTTTTTTCCTCCAAAATTTTGCAGGAAAATGGGAGGTATGTCTTATAGTCCGGATGTACCTGCTGTGGCTGTGGTTGGGGTGGGGGAGCGGCAGCCGGTCACAGGAAGTAGGAAGCTGAGTGCTTCGGCTAACAACTGTGTCCGCTGTTAAAGAAAATGATTATTTAATGCTCACCACGCCCATAGTCCCTCCCACCTCTTTGCACTGAAGCTGATGCTGAGGGGTGGGAGGGACTATAGGCATGTGGAGCAGTGAATATTCATCTTCTTTAATAGCGAGCACACAATTATCCGCAGCCGCCGGCTCCTGCAGCAGCTGGGCAATCACATTTGCCTGCTATTAAAGAGAATGAATTCACTACTCCCCATGCCCATGGGAGTGGAGAGCAGTGAATATTGATTCTCTTTAATAGTAGACACACGTGATCGCCCAGCCGCTGCAGGAAGCCGGCGACTGCGGCTAACAGTGTGCCTGCTATAATATATGAATTTTCACTACTTTCCCCTCCTATAGTGCCAGGCATGGGGAGCAGTGAGTATTCTGGCAGCTGACCTTGTCATCACTGCAATGCACTGCTTACAAGCTAAAATCAGCTGCCGACATCAGAACAAGACGCTGCAAGGGAGCAGAGGGAAGGTAAGCAGAATGGTTTATGTTTCTGTGTGTACAGCATGATGGGGGCGATGTATATCAGGATGGGGGGGCATGTATACCAGGATGGGGATGAAGGAGCCATGTATACAAGGATGGGGATGGTGGCCATGTATATCAGGATGGAGAGGGGGTCCATGTATTCCCGGATGGGGATGAGGGCCATGTGTATCAGGATGGGGATTAGGTGGCCATGTATACCAGGATGGGGATGAGGGGGCCATGTATATCTCTATTGGTGACATATATATATACCACATTGAGGGATATTAGTACATAATTGGGGGACATTACCCCTGTAACAGTGTCAGCAGCAGACCCTCCCCCCCATAAAAGTACATCATAACCACATTCTTTTGCTTCCATTTTTTTTTCTATTTTACTCGTCTAGGTGTGTCTTATGGTCCAGTGCGTCTTATAGTCCGAAAAATATGGTATACAAGAGGCAAATCATGCAGTTGCTTTGGAGCCCATGAGAAGAAGGGACAGATCCCAGGATCGTCTCAGAGGCCATTTTAATGGATGGGAACAATCTGCAGAGGTATGTGGTCAACACAGTTAGCAAAATAAAAAAAGGATAATTGAGACATAAAAGTGGATAGTGGCACCGGAATACAGAGTACAAGTATCATGATGTCAAGGCCAATTTTTTTTATTTATTATGGGCTGCCATCCTTTATAGAACTTGTATGTCATTAGCTTTTGACTTGTAGAGAAAACAAGAAGAGGAGACAAGGCACAAAGGGTGATATTGAAAAGTACAGATGAGAAGGGAGTTATGGAGTTGCTTACCTGAAAAAGGTTGTGATTGTCTCACATGTAGTTTGTTTTTAAAAAGGGCTTGGTGTGAGCACAAAACGTGCAAAAATAAAGAAACTACGAAAAATTACTAATCTGGAATTTCTTCCTTTCTAAAGCAAGCGCGGTCTACTCTGAAACGTCAACCTCCTTTTTCTACCAATTAGCCTTTGGCTGACAGCTATCACTTCCCTCGACTTCATTAGTGAGACTTCCTTCCTATAATCCAACATGTTCAATACTTTGAACCCACCAATAATGTCTTCTGGGAGGGGAGGTGATCAGGAAATCCTAATCAATCTAAAATTATTGGGTACTGACAAATGTCAACTGAACTTGAATAACATACTGTACGTGTTAGAAGAAGATTTAGACTGGCGGATCTCAGCCCATTATCAAGCACTGATCAGCTATACACAAATCAATTAGCTCGCGCTAACACAGGCTGATCAAAACTGATTTGAACAGAGTGATGATTAGAGACAATCTGACACCGGTTTTTGCTACTCCAGCTGAGAACAGCATGATGTAGGGGCAGAGATCCTGATTCCGATGATGTGTCACTTCCAAGTCTGCTTCCTGCAGTTTTGACAAAATCACAGTTTTATCTGCTGTTTGTCTAGCAGTTCTGTGACTGCTGAGCTCTGTAGATCGCCCCACACACACTACTGATTGACAGCTGTCTGTGTAGACTGTGTATAGGCAGAAAGCTGCCAATCCGTGAAGGGGGTGGGGTTATACAGAGCTCATGAATATGGAGGACTACATGGCAGCAGTTTTACTAGTCCTCTAGTGATAATATCCTGCTGATAAAACAGTAATTTTATTAAAACTACACTAAGTTGCCAAGTAAGTGGCACATCATTGGAATCCGGGTCTTTGTCTCCTCTAAATTATGTTGCTCTCAGATTAGGTGGAAACACCCTGATGACAGATTCCTTTGAATACGATTGTTCTGTCCATATGCAGCATAATATTTCCTATATTTACAGAGGGCTGTGAAGCCAATAAATATGATTTCTATGTTGGCTGAAAAGATTTAATAACTCGACAAAAGAGTGCTTCTCTCATTTGTTGGGTGATCGACGCTGGCATGTTTGCACCAGCCGATCGGAATGACCGTTCATGCGAATGCTAATTTGCGGATCATCGCCTCGACTGAATGCACCTTTAAGGGCTTACGGTGAGTGTAGTGGTGTCTAATACTAAGAGATAAGCCCGTTAGTAGGATAGATCTATAAAGAAGGAAGGGAGACATGAAGCCTCATGAGGACTTGTCTGACATAATACATACACAAGCCTCTCCGCAGTTTCGTTTTTCAGACAAGAATATACTTTTGCCACTAATATCAGGTATAAGTAATTATCAAAGTTATTAGAGCAAGCAAAGTCTTTATTATTTTGTATAATTTACTCTTGTCCCATTGGTACCTCGGCATGTGCAAACAAGAAATCATGTGGAACTAAACCAAATAGGGGATTACACAGCTTCAAATGGAATGGAAGTGAAGGGCAGCCAAGTAGAGCACACCAAAACTGACAGACTCGGTGAAATGTCTCTCATTAACCCCTTCAGTGCCCCGGCTCACATACAAGATCCTGTCGCCCCCTTCTCCTCCGCCAGCGATGAGGCGTTTTAAATGCTGATGATGGATGACTATCGTCTCTTCATAATAATAAAAATAATAAAAAAAGAAAAGGAAGCTGGGAGCTGGACAAAATAACCAGTGAACTTCATCCATTTGTTATGATTCATTGACAGGAGACAGAGTTTAATCTGATTGTGTGTACCAGCCAACCATTTTATGCATGGGGAAATTAAATCATAATAAGCTACTGGCAAACATTTCTTCAGGATTTTCCAAGGACACCTCATTAAAAAAAGACAATATATGCAGCCTCTTGGAAAATATTTTTTTTTCGCTCGGATTTTGAAATGCATTATTCTCCCACTGTATAATTATTATTATTATTATTAATATTTATTTATATAGCGCCATTGATTCCATGGTGCTGTAATTATTCTGTTAAAATATATTAAACATATTATAAAATGTTTCTATGAAATGTCCATTGGGTCATTTTCTTCTCATCAACTTGCATCAGGTGCATGAAAGTAACAGATTGCCGGTGGTTCTCTGCATCATCTAATCATTCTATCGATAAGGTGCCCTCTAGTTCTATGTACGTCGTCACCAATGCACAGTGCACATTTACAGTATTTTCATGTAAGGTCTTGCTAGAGAAGTTATGAGCACCTCAAGAAACCATTGGCATAAAGGTCTTCTCTACAGATGGGCAGATCGATCAAAGGCGAAGGATCGAGTTTGTGTCAAATTTTCCTGAAGTTCAATGTTCCATTTGAATTCAAACATTTTCAGATTTGATTCCCGGTGTATAAAAAAAAAAACTTGCCCGGCACCATTTCCTACAATGGAGCGGACTAACATCGTTTTGTGTTGTCGTATGGGCCTTTACATAATGACCTGCAGCTATGACATCTAGTGGACTGTACAGTGGTGGTCAGTAGAGATGAGCGAATTTGTTTGGCTCCCTCCTTATCCGGATACCTGGATCACTCCGGCTGATCAGCTGTTCAGCGCCGCAGCTGCGTGACAGTCACTACACATGCATGGAGAGCCTGTTTGTTGGGATATCCATGCATGTGTTGTGACTGTCACACAGCCGCGACACATGAGCCAAACAGCTAATTATTGGAGCGCTCCAGGTATCCGGTTTCCCGATGCAGCTTATTCGGTAAGCGCTATAGCTTGCTGAATAAGGAGGGAGCCGAACAAATTCGCTCAACTCTAGTGGTCAGTACCTGGGCCATCACAGCAGTTACCAGCAGAGCGCAGTTTGCATGGTAGAGTCATTTTCCATCGCCAAAGCCACTGGGCAAATCTCTCTCTTCTGTAGAGTGTAAGCTCTTAAGGTCAGTGTGATCCTCTCTTTTTCCTGTAGACTGTACAGTAAGCTCTTATGATCAGCGGGGTCCTCTCTCTCCTGTAGAGTGTAATCTCTTATGATCAGTCGGATCCTCTCTCTACTGTAGAGTGTAATGTAAGCTCTTATGGTCAACACAGACCCCTCTCTTCTCCTGTAGAGTGTAAGCTCTTATGATCGGCGGGCTCCTCTCTCTCCTGTATAGTGTAAGTTCTTATGGTCAGGGGGTCCGCTCTCCTCTCTCTCTCTTATAGAATGTAAGCTCTTATGATCGGCGGGCTCCTCTCTTTCTCTCTACTGTAGAGTGTAAGCTCTTATGGTCAGCAGGGTCCTCTCTTTCTCTACTGTAGAGTGTAAAGTAAGCTCTTATGGTCAGCAGGGACCCCTCTCTTCTTCTGTAGAGTGTAAGCTCTTAAGGTCAGTGTGATCCTCTCTTTTCCTGTAGACTGTACAGTAAGCTCTTATGATCAGCGGGGTCATCTCTCTCTCTGTAGAGTGTACACTCTTATGATCAGTCGGATCCTCTCTCTACTGTAGAGTGTAATGTAAGCTCTTATGGTCAGCAGGGACCCCTCTCTTCTTCTGCAGAGTGTAAGCTCTTATGATTGGCGGGCTCCTCTCTCTCCTGTATAGTGTAAGTTCTTATGGTCAGGGGGTCCGCTCTCCTCTCTCTCTCTTATAGAATGTAAGCTCTTATGATTGGCGGGCTCCTCTCTTCTCTCTACTGTAGAGTGTAAGCTCTTATGGTCAGCAGGGTCCTCTCTTTCTCTACTGTAGAGTGTAAAGTAAGCTCTTATGGTCAGCAGGGACCCCTCTCTTCTTCTGTAGAGTGTAAGCTCTTAAGGTCAGTGGTGATCCTCTCTTTTTCCTGTAGACTGTACAGTAAGCTCTTATGATCAGCGGGGTCATCTCTCTCCTGTAGAGTGTACACTCTTATGATCAGTCGGATCCTCTCTCTACTGTAGAGTGTAATGTAAGCTGTTATGGTCAGCAGGGACCCCTCTCTTCTTCTGTAGAGTGTAAGCTCTTAAGGTCAGTGTGATCCTCTCTTTTTCCTGTAGACTGTACAGTAAGCTCTTATGATCAGCGGGGTCATCTCTCTCCTGTAGAGTGTACACTCTTATGATCAGTCGGATCCTCTCTCTACTGTAGAGTGTAATGTAAGCTCTTATGGTCAGCAGGGACCCCTCTCTTCTTCTGCAGAGTGTAAGCTCTTATGATTGGCGGGCTCCTCTCTCTCCTGTATAGTGTAAGGTCTTATGGTCAGGGGGTCCGCTCTCCTCTCTCTCTTATAGAGTGTAAGCTCTTATGATCGGCGGGCTCCTCTCTTTCTCTCTACTGTAGAATGTAAGCTCTTATGGTCAGCAGGGTCCTCTCTTTCTCTACTGTAGAGTGTAAAGTAAGCTCTTATGGTCAGCAGGGACCCCTCTCTTCTTCTGTAGAGTGTAAGCTCTTATGGTCAGCAGGGTCCTCTCTCTCTCTACTGTAGAGTGTAAGCTCTTATGATCGGCGGGCTCCTCTCTCTCCTGTATGGTGTAAGTTCTTATGGTCAGGGGGTCCTCTCTCCTCTCTCTCTTATAGAGTGTAAGCTCTTATGATCGGAAGGCTCCTCTCTCTCTCTCTCTCTCCTGTAGAGTGTAAGCACTTATGGTGAGCGGGGAACCTTCCCGTCTTCTGTAGAGTGTAAGCTCTTACGGTCAGTCGGATCCTCTCTGTCCTGTAGAGTATAAGTTCTTATGGTCAGTTGGATCCTGTCTCTCTACTGTATAGTGTAAGCTCTTATGGTCAGCAGAATCCTCTCTTTCTCTACTGTAGAGTGTAATGTAAGCTCTTATGGTCAACAGGGTTCTCTCTCTCTCTCTACTGTAGAGTGTAAGCACTTATGGTGAGCGGCGAACCCTCCCGTCTTCTGTAGAGTGTAAGCTGTTATGGTCAGTCGGATCCTCTCTCTCCTGTAGAGTGTAAGCTCTTATGGTCAGTTGGATCCTGTCTCTCCTGTAGAGTGTAAGTTCTTATGGTCAGTTGGATCCTGTCTCTCTACTGTATAGTGTAAGCTCTTATGGTCAGCAGAATCCTCTCACTCTACTGTAGAGTGTAAGCTCTTATGATCAGTCGGATCCTTTCTCTCTCTCCTGTAGAGTGTAAGCACTTATGGTGAGCGGGGAACCCTCCCGTCTTCTGTAGAGTGTAAGCTCTTATGGTCAGTCGGATCCTTTCTCTCTCTCCTGTAGAGTGTAAGCTGTTATGGTC
Source organism: Oophaga sylvatica (assembly GCA_033576555.1). Taxonomy (NCBI): domain Eukaryota; kingdom Metazoa; phylum Chordata; class Amphibia; order Anura; family Dendrobatidae; genus Oophaga; species Oophaga sylvatica. The sequence continues at coordinate 557,049,067 of JARQOD010000003.1, forward strand.
AGTTGGATCCTGTTTCTCTACTGTAGAGTGTAAGCTCTTATGGTGAGTGGGTTCCTCTCTTTCTCTCCTGTAGAGTGTAAGCTCTTATGGTGAGTGGGTTCCTCTCTCTCCTGTAGAGTGTAAGCTGTTATGGTCAGTTGGATCCTTTCTCTCTCTCCTGTAGAGTGTAAGCTGTTATGGTCAGCAGAATCCTCTCACTCTACTGTAGAGTGTAAGCTCTTATGATCAGTGACTTACATTTTAGACTTTTGTGACTAATGGAAAGGATCACTTCAAAAACTGTTGATTGGTTCTAGTAGTCACATACAGATATATAAGTTTGGCTCTGTATAAAAAGGTTATAACAACTCAAGATCAGGACGAGATAAGTAAAGCAATGTATATGTAACAATGAATTTTTTTTACAAATTATCACCATTAATTTACTATGGTTCGGGTTTCAGTCATGGGGGCAGCGCCGGTGTGGATTTAGTCACCGCTCTGAGAATAAAGGCGGTGGCTGTAACCGTACCCCTGGCCCTGTCTGACAGCCAGCCTCAATGCAGAGTCAGTGTCAGATGATGGCTGCGGGTACGATTACAGATGCCACTCTGCATTTTCAGAGCGATGACTGAACCTGAGCTGTCGATGCCCCCATTGCAGAAACTGGAATGTTGCAGGGGGAAATAAAGTTAATTTTCTCCCCACAGGGTTTGGCTACGTGGCAGTGTCACGCAGGTTCAGAACACTATTAACTTAGAGATTAATCCCATATATGCAAGCTATAAGTTTTTTTCTGGTGACAGGTTCCATTTAAATGGCCACAGTGTGAATGCACACCTATGCATTGCACTTACGGTATATCAACATATGCTCTAGCTCAAATTTTTTTGGTTCTGGTCACATAGAAAAGACTCGGCAGACATGGCACTAATGCACATGGTCTGTCTGTTATGCAGTATAAACTTTTACCCTCAATAACTCAATGCACTTTTCTCCAATTTAGTTTTCCAATAAAGAAATATTCATCCAATAAAGAAAATAAAAACATCCAGGAAAAAAAATTGGCTTCAACAAAAGCTTAGGGCCCCCAGCTGCACTGGCATCTGCAAAGAGAATTGCTTTTCTTCCTCTGTCACCCTGCCACTCGTCATAGAGTAGCAAAGGAACAAAAGTAACTGAATGATAAACGGTATTATTAGAGAAAAATCCTAATGGCGGGTAAGGCAGCGTTCAGACCATAGTTGTTCTGTACAATCAAAGAATTTTGCCATCAAGGTGTACACTTAGATCTGGCCAGTAAACCTTTTTCATCTGTAAAGGTAAGATTAATTTTCTAAATAGGTCGCTTCCACAAAAAAGTATCTTGGATATCCTGTACTTTTTATGCCCCTGTGAGGTCACAACTTGACCAGATACAAAAAGGCAGCAACACTTACCTGCCCAGATCTTGGAACAAATGCACTACAGGGTGCAGCCAGCCCATAAAGCAAGATGTTAGCAACACAGCTGCAAAATACCAGATCGACAGCCACTCTCCACCTACCCATTCGAGGAGGGGTGACTGCCCAGTATACAATTGCACAATAAAGGCCCGCTTAGGGTGTTGTTCACACAAGGTAACTGCATAGTGTCTGGTTCACAGCCTATTAGTCACACCCCTACTTTTCGATTAGGCGGGCTGGCTAGCACACTCTCAATGCAGCACAGTGTGAACACCCCTCATGCGAGACCAGACGTGTTTGGGCTTGGCTGCACCCCAAAAAATATAGTGCAAAAATTAGTGAGGTATTAGTTGATAATTTGGCCAAAATACGTAAGCTCGTAACCTGCGCCAAAGGTCCCCACGCTTACGAGTTGTTTGCTGTTTAAATTGAATTTTTGGAGACTTTGAGTCTTCTTTAGTGGCTTTGCTAAATAGTTTAGATGCAAAAAGGATTGCGCACATTGTGTGCAACCACTCTTAGAATAAAAAAACAACTGCAACATAAACACAGGAGGAAATGGAGTATAAAGATAAAATGGTAAATTTTTACTGAACAAACATAATGAATGTCACAACTAGTGTGATAAAGGTGTGTAAAAGACAAACAAATAGAAACCAGCCTGAAGCATACAAGAAAAAACACACCACATCTAGTGATATCCGTGTGAGTTGTACTGGGGGCGAGAAAAGCACACCACCAACCCATAGATCAATATCTAAATAAAACCAAATGAGTATAAATATAGAGCTGGGTGAGGCACATCTTACAACAAGTGGCGGAAGCTCAGCCTGGCCAGAAATGCCGGATGGCAAGACCCCGACGCGCGTTTCACATATGTTGTTGCTGTTGAACAGCCATGAGACATGCAGCCGTGGCTACTCGAGTACATTTATCGAGCACGCCAAAGACACTCGGTTAGCGCACAAGCATGCTCTGATGACACCTTATTCGAGCACGCTATCTTATCACTAATGTTTATTGATGAAAAAAATAAAGGATGGACAACTCCTTTAATAAACATGTTGGAAAGAAGCCAGCGGTGGCCTACTTAGTTATTCCCACTTTTCTCAACACATTTGAAAAGGTCAAAAGTTGAGAAAAGTCACAAATCATGGCAAAAATACTTTATGGTGGGTGCCATAATGTGCCATAAAAAGGGCTTTAAAAGCATTGTTTTTTCTTTCTCAGAGAAAGTCACAACCAAAATTTACAAACGTTGCATGTAAAATCCCTGTTAGTCTATTCTGACCCATCAGGCACCAACTTCTCCTCTAGAAAATACCTGTAATATGGATGCTACAATGTATTTCTTATGGCTTCCGGTATAGTACAAGCCCATAGCAGTCATTTGCCAACATATTATATATCTATACAAAAAGAACAAATAAATTGTTATCTCTCAGTACAGTAAATTATATGAGGTGAAACAAAACCTATTAGGCCTCATGCATCAAAACCATCTAAAAGAAAAACTGCATTGGTTTCCCATAGCAACCAATCACAGCACAGCTTTCATGATACTGGAGCAGTTTAAGAAATAAAAGCTGGGCTTTCATTGGTTGCTATGGACAAAAAAAAGACAATTCTTGAGGGAGTTTGGATAAATGAGGCCCACTGTTTTCCACCTATGTAAAGAACATTTTTATAATTTCGCGTCTAGGACAAATGACCTTGCTGCTCTGTAGATATGCAGTAAATTATATTTACAGGGGACATGACGACATATTGACTTTTCACATTGAGTCACTGACATGATGATGATGTATTGTAATAGGTATATTGATTCATTGACATTGATGTCATATAATGATAGATATTAAACTGTGTCCGGGACTGTATTTACCATAGGTATATGACATACACGCCCAGGAGAGGTAAGATGTATAGGAAGATGAGCGTGTACGAGGTTGACATGTGTATGCAATCTTTAATGTGATGTCTGCATTGTCAATTCTTGATTATGTACTTGTGAATATGGGCTTATTCACATAGTATAAGCCGACCTGTGTATAAGCCGATCCCCTTAATTTTGCCACAAAAAACTGGGAAAACTTATTGACTCGCGTATAAGCCTAGGGTGAAAAATGATTATGCCCCCATATGCTCCATAGATTAGGCCCCCATAAACTGCACAGATTATGCCCCCGTATGATCCACAGGTTATGCCCCCACATGCTGCACACATTATGCCCCCATATGCTCCACAGATTATGCCCCCATATGCTGCACAGATTATGCCCCCATATGCTCCCCTGATTATGCCCCCATATGCTCCACAGATTATGCCCCCATATGCTCCAGATTATGCCCCCATATGCTCCAGATTATGCCCCCATATGTTGCACAGATTATGCCCCCATATGCTCCAGATTATGCCTCCATATGCTGCACAGATTATGCCCCCGTATGATTCACAGATTATGCCCCCATATGCTCCAGATTAGGCCCCCATATGCTGCACAGATTATGCCCGCATATGCTCCAGATTATGCTCCCATATGCTCCACAGATTATGCCCCATAGTATACGTCCCTTATGCTGCCGCGCTGCTGCTGCAAAAAAAATGACATACTCACCTCTCGTTGCTGGGGGCCAGGTGCTGGTGTCCTGAGTAGTGTTGAGCATTCCGATACCGCAAGTATCGGGTATCGGCCGATATTCGCGTTATCGGAATTCCGATACTTAATTCCGATACTTTTTCCATATCGTATACCGGAATCGGAAGTTCCCATAATTCTTTGAGAGGCAATGTGATTTTAGTCAGCCAATGAGGAATCCTACGAAGTGTGGGCACATCCTGTAATGCTGCGGTCATCTTAACTAATGGCATGGCTGTGATTGGCTGCTGAAATGATGTCAGAATGCACTATAAAAGGCGCCGCCGCCATTTTAGCGTCACTGTGCTGTGAACTCAGTAAGGGACAGAACGCTACTCTGCTCACTCTGAGGGACAGTTAGATATTGCGATTTT
>JARQOD010000003.1:557053603-557151188 GCA_033576555.1 Oophaga sylvatica
CCTTTAGGTCGCAGGGTCCTTCTTTCTTACGTAGAGTGAAAAGTAAGCTCTTATGGTCCAGGGACCCCTCTCTCTTCTGTAGAGGTAAGCTCTTAAGGTCGTGTGCCCTCTTTTTTTCTGTAGATTTTTACAGAAGTCTTATAAACAGGGGGGTCTCTTTCTCCTGTAGAGTGTCATTTTTTGATCATGGCCCTCTTCTACTGTAGAGTGAAATGTAAGTTTATGGTCAGCAGGGACCCCCCTTTTTTCTGAGAGGTAAGCTCTTATGATTGGCGGGTCCTCTTTTCCCCCTGTATAGTGTAAGTTTTATGGTCGGGGGGTCCGCTCTCCTCTCTCTCCTTATAGAATGAAAGCTTTTTGGGTGGCGGGCCCTCTTTTCTCTTCTGTAGAGGAAAGCTCTTTTGGTCAGCAGGTCCTCTCTTTCTCTACGTGGGGGTTTTAAAGTAAGCTCTTAGGTCAGCAGGGCCCCCCTCTTCTTTTTAGATGTAAGCCTAAGGTCAGTGGATCCTTTTTTTTCCCTGTAACGGACAGTAAGCTCTTATGACGCAGGGTTCATCTCTCCCTGTGGTGTACACTCTTATGATCATCGGATCCCCTCACGTAGATGTAATGTAACTTTTATGTCACGGGGACCCCCTCTCTTCTTTCTGCAAGTGTAAGTTTAGTTGGCGGGCTTCTCTCTCCTGTTAGGGTAAGGTCTTATGGTCGGGGGTCCGCTTCCCTCTCTCTTATAGGTGTAAGCTCTTATGATCGGCGGGCTCCTCCTTTCTCTCTACTGTAGAATGTAACTCTTATGGTCGCGGGCCCTCTCTTTCTCTACTGTAGAGTTAAAGTAAGTTTATGGTCAGCAGGGACCCCTCTCTTCTTTGTAGGTGTAAGCTTTATGGCCGCAGGGTCCTCTCTCTCTTACTGTAGATGAAGCTCTTATGTCGGCGGGTCCTCTTTTCCCTGTTTGGTTGTAAGTTCTTATGGTCGGGGGTCCTTCTCCTCTCTCTCTTTGAGTTAAGCTCTTTGATCGGAAGGCTCCCTCTCTCTCTCTCTTCTGAGAGTGTAAGCACTTTGGTGGCGGGGAACCTTCCCGTCTCTGAAAGGGTGTAAGCCTTCGGTCATCGGTTCCTCTTTGTCCTGTAGAGTATAATTCTTATGGTCGTTGGATCTGTCTCTTATGTAAGTGTAAGCCTTTGGTCGCAGAATCCTCTCTTTCTCTCGTAAGGTAATGTAAGTTTATGGTCAACAGGGTTCTCTCTCTCTCTCTATGTGGTGTAAGCACTTATGGTGACGCGAACCTCCGTTTTGTAGAGGGTAAGCTGTTATGGTCAGTGGATCCTTCTCTCCTTTTGGTGTAAGCTTTATGGTCAGTTGGATCCTGTCTCTTGTAGAGTGTAATTTTTGGTCGGTTGGACCTGTCTCTCTATGTTTAGGTAAGCTCTTAGGTCAGCAGAATCCTCTCATCACTGTAGGTTTTTAAGCTCTTATGACGTCGGTCCTTTCCTCCTCCTGAGAGTGGTAAGCATTAGGTGAGCGGGGAACCCTCCCGTCTTCTGTAGAGTGTGGCTTTTGGTAGTCGGAATCCTTTCTCTCTCTCCTGTAAGTGTAACTGTTATGGTCAGTTGGATCCTGTTTCTCTATGTAGGTGTAAGCTTTATGGTGAGTGGGTTCCTCTTTTTCTCCTGTAGAGGTAAGCTCTTATGGGAGTGGGTTCCTCTCTCCTGTAGAGTGTAACTGTTATGGTTCGTTGGTCCTTTCTCTTCTCCTGTAGAGGTAAGTGTTATGGCAGAAATCCTCTCACTTACTGTAGAGTTAAGCTCTTATGATCAGTGCTTAATTTTAGACTTTTTGGGACTAATGGAAAGGGATCACTTCAAAACTGTTGTTTGGTTTAGTAGTCAATACAATATATAAGTTTGGCTTGTTTTAAAAAGGTTTAACAATAAGATCAGGAGAGATAAGTAAAGCAATGATATGTAACAATGAATTTTTTTCAAATTATCCCATTAATTTCTATTCGGGTTTTCAGTCATGGGGCGCGCCGGTGTGGATTTAGTCACCGCTCTGAGAATAAAGGCGGTGGCTGTAACCGCCCCCCTGCCCGCTGCGCCAGCCCTCAATGCAGAGTCGTGTCAGTGAGGCTGCGGGTACGATTACGTGCCACTCTGATTTTCAGAGCATGCTGACCTGACTGTCGATGCCCCATTGCAGAAACTGGAATGTTGCAGGGGGAAATAAAGTTAATTTTCTCCCCACAGGTTTGGGCTACGTGGCATGTCACCAGGTTCAGAAAACTATTAACTTAGAGATTAATCCCTATATGCAAGCTATAAGTTTTTTTTTGGTGCAGGTTCCATTTAAATGGCCACAGGTTAATGCACACCTATGCATTGCACTTACGGTATATCCATATCTCAGTCAATTTTTTTGGTTTGGTCACATAGAAAAGACTCGGCAGCAGGCACTAATGCCATGGTCTGTCTGTTATGCATATAAACTTTACCCTCAATAAAATCAATGCACTTTTCTCCAATTTAGTTTTCCAATAAAGAAATATTCATCCAATAAAGAAAATAAAAACTCAGGAAAAAAAATTGCTTTAAAAAAGATTAGGGCCCCCAGCTGCATGGATCTGCAAAGAGAATTGCTTTTCTTCCTTGTACCCTGCCACTCGTCATAGAGTAGCAAAGGAACAAAAGTAACTGAATGAAAACGGTTTATTAAGAAAAATCCTAATGGGGGTAAGGCAGGTTAGACCATGTTGTTCGTACAATCAAAGAATTTTGCCTCAAGGTGTACATTAGATTGGCCGTAAAACCTTTTTCATCTGTAAAGGAAGATTAATTTTTCTAATAGGTCGCTTTCCACAAAAAAGATCTGGTTTCCCTGTATTTTTTTTTTTTTTTTTTTTTTTTTTAGGTCACAACTTGACTAATACAAAAAGGCAGCAAAACTTCCTCCCAGATCTTGGAACAAATGATACAGGGTGCAGCCAGCCCATAAAAAACAAGATGTTAGCAACACAGCTGCAAATACCAATCGACAGCCACTCTCCACCTCCCATTCGAGGAGGGGGTGCTGCCCAGTATACAATTGCACAATAAAGGCCCGCTTAGGGTGTTGTTCAACCCAAGGTAACTGATTGTCTGGTTCACAGCTTTTGTCACACCCTATTTCGATTAGGCGGGCTGGCTGCACACTCTCAATGCAGCAAAGTGTGAACACCCCTAGCGAGACCAGCGTTTTGGGCTTGGCGCACCCCAAAAAATATAGTGCAAAATTGTGAGGATTAGTTGATAATTTTTGGCCAAAATAGTAAGTCGTAACCCTGGCCAAAGGTCCCCACGCTTCGAGTTGTTTGTGTTTAAATTGAAATTTTTGGAGACTTTGAGTCTTTTGTGGCTTTGCTAAATATTTTTAAAAGCAAAAGGATTGCGCAATTGTGTGCAACCACTCTAGAATAAAAAAACAAACTGCAAAATAAACCAGGAGGAAATGGAGTAAAGAAAAAATGGTAAATTTTTACTGAACAAACTAAGAATGTCACAAAGGGGAATAAAAAGGGGTGTAAAAGACAAACAATAGAAACCACCTAAGCATACAAGAAAAAAACACACCCATCTATGAATCCGTGTGAGTTGTACGGGGGGAGGAAAAGCACCCACCAACCCTGTCAATATCAAATAAAACCAAATGAGTTAAATAAGCGGGTGAGGCACATCTTACAACAAGTGGCGGAAGCTCAGCCTGGCCAGAAATGCCGGTGGCAAGACCCCGACGCGCGTTTCACATATGTTGTTGCTGTTGAACAGCCATGAGACATGCAGCCGTGGCTACTCGAGTAATTTATCGAGCACGCCAAGACACTCGGTTAGCGCACAAGCATGCTTGATGACCCTTTTCGAGCACGCTATCTTATCACAATGTTTATTGATGAAAAAAATAAAGGATGGACAATCCTTTAATAAACATGTTTGAAAAGAAGCCGGGTGGCCTACTTAGTTTTCCCACTTTTCTCAAAACATTTGAAAAGGTCAAATTGAGAAAAGTCACAAATCATGGCAAATACTTTATGGTGGGTGCCATAATGTCCATAAAAGGGCTTTAAAAGCATTGTTTTTTCTTTCTAGGAAAGTCCAACCAAATTTACAAATTGGTAAAATCCCTTTGTCTATTCGACCCCAGGCACCACTTCTCCTCTGAAAATACCTGTAATATGGAGCTACAAGTTTTCTTTATGGCTTCCGGTATGTACAAGCCCTAGCATCATTTGCCAACATATTATATATCTAACAAAAGAACAAATAAATTGTTATTTCATACAGTAAATTATATTGGGTGAAAAAAAACCTATAGGCCTCATCATCAAAACCATCTAAAAAAAGAAAAACTCATTGGTTTTCCCTGCAACCAATCACAGCCGTTTCATGATAAGAAGCAGTTAAGAAATAAAAGTGGGTTTCATTGGTTGTATGGACAAAAAAAAGACAATTCTTGAGGGGTTTGGATAAATGAGGCCCACTGTTTTCCACCTTGTAAAGAACATTTTTATAATTTGCGTCTAGGACAAATGACCTTGCTGCTTTAATATGCAGTAAATTATTTTTACGGGGGCTGACCTATTGACTTTTCAATTGATCACTGACTGATGATGATGTATTTAATAGGTATATTGATTCATTGACATTGATGTAAATTTAAGATTGATTTAAACTGTTCCGGGACGTATTTCCATAGGTATATGACATACAGCCCGGAGAGGTAAGATGTATAGGAAAGAGCGTGCGAGGTTGACATGTGTAGCAATCTTTAATGTGATGTCGCTTTGTCAATTCTTGATTTTGTTTTGAATATGGGCTTATTCACTGTATAAGCCGACCTGTGTATAAGCCGACCCCTTAATTTTGCCACAAAAAACTGGAAAACTTATTGACTGCTTAAAGCCTAGGTGAAAAATATTTGCCCCCAATGCTCCATAGATTGGCCCCCATAAACTGCACAGTTATCCCCGTATGACCACAGGTTATGCCCCCCCATGCTGCACCTTATGCCCCCTATCTCCACAGATTATGCCCCAATCGCACAGATTATCCCCCCATAGCTCCCGTTTGCCCCCATATGCTCCACGATTATCCCCCATATGCTCCTTTGCCCCCAATGCCAGTTATGCCCCCCTAGTTGCACAGATTAGCCCCAAAAGCTCCCCGATTATGCCTCCTATGCTGCCAGATTAGCCCCCGTATGATTCACTATTATGCCCCCCCTATGCTCCAGATTAGGCCCCCATACTGGCCAGATTATGCCCCATATGCCCAATTATGCTCCCAATGCTCCACAGATTAGCCCATGTATCGTCCCTTTTGCTGCCGCGCTGCTCTGCAAAAAAAAGACATTTCAACTTGTTGCTGGGGGCCAGGTGCGGTGTCCTGAGCAACGGTGACCTGCACCTTGGGGGAAGGTGCCGGTTTTACCGCTCGTAAGACCCCGCACCTGGTTATTTACCTGTTACCGGACCGGTCCACTGGGGCGTCCGTCTTCCGGGTCCTCGCAGTGAATGATCAGGAGGTGGCGCGGCCCACTAAACGCGCATCGCACCCCTGCCGAACTTCCACCGAGGAGTCGGACGTGTGAGAAGCGCGCGGTGGTGGGGACAGGTAATTTTCGCTATCTCAACCCTCCGCCCGCATCCTCTCTGCAGCGTTCCTCTTCTCCCGGCGGTCTCCGCAGGCTTCCGTCCTCAGGGACATGGTACCGCTCATTAAATCATGAATTGACATTTCATGATTTAATGAGCGGTAACTGTGACCGCTGCAGGAAGGAGCCGGAGATCGTGGGAGAAGGGAGGGGGCTGCAGAGACCCGCCGGCGGGGGGTGATATGATCCGACACCCCCGCTCCCCTCCCCCCGACCCCCGTATATGACTCGCGTATAACCGAGGGGGGACTTTCAGCCCCAAAAAAATGGGCTGAAAATCCGGCTTTATACACGGTATTACGGTAAATGAGTTCTTAATATAAGCTCATCCACAAAAATTGTAGCAATGGACCCGTTCATGTAAACAATTTTGAACAATGCAGAGTAAAATATGTTAATAAAAAAACCCAAAAACAGAATGCCAACGGCTGATTATAGACAAAAAATGCCCAAAACAATTTTATGGAGGCAAAAACAGATCCCAAAAATACATGAGGTTTTGATCGGTTTGCAGATTGTTTTATACAGAATAATGTGTCGGGATGTTGGGATTCCGCTTTCGCAGACTCATCCCTCAGATATTTTGGGAGAATTAACTGTTTTAATTGGGACAACAACAACCATGATTTCTTCAACAACTGGAGGAACAGGAAAGAACTTACCACAAAATTGAGAGGTCTTAAAAATACAGTCATAAAGGTAACACCATACAACAAACGGTAAACAGTTAAAGGTTTATTTCCAGAATCACAATCTGTCTCACTTTTCGTACTACAGAATTAATTATTGGGGGCTAATAAGGCTCTTTTAAAAACTGCACGAGGAATCTATGCCTCTTAATGATGCCTCTGTTGGGCTCCCTTTACTCTCCATTTACTGGATCCATCCTTAATTTTTGGTACTATGGGGACTTCAGCTGCCTTATGCCCCGTTTTTAATTCTTGAAAAGCAGATGCACCTAAGAACCTTTCTTTTAACCCCCCCCCGCACCTCACAACTCCCATTGCCTAACGCCATGTGTGCACAATTCAGCTATTGTATGCTAATCTACTATGCTGCAGGTAAAAACATGATATTCACCTCTTCTCCGGATATCACGCTGCCTTTTTAGAAAACTCAGTGATTGCTTACCGCTGTTTACAGCAGTCTCCCCTCTATCTTAAACGACCCTGTCAAAAATAAAACTCCTGTGTTTCCTCCCTCTACTAACTACAAGCCCAACATTGCCATTTCCGTGTGCGGTTCCACCTTACTCCCCACAAACATGCCCGCTGTCTTGGGGTCATACTTGATTCCAAGCTTTCATTCACCCCCCACATTCAATAACTGGCTCGCTCTTGTTATCTACACTCAAAAAACATTGCTAGAATTGACTTTTCTTTTTTCGACTCTGCAAAATCTCTTACTCTTTCTCTTATTCTTCTCGTTGGACTATTGTAACTCTTTAATAATCGGTCTCCCTCTTACAAACTCTCCCCTCTCCAAATCTGTCCTGAATGCTGCAGCCAGGTCATTTTCCTCACCAATAGTGTTGAGCGATACGATACTGCAAATATCGGGTATCGGGCGATATTAGCTCTATCGGGCTTTCGATTCCGAGTACCGATATTTTCGTCATATCGGATACCGGAATCGGGATTTGTCACTGTCACTGTGAGTGTTCGTCGGTCGGGTCTGTCAGGAGTCAGCGGCACTTACCTGGCAGAAGATCTCCGGCGGTCACGTCCTGGACTGCTTGATGGCCGCCATTATCTTCTCCCTGGCGGTCACATGCAGTTTTTCGCGAAACTGCAGTGACTGCTGGGTAATCCCGGCCGTAAAGCAGTCAGTCGATGGACGTCACCCGCCGGGGAAGCAGGTAATCAGCTGTGCTGCGCCGGGATGACAGCTCTGCCTGCCTGCCTGCCTCTGATGTCATTCTGATGTAGCAGAGCTGGATCGTCGGGGGGACACTCGTTACTATGGACTGCGTCGGACAGGTGGTATACTGCTTTTTTTTTTTTTTTCATTTTTTTACAGGAGATCGATGGGTCGCAGGATGAGACTGTAATAAAAGTAATGAAAACTGTGTTTTTTTTTTATTAAATTAAAAAACTTTTATGAACATTCACCCGTCGGGTACATCAACAATTTAACATTTACATACAGGGACCCTGTCCGGGTTATTTATAATTCTTTGGCAGGGGTGTTCCAGGTACCACCTGGTATCTTCTGATGCTTGCCAAACATCCGAGACACCCAAGGACCACCAGGACATGAGAGTCGTGTGGCCTGTACAGTCAAGTCGTGACCCGCTATCTGGTCTGTGTGGCCACCTCTTTCATCTCCCTCCGGGTCTGGAGCCCTATGTCCCGGACTGAAAGAACCCCAGGGGGCCTAACAGGCGCCGGGTACGGGCCAGATATCATTATCATGTCCATAGTGGGGCTGCTGAGGAGACCACTGAGGGAGGCTGGGGAGATTTTACGGCGTGGGGTGGGCACTTGTGCAAGGCCTGGATGTGGGAGGCTGAAGGCTCCGAGGGTCTCACAGGTTCCTGATACTCTGGGGACCAGGGGTCGCACCTGGTGACATTTAGGGCATACCATCCATTGTAACCCCAGTGTCGGGTGTAAGTTACCAAGTCTCCTGGCAACAGGTCCCTCCCGGGTGTCCTTCTGGGAGGTGAGTCTCCACGTTCCCGCCGGGTCACAAACACTTCTAAATAAAGTCCAGGCTCCTGGATGAAGCCCCAACCAGCTTTCAATTTAAAGCTCCGTACTGCACCCTTTACGCCCCGGCTCCATCAGGGTTCCTTTATCTTTTCTCATCCGGTCCTTATCTGCCCGGTCCTTCTCGATGTGACGTTGGCGAAGCTTCTGGGATTCGCGCTGCTCCCTTTGTCCCCTCGGCTTCTCTCTCCCGACGTCTCCACTCTTCCTTCTGACGCCGGTTGTAATTCTCCTCCACCAGCATCTCCATGTCTCCACCATCAAACTGCAGCTTACGATGTCCGGGTTTGCGGCGCTCTCCTGGCGCCCGACAGTCCTGGCGGCGCTCACCTGCGGAGGAAAGCAGCCGGCTCTGGAACAGATGGACAGTCGGGGCTTCGGTACAGACAGGTAGACCTCTGGTGCTGCGCGGCTTCCTCCATGAGGACGGGTGTCGCCTTCTTCTGTCTCCCGCGACGGGGGCAGACAGCGGGTTTCTGGGGTGCTGCCGGTGCAGCGTTTTTTGCAGGAACGGTGCCCCCACTGCACAACGTCAACCGGATCACATTGCAAGGGCTGGGATGCCGCACGGATCCTCTACTAGAATGGGTGCCTCACCATCCGGTACAGAACTTCAGGTAAGAGGGATTGGCGCCGCTCCAAGTTTATTTTAGAGCACGCCAGCTGGCTTCCATCCTGGCGACCTCCTCCCGGTCCGGGCAGGCCTCTTAGGGTATCCTCCGCTTCTTGCAGCGTAGGAGGGTTTTCCAGGCCGGGTGCCCAACGGTGGTTCCGTGGCGATCGGGTCACTTTTCCCTGGGGGGAGAGCTCTGACTGCTCCATCCCTTCACACTTCTGCTCGTGTCCATTAGCCATCTCTGCAAGTCACATGTTCATTAGCATCTGGGAAAAGGGCCCCTCTTTTGTAGTGAGGCGGGACCTTCGTGTTAGTTTCCGCACACTGAGGAGGATGAGGAGGCGGAACTCAAGAGCTGTGGGGCACGATCTTACATTGCAGTACCATTTAGAGTGGTCGGCCATCGTTTTCGCGCCACTGGTGAGTGTACACCCACGAAGAGCACGCCCTTCTTCTTCACCAGTGCCTCGTCGTGATGCAGATATGGCTGAAAAATGGCAAATACATTCTCTGATGATTTTTAGCAATTCTCAAGCACAAAACCAGTTCAATTCAGGCACACAGGACTCGCTTATAGCGAGCTACAGAATCCTGTTCGTGACGCCCAAGTTGAGTCGCACAGAGCCAGAGGTTTTGGGGGTACTCGGCACCGAGCCGGTCGACTTCTATGGGGTATGTCACGGCTTTACCGGCAATTGAATCAGAGTCTATTTTACTATGTAGAAGTGTGTAAACTATAAATATATGTATATATATATTGTCACAATGACATGTATATATATATATATATATATGTATTCTATGTGTGTATATTTTGTGTTTACAACGAAAGAAAGTGTTTTTTTTAGTTGCGATATTTTGTTCCCATAGACTTACATGGGACTTCCGGTATCGGAATCGGATATCGACGATATTTAGTGATATCGGCGAGTACCATTCCGTCCGATTATTTTTAGATATCGAGCAGTATCACTCAACACTACTCACCAATCGTTACACCGATGCGTCTACCTTGTGCCAGTCATTACACTGGTTACCCATTCACTCCAGAATCCAGTACAAACTTATTACCCTCACCCACAAAGCACTCCATGGCTCAGCACCACTGTACATCTCCTCTCTCGTCTCAGTCTACACCCAACCCGTGCCCTCCGTTCTGCTAATGACCTGAGGCTAACATCCTCAATAATAAGAACCTCCCACTCCTGTCTCCAATACTTTTCACGTGCTGCTCCAAATTTTTGGAATGCACTACCCAGGTTAATTTGATTAATCCCCAATACCCACAATTTTAAGCGTGCCCTAAAATGCATTTCTTCACACTGACCTACCGCCTCAACGCATTAACCTAACTATCCCTGTGTGGCTCATTCAAATTTTTACCATAACCAGGTTCCTTGTATCATGCCCTCACCCGCTTTATGCATTTAATAGCCCTCTGTGTCTGTACTGTTACATACTTAGGCCGATAACCAGTTCATGCAGCATTACATGAACACCCGATTCTTACACTATGGCTGGTCCGAACAATGAAAGCAATTGTTACCATCCACCTCTTGTATGTCCCCTTTTTTCCTAATAGATTGTAAGCTTGCGAGCAGGGCCCTCATTCCTCTTGATATCTGTTTTGATCTATGTGTTTATTGTTATGCTGTATTGTCTCTTGCCTGTACAAGTCTCATTAAAATGTAAAGTGTTGCGGGATATGTTGGCGCTATAGAAATAAAATTATTATTATTATTATTGTTATCATACTTCAAAGACACTCATAAAACACCAATTAAATGTGGAGTTAGTAAATAGTAATGAATATTGGTAAAACACTAGGTCACAGTCACTGCATTCAAAGCTATAAATGGTCACCTCATCCATATAGATACAAATCGCCCATGTTTTAGATTTATCTGTCTCTATAACTAAGCATATAGGAGAGCAGAGGGAGGGAACTGAAAAACTGAGGAGAAGCAGTGTGTTGCTGGGAAATTTACCTTTAACCGATAAAAGTAGGGCCACCCATTCAGCTATGAAGCTGGATGAACAGAGGGGCAAAAAGAGATGAAAAAAGGTACAATAAAGATACTTTACTTTGGGTTTCTACTGTATGTTAAAAATCGTCATACAGATACTTTACCATTGTGGATAAAACCTTTAACATAGCACCATCTGCTATCCTTTCAAGATAGTCCTTCAGCATAAGCCTGCAGCTGTTGTATACTCCAACAGGGAAGTGTGAAGAAGGTTTTTTTTTACACAAAACAGAAGCTAAAAATGGATTTGATCTGCCTGTAAAAGAATACAAAAAGAGACCAAACACGAACATACAGATCTAATACATATGGACATGTGTAAAGATGAAAACTCAATTAAAACAGATTCCAAATACACAATTTTTATGGATAAAACTTGGAAAATTTCAAAACATCCATCTGAATAAAGCCTAAGGTATTTATAAATGGGATGAAACAAGCAGAAACATTCACTAGAATTCACCTTATTGGGAATAACCTAGTGATAGTAGGTGCCCTGGTGGACCTTGGTGCAAATGGACAGCACATTTGTAGAAATGTAACTTACATGGCACACACGGTTGATTTGTTCTTGACATAGATGGGTCACCTTTGCAGCAGTGCTCCACCCAGGTTGATGTAGAAAGGGGACTTTAGACCGTGGGAAAACCCAAATCTATATATGAGTTCCACCCAGTAAATAACCTATTAAACGGTTTGTCGGCACCACTCATTTCCACATCAGGACATGACTGGCATCAATGACGTCATGTTGGCACATACCTGCCAGTATCTTGTATGATTGGCAGATGTTATGTATGAATAAATAGGGAATGAAATAAAGTCCAGCTCACCAGTATGACATCCCAGGAATCGTAGCACGGAACGTTGTGTCAGAACGTGAAACATGGCAAAATGGAGAAAAAATCCAGCTCCACAATAAAGTGAAGAAAAGCAATTCTTTATACATGACTAAGGGTGCTGCAACACTTGAAACACGTTGATAACGCATTATTTGCTTCTTTCTATGCTGATACTTTTATCCTCTATGCTTGAAACATCAAGTGAATAAAGAATTGCTTTTTTTCACTTTATCTTGGAGCAGGATTTTTTCTCCATTTTGCCATAAATAAATAGGACAGATGCGCGATGCTTGCCAATTGTGCTCGCTTCTCTACACAAAACTGAGCACTAGAGTTCCTCTAATATTAAGAATCTAATATAGTAAAAATGACAGTTTTCATCAGTGGAGGGCCATATATGATTAATAAATCCCTGAATACTTCCTTCCTATATATGGAATCTGTCTGTAAGCATCTTTATCTATATAAACCCTACCTCTTCTTCGACAGCAAATGCACTTGACTTTGTGTAGAGGCAATCTCGTTTGTCCTCTTTCATCTTATACAGCACATGAAGATTTTAGCGAGCTATTATTTTCTATAAATTCTGGGAAGTTAAACTCCTGCATGCTCAGATAGCTTTAGGAGACTTAGAGGACATTGAGAAATTTACATTTCTGCCTGTGAAACACATGGGGACTCCTCTTTGCATCATGTGCTGTAGCTTTTGGCTCGCGATGTTCTCTGTATCATCGCCTTGTCTGCCGTTTAGCAGTTGGATGATAACAAGATCTTAAGATCACACTGCACATACATCATCCCTGAATCCTGACAGTTGTATTTTGCCCTTCTTGCTATGTTGCGTTTAAAGTTAGGAGTGTGTCCCCAGGTTTGACTGAAGATATATTACGGGTACTCTCTCATCCTGCAAAACACCTGAGGAGATAATGCTATGGGGTCACGAAAGGTTTCTGAAGTCTTATTAAATCACCAAAGGGGCTACAGAAAATCTTGCCATCATTGTCATTGTGCATGTTGTACTGCTGAACATATTGGGAATGTTTTGCCATCACTGTTAAGGATAATGTAGCAAAGTACAGAATGGAATTAGGAAGGGTTTGTGACTCGTATGTATCCATGTTTCTCTTACCAGGTTAGGTGCAGTACATGAAAAACAAAGACAAGATAAAGCCCATAGGGTCTGGTTAGCAGTGACATATAACAAGTAGGGGCATTATGAGAACAAGGTCGTCTGACATGTCAAGGGTAAAACAGCAGAATAGGTAGGGCCGTATTGTTCATAAGGTTGTCTAAGCTGAAGCCTAGGGGCCTTGGATGGTCTAGGGTCCCATGAGATATGTTTCTGCACCGGTAGCAGTGTACATATATATTCTTCAAAGTGGACCAATAGCGCAGTAGTATCAGTGTGGTGACGCCATGCCGCCTCCTCACTTACTAAACCTTGTGGTTGTGACCTTGATCGCGACGGCATGACACTTTCTACGGGCCATTGGGTCCAGCCTAAACAGTTACTTTTTTATAAATGACAGTCAACATGTACAAGTCAGGATTTCAAAAGAGAAATGAAAAAGAATGATTGCGCTTATAGAAAATTGTTCCACATGCACAAGAAAAAATGTTTTTAAAAATTGGGAATAAAACTTTTAGTATGAAAGGCTATCCGGCACTCCATGAATGGACTAAAACCTTCAAGTATATTTCAGTCGCATATATATAGACAGGAAGGACAGCTCAGTCAGAAAAAGAAACAATTTTCGACCTGAGGGTCTTAATCATGGGAGGATTATACTGCAACACAGGTGAGGTGAGATCCCCATTCCATGTAAAAAAATTTATCAGACCCTCAAAATAAATATAGACCTAGGTATCAAAACCATTGTTAGGCTGTCACCTATGGTGGAGTGAAAGATTGAAATGCTGGAGGGTGCGTAAAATCCCTGAAAGCTTAGGGGCCCAGGATGTGGCACATTATATTGATAGCCTATCAATTTCTGAAATGCTTCATTTTCCATCAGGAGGTAGTGTAGAGATATTAAACACTTGGCGATGGGGTCCGCTGCATATTGCAGCCAAATGCTAGAGTTTCCAGTCATGGGAATAGATTATTAATGGAGTACTCTTCTAAAAAAATATATTATTGTCCATCATAAATAAGCACATGTCTGCATGTAGCCATTGAGATTTTCAACAAATGTATTCAATAATGCAAAGCCTCTAATTGCTCTGAAAATACGTGTATAACATTTGGAGGTCTCCTACTACTGTGTTGAACCTTTTTGAGCTTTTTAATGCAAATACAGCCTTAATAATATTCTAGGGATCTCTGCCTATTTGGCTAGGGGAAAACGAATGGTAATCAACAATGGTATTTGAGTATTTTTTATGGGACTAATATTGGATTATTACAAAAGATTTATGGCTTGTCTGTCTCACAAATCAGAAAGTATACTTTCTGTGACACACAAGCCTTGGTTTCAGAATTTTTCTTTGGTAACAAAATCAGGGCAGATGGGTATGAAACTTCACTTCTTGTTTGCAGTGTGTGAGGAATAAAAAAAATGAAAGTGCAGATCCAGCACCTCCCTAAATCACTTGAATCTTTGGATTATTATTCACTGAGACTATCACTCTTATTTTCAATCTACTTCAGCACTTCAATAGTACACCACAATCCGATTTAGGTCTTTTTCAGTCCCTATGTGTAATGAGCTGTGATTTCTGACCTGCTTTTCCCCATTCTGTAAAATCATAGAATGACGCTGCTTGGCCGGCCCTCATCTTTTATAGCGGCTGTGATAGTCCCCCAGATTGGCTGCATTAGACCTCTCTAGCTGCTGCGCTCTTTGGCAGTGTATGAAAAGACTCCAGGGATTTTTTTTCTGAATTTTTGCAAATCAAATCGCAAAGTATTTGACTTCATGGGGACTTGCAAAATCTAAGAAATTTGACTCAATGTTCATCATCAGTAGTTCAATCCGCTCATTAATTACTTTTGAGCTATGTTGGTATTACAGATTTTTGATTAAGCGGAAAGATCTTACAGATGGTGAAATCAGTCTGGTATGGGTATTTGCACTTACAGATATTTTGTTAGGATGAAACCAAATCTCATCTTCCTCATCGATCAGCCTAAAATAAAATCTTCCTATTCGTTATAATGGATGCAGATATTTTCAAATTACAATCATTGTGAAAAAATTGCAGAAAAATTTGAGGCATCGCGGATGAAACAGATTACAATGAGATTAATTGTCCATTTAGAAACAACTATTGATTGGTATAGGTTTGATTGGACAGAAATTAAATAGGCATCTCTAAACAATTAGTATCCAGGAACACAAAACTTTTCTTTATTCTAATTTTATTACTATGGCCTCGACCAATTATATAATTTTATCAAAAAATTCCAATAGCCAATTCATTTTGAATTGTTACTTCTTTCCAAACGTAATAACCTTCACAGATAATTACCGTACTTTAAAATATCAACTTCTAGCTATCAAATTGGATAAGTAGGGGTATAGCAGAATGAGAAACAAAAAGTGGAAAAGAACTAAAAATAATATTCTGCTGTGTTCACATAGAAACAGGTTCCTGGTTCCCGACAGATAGACTGCCGCCAAACAACAAAGGAGAATTTTGAGTCTGAAAAAGTTAATGAGACCATGTTTCTGCTGAATGTAAGAGCCTGAAGATACATGACAGCGTGTGGTTTTGCCTCACCCTTTATGGTAGTGTTCCCAACGCCAATCCTCAAGACCCACTAACAGGCCATGGTTTCACAATTTCCTTAGCATAGTACAGGTGATAGAATTATTGCCTGTGTAGGTGATACAATTATAACCTGGGCAATACTAAGGAAAGCCTGAAAATATGACCTGTTCGTAATTCTTGAGGACTGGAGTTGGGCAGCACCGCATTTTGATATTGACCCGTGCCAGCTTTGTTATATTTTTTGTCACAATGTTTGCATAAACTAAGGCTTAATCCATACTTTCTAACATCTTTGTTGGTAAAATGAGGACATTTATGTCCTTCCACTGAAAAACAGAAAACTGGGAATTCCTAATTTGAGGTGGATTTTATTATAACATCGTACCTTTATAGTTTGTCACAGTTTGTAAAAAACCTGGATAGACCAGGTAAATTTAGGACAGCTGGCAATGTTTTGTTAAACAGCTAAAGTCTTGAAATGAAAAGAGCTACTCTTCTACTCTCAATATGGAATATGAAGAATATCTACTCAATTTTTAATTCTTACATCTCTTTTGAAAGCTGAGCATGCGGAGATGGGAAAAATACAAATAATAATTTCCTCCTAGATAAATGGAAGAAAGCGGTGAAACTAGTGTACACATATTCTATTAGCGCAAACCTACATGAAAATATTTCAACATTTTATCTAGGTGGTTCTTTATCCCGCTAGACTTAAAAACACATTTCTTTATCAATCCGATTTATACTGGAGCAATTGTGGTCAAAGAAGTAATCTTCTTCACATATTCTGGGAATGTCCAAAACTTTTGATACTTAAAAGAGCTATCTCTTTAGGCTTCGTTCACATGTTCAGTATTTGGTCAGTATTTTACATCAGTATTTATAAGCCAAAACCAGGAGTGGAACAATCAGAGGGAAAGTATAATAGAAACACGTCACCACTTCTGCATTTATCACCCACTCCTGGTTTTGGCTTACAAATACTGATGCAATATACTGACCAAATGCTGAACATGTGAACGTGGCTTTACTATTGAATAAAATCAATTTCAAAGTTTCTTTACAATTTTTTTCTGTTATAAAAACTTGAATTGCGTCAAAGTGAAAATCAATGGATATTCCCTCTGTTCTCGACATAATTTATATTATTTTCTCCCATAACTCTTTTGAAATCTCCTTAGCTTTAAGGAATAACTCTCTACCTAATTATAATTCCCGATAGTACTCTTGGAACATAATTTTTCCTCCAGGCAAGAAAAGCCTTGTTATATAATGTTTATTCCTTCGCCAGAATTCTTTTAATCAATACTTTATTTTATGCTGTTTTTTGTACTTGGTATGCTAATTGTTATGGTGCAACTATGCTAAGATGATCTTCATTTCCTTTCCCTTTTTTTACTCTCTCCTCTTCCTCCCTATCTCCTTTTCTCTTTTCTTTGTTTGGTTGCCTTTCCCTTCATTCATTCCCGACCCCTTATAGTCTATACTGTAAAAAAAAACCTAATAAAAAGAAATTTGAAGAGAAATAAAAAGAGCCATCAAGTGCCATATGTTTGTTGAAAGGCTGCTTTGAACTGTCACTGGTGGAGCTATAAGAAAGTATGTCAATTTGCAAACATTGCGTTCTGCTCGGATGATTGACCAAACATGGCATTAACCCTTTCATGACTTGTGCCCTATATATACGGCACAAGTCGAAAGCGGGTGTATCGAGTGGACCTACGCAGCGAGCCTGCCCCATACCCAGCAGGTGATGGCTGTGCATTACAACCAGAACCTGCAGCTAACAAAGCGGGTGGAACAACTAGGAAGAAAACGGAAGCAACTAGGATGCAACTAGAATGCCATATCAGAAATTAATGGGTCCCTTTCTCTCTGATGGTAACACACATGATATGTACCATTGTCCCAGTCATTGCACTGGCTGCCCTTACATTATAGGAACCAATTTAAACTGCTTGTTCTCACCCACAAAGCTCTCCAGAGTGCGGCTCCCCCCTGCATCTCCTCCCTCATTTCTGTTTATCCGCCTACCCGCTCGTTAAGCTCCGCAAGCGACTTTCGACTAACACCCACACTAATCCGTACCTCCCACTCCCCTCTCCAAGACGTCTCCCGAGTTTCACCAATCCTCTGGAATCCTCTACCCCATGAAATTAGGCATATAACCACAACTTAGACAGTTTTAGGCGCTCCCTAAAAACACATCTGTTTAAGGCAGCCTATCACGTTCCCTAGTCGAAATCCTTTCATATATATCCTATTCTCTACTTCTCTGAACATTAGCTCCATCAAACTCCACCACATCCAATAGCACCACAAATACTGGCTGGTGACAACCTCATGCATCCTTTATCTATCCCCCATTCCCTCAAGATGGCTGGACCATCATTATAAATAAACACCTGTACTTTGTCACCCCCACCTCATTGTAGATTGTAAGCTCTTAAGAGCAGGGTCGTCATTATCTTTGTATCTCTTGTAATCTGAGAACAGCATGAAGTAGGGGTTATGCCACTGATTTCACCAATATGTCACTTATTAGGCTGTGTGCTATTTGAATACAATGGGTATTTTATCAGCAGGAGATTAACACTACTGGACTACAGCTCATGCGCCTTCTAGTCCAACCCACCCCCAGCGCTGATCAGCAGCTCATTGTCAACATACAATGTACACAGAAATCTGCTAATCAGTGGTGTAGGAGGGGGTTAGCTTATGGAGCCCTGCTACATGCTAAATCTAAAAACTCTGATTGTATCACAACTGTGGCACACAGTAAACTGTGACACATCCCTAGAATCAGGGTCTTTTTCTCTATTATGCAACTCTCAGAATAGGTAGGAAAAACCTGGTGACAGATTCCCTTTAATGTATGGAGCATCTCAGTCATCAGGGTTGGGTGTCTCTGCACCTCTCCAATCCCTACAGTCAAACCAGTGGCAAAGAACAATCATTGAGCTATTTCAGTAAGGGCAGAGCAATTCTCTACTCGTGCTGCCCTATTATTACTATTATCATTCTTTTTCAAATGCTTTTATTTCCAGCATTGCCTAATCCCTAGCACTCACTGTTTTCTGCACCAGGCAGTGCTCATCTGCAGCAGCTCATGTACATGTTACTGTTCTATTTATCACAATGTTTGTAGCTCTAATAAATTGCAATTTATATTGCCCAACTAACTACGTGTTGTCCAACTTTCCAGCCTCTGCACTGAAACCCTCAGCAAATGGGAGGAGGATGTGTAAGAGCGGAGGGCCTGGAGATTATATGCGACACGTGCAATAAACTCTTATTATTAAACAAATCTAGGATTCTTCCTCCCTCATAATGAACAAAGTCTGCTATACTGCTGAAAATTCATCATCCTGGGCAATGTATTATTACAGCTTTGCTTATTTCTTCGTTTGAAAGATCAAAAATGGAACATATACCAGATATGTTGAAAAAAACAGGTGGCAGGGAAAGGTTTCCAATGAAATGATGTCCTGTATATGGCAACAGGATGGCAAAATTCCATCCATATGTAATTTTATAATTAGAAAAAGTCTAATGATTTGGCTGCAGGAAACCAATTAGTAAATTGCAGAAGATACAGAAGCAGACTGTTTTAGAATCATTTTGGGATGTTCACCATTAATGGATTCCCTGTCTTAACAAGTTTGATCTACATTTATAACTGTTCACTAATCTACAATATCTGGTATTGTGACTTATGTCAGGTCCAAACAATATTTTCCAGTATTTATGATGTCACAATGTTAGGGCTTACAAAAGCAGGTTTCATGCCCAAAGGAGTACCAGTCCACCATTTAACAAGTTAAAGGGATTTTCCGGGACTATTTAATTTTTTTCCTATTGGGCTAAGAACTGACAGACACTGTTCTGGGCAATGCCAGCTAAGATAGATCACAGACCGCTCCTGCCAGCGATTCTGCTCCTTCATGTCAACAGAGTAGCTCTTCTTCTTCCAGGCTGCAAACATCATGTTGACTGAAAGCTGGCTCCATGTAGATATGCAGTGGGAGTTGGCTGTCAATCAGAATGACACCAGCAGTCACACCCCATCAATAGAGCAGAGCAGAAGAGAAGCAGATGCTCTGTCGACGTGATATCACCAGAAGCTGCAGAATCACTGGCAGGAGCGGTCCATGACCTCTTTGTGCCAGCAGAGATCAGCACAAGGTACAACAGACCAGACCTGCCTGTAAATTCTTAGGCCCATAATAAAGAAATTAAATAGTTCCGGACAAATCAAGGGTATTACAACTGTTGAGTACTCATACAAGTTTGCTTGTCGTGGGTAGCACATTCCTTGTGGATAGGTCATCCCCTTTTTCCCAGAAAAAATATACAACAGCTGCAGGCTTATGTTTGAGGGACTTGCTATGTTCAGCAACAGGAGATGGTGTTGTGTTGCTTTTTACAGTTTGTTGATATGTGTGTAGTTCCTCTCAAGACGTAGATTGTATGTCCTCTCAGGTTTGTGTGTGTAAATTCTTTCCTGTTATCTCTATGTTGTAATGATGAAGATAATAGTTGCTGCATGTCCCAAGTAAAACTGATCATGCTTCCACAATGTTTGAAAGCTGATGATTCTGCTAAAAGCTGAAATCAGACCACACACTTTAGGGCTGGAGTTACACAAACACCATCCGTTCTAGCTTTGGACAGCTAATATTTGCTGGACTGTGTTTAAAATTTCTGGAGATTCCAGCAAATGTGGAAACGTTGGCAAGTATGCATGTGTACACAGAGAGAGGTACTGCCAACAATAATAATTTTAGGCCACATAAAAGATGTCATCAGTGGTCGAATGAAGGACTACTCATTAATCATTTAGCGTCTTACCTCTGCCATCTTTAAAAGCCAATGATTGGTATCAGCTTAGCCAATGATAGGCCATGTGACTGGTCATTTAGATGTACCAAAGAGTAGTGTTTAGTAACATAGCTTTAGAATTTGAAAAAGTAACAGTCCCAGCTTGGTGCCTGAAGTGGGTCAAAAGTCCCTCTGCCATAAAAAAGAAGGCCAGTATTAAGACTTGCGCATTTTATGTGGGGACCTGCTTACACATTTTACCATTGGGTTTCATTAGTTTTAATTTATATAGTTAGTTAGCTTAAAAGTTCTGGACCTTGTCGCAAAAGCTGTAAAATACCTCTGACTATTGCATGTCTTGTATTTTTCCTATGATGGATATCAGCAACCCCTCCACCCCATATAGTCAGACCTCTGGGAAAGAGGAATAACTTCTATTAAAGGGAATCTGTCAGTAGAGTCAACTTTCCTAAGCCATATGGGCACGCAGGTCATAGTAAGCTGAATATACAGACACCTACATATCTGCAATCTGATGTCTTATTCCAGAGAAATCCACATTTTTCTTATTTGTAAATGAGCTTTCCAGGCCATAGGGCGGACTGTTAGGGTTTGAGTTCCCGCTGCTGTACAAGGGGAGTCTCGAACCATTCCTGCTGCGGTCCCCCATTCATCTCTGGCCACAGTGGAGCCTGCTCAGCAGAGACGTTGGTCCAGCGTCTTGCCCATTCCAGTACTGTGCAGAGACTTGCTGCTGCCTCTCCTGGATCTGCTATTATAGCCAGTGCTGGAGCAGACGTCTTTGGGACGAAGTCCTGCGTTTCCCCTTCTGAGCATGCCCAGGGTAAGATCTCTCATTGGAGATCAAGGGTCACATGTTCAGGTACTGCAGCAGCTCCTATTGGTCCGCCAGGAAGGTCCTGAAACTACATGTGTTTGGAACAGTTTCTCATTGGTCCTTGTTTCTGGCAGGTCCTGTAGCTGTTGCTATAAAAGGGTGGCATGGCTGGGCCGCCATGCGCTAATATCAATCGTTATATGCTTAGCGCCAGTGTGGTCATGCGTGTGTGTGGTTAGGGCCCGGCTGAAATAAGCCCCTAGAATACCGACTTAATTGGTGAGGAGTTTGGTATGCTAGCTGGTCAGGGTCGGTGTCCTAGATACCCTAGATTGCCGGCATAACCGATGAGGAGTTTGATTGCCGTATTCAGGGCCTGGCGTTCAGACGCCATAGATTGCGGGTGACTCCCACGAGGACATTAGCGCATGATCACGTTCTATGTTTGCTTAGCTGTTCACTGTGTACCTGGGTGCCTGACAGGACACAGAAGTTTGTCTCAGCGGCTCTGTGACATAACAGGGTTTGCTTTCAACGCTAGACAGCGCCCTAGCGTGTTTATTTTGCGACTCAGTTGTGTTAAGTGAGTTCGCACACATCGCCATATAGCGCTGCGGCACTCCTTCTAGCGGCTCGGTGGATTAACAGAGTTCGCACATATTGCCACAGCGCGTTAGGGTGTTTATTTTGGCGACTCTGCGGGATAACAGAGTTCGCTTCTTGTACCATTTTACTAGCAGCAGGCTCCGCCTGCACGGTGGACCCCGGGCTGCGAACGCACCTCTCCACATCTTATATTTGGTGCGTTCCGCAGACCCTAACATAATATTAGCGCCAGGGTCTGGCTAGTAAAATGGCGGATGAACAGCGTTTACAGCTGTACATCCAGCAGCTGGAGGGTAGGTTGGCGGCTCTTGAGCGCACAACCTCAGCTGTGGATGTTACCGCAGTCGCTGTTCAGGCTGCTAGCATAGCTGCAGCCAGTTTGTCCTCTGCCACCTCTGTCCCTACATTGTCCCACCTCCCGCTTCCAGACAAGTTTGCTGGTGACAGCAAGCAATGTCGGGGATTCGTAAGTCAGTGCTCCATACACCTCGAGCTTCTGGCTGCACGTTTCCCCACGGATCGGGCACAAGTGGGCTTTGTGATAGCTCTACTGTCGGGCAGAGCGTTGGAGTGGGCAACGCCGCTGTGGGAGCGTGACGACCGTGTGGTGCAGAGCGCTTCTCGTTTTCTGGAGGCTCTGAAAAAGGTTTTTCTAGGACCTCAGGTCACCCACAATACGGTGCTCCAACTGCTGGCAAGTACTCAGGGTTAGGCGTTGGTCAGCCATTTTGCTGTCCAATTTCGGACCCTGGCCTCGGAATTAGAGTGGCCAGATAAAGTCCTCATTCCCGTGTTCTGGAGAGGACTGGCGGGTCATGTGAAAGACGCCTTGGCTACCAGGGAGATTCCTGCCACACTGGAGAAGCTTATCGCTATTTCCACCCGCGTCGACCTCCGTTTCCACGAGCGGAGGCTGGAACGTGCCCAGTGTAGGCAGAGTGTCCGGTTGGCTCCTACCTTCGCCACCCCTCTGGAGTCGCCAGTTCAGGCGCCCGACATTCAGGAGGTTGCTCCTGCAGGATCTAAATCTCGGGTCACTCGTCCATCCCCGATTTGTTATATTTGCCAGCAGCAGGGACATTTTGCCAACCGATGTCCACAGCGGCTGAATAAACGGTCGCGCTCAGTAACCGTAGGAACAGGGTCACTGGACGCCATGAGTTTTGCCCCTAAAGTGCTCCTCAAGGGAAAATTACCCACGGTTCTACCACCCTACCCTTCAAGCTGTGTGTGGATTCTGGGGCAGAGGGGAATTTTATGTCGTCCTCCTTTGCTTCTCGCCACACCATGCCTTTGGTGTTGCTGGCTGAACCAGTATCGGTACGGGTGTTGAACGGAGCAATTCTACCCACACAAATCACCCATCAGTCTGTCCCACTCACCTTGTCTATGTCTCCTTCCCATCAGGAAAATATATCATTTTTTATCCTCCCTGAGTAGTGTTGAGCGATACTGCTCGATATCTAAACATATCGTATCGAAATGGTATCGCCGATATCACTAAATATCGTCGATATCCGATTCTGATACCGGAAGTCCCATGTAAGTCTATGGGAACAAAATATCGCAACAAAAAAAAACCCTTTCTTTCGTTGTAAACACAAAATATACACACATAGAATACATATATATTACAGTCAGGGCCAGAAATATTTGGACAGTGACACAATTTTCGCGAGTTGGGCTCTGCATGCCACCACATTGGATTTGAAATGAAACCTCTACAACAGAATTCAAGTGCAGATTGTAACGTTTAATTTGAAGGGTTGAACAAAAATATGTGTTAGAAAATGTAGGAATTGTACACATTTCTTTACAAACACTCCACATTTTAGGAGGTCAAAAGTAATTGGACAAATAAACATAACCCAAACAAAATATTTTTATTTTCAAAATTTGGTGGCGAATCCTTTGGAGGCAATCACTGCCTTAAGTCTGGAACCCATGGACATCACCAAACGCTGGGTTTCCTCCTTCTTAATGCTTTGCCAGGCCTTTACAGCCGCAGCCTTCAGGTCTTGCTTGTTTGTGGGTCTTTCCCTCTTAAGTCTGGATTTGAGCAAGTGAAATGCATGCTCAATTGGGTTAAGATCTGGTGATTGACTTGGCCAATTGAAGAATGTTCCACTTTTTTGCACTCATGAACTCCTGTGTAGCTTTGGCTGTATGCTTGGGGTCATTATCCATCTGTACTATGAAGCGCCGTCCAATCAAGTTTGCAGTATTTGGCTGAATCTGGGCTGAAAGTATATCCCGGTACACTTCAGAATTCATCCGGCTACTCTTGTCTGCTGTTATGTCATCAATAAACACAAGTGACCCAGTGCCATTGAAAGCCATGCATGCCCATGCCATCACGTTGCCTCCACCATGTTTTACAGAGGATGTGGTGTGCCTTGGATCATGTGCCGTTCCCTTTCTTCTCCAAACTTTTGGCTTCCCATCATTCTGGTACAGGTTGATCTTTGTCTCATCTGTCCATAGAATACTTTTCCAGAACTGAGCTGGCTTCTGGAGGTGTTTTTCAGCAAATTTAACTCTGGCCTGTCTATTTTTGGAATTGATGAATGGTTTGCATCTAGATGTGAACCCTTTGTATTTACTTTCATGGAGTCTTCTCTTTACTGTTGACTTAGAGACAGATACACCTACTTCACTGAGAGTGTTCTGGACTTCATTTGATGTTGTGAAAGGGGTTCTTCTTCACCAAAGAAAGTATGCGGCGATCATCCACCACTGTTGTCTTCCGTGGGCTCCCAGGTCTTTTTGGATTGATGAGTTCACCAGTGCTTTCTTTCTTTCTCAGGATGTACCAAATTGTAGATTTTGCCACTTCTAATGTTGTAGCAATTTCTTGGATGGGTTTTTTTCTGTTCTTGCAGCTTAAGGATGGCTTGTTTCACCTGCATGGAGAGCTCCTGTGACTGCATGTTTCCTTCACAGCAAAACCTTCCAAATGCAAACACCACACCTCAAATCAACTTCGGCCCTTTCATCTGCTTAATTGAGAATGACATAACAAAGGGATTGCCCACACCTGTCCATGAAATAGCCTTGGAGTCATTTGTCCAATTACTTTTGGTCCCTTTAAAAACAGGGTGGCACATGTTAAGGAGCTGAAACTCCTAAACCCTTCATCCAATTTTAATGTGGATACCCTCAAATGAAAGCTGAAAGTCTGAACTTCAACTGCATCTGAATTGTTTTGTTTCAAATTCATTGTGGTAATGTCTAGAACCAAAATTAGATAAATGTTGTCTCTGTCCAAATATTTATGGACCTAACTGTATATACATGTCATTGTGACATATATATATACATATATTTATAGTTTATACACTTCTACATAGTAAAATAGACTCTGATTCAATTGCCGGGTAAAGCTGTGACATACCCCATAGAAGTCGACGGGCTCGGTGCCGAGTACCCCCAAAACCTCTGGCTCTGTGTGACTCAACTTGGGCGTCACAAACAGGATTCTGTAGCTCGCTATAAGCGAGTCCTGTGTGCCTGAATTGAACTGGTTTTGTGCTTGAGAATTGCTAAAATCATCAGAGAATGTATTTGCCATTTTTCCGCCATATCTGCGTCACGACGACGCACTGGTGAAGAAGAAGGGCGTGCTCTTCATGGGTGTACACTCACTCAGTGACGCGAAAACGATGGCTCTAAATGGTACTGCAATGTAAGATCGTGCCCCACAGCTCTTGAGTTCCGCCTCCTCATCCTCCTCAGTGGGCGGAAACTAACACGAAGGTCCCGCCTCCCTACAAAAGAGGGGCCCTCTCCAAATGCTAATGACACATGTGACTTGGCAGAGATGGCTAATGGACACGAGCAGAAGTGTGAAGGGATGGAGCAGTCAGAGCTCTCCCCCCACGGAAGCGACCCGATCGCCACGGAACCACCGTTGGGCACCCGGCCTGGAAACCCTCCTACGCTGCAAGAAGCGGAGGATACCCTAAGAGGCCTGGCCCGGCACCGGGAGGAGGTCGCCAGGATGGAAGCCAGCTGGCGTGCCCTAAAACTAAACTTGGAGCGGCGCCAATCCCTCTTACCTGAAGTGTCTGTACCGGAAGGTGAGGCACCCGTTCTAGTAGAGGAGCCCTTGCAATGTGATCCGGTTGACGTTGTCGCAGTGGAGGCACCCGTTCGTGCAAAAAACTCTGCACCGGCAGCACCCCAGATCCCGCTGTCTGCCCCCGTCGCTGAGGCAGAAGAAGCGACACCCGTCCTCATGGAGGAGGCCGCGCAGGCACCAGAGCACTACCTGCCTGTACCGGAGCCCCGACTGTCATCTGTTCCAGAGCCGGCTGCTTCCTCCGCAGGTGAGCGCCGCCAGGACTGGGGGGCGCCACGAGAGCTGCCGCAAACCGGACACTGTAAGCTGGCATTTGATGGTGGAGACATGGAGCAGCTGGTGGAGGAGAATTACAACCGGCGTCAGGAGGAAGAGTGGAGACGTTGGGAGGGGAAGCAGAGCGACAAAGGGAGCAGCGAGAAACCCAAAAGCTTCGCCAACGTCAGCTGGAGAAGGACCGGGCAGATAAGTGACCGATGAGAAAGGATAAGGTAACCTTGGATCGCGCGTAGGGTGCAGAACGGAGCCTTTAAATTGAAAGTGGTTGGGGCTTCATCCAAGCCTCGACTTTTTAGAATTTATGTGAACCCGGGGACATGGATGGCTCATCCTCCCAGAATGGACTCCCCCGGGAGGGACTGTTGCCAGGAGACTTGGTGAACTTACACCGACACTGGGGTTACAATGGATGGTACGCCCTAAATGTTACCAGGTGCGACCCCTACTACTCCCAGAGTGTCAGGAACCTGTGAGACCCTCGGAGCCTTCAGCCTCCCACATCCAGGCCTCTGCAAAAGTGCCCACCCCACGCCGTAAATCTCCCAAGCCTCCCTCAGTGGTCTCCTCAGCAGCCCCAGCTATGGACATGATAACTATAGCTGGCCCGTACCCGGCGACTGTTAGGCCCCCTGGGGTTCGTTCAGTCTGGGACATAGGGTTCCAGACCCGGAGGGAGATGAAAGAGGTGGCCACACAGACCCAGATAGCGGGTCACGACGTCACTGTACAGGCCACACGACGTCATCAGGTCCTGGTGGTCCTTGGTGCCTCGGATGTTTGGCAAGCATCAGAAGAGTACCAGGTGGTACCTGGAACACCCCTGCCAAAGAATTATAAATAACCGGACAGGGTCCCTATATGTAAATAGTTAAATTGTTTATGTACCCGGACGGGTGAATGTTCATAAAAAAGTTTTTTAATTTAATAAAAAAAAACAAAACACAGTTTTCATTACTTTTATTACAGTCTCATCCTGCGACGCCATCGATCTCCTGTAAAAAAATGAAAAAAAAAAAAAAAAGTATACCATCTGACCGACGCAGTCCATAGTAACGAGTGTCCCACGACGATCCAGCTCTGCTACATCAGAATGACAGGCAGAGCCTGTCATCCCGGCGCAGCACAGCTGATTACCTGCTTCCCCAGCGGTGACGTCATCGGACTGGTTTACGGCCGGGATTACCCTGCAGTCACTGCAGTTATCTTGAAAAACTGCATGTGACCGCCAGGGAGAAGATAATGGCGGCCATCAAGCAGTCCAGGACGTGACCGCCGGAGATCTTCTGCCAGGTAAGTGCCGCTGACTCCTGACAGACCCGACCGACGGACACTCACAGTGACAGTGACAAATCCGATTCCGGTATTCGATAAGACGAAAATATCGAAACGAATTATCGAAAGGCCGATAGAGCTAATATCGGCCGATACCCGATATTTGCAGTATCGTATCGCTCAACACTATCCCTGAGGGTATAGATGAGGTTTTGTTGGGATTACCCTGGCTCCGCCACCACTCTCCCCATATTGAGTGGTCTTCAGGGAGAATTCTGGGTTGGGGTAATTTGTGTAAAGGCAGATGCATTAGGGACAGCGTGCAGGTCAACACCACTGAGATACCCATAGACCTCTCTCCTCTTCCCAAGGTCTATTGGTCTTATGCCGACGTTTTCTCGAAGAAGGCTGCGGAGACTCTTCCGCCTCATCGCCCCTATGACTGTCCTATCGACCTCTTGCCTGGAGCTGAGCCTCCTAGAGGAAGGGTTTATCCCCTCTCTCTTCCTGAGACAGAGGCCATGTCCCAATATATTCAGGAGAACTTGGCAAGGGGATTCATTAGGAAGTCGGTGTCACCAGCGGGAGTGGGGTTCTTCTTTGTGCAGAAGAAGAACGGAGAATTACGTCCGTGCATTGATTATAGGGGTCTCAACGCTATCACCGTGAAAAATAAGTATCCTTTGCCGCTAATCTCTGAGCTCTTTGACAGGCTTCAGGGAGCAAGGGTATTTACTAAGCTAGACCTGCGGGGTGCGTATAACCTGATTCGCATCCGTGAGGGGGACGAATGGAAGACGGCATTTAACACCAGGGATGGGCATTATGAATATCTGGTAATGCCCTTTGGGCTCTGTAATGCCCCAGCTGTCTTCCAAGACTTTGTGAACGACATCTTCCGGGAGATGTTGACCACCTCGGTGGTAGTCTATCTGGATGACATTCTCATCTTTTCTCCAGATATGGCCTCCCACCGGAGAGATGTCTGCAAGGTCTTCGACCTCTTGTGAGCAAATTCCCTATATGCGAAGTTGGAGAAGTGCATGTTTGAGCAGGAGTCTCTACCTTTCCTGGGCTATATCATCTCCACCCAGGGATTGGCTATGGATCCTACCAAACTACAGGCTGTGATGGATTGGCAAGAACCCCACTCCCTTAAGGCGGTGCAGTGCTTTATGGGGTTCATTAACTACCATTGCTAATTCATTCCCCACTTCTCTACTTTGGTAGCTCCCTTGGTAGCCCTCACCAAGAAGGGCGCTAATCCCAAGTTGTGGTCAGAGGAGGTCACCAAGGCGTTCTCCTCCATCAAGTCGCATTTCGCCAGTGCTCCCATCTTACATCACCCCGATGTCGATAAACCGTTTATTTTAGAGGTGGATGCCTCTTCTGTTGGTGCTGGAGCAGTCCTTTTTCAAAAGGATGCCCAGGGTCGGAAGCATCCCTGCTTCTTCTTTTCCAAGACCTTTACACCAGCAGAGAGGAATTATTCCATCGGGGACAGGGAGTTACTGGCTATGAAGTTGGCCTTCTCCAAGTGGAGACATCTTCTGGAGGGGGCTCGCTTCCCCTTCCAAGTATTCACGGACCACAAGAACTTGGTGTATTTGCAGACAACCCAGCGGCTAAATTCCCGTCAAGCCAGATGGTCCTTGTTCTTCTCCTGGTTCCATTTCACCCTCCATTTCCTCTGCGGTGAGAAGAACATTCGCGCAGATGCTCTATCTCGCTCAGTGGTGTCCTCTGAGGAGGTGGAGGAGGAGCCTCGGCTTATTGTCCCCACAGAGAGCCTAAGAACGGTGGCTCCGGTTTCGCTTAAGTCTGTGCCTCCGGGCAAGACTTTTGTGCCCACCAATTTGCGACCGGAAGTACTCTCTTGGGCACATTCGTCCAGGGTGGGTGGACATTTTGGGACAAAAAGGACTTCTGAGTTGCTGGCGAGGACATACTGGTGGCCGCAGATGGCCCGTGACGTCAGGGAATACGTTCAGGCGTGCGTCTCCTGCGCCAAGAATAAGTCCCCTCGATAACGGCCAGCTGGGTTACTTTTTCCTTTACCGGTGGCAGACAGGCCTTGGGAGATGGTCGGGATGGATTTTGTGGTGGGCTTACCCAAGTCTCGGGGCTGCACCATCATCTGGGTGATAACCGACCACTTCTCCAAAATGGTGCACATAGTGCCGTTACCACGGTTACCGTCTGCACGGGCCTTGGCAGCATTATTCATTAGGCATATTTTCCGCCTACACGGTATGCCAGAAAAATTGTCAGTGATCGAGGTCCCCAGTTTGCATCTCGGTTCTGGAGAGAGCTGTGTCGTTTACTCAGCATTGAGTTGAATCTCTCCTCTGCATACCATCCCGAGACGAATGGGTTGGTAGAGAGGGCCAACCAGACCTTGGTCACATACTTGCGACATTTTGTCTCTGCCAGGCAGGATGACTGGGCATCCTTGCTACCGAGGGCTGAGTTCGCTCTAAATAATGCTGTGGCTGACTCCACTGGACAGACCCCATTCCTCCTGAACTACGGTCAGCATCCTCGGGTACCAGTGCCCATGCCCGTGTCTTCCGCCGATTCCAGGGTGGCAGACTGGGCTGTGGAGGCACGGGACATTTGGGACCGCACCCAGAATGCCATTCAGGCCTCCAAAGAGAGGATGAGGTCTTCGGCCGATGCCCATCGGCGCCCCGCTCCTACATTTGCTCCGGGTGACCTAGTGTGGCTTTCTGCCCGAAACATCAGGCTATGTGTAGAGTCCACCAAGTTGGCACCTCGCTTTTTGGGCCCCTTTAAAGTTCTTGAGCAGGTGAACCGGTGGTTTACCGCCTAGCCCTTCCTCCTCGCCTTGGTATCACCGACACCTTTCACGTGTCCCTCCTGAAACCCGTGGCCATTTCCCAGTTTTCCGAGTCATCTGCCGGGACGTCGGGTTCATCTACCGACGATCATGAGGTGAACGCCATTGTTGGGTGCAAGGTGGTACGAGGCAAAAAATTTTATTTGGTGGATTGGAGGTGTTACGGGCCTGAGGATAGGTCCTGGGAGCCTACCGAGCATGTTCACTCTCCGCAGCTCATCGCTGCCTTTGAGCGCAGCGAGGCCCTAGGAGGGGGGGTAATGTTAGGGTTCGAGTTCCCGCTGCTGCACTAGGGGAGTCTCGAACCAGTCCCGCTGCGGTCCCCCATTCATCTCTGGCTGCAGTGGAGCCTGCTCAGCAGAGACGTCGGTCCCAGCGTCTTGCCCATTCCAGTACTGTGCAGAGACTTGCTGCTGCCTCTCCTGGATCTGCTATTATAGCCAGTGCTGGAGCAGACGTCTTTGGGACAAAGTCCTGCGTTTCCCCTTCTGAGCATGCCCAGGGTAAGATCTCTCATTGGAGATCAGGGGTCACATGTTCAGGTACTGCAGCAGCTCCTATTGGTCCGCCAGGAAGGTCCTGAAACTACATGTGTTTGGAACAGTTTCTCATTGGTCCTTGTTTCTGGCAGGTCCTGTAGCTGTTGCTAGAAAAGGGTGGCATGGCTGGGCCGCCATGCGCTAATATCAATCGTTATATGCTTAGCGCCAGTGTGGTCATGCGTGTGTGTGGTTAGGGCCCGGCTGAAATAAGCCCCTAGAATACCGACTTAATCGGTGAGGAGTTTGGTATGCAAGCTGGTCAGGGTCGGTGTCCTAGATGCCCTAGATTGCAGGCATAACCGGTGAGGAGTTTGATTGCCGTATTCAGGGCCTGGCGTTCAGACGCCATAGATTGCGGGTGACTCCCGCGAGGACATTAGCGCATGATCACGTTCTATGTTCGCTTAGCTGTTCACTGTGTACCTGGGTGCCTGACAGGACACAGAAGTTTGTCTCAGCGGCTCTGTGACATAACAGGGTTCGCTTTCAACGCTAGACAGCGCCCTAGCGTGTTTATTTTGTGACTCAGTTGTGTTAAGTGAGTTCGCACACATCGCCATATAGCGCTGCGGCACTCCTTCTAGCGGCTATGTGGATTAACAGAGTTCGCACATATTGCCACAGCGCGTTACGGTGTTTATTTTGGCGACTCTGCGGGATAACAGAGTTCGCTTCTTGTGCCATTTTACTAGCAGCAGGCTCCGCCTGCACGGTGGACCCCGGGCTGCGAACGCACCTCTCCACATCTTATATTTGGTGCGTTCCGCAGACCCTAACATAATATTAGCGCCAGGGTCTGGCTAGTAAAATGGCGGATGAACAGCGTTTACAGCTGTACATCCAGCAGCTGGAGGGTAGGTTGGCGGCTCTTGAGCGCACAACCTCAGCTGTGGATGTTACCGCAGTCGCTGTTCAGGCTGCTAGCATAGCTGCAGCCAGTTTGTCCTCTGCCACCTCTGTCCCTACATTGTCCCACCTCCCGCTTCCAGACAAGTTTGCTGGTGACAGCAAGCAATGTCGGGGATTCGTAAGTCAGTGCTCCATACACCTCGAGCTTCTGGCTGCACGTTTCCCCACGGATCGGGCACAAGTGGGCTTTGTGATAGCTCTTCTGTCGGGCAGAGCGTTGGAGTGGGCAACGCCGCTGTGGGAGCGTGACGACCGTGTGGTGCAGAGCGCTTCTCGTTTTCTGGAGGCTCTGAAAAAGGTTTTTCTAGGACCTCAGGTCACCCACGATACGGTGCTCCAACTGCTGGCAAGTACTCAGGGTTCGGCGTTGGTCAGCCATTTTGCTGTTCAGTTTCGGACCCTGGCCTCGGAATTAG
Organism: Oophaga sylvatica; assembly: GCA_033576555.1. Classification (NCBI taxonomy): domain Eukaryota; kingdom Metazoa; phylum Chordata; class Amphibia; order Anura; family Dendrobatidae; genus Oophaga; species Oophaga sylvatica. The sequence continues at coordinate 557,085,823 of JARQOD010000003.1, forward strand.
AGTGGCCAGATAAAGTCCTCATTCCCGTGTTCTGGAGAGGACTGGCGGGTCATGTGAAAGACGCCTTGGCTACCAGGGAGATTCCTGCCACACTGGAGAAGCTTATCGCTATTTCCACCCGCGTCGACCTCCGTTTCCACGAGCGGAGGCTGGAACGTGCCCAGTGTAGGCAGAGTGTCCGGTTGGCTCCTACCTTCGCCACCCCTCTGGAGTCGCCAGTTCAGGCGCCCGACATTCAGGAGGTTGCTCCTGCAGGATCTAAATCTCGGGTCACTCGTCCATCCCCGATTTGTTATATTTGCCAGCAGCAGGGACATTTTGCCAACCGATGTCCACAGCGGCTGAATAAACGGTCGCGCTCAGTAACCGTAGGAACAGGGTCACTGGACGCCATGAGTTTTTGCCCCTAAAGTGCTCCTCAAGGGAAAATTACCCACGGTTCTACCACCCTACCCATCAAGCTGTGTGTGGATTCTGGTGCAGAGGGGAATTTTATGTCGTCCTCCTTTGCTTCTCGCCACACCATGCCTTTGGTGTTGCTGGCTGAACCAGTATCGGTACGGGTGTTGAACGGAGCAATTCTACCCACACAAATCACCCATCAGTCTGTCCCACTCACCTTGTCTATGTCTCCTTCCCATCAGGAAAATATATCATTTTTTATCCTCCCTGAGGGTATAGATGAGGTTTTGTTGGGATTACCCTGGCTCCGCCACCACTCTCCCCATATTGAGTGGTCTTCAGGGAGAATTCTGGGTTGGGGTAATTTATGTAAAGGCAGATGCATTAGGGACAGCGTGCAGGTCAACACCACTGAGATACCCATAGACCTCTCTCCTCTTCCCAAGGTCTATTGGTCTTATGCCGACGTTTTCTCGAAGAAGGCTGCGGAGACTCTTCCGCCTCATCGCCCCTATAACTGTCCTATCGACCTCTTGCCTGGAGCAGAGCCTCCTAGAGGAAGGGTTTATCCCCTCTCTCTTCCTGAGACAGAGGCCATGTCCCAATATATTCAGGAGAACTTGGCAAGGGGATTCATTAGGAAGTCGGTGTCACCAGCGGGAGCGGGGTTCTTCTTTGAGCAGAAGAAGAACGGAGAATTACGTCCGTGCATTGATTATAGGGATCTCAACGCTATCACCGTGAAAAATAAGTATCCTTTGCCGCTAATCTCTGAGCTCTTTGACAGGCTTCGGGGAGCAAGGGTATTTACTAAGCTAGACCTGCGGGGTGCGTATAACCTGATTCGCATCCGTGAGGGGACGAATGGAAGACGGCATTTAACACCAGGGATGGGCATTATGAATATCTGGTAATGCCCTTTGGGCTCTGTAATGCCCCAGCTGTCTTCCAAGACTTTGTGAACGACATCTTCCGGGAGATGTTGACCACCTCGGTGGTAGTCTATCTGGATGACATTCTCATCTTTTCTCCAGATATGGCCTCCCACCGGAGAGATGTCTGCAAGGTCTTCGACCTCTTGCGAGCAAATTCCCTATATGCGAAGTTGGAGAAGTGCATGTTTGAGCAGGAGTCTCTACCTTTCCTGGGCTATATCATCTCCACCCAGGGATTGGCTATGGAGCCTACCAAACTACAGGCTGTTATGGATTGGCAAGAGCCCCACTCCCTTAAGGCGGTGCAGTGCTTTATGGGGTTCATTAACTACCATCGCCAATTCATTCCCCACTTCTCTACTTTGGTAGCTCCCTTGGTAGCCCTCACCAAGAAGGGAGCTAATCCCAAGTTGTGGTCAGAGGAGGTCACCAAGGCGCTCTCCTCCATCAAGTCGCATTTCGCCAGTGCTCCCATCTTACATCGCCCCGATGTCGATAAACCGTTTATTTTAGAGGTGGATGCCTCTTCTGTTGGTGCTGGAGCAGTCCTTTTTCAAAAGGATGCCCAGGGTCGGAAGCATCCCTGCTTCTTCTTTTCCAAGACCTTTACACCAGCAGAGAGGAATTATTCCATCGGGGACAGGGAGTTACTGGCTATGAAGTTGGCCTTCTCCGAGTGGAGACATCTTCTGGAGGGGGCTCGCTTCCCCTTCCAAGTATTCACGGACCACAAGAACTTGGTGTATTTGCAGACAACCCAGCGGCTAAATTCCCGTCAAGCCAGATGGTCCTTGTTCTTCTCCTGGTTCCATTTTACCCTCCATTTCCTCTGCGGTGAGAAGAACATTCGCGCAGATGCTCTATCTCGCTCAGTGGTGTCCTCTGAGGAGGTGGAGGAGGAGCCTTGGCTTATTGTCCCCACAGAGAGCCTAAGAACGGTGGCTCCGGTTTCGCTTGAGTCTGTGCCTCCGGGCAAGACTTTTGTGCCCACCAATTTGCGACCGGAAGTACTCTCTTGGGCACATTCGTCCAGGGTGGGTGGACATTTTGGGACAAAAAGGACTTCTGAGTTGCTGGCGAGGACATACTGGTGGCCGCAGATGGCCCTGTGACGTCAGGGAATACATTCAGGCGTGCGTCTCCTGCGCCAAGAATAAGTCCCCTCGACAACGGCCAGCTTTGTTACTTTTCCCTTTACCGGTGGCAGACAGGCCTTGGGAGATGGTCGGGATGGATTTTGTGGTGGGCTTACCCAAGTCTCGGGGCTGCACCATCATCTGGGTGATAACCGACCACTTCTCCAAAATGGTGCACTAGTGCCGTTACCACGGTTACCGTCTGCACGGGCCTTGGCAGCATTATTCATTAGGCATATTTTCCGCCTACACGGTATGCCAGACAAAATTGTCAGTGATCGAGGTCACCAGTTTGCGTCTCGGTTCTGGAGAGAGCTGTGTCGTTTACTCAGCATTGAGTTGAATCTCTCCTCTGCATACCATCCCGAGACGAATGGGTTGGTAGAGAGGGCCAACCAGACCTTGGTCACATACTTGCGACATTTTGTCTCTGCCAGGCAGGATGACTGGGCATCCTTGCTACCGAGGGCTGAGTTCGCTCTAAATAATGCTGTGGCTGACTCCACTGGACAGACCCCATTCCTCCTGAACTACGGTCAGCATCCACGGGTACCAGTGCCCATGCCCGTGTCTTCCGCCGATTCCAGGGTGGCAGACTGGGCTGTGGAGGCACGGGACATTTGGGACCGCACCCAGAATGCCATTCAGGCCTCCAAAGAGAGGATGAGGTCTTCGGCCGATGCCCATCGGCGCCCCGCTCCTACATTTGCTCCGGGTGACCTAGTGTGGCTTTCTGCCCGAAACATCAGGCTATGTGTAGAGTCCACCAAGTTGGCACCTCGCTTTTTGGGCCCCTTTAAAGTTCTTGAGCAGGTGAACCCGGTGGTTTACCGCCTAGCCCTTCCTCCTCGCCTTGGTATCACCGACACCTTTCACGTGTCCCTCCTGAAACCCGTGGCCATTTCCCAGTTTTCCGAGTCATCTGCCGGGACGTCGGGTTCATCTACCGACGATCATGAGGTGAACACCATTGTTGGGTGCAAGGTGGTACGAGGCAAAAAATTTTATTTGGTGGATTGGAGGGGTTATGGGCCTGAGGATAGGTCCTGGGAGCCTACCGAGCATGTTCACTTTCCGCAGCTCATCGCTGCCTTTGAGTACAGCGAGGCCCAGAGAAGGGGGGCCCTAGGAGGTGGGGTAATGTTAGGGTTCGAGCTCCCGCTGCTGCACTAGGGGAGTCTCGAACCAGTCCCGCTGCGGTCCCCCATTCATCTCTGGCTGCAGTGGAGTCTGCTCAGCAGAGACGTCGGTCCCAGCGTCTTGCCCATTCCAGTACTGTGCAGAGACTTGCTGCTGCCTCTCCTGGATCTGCTATTATAGCCAGTGCTGGAGCAGACGTCTCTGGGACGAAGTCCTGCGTTTCCCCTTCTGAGCATGCCCAGGGTAAGATCTCTCATTGGAGATCAGGGGTCACATGTTCAGGTACTGCAGCAGCTCCTATTGGTCCGCCAGGAAGGTCCTGAAACTACATGTGTTTGGAACAGTTTCTCGTTGGTCCTTGTTTCTGGCAGGTCCTGTAGCTGTGTAAGGTTCTGCGTACATGTTCCTGAAACTCAGTTTGTTCGTCAGCCATTTTACTTTCTGTCTTGCTGCAGCTATCTTGCCCTCAGTCAAAATGGAGTTTCCAGCTTGCATGTTCCCGCCCTGATTCTCTCCTTTTGCTTCTTAAGCAGCCACAGCTGAGCAATCAGTGCTTCAGAATCTAGCCTGCAGTGAACCTGTGACCTGACTCCTAAAGCCTTGGACCTTGTACTCCAGCTATTCCTACTGAGGAACTCTGAAGCACTTGTGGACTCTGAACCCTGCTCTTTGAAAGACCCACGTTTGCATGGACTTACGGTAACAGAGAAGAAGATCCTGAACCTGTTGTGGAGAGTGATTGCTGAGCTTAGATTACTCTGGCCTGCTGTGTCTCCTGCTTCTGTGTCTGCAAACTGTGTGACTATTTTTGCTAACTTGTATGAAGTAATACAAGACTTTCTATATCAAACCTGTGTCTCATGTATTTTCATCGCACCCAAGCACAAGACGCTATATGAACTGTACTACATACATTACAAGATTCTGAAGCCAAAACGTTAGTGTCTGCTGGGTCTGGAAAGGCTGTGTCTGCTGTAACTGTGGATATCGGATGTCCGGTTGTACTTTCTGTGATGACAGTGGTTGTGACTTCTCACAACCATTCCAGATGTCCGGGTGAACTTTCTGTGATGATAGTGGTTGTGACTTCTCACAACCATTCCAGGTGAGCAGTTCCCTTAATTTTTTTTTCTCTCTGCAGTGTTACCACAGGTAAACACTATTGTTTTTTTTTTTTCTCCTCTCCTCTTCTTCCAGTACTCCTGTCTTAAAAGATCTGGAAAATGGAGGCCCGCATAAAGGAACTTTGCGGAGTGACTGATAATATCCTTGCAGATTTGCAGAATATAAAGACCCGTTTTTCAAGCCTACAGGACCTCACTAATCACAATTTGCAAGTGTTTGGACAGACTGCCCAGGATTTGCGAGCCAGGATTGAGGTTCTAGAAGAGCGAGTCCAGGCTCTTGCCGTAGCCCCGAGTTCTGGGATTCCCAAGTTGCCCCCTTTTCTTTTGGCGGTGAACGTGAGAAATTCAGGGGATTTATTAATCAATGCAATTTTTTTTTTCTGCACATGCTTCACAATTTCCCACTGAACGATCTAAGGTGCTTACTATAATTATGTTGCTTACCAACAAGGCTTTGATGTGGGCAAACCCTCTGATTGAGACTGAGGATGATTGTTTGAATCACCTTGATGCTTTTATTTCAGCCATGGGGCAGGTGTTTGATGACCCCAATCGAGGTGCAACAGCTGAAGCAGCCATGTTAGCTTTGCGCCAAGGTAAGCACTCGGTAGCTGAATATGCCTTGGATTTCAGGAGATGGGCCCTTGATACCACCTGGGACAGTTCCGCCAAAAAATCTATTTTTCGAAAGGGGTTATCTCCACTGATTAAGGATGAACTTGCTCGTGCCGACCCTCCCACTGCGTTAGGTGACTTTATTAACTACTGCATCCGTATTGATACTCGTCTGACTGAACGCAGGCAAGAGAGATGGTTCGAAAGCAATCGCACTAACCTTTTCCTACCTTCCTCTCCAGCTAAGGAACCTTTGAGTAGGATTACACGGGAACCTGAACCTGAACCCATGCAGGTAGACTCTTTACAATGACGGGTTAGTGATGCACGCAAGGAACATCGTTTTAAGGAAAATCTATGTTTCTATTGTGGTAAGTCAGGGCACTTCATTATAAACTGCCCCAGCCGTTCTCGTAAGACTACTGCAGCACTCATTCATTGTGAGTGTTGCGAGAGGGGATCTGTCAGGTCCGAGCCTCAGGCTCCAGAGAGATCTGCAGCAACAGATCTTGATTTCTCGGACTTAAACTCCGTTACCTCTGAGGACGTTGACTGTGTAAACGCTGCCATTTTTCAAGTTTCCTCAGCGGTGTCCCAGCTGAGTTGTAAGAAAAACAATTCTCATTGCTTTCTTTCCATCAAACTCTGGGTTGACTCAGCTTGGGTGTCTAGCTCTGCTATGATCGACTCAGGGGCAAGTGGAAATTTTATGGATGTCTCCTTTGCTCTGAAACAGGGGATACGTTCAGTGAAGAAGGCTACTCCAGTACAGATGGAAACTGTGGATGGCTCCCTGCTGACCTCTGGACCAGTGGATCAGGAAACAGAGCCTTTGAGGGTTCTTATGGGTAAAGATCATCAAGAGAAACTGTCCTTTATGCTTATCTCTTCTCCCCACTTTCCCATTATTCTAGGGCTACCATGGCTGCAGGCTCAGAATCCTACCATTAACTGGGAGACCAAGGAATTACACTTTCCAGAGAAACAGATGAGTCCAAAAGTTTCAGCTTGCTCTGTTCCTAAAGGAACCATGTCAGTCCCTGAACTACCAGCTGTATACCAGGACTATGTGGATTTATGTGACAAGAAGAACGCTGACCAGCTTCCTCCTCACCGTCCATATGATTGTCCAATTGAATTATTGCCTGGAGCAGAGATACCTTTTGGTAAGATCTACCCCCTGGCGGGGCCCGAGCTAAAGGCTTTAAAGGATTACATAGACGAAAATCTAGCCAAGGGCTTCATACGCCCCTCTTCATCGCCTGCAGGTGCACCCATCTTCTTTGTAAAGAAGAAAGATGGATCTCTGAGACCATGCGTAGACTATAGGGAACTCAATAAGGTTACTATTAGAAACCGTTATCCATTGCCTTTAATCCCTGAGTTATTGGAGAGAGTGCGACATGCCAAAATTTTCTCTAAACTAGATCTTCGTGGGGCCTATAACTTAGTCCGTATTAGACCTGGGGATGAATGGAAGACTGCATTCAGGTCACGCTATGGACACTTTGAATATCTAGTTATGCCTTTTGGTCTGAGTACCGCCCCAGCCACTTTCCAACACTTGGTGAATGACATCTTCAGGGATCTCCTAGATACATTCGTGGTAATTTATTTGGATGATATTCTAATTTTTTCTAACTCCACAGAGGAACATCATGGACATGTGAGAATGGTCTTGGAACGTCTAAGACAAAATCATCTTTACATCAAACTTGAAAAGTGTGAATTCCATAGGACCGAAATTCAATTTCTGGGGTATGTACTGTCTACACAAGGAATTAGTATGGATGGGTGCAAAACCCAAGCCATCAAGGATTGGCCAAGTCCTAGAAATGTGAAGGAGGTACAGCGCTTCATCGGGTTTGCCAACTTCTATAGACGTTTCATTAGAAATTTCTCTGAGGTAGTGTCACCTATCACCCAACTTACCCGGAAAGAGTCTAGATTCTCCTGGACTCCCCAAGCCCAGGAAGCATTTTCCCGTCTAAAAGATAAATTTACCACTGCACCTATCCTAGTACATCCCAACCCCGAGCTTGCCTTCATAATAGAGGTGGATGCTTCAGACTGTGCCGTTGGAGCTATACTCTCTCAGAGAACAGGTGAGAAGAATGTCTTGCATCCCTGTGCCTTCTTTTCCCAGCAGTTGTCTTCGGCTGAGAGGAACTACGATGTGGGCAATAGAGAGTTGTTGGCCATTATTGCCGCCTTCAAAGAATGGAGACACCTTCTTCAGGGAGCTGCACAGCAAATAGTCGTCCTGACAGATCATCGTAACCTTGAGTTTATCAGGTCGGCTAAGTGCCTGACTCCTCGCCAGGCTCGCTGGAATCTTTTCTTAAACCAATTTAATTTTATCATTTCTTATAGACCAGGATCGCGCAATGGAAAGGCTGATGCACTCTCTAGCATTTACTCAGCAGAGACACGTCCAATTACTCCTCCTAAGACTATTCTTCCTGACTCTAGATTCCTAGGAGTAATTCATAATCAAGACCTACTTAAGGACATCAAGGAAGCATACCATGCGGATTCCTTTTTGGCACAACCCCCAAGGGACGTAAGTCTTGTCTTTAAGAATGGTGTGTGGATTCAGGGACAACGCCTGTATATTCCTGAAACAGTCAGATTGAGAGTATTGCAACTCATTCACGATTCCAAGATAGCTGAGCATAGAGGAATTCTAAAGACACAGGAATTTCTCTCTCGTTTCTTTTGGTGGCCCACTTGCAGGAAGGATGTTTTAAACTATGTCACTTCATGTGAAGTCTGTGCAAGATGCAAAACACCTCGCTCCTCACCAACTGGTCTGTTACAGCCTCTTCCCACCCCGTCCCGCCCGTGGGGATCCATTTCTATGGACTTCATTGTGGAGTTACCAACCTCTCAAGGGAAGAACACCATTCTAGTGGTGGTTGACCGTCTAACAAAGGCAGCTCATTTTATCCCTTGTGTCGGCTTACCCACTGCAAAACAGACATCAGATTTGATGATTAAAGATGTGTTTCGCTTACATGGAGTACCGGATGAGGTTATTTCGGATCGAGGGGTGCAATTCACTTCTAGGTTTTGGCAAAATTTCTGTGCAGCATTGGACATTAAAGTAAACCTTTCTTCTGCTTTTCATCCCCAGACTAATGGACAGACCGAACGAACCAATCAAACCCTGGAGCAGTATCTCCGCTGCTTTATCTGCCACCTACAGGATGATTGGGTGGATCTACTTCCATTAGCTGAGTTCTCGTATAACAACTCTCAGAGTGCCTCCACTAAGCAGTCTCCTTTTTACTCTAATCTAGGTTATCATCCTAACATTCTGCCACGATTTCCCATAGAAACGCCTTTACCAGCAGTGGCTGAAAGAATCACGTCTTTACAGAAGAATATGGATCTTCTAAAGGAGAATCTGGAATCGGCTCAGGAAAGGTACAAGAAAGCAGCAGATAAATTTCGTAAACCTGCACCAGCTTTCAAGGTAGGAGACTTGGTCTGGCTGTCAACCAGAAATCTTAAGTTAAGGATTCCATCGTCTAAGTTGGGACATAAGTACATTGGACCCTATAAAATCAGTAAGATTATAAGTGCCGTTGCTTGTCGTCTTCAACTGCCCAGAACTATGAGAATTCACCCTGTCTTTCATGTATCCCTACTTGTCACGCTGTATAGCAGATATATATATATGTGATGTCAGTAATCTATATCAAAAGGGCAACATCCTATATAACAAGCGCATAGATATATGATAACATAGAATTACCTGACAATGTCCAGTGGGTCAATACGGAATCCGTTATACACTGTCTCCGGCTAGAGGGTGACCGGGGTCTATGCTGACCCTAAACTGGGTCCTAACTAAACCCTCTACCTGGAGGTACTGTTAAAGGTACAGAGGTCCAGGCCACCAGCGTAAACCCTGTCTCCTATCAATCCCTGCCAACTGTAATCTAGTCCTAAGAAGGACCCTGATTACCACCAAAGGGAATGAACAGGTAACTGTTAATGAACAGAAAGACATACAAGAAAGACAAGAAATAAAGTAAATAAAGTCTTACATACAACACTCACACACAGTAGGAACACCTAAGGTCTCAGAGATAAACTATAAGCTGTAAGAGTAAAAACAACTAAGGAGCTCTTAGCTTAAGTATTCTCAGAACCGATCCAGTCAGCTGGTCTGCATGAATGCTTTCACCGGCATCTAACAAGCAGACTGGCAGGGATATAAAGGAAGCTAATTAGAACATAATCAAAAGCAGCCGGGCGAGGCTGGACCTAGTCTTAGCAAAGAGCTAGGTAAAATTAACTCCCTCATTACCAAACACAAAGAAACAGCAACTCAGCTGTGAGAAGTCAGAGTGTGTAATCGCGACGATCCTCGTGGCGATACACCCATGACAGTACCCCCCCCTCTACGAGGGGACTCCGGACCCTCAGGGCCAGGTCTGCCCGGGTGAGTTGTGTGAAAGGTCCGAACCAATCGATCTGCGTTAACATCAGACGCAGGGACCCACGTCCTCTCCTCAGGACCATACCCCCTCCAATGAACCAAGTACTGAAGGGATCGGCGACTGAGACGTGAGTCAATGATTTTCGACCCATGAAATTCCACGTTATCATTGACCACCACTGAAGGAGGAGGTAGAGGTGACGGTATGACTGGTGCCACATACTTTTTAAGTAATGACTTGTGAACAGGGGCGTAACTAGGAACGGCAGGGCCCCACAGCAAACTTCACAATGGGCCCCCCCCGCGCGTTGCCTATCCCGGTCTACCCAAGTTGTGTTAAGAAAGATACCTTTATTATCCAAAATTAGAGGTTTTTGGAGTAATGATAGTGAAATAACAGAAAAGAACCAACTCCCAGGAAGCAACTGAGGTAGTGACGAAGGTAGGCTTTCTCCAGAGTAAATGTGTGAAGAAACTTGTAATCCAGCCTGCATGTGAGGAGTGACAGCCTCAGCTCTGCTACATGTGAGGAGTGACAGCCTCAGCTCTGCTACATGTGAGGAGTGACAGCCTCAGCTCTGCTACATGTGAGGAGTGACAGCCTCAGCTCTGCTACATGTGAGGAGTGACAGCCTCAGCTCTGCTACTTGTGAGGAGTGACAGCCTCAGCTCTGCTACATGTGAGGAGTGACAGCCTCAGCTCTGCTACATGTGAGGAGTGACAGCCTCAGCTCTGCTACATGTGAGGAGGGACAGCCTCAGCTCTGCTACATGTGAGTAGGGACAGCCTCAGCTCTGCTACATGTGAGTAGGGACAGCCTCAGCTCTGCTACATGCGAGGAGTGACAGCCTCAGCTCTGCAACATGTGAGGAGTGACAGCCTCAGCTCTGCTACTATGCAATGAGGCATGACAGCATGAGGCTGTCACTTCGCATAGCAAGTGAGGCTGTCACTCACATGTAGCAGAGCTAGTGCACTGTCACATGTAGCAGAGCTGAGGTGTCACTGCACATGTAGCAGAGCTGAGGTTGTACTTGTCACATGTAGCAGAGCTGAGGTTGTTACTTGTCACATGTAGCAGAGCTGAGGTTGTTACTTGTCACATGTAGCAGAGCTGAGGTTGTTACTTGTCACATGTAGCAGAGCTGAGGTTGTTACTTGTCACATGAGCAGAGCTGAGGTTGTTACTTGTCACATGTAGCAGAGCTGAGGTTGTTACTTGTCACATGTAGCAGAGCTGAGGTTGCTTACTTGTCACATGTAGCAGAGCTGAGGTTGTTATTGTCCATGTAGCAGAGTGAGGTTGCTACTTGTCAAAGTAGCAGAGCTTGGTTGCTACTTGTCACAAGTAGCAGAGCTGAGGTTGCTACTTGTCACATGTAGCAAAGCTGAGGTTACTTGTCATATGTAGCAGAGCTGAGGTTGCTGCTTGTCACATGTAGCAGAGCTGAGGTTGCTACTTGTCACATGTAGCAGAGCTGAGGTTGTTACTTGTCACATGTAGTAGAGCTGAGGTTGTTACTTGTCACATGTAGCAGAGCTGAGGTTGTTACTTGTCACATGTAGCAGAGCTGAGGTTGCTACTTGTCACATGTAGCAGAGCTGAGGTTGTTACTTGTCACATGTAGCAGAGCTGAGGTGGTTACTTGTCACATGTAGCAGAGCTGAGGTTGTTACTTGTCACATGTAGCAGAGCTGAGGTGGTTACTTGTCACATGTAGCAGAGCTGAGGTGGTTACTTGTCACATGTAGCAGAGCTGAGGTTGTTACTTGTCACATGTAGCAGAGCTGAGGTTGTTACTTGTCACATGTAGCAGAGCTGAGGTTGCTACTTGTCACATGTAGCAGAGCTGAGGTTGTTACCTGTCACATGTAGCAGAGCTGAGGTTGCTAATTGTCACATGTAACAGAGCTGAGGTTGTTACTTGTCACATGTAGCAGAGCTGAGGTTGTTACTTGTCACATGTAGCAGAGCTGAGGTGGTTACTTGTCACATGTAGCAGAGATCAGGGTGTCACTCGTCACTTGTAGCAACCATCAGGCTGTTAACTGGCCAGGGGAGGCTACTGGTGACTGAGGTCCCGTGCCCAACAGGGCCCAGCGGGAGGTTAGTGGTGACTTGAGGCTTGCGTCACACAGGGCCCAGGAGCCCGAGGCCCTGTTGGAATGCGGGCCCCTTGCTGCCTGGGCCCTGTTGAATGTGGGCCCCCTGCACTGCAGCCTGGGCCCTGTTGAATGTGGGCCCCCTGCACTGCAGCCTGGGGCCTGTTGAATGTGGGCCCCCTGCACTGCAGCCTGGGGCCTGTTGAATGTGGGCCCTGTTAGATGCTGCCTGCACCTGCCCTCCCAGTCACCATTGCAGCCAAGCCTCTTCTCACTGTTGAGAGACTCACCCTGCTTGCCCGGGCCTCCACCTGCTTGTCCAGTCAGCCTGCTGCCTCGTGGTCTGCCTGGCCGTCTGCTGTCCGCCCCCACATGCACACACGCTGTGACAGACGGACCATAATGCACTGGGCCGCAGCTTAAAGCTACAGTGCTCATTTCTGTTCGCTGCCTGCATTTACAACACTGTAGTGTCTCTTAAAACAACACAGTGTTGTTATGCATCAGCGTTCAGAGTCAGAAGCCTGAACAAAATGTCAGGAGGGGGCCCGAGCGCGGATCGGGTTGCCAGCGTGCTCGGGCCCCATACAGTAAGGGCTAGGGCTGTAATGCCCTGATGGCAGGTGAAGCAGCTGCAGCAGGGACGGGCCCCCTTCTAGCCCGGGCCCTGTGGCAGCTGCTTCCCCTGCTTCCACGATAGTTCCGCCCCTGCTTGTGAAACACATTATGAATTTTAAACGTAGGAGGGAGATCCAGACGAAATGCCTCCGGATTAATTATGGAACTGATCCTGTACGGCCCGATGAATCTGGGACCCAACCTCCAGGAGGAAACTTTAAGTTTTATATTCCTGGTAGACAACCAAACCAGATCGTTCACCTTCAGATCTAGACCAAAAACTCTCCCGCTATCAGCCATCTGTTTGTAACGGTTCCCCGTAACCTTCAGTCTTAACCGATCTGGAACTATCAGTCTCCCTGGAAGTCCCACAGGGGCGTCCCCCTGAGCCCCCAATACCTCCCCCTCAAGCTCAGAGCATACAGCTGACACTACAACTCCCTCCTGAGGAATAGGAACCGGGTCATCCGTCTTCCCGGCCCCTGGGAAAGTACGAGATAAGGCATCAGGAAGCAACTTTATTGAGCCGTCATATGCGCGATGAGGAGGTAACTCTTTACACCCCTCCTCAGAGAACATCTCCCCAAAGTCCTCCAGAAAAGGAGACAAAGTCCTAGGCACAACCGCACCGATGACCGTGCTCATGCAGTTATTCCTGCAAAATTCACCCCACTGGCTTATATTTATGGATTGCCAATCAATCACTGGGTTATGTTTAGCCAACCAAGGAAGTCCCAACACAATAGGAGTAGGTAGACCCTCCAACACATAACAAGACAATTGCTCTTTATGTATTGCCCCTACTCGAAGATCTATGTTATGAACAGCTTGTACCAAGCTACCTTGACCGAGAGGTCTAGAATCAATAGAGACTATAGGGACCGGTTTGGCCAATACACTCAGTTGCATACCATGCACCTAGGCAAACCGAGCGTCCACCAGATTAGCCCCGGACCCACTATCAAGAAAAACAGAAATCCTCTCAGTTCTAGTACCAATCACCACCTCCGCAGGCACGAGAAACTGAGAGGGATTTGGGGACGAAATACACACTCCCAGGTTAACTCCTTTGCTCAAAGAGGCCCGGGATGGACACCCCCCAACAAAATGTCCCTCTCTCCCGCAAAAGAAACACCTTCTAGTCTTGCGGCGCACCGCCGATTCCCTCCTGCAAAAAGATGTCCCTCCCAACTGCATGGGTTCCTCAGAACAGACCAGGGGAACCTCAGAATAAGGGACTTTAGTAGTAGGTGGAGTCATCACGGGAGGCGGAGTTACCTCGCGTCTTCCCCGAATTCGTCTATCAATGCGAATAGCGAGGGCCATAGCAGCCTCCAGTGATGGAGGAGAATCATACTGAGCCAACACATCTTTTAATTTGTCAGACAACCCTTGACAAAACTGGCTCCTAAGAGCTGGGTCATTCCACTGAGTATCTGTTGCCCATCTACGGAACTCAGAAGAATATTCCCTCCGCTGGACGATTTCCTTGCCGTATTTTACGTAACTTTGTTTCAGCAAGGGAAACTCGATCCGGATCATCATATACCAGACCCAGGGCAGTAAAAAATCGATCCACTGACTGGAGATCTGGGGAGCCTGGAGGAATAGAGAACGCCCAAGATTGAGGGTCCCCTTGTAAGAGCGAGATAACAATTCCCACCCTCTGCTCTTCACTCCCAGATGACCGAGGCCGCAGCCGAAAGTACAATTTACATGCCTCCCGGAAGGTAAAAAATTTGTCCCGCCCACCAGTGAACCTGTCCGGGAGAGCAACCTTAGGTTCAGATCTGGTTTGCTCCGGGGGGGACAAAACCTTGGACTTAATGTCTGCAAACTCCATGGACAACCCCTCTAACTGCCGGGCCAGCTGGGCTACTGGATCCATGACAGCTGGGGAGAATCTTTAGTATGGGCCGGTGAAAATGTCACGCTGTATAGCAGATATATATATATGTGATGTCAGTAATCTATATCAAAAGGGCAACATCCTATATAACAAGCGCATAGATATATGATAACATAGAATTACCTGACAATGTCCAGTGGGTCAATACGGAATCCGTTATACACTGTCTCCGGCTAGAGGGTGACCGGGGTCTATGCTGACCCTAAACTGGGGTCCTAACTAAACCCTCTACCTGGAGGTACTGTTAAAGGTACAGAGGTCCAGGCCACCAGCGTAAACCCTGTCTCCTATCAATCCCTGCCAACTGTAATCTAGTCCTAAGAAGGACCCTGATTACCACCAAAGGGAATGAACAGGTAACTGTTAATGAACAGAAAGACATACAAGAAAGACAAGAAATAAAGTAAATAAAGTCTTACATACAACACTCACACACAGTAGGAACACCTAAGGTCTCAGAGATAAACTATAAGCTGTAAGAGTAAAAACAACTAAGGAGCTCTTAGCTTAAGTATTCTCAGAACCGATCCAGTCAGCTGGTCTGCATGAATGCTTTCACCGGCATCTAACAAGCAGACTGGCAGGGATATAAAGGAAGCTAATTAGAACATAATCAAAAGCAGCCGGGCGAGGCTGGACCTAGTCTTAGCAAAGAGCTAGGTAAAATTAACTCCCTCATTACCAAACACAAAGAAACAGCAACTCAGCTGTGAGAAGTCAGAGTGTGTAATCGCGACGATCCTCGTGGCGATACACCCATGACACTACTAAAGGCTGCGACACCCAATACGTTTCCTGGACGTTCTTCTCCTTGCCCTGACCCAGTGCTAGTCGATGGTCAGGAAGAATTTGTGGTGGAAAGGATTTTAGATTCCAGGTTGTATAGAAATCAGTTACAATATCTGATTAAATGGCAGGGCTACCCAGTGGAGGACAACTCATGGGAACCAGTCAATAACGTTAATGCTCCTCGCTTGCTCCGTCAGTTTCATCAGAGGTACCCACACAAGCCTGGCCTGAGGTCATCGGAGGTTGTCCCTAAGGGGGGAGTAATGTAAGGTTCTGTGTACATGTTCCTGAAACTCAGTTTGTTCGTCAGCCATTTTACTTTCTGTCTTGCTGCAGCTATCTTGCCCTCAGTCAAAATGGAGTTTCCAGCTTGCATGTTCCCGCCCTGATTCTCTCCTTTTGCTTCTTAAGCAGCCACAGCTGAGTAATCAGTGCTTCAGAATCTAGCCTGCAGTGAACCTGTGACCTGACTCCTAAAGCCTTGGACCTTGTACTCCAGCTATTCCTACTGAGGAACTCTGAAGCACTTGTGGACTCTGAACCCTGCTCTTTGAAAGACCCACGTTTGCATGGACTTACGGTAACAGAGAAGAAGATCCTGAACCTGTTGTGGAGAGTGATTGCTGAGCTTAGATTACTCTGGCCTGCTGTGTCTCCTGCTTCTGTGTCTGCAAACTGTGTGACTATTTTTGCCAACTTGTATGAAGTAATACAGGACTTTCTATATCAAACCTGTGACTCCTGTGTTTTCATCGCACCCAAGCACAAGACGCTATATGAACTGTACTACATACATTACAAGCTGTTGCTAGAAAAGGGTGGCATGGCTGGGCCGCCATGCGCTAATATAAATCGTTATATGCTTAGCGCCAGTGTGGTCATGCGTGTGTGTGGTTAGGGCCCGGCTGAAATAAGCCCCTAGAATACCTACTTAATCGGTGAGGAGTTTGGTATGCTAGCTGGTCAGGGTCAGTGTCCTAGATGCCCTAGATTGCCGGCATAACCGGTGAGGAGTTTGATTGCCGTATTCAGGGCCTGGCGTTCAGACGCCATAGATTGCGGGTGACTCCCGCGAGGACATTAGCGCATGATCACGTTCTATGTTCGCTTAGCTGTTCACTGTGTACCTGGGTGCCTGACAGGACACAGAAGTTTGTCTCAGCGGCTCTGTGACATAACAGGGTTCGCTTTCAACGCTAGACAGCGCCCTAGCGTGTTTATTTTGCGACTCAGTTGTGTTAAGTGAGTTCTCACACATCGCCATATAGCGCTGCGGCACTCCTTCTAGCGGCTCTGTGGATTAACAGAGTTCGCACATATTGCCACAGCGCGTTACGGTGTTTATTTTGGCGACTCTGCGGGATAACAGAGTTCGCTTCTTTTGCCATTTTACTAGCAGCAGGCTCCGCCTGCACGGTGGACCCCGGGCTGCGATCGCACCTCTCCACATCTTATATTTGGTGCGTTCCGCAGACCCTAACACGGACACTGATCTGCATCAGAATCTGCCTCAAGAGCTTATTTTATACACTATGGAGGGTTACCAGTGTGAGGCATGTAACTA
Source organism: Oophaga sylvatica (assembly GCA_033576555.1). NCBI lineage: Eukaryota > Metazoa > Chordata > Amphibia > Anura > Dendrobatidae > Oophaga > Oophaga sylvatica. Next base: position 557,102,612 of record JARQOD010000003.1, read on the forward strand.
ACACAGCACAAAAAAAATTAACTTTGTCTTCTTGCAAACACATTTTTTGCAGCTCACTGAGCTCTACTGAATTGTAACAATTTCACAACCCTGTCTGCCTGTGAGATGGAAACTGAGAGGAACCTGCAGATGTGTCAGGTATAATCACACACAGCTCTGCAGTGAGATCAGGAGGACAGACAGAGAGCGGCTATTACATATCACACTGGTAACTCCCCCTTCATGTAAAATAAGCTCTGGAGGCAGATTTTCAAGCAGATTAGTGTCGCCCAATAGCCTGGAAAGCTCATTTACATAGCTTGGAACAGCTCATTTACATATAAGAAAAACATGTATTTCTCTGGAATAAGACATTGGATCGCAGATATAAAGGTATCATTTTATTCTGCTCCCTATGACTTATATGCTCATATGGACGGCCTAGGAGTGACAATCCAACTGACAGATTCCCTTTAAGTCAGATTATACAAATTAAATGTGCTACATCCCGAAACAAATAGTTGATGTGGTTATTTGCTCTTGTTTAAGTGAAAGAGAGCCATTATGTCTTTTTCCTGCCCTGGAGTATATAATATTATAGTAAGGATTATGTGGTCATCAAAAGGTTTGTTCACATCCAACCTCCCTTTTTCCTGTCTTACCCAACATTTCACCCTTCTTCTAGACAAAATGTCTTAAGTCTATTGCACGTACCAGTGTCATTGCTAGATCTGAGCGCCTTTAGCTTTCAGTTACTGCTGGTTGCTGTCACTCAGTGGTGGTCCAATACAAAAATCATTTGGTTTCATTTCTCCTCCTGATTAACCAACCTTTGTAGGGAAACGTAGAGATGTCCCATGGACCATTTATGGCACATTTGGGGGACAAGTTCCAGAATAGAGTCGTCCTTTTTAAGGCGAATACTCTAGATAGGGAGGGTTAGTACTTGGAAAAATGAGGTAATTCTATTGTTTTGAAATGATGAGGGGCAAAAGAAGAAGTTGGCATTGGGGATCAGATAGTTGGGGCAGATGGTTGAATGTTCTCTCTCTTCTTCCGTACAGAGCTGTGATAGGGCTGTTATTGAGATCCAACAGCTTTCTACCGTTCTTCCATTTGATTTTCTTAAGAGGTTTTTATATATATATATATATATATATATATATATATGGTATCAGACTGAGAGATAAGTGGCGTTAGACACACGTATTCTCCCATAAAAACAAAATTTATAGGGGAATATATTTCCATACAAACAAAGTGCAACGGAGCCTCTATGGCAAGGCATGGAGGCTGTGCGGCCCAGTACTAAGGAGCTGTACTGACTTAATGCACAGGACTCTGCTGTCGTAAAGAGCTATTGGAGGCAAAATTAGCCTACTAGACATGTTCGTTCCCAAGCACTAATACACGTGCATGCTCAGCACAGTCAACCAAAAGTGGGAAGAGAAAAGTAAGCAGCAAAGATATCTCTATTGGCGATGTATTCCCCTGGTGATGAAAATGATCATTCAACTGAATCCAACTGTTTTTTTTTCGTGAAATCTTCATTTGAGGGATAATAGAGTGGCCCCCTGATACATTAAACAGTCGGCTTATAAACATTTAATGCACATGCCCACCTTACAACAACATGGTTACATCTTCTGTGGTTAATTCCACCACTGTGACGTACAATCCATGTACAATTGAATCCTGTTACATGGTGCTATCATATTTGGCCATTAGAACCTAAGATAAAAACAAAATGAGCAAATACCCTGCAGTAAGTCAATAAATAAATAAATATTAATAGTACATGTAATTAAAATACGGTACTCAGTTGACACTAACTGACAATTAACTTGACAATTAACTTTTGTAGTTCACTTCATTAGGTGTCAGCAGACTTTCAATAGATGGGATCAGAACAGGACCCAGACCTGACTGTTCACACATATACCCATGGAAAGACAAAATGCCCAGCTCAAAAAGGGGAAGCCACGCCCCATTTGTACAAAGTACAAAAAAACAAAAGCAAAACCAAAAAAATGATCCGGAACATATTTTGGTATAAGTGCAGAGTGTAAGCGCACATTTACACTGTGGCCATTTAACAGACAGATCCCAAGGTAAAAACAAAAAGGGCAAATAACCTGTAGTAAGTAAATAAATAAATTGTAATAGTACAAGTAAATAACATAGGGTACTTTGTTGACACTATTTTGATCAAAAAAGGGTAAAAGCCATCCCATCGTCACAAGGTGTACCCAATCGGGACAGACCCTTACTCTTGTAGTTGATCTCACTATGTGCCAGCAGAGTTCAAAATAGATAGGGGCAGAGTAGGACCCAGACCCGAGTGTTCAGACATCTGCCTGTGGAAATCAGCCCCTTCTACAGCCCCCCCATACACATTCGATGGCTGTCGACTGATAGACGGTTCTGACTTTCCCATACACAGGAGCATCCACTTTGCCAAAGCACTCTTGTGTGTGTGAGTGAACCACTGCCAGCAGTTTAGATCTAGAGAACAAAAGGATTGTCAACCCGAAATAAGACATGGCAGATCCTTATCATCTGTCAGGTGCCCCCATACACATTAGACTGTTAGCTGAAATACATCAATACCGCTGGGCTTGGACGACATCAGTCTAATGTGTATGGGGGCCTTAAGACATAAGGACATCGCACTTGGTCCACATATTGTCCCTTGGGGTAGAGAAACTCATCTTCTCCTTCTTATCTGCTCATATTGTGACTTACTTTGCTGATTTGAAGATGGGATGAGTTGGGTTGAGCCCTCAATTCACATAACAGTCCCAGGGTCTGTCCCCGTGGCACACACCCTTGTTTTAATCTACAGTTCAGTTCAATTAGAGCCATTTCCTCACGAGCAGCGTGCCTTTTATCTCTTGGTAGTCTTTCTTATGCCTTCTCTCTGATTGAATTATATGCAAGTTTTTTGTTTTGTGTTGTTTTTGCATCACCATGACCCTTGTTAACCTTATGTTTCCAAAAGGGCACACTTGTTCTTTTTCTCATTCCGCCCTCCTACTTACTGAACAGAAACACAATGGCTCCAAAAACTTCAAGCCTACAAATGTCATCTCACTCCATCATTTTGGAAGAGGGAGCGCGTTGGCTGACAACTATTGAACGGCTGGATTGAAGGTGATCAGCGAGCAGGGGCTTCAGCAAACACCAGATGTTGATGCTCATCTGATTGAGCTGTTAATTTAACTGGAGTTTATTGAACAGTAATTAGGAGGAGGCCTATTAACATATAAGAGGATCAAACACACACAGAGGCAAAACAGCACTGTAACAAAGGGGTAACATGAGGCCAGCTGTGTTTTCCCATCATCTGCAAGTGGAGAACAGTCAATTGGATTTTACATGACGATATTTAATTGAATACCTCATTTCTGGCTATAATGTATCGCTTGCGTCTCTCCGTCTGCCAATAAATTTTGACAAAATGCTAGGAATGAAAAAGAAATACAATACCTCATTAGGTGGAAAATGTATTTTCAATTATTACAGTTTCTAATATTTTGGTTGCATTATTTAAAACATAGAAAATCCATATACACCATAATATAATTAGCGTTTGACAGAGGCCTGAAATGTCGGAGGAGGTGGTAGAGTAAGTGGGGTGAAACAGATCTAAGGAAGGGAGCAGTTAACAAAATAAATTAATATCTATTTTCTAGTGCTGTATGGATCCATAATGCAGCACTCCTAATCTGCCATGGGCCTATATAGTACCTACGATGGGTCCATACACTTGTTTCTCACAAATTTTACCGGAAAATCATGACTCCAGTGCACAGAAGTGCTATGTATAAAATAATTACTTGTAGGAGAGAATACAGAGAAGAAACCATATGGCGGAACATACAATGTCTGGACGGTCATAATATGGACCTGTGGTGGGTCCATGGACTTGTAACTGTTTTAATTAACCTATTTAATGGAATAAAATATTAAAGCAACTGTCAGGTCTAACTATTACTCAGGGCATGGTTGTAAGTTTTTATAGCAATCCTGGTTGTAGTCATCAGATCATTGCATTGACTTTTAGATTACTGCTTTACTGCAGTGGCAATATGGAGGAAGTGGAAGACTAAAGCTGGCCATGCACATTAGATTACTTTTGGCCAAACTATTCTGACCCGACAGCCCCATGCAGAGGAACGCTCGGCGGAGCTCGGTTACCCCGGCTGAGAAAAATGATTAGGTGATAGAATTCCAACTGCCCAATAATTATTTTCCCTTATATCATCTGTCAGGGTACAGTCGAGAAAACTCCATGCACATTAAATATATGGGGGCATGAAGGGGTTTTCAGGTTTCAGAAAACCATTGTTCAAAAGGGCAGTTTACTTTAAAAAAAAACAAAAAACAAAACAGATGGTTCTTAACTCACCCTCCAGCGCTGATTCTCCATCAATGCTTTTGGGGTTGGGGTCTATCATTTTCTGCAGTACTGAAATCATGTTGACAGCGCTGCAGACAATCCGAGAGCTCAGAAGCTCTGAGCAGCTCATGTCGTCTACTCAGGCAGAGCCGCTCAGCCCAGTTATTGTCTACAGCCAATATTGGAGTAGTAGTGGAGAGATGGTATTAAACCTGGGGAGGATGTATATGTGTAGCCCTGGTGGTAGGCACACGCAGTACCCTGGAGAGTGTATGGAGAGGCAGCGGCTTAATGCTCAATATGCATTCACTCTACACATGTTGGACACACCCTTGGGGTAGTGGAGTATACTCTAGGGAGTGGTCAAGAAGGTATGTGTAGGAGTGATTTTAGTGAGTCTGGTTCCTGTCTTCGGACAGTGAGGGAGTGTTAGTTCCTGTTCCTGTCTTCGGGCAGTAAGGACGTGGAGAGTCTGCGTCTGGACTACAGTGGAGGAGTCTAGATTGCTATCTCATCAGCTTGGAAAGTGGAGTCTGGTATAGGTGTTGGAATACGCCTTAGTCTGGTCAGAGCTGTGTCATCTCCTCAGCATACATTGAAGGAAGGAACAAGTTGTAACCCAGAAAGTCTTCAGCATTCCTGTCTAGAGGACAGTATCAGGTACAGTGACGTGCTCCTGCCTGTGATAACTGAGCATCTGTGGTGAACTTGAAGTGGAAGGATAAGGAAAGAAGTGACTGCTCGACCCTTTGCTAATAAGAGTGCTTATGTTACCAGCGTGGACAAGGCGAAAGGCAAGTGGATTTATAAGATTGTGCTTAACGGATTGCAGAAGTCCAGCACGTTTCTACCGGTCACTGGGGACCGAAGAGTCACTGTTGCTTCAGGCACAGTGACAGGACAACCAGGAATCTACCGGACCCTAGGTCGCGGCAGACAAGCCCCTTATAGTCGGTACGTAGCTGGGGTCAGGGGGAGTGAAGACTTTAGCGTTCTGCAGGACCACATAAGGATTCAGCTCCTTCACAGGAAGGCCCCTAACACTAAGCTGACTGGGCAGGTACAGCAAGCATTGCTGAAGATTAGAGGGAACTACGCTTCATGCTAGTTGCACTCGTTATATTGGAGATAAAGGAGGCCCCTAACTTGTCCAGCTGCTGCCTCAAAATACACTCTCCGTGGATCAGCCTCCCTGGGACCTGCCTTGACATCTTGCCAGTAAAGGTATGGAAAGACGCTGACCGTGTGAGACTGTGTTCTTTAACCGCACTCGACTTCACTACTCACATAGACTTTGAGGGACCAGTCCCACCTGTAGGGGACCCGACATCTAGCTGCATCACCATCCCCTCAGAGATCTACAGCAGCGCTGGTACATGTTACCAGAACACTACAGGTGGCGTCACGAACTGTATATAGTTATCCCCTGTAAATATTCCCAACAACAACATACGCCAGACCGCCCGGGCCACAGACCGAGCCACAGCTACCTGTGACAAAATCCCCATAGACTTCTACGGGCTCGGCTCTGAGTACCCCATTGCCCTGGTAACCCACAATTGTGGTGGCGGGTCGACACAACTTTTTGGCGTCACGAACAGGATACGAAACTCGCGAAATTGCGAGCCCTGCGTGCCTAAGAACTTGTTTTTGTGAAAAGGACTGTTTGCACTTTTGGCGCCAAAATCGCCATTTTTGTCGCCATATTCGCGCCCTCAGGCGCTGGAGAAGAAGGTGGGCGTACCTTCGTGGGCGTCTACCCCCCTGTGGCGCGAAGAAAATGCCTGCCCTCTCAAAGTGCTACTACAACATGCGGTCCTGCCCTACAGCAAAGGAGGTCCGCCTCCTCTTCACCTTCCCTGCGAGGAGGAGGAGACGCAAACCCCACCTCCACGGAAGAGACCGGATGTCTCCGCAGAAAAAGAGAATCTTCTGGAGCGTGATGGAGGCAGGACGTGTGGAGCCGAGCGGGGCAGCGGAGGAAGGCAGGCCCCGTGCCCCCGCCAAGCTGCCATCGGCATCCGAGGCCTATGCGATCCTGCACCTGCAACAGGCGTTGTTAGAGGTTCGGGAGGAGAACTCACGCCTAAAGAAGTTGTTCCAACCTGGACTAGAGGAGATTGAGAGGCGCCGCTGTAATCTGCTGAAGTGGCAAATGACGAACACGGCGTCCCCTCCCCTCAACGAACCCCCACGATTCAAAGTACCGAAGAGTCTGCTGCCCAAGGCGAAGGAGCAACCGGAGGCTGCCCCCGAAAGTACCGTTCCCGATCCCACTGGTGAAGCGGTGGATGCGGAGGAGGTTGAGGAGGTACAGCCAATCCCGGAACGCCCGCCCGGCCAAGAGGCCGCAGCAGATTATCGGTCCCCGGCAGGGACACCGGAGGGGTCCTGTCCGTCACTACCAGATGTGGACTGGGACGAGATGGCGCGCCTGGATGACGTCGCCTACACCGCCCAGTGGGAGCAAGAATGGCAGAGTCGTGAGGAGACGAAGAGGCGCCAGCAGGAGGAAGCGCGGGAAATCAAGAAGAACCGCCAGCGACAGTTTGCTGAGCTGATTGCCGACAAGGAGACTGTCCGTCGCGACAAAGGTACCTTACGGGAACCGCGGCGGCAGGGGTGTGTGACTGAGTTCCAGCTCCGGAAGGGCTGGGGCTTTATCCGAGAACCGGGCCTCTACCCAGCGGTCTTCGTCAGCAGGCGTGACGTGGAATCTCACCTGCCACAAGGCCATTCCGGGAGGGACTTAGTAAACGGCGACATAGTCACCTATACGCGGCATTGGGGAATGAAGGGGTGGTATGCCCTGAACGTCGCCATCGTCCGCGACCCCGTCCCAGACGCCGGTACCGTCACCATTACCGCAGCGTCCCCGTTTCCAGCTTCAGTAGCATCCGGCCGTGCCCCAGCATCGCCCCCGTCAAAATCATCGCAACATGCGACCCAAAGTTCATCGCAAGTGAAAGCTACTTCCATATCGCCAAATGCGACCCAGTCTAAATCGCAAACCCTGACGCGGTCTATATCATTGACTGTAATGGAGACGCAATCGGTGTCATGCGAAGAAAGTGTAACCGTTGCGCCCCTGGAGGTTCAAACCAGAACTGTCGCAACCCAGACCCTGATCGCAGCACATGATTTGCTGGTCCTGGGATCAAGGGCCCATTGCGTTGTTCCAGCCCCCGGGGTGGAAGATGTGGTGGAAAATGTCTTAGTAGCTGATGAATAAATAAGAAAAATTGGTGAGATCCCTATCGGATCTACCACAAGTAGAAAGCGGAAAGTTTGAAGTGTTTTTGAAAAAGTTTGCACAGATCTTATATATAGTAAATATATATTCCTAATTATAGAATGCCCGGCTGGGTAATTGGAAATTGATAGATGATAATTGATAATTGATAGATAAAAAGTTTGCACTTTTGATAATGTGATTTATTATGTCTTCTTTTATAAATGGACTTTTTGAGGTAAAGGACTATGCTTACCCAGAACATTCTTGTATATAGTTGCACTCAGTGCCCTATCTTGGTTTTACAAAAACCATCCATATCTACCTCTGAAAAACAAAAACCCGTGTGGTGTGGCACTGAGTGAGGTCTGCACTTGGATGTCCTGCAGCCCACCCAGGACCCACGTTGAAGGTTTGGTGCGGGTCCTTCACAAGTATCTTGTATATCTATTTATTGAAAATGCTATTTGATACTATTTGTATTAAAGTTTGTAACGTTCAAAGTATTCTTACCTCCCGGATGGGAAGATGTTATTGTTCCAAATGTTATTGCATAAACAAAATTTTTCTGTCTTTTGTATTTCACAGCCCGGGAGTGCTGTCGTTTACCATGGGGGAATGTGTAGCCCTGGTGGTAGGCACACGCAGTACCCTGGAGAGTGTATGGAGAGGCAGCGGCTTAATGCTCAATATGCATTCACTCTACACATGTTGGACACACCCTTGGGGTAGTGGAGTATACTCTAGGGAGTGGTCAAGAAGGTATGTGTAGGAGTGATTTTAGTGAGTCTGGTTCCTGTCTTCGGACAGTGAGGGAGTGTTAGTTCCTGTTCCTGTCTTCGGGCAGTAAGGACGTGGAGAGTCTGCGTCTGGACTACAGTGGAGGAGTCTAGATTGCTATCTCATCAGCTTGGAAAGTGGAGTCTGGTATAGGTGTTGGAATACGCCTTAGTCTGGTCAGAGCTGTGTCATCTCCTCAGCATACATTGAAGGAAGGAACAAGTTGTAACCCAGAAAGTCTTCAGCATTCCTGTCTAGAGGACAGTATCAGGTACAGTGACGTGCTCCTGCCTGTGATAACTGAGCATCTGTGGTGAACTTGAAGTGGAAGGATAAGGAAAGAAGTGACTGCTCGACCCTTTGCTAATAAGAGTGCTTATGTTACCAGCGTGGACAAGGCGAAAGGCAAGTGGATTTATAAGATTGTGCTTAACGGATTGCAGAAGTCCAGCACGTTTCTACCGGTCACTGGGGACCGAAGAGTCACTGTTGCTTCAGGCACAGTGACAGGACAACCAGGAATCTACCGGACCCTAGGTCGCGGCAGACAAGCCCCTTATAGTCGGTACGTAGCTGGGGTCAGGGGGAGTGAAGACTTTAGCGTTCTGCAGGACCACATAAGGATTCAGCTCCTTCACAGGAAGGCCCCTAACACTAAGCTGACTGGGCAGGTACAGCAAGCATTGCTGAAGATTAGAGGGAACTACGCTTCATGCTAGTTGCACTCGTTATATTGGAGATAAAGGAGGCCCCTAACTTGTCCAGCTGCTGCCTCAAAATACACTCTCCGTGGATCAGCCTCCCTGGGACCTGCCTTGACATCTTGCCAGTAAAGGTATGGAAAGACGCTGACCGTGTGAGACTGTGTTCTTTAACCGCACTCGACTTCACTACTCACATAGACTTTGAGGGACCAGTCCCACCTGTAGGGGACCGACATCTAGCTGCATCACCATCCCCCCAGAGATCTACAGCAGCGCTGGTACATGTTACCAGAACACTACAGGTGGCGTCACGAACTGTATATAGTTATCCCCTGTAAATATTCCCAACAACAACATACGCCAGACCGCCCGGGCCACAGACCGAGCCACAGCTACCTGTGACAAAATCCCCATAGACTTCTACGGGCTCGGCTCTGAGTACCCCATTGCCCTGGTAACCCACAATTGTGGTGGCGGGTCGACACATATAAAGCACAGCTTGTTTTGATTAAAAGCAAACTGCACCTGGGGACAATGGTTTTCTGGGACCAGAAAACTTCTTTGACATTTTAATACACTCCCAGACAGAAGTTATGTCACTTATCCATGTTATGTAAATAAAAGCTTATAACCTGACGTTAAATTCATCCATTGGTTTTATAAATTATTCTTTTGAAAACTGAAACCCTCCGAAATGTGGTTTAGGTTAAGAAAATAAATTGGCATCAATGCAGAAATATTGATCATTTAATGGACACAGAATAGTCAGATTTTGGCAAGACAAAAGTTTTGTCACCCACAGAAAGTAATGTGATATTCAAACAAATAATTAACTTAACCCCTTAAAGACCAAGCCATTTTGTAGGTTAAAGACCAGGCCAATTTTTACAATTCTGACCACTGTCTCTTTATGAGGTTATAACTCTGGAACGCTTCAACGGATCTTGGCGATTCTGAGATTGTTTTCTCGAGACATATTGTACTTCATGATAGTGGTAAAATTTCTTCAATATAACTTGCGTTTATTTATGAAAAAACGGAAATATGGCAACAATTTTGAAAATTTTGCAATTTTCAAACTTTTAATTTTTATGCCATTAAATCAGAGAGATATGTCACAAAAATTAGTTAATAAATAACATTTCCCACATGTCTACTTTACATCAGCACAATTTTGGAACCAAAATTTTTTTTTGTTAGGAAGTTATAAGTGTGAAAAGTTGACCAGCAATTTCTCATTTTTCCAACAAAATTTACAAAACCATTTTTTTAGGGACCACCTCACATTTGAAGTGAATTTGAGGGGTCAATATGACAGAAAATACCCAAAAGTGACACCATTCTAAAAACTGCACCCCTCAACGTGTTCAAAGCCACATTCAAGAAGTTTATTAACCCTTTAGGTACTTCACAAGAATTGAAGCAATGTGGAAGGAAAAAATGAACATTTAACTTTTTTTCCCAAAATTTTTCTTTCGACACAATTTTTTAAAATTTTGTCAAGGGTATCAGTAGAAAATGAACCACAATATTTGTTGTACAATTTCTCCTGAGTACAGCGATACCCCATGTGTGGGGTAAACCACTATTTGGGCGCATGGCAGAGCTCGGAAGGGAAGCAGCGCCATTTGACTTTTTTGGCTGGAATTGAGATTGGACGCCATGTCGCATTTGGAGAGTCCCTGTGTGCCTAAACAGTGGAAACCCCCCACAAGTGACCCCATTTTGGAAACTAGACCCCCCAAGTAACTTATCTAAATGTGTAGTGAGAGCTTTGAACCCCCAAGGGCTTCACAGAAGGTTATAACGTAGAGCCGTAAAATTAAAAAATCATATTTTTTCCACAAAAATGATCTTTTCATCCCAATTTTTATTTTCCAAAGGATAAAAGGACCCCAAAAGTTATTGTGCAATTAGTCCTGAGTACGCTGATACCCCATATGTGGGGGTAAACCACTATTTGGGTGCATGGCAGAGCTCGGAAGGGAAGCAGCGCCATTTGACTTTTTTAGCTGGAATTGAGATTGGACGCCATGTCGCATTTGGAGAGCCCCTGTGTGCCTAAACAGTGGAAACCCCCCACAAGTAACCCCATTTTGGAAACTAGACCCCCCAAGGAACTTATCTAGATGTGTGGTGAGAGCTTTGAACCCCCAAGGGCTTCACAGAAGGTTATAACGTAGAGCTGTAAAATTAAAAAATCATATCTTTTCCACTAAAATGATCTTTCCACCCCCAATTTTTATTTTCCAAAGGGTAAAAGGACCCCAAAAGTTATTGTGCAATTTGTCCTGAGTACGCTTATACCCCATATGTGGGGGTAAACCACTATTTGGGCGCATGGCAGAGCTTGGAAGGGAAGCAGCGCCATTTGACTTTTTTAGCTGGAATTGAGATTGGACGCCATGTCGCATTTGGAGAGTCCCTGTGTGCCTAAACAGTGGAAGCCCCCCACAAGTGACCCCATTTTGGAAACTAGACCCCCCAAGGAACTTATCTAGATGTGTGGTGAAAGCTTTGAACCCCCAAGGGCTTCACAGAAGGTTATAACGTAGAGCAGTAAAATTAAAAAATCATATCTTTTCCACAAAAATGATCTTTCCACCCCCAATTGTTATTTTCCAAAGGGTAACAGGACCCCAAAAGTTATTGTGCAATTTGTCCTGAGTACGCTGATACCCCATATGTGGGGGTAAACCACTATTTTGACGCATGGCAGAGCTGGAAAGGGAAGGAGCGCCTTTTTCAAATGCAGATTTTGATGGAATGGTCTGCGGGTGTCATGTCACGTTTGGAAAGCCCCTGATGTGCCTAAACAGTAGAAACCCCCCACAAGTGACTCCATTTTGGAAACTAGACCCCCCAAGGAACTTATCTAGATGTGTGGTGAGCACTTTGAACCCCCAAGTGCTTCACAGAAGTTTATAACGTAGAGCCGTGAAAATAAAAATATCATATTTTTTTTCCACAAAAATAATCTTTTTGCCCCAAAATTTTTATTTTTATAAGGGTAACAGGAGAAATAGGACCCCAAAAGCTATTGTGCAATTTGTCCTGAGTACGCTTATATCCCATATGTGGGGGGGAACCACTATTTTGACGCATGGCAGAGCTCGGAAGGGAAGGAGCACCGTTTTTAAATGCAGACTTTGATGAATGGTCTGCGGGTGTCATGTCACGTTTGGAAAGCCCCTGATGTGCCTAAACAGTAGAAACCCCCCACAAGTGACTCCATTTTGGAAACTAGACCCCCCAAGGAACTTATCTAGATGTGTGGTGAGCACTTTGAACCCCAAGTGCTTCACAGAAGTTTATAACGTAGAGCCGTGAAAATAAAAATATCATATTTTTTTCCACAAAAATAAACTTTTGCCCAAATTTTTATTTTTCTAAGGGTAACAGGAGAAATAGGACCCCAAAAGCTATTGTGCATTTTGTCCTGAGTACGCTGATACCCCATATGTGGGGGGGAACCACTGTGATCGCCTTACTGCGATCTTTGGGAGGCACAATGAACAAATTCACAAAAGGTGAAGAATTGGTTTTCTTTTTTGCGCCGTTCCTCGTGCGGTATTAGTGATTAGGCGACTTTATTCCTCGGATCGGTGCGATTACAGCGATACCAGATTTATACTCTTTTTTCATGTTTAGCTTCTGTCACACACTAAAAGATGCTTTTTTTTGGAATAATTTTTTGTAAGAAATTTTTGCATCGCCGTATTTTGAGAGCTATAATTTTTCCATATTTCGTCCGACAGAGTTATCTATGGGCTTATTTTTTGCGGGACGAGCTGACGTTTTTATTGGTACCATATTCAGGCACATAACTTTTTTGATCGTTTCCTATTCCGATTTTTGTGGAATCAGAATGAACAAAAACCAGCAATTCAGGAATTGTTGTTTTTTTTTTTTTTTTCCTCCGTTCCGTGTGTGGTAAAATTGATAAAGCAGCTTTATTCTTCGGGTCACTACGGTTACGGCGATTCCTCATTTATATATTTTTTTTATGTTTTGGCGTTTTTTACACAATAAAAATTTTTATAGAAAAAATAATTATTTTTGCATCAGTTTATTCCGCGAGCTATAACTTTTTTATTTTTTCGCTATGATGCTGTATAGTGGCTTGTTTTTTGCGGGACAAGATGACGTTTTCAGCAGTACCATGATTATTTATATCTGACTTTTTGATCGCGTGTTATTGCACTTTTTCCAAGCGGTATAATGATACCGCTTGGAAAAAGTATAATTTACTACTTTTTTGTGTTTTTTTTTACGGCTTTCACTGAAGGGGTTAACTAGGGTTACGCTTTTATAGATGGGATTTTTACGGACGTGGCGATACCTAACATGTGTATGTTTTTTGTTTTTATTTTTTTTATTACATAAAAATGTGTATTTTTTAGGGGATTTTTTTAAAATTATTTTTTAATATTTTTTTTACAATTTTTTTTAAAAAATGATTTTTTTTAACTTGTCCCTTTATGGGACTTTCACTTTTTTTACTTTTTATTGCAGTTACAATGCATTGCAATGCTCTGGCATTGCAATGCATTGCAACTATAGTGGAAGCTGCTGTGACATGATCACAGCAGCTTTCCGTAGCTAGATGACCCGGAGGTTGTCATGACAACCCCGGGTCATCAAGGCAGAGATCGGCCCCTGCAAATACATTGCAGGGTGCTGATCTGAGGCAGAGGGAGCTCCCGACCCTCTGCTTCCCCCCCTGAGCTCTGCGATCGCGCTCGATTGCAGCAGTCAGGGGGTTAACAGCCAGGGGCGGTGGGGGCTCCGCTCCTGGCTGTCAGTGCAGGAAGCCTGGCCACTGCAGCGCCGGCTCCTGCACTGATCGCGCTGGGGAAGCTGAAATTTCAGCTTCTCCTTTGCGATCTCTGCTGTGTTTGGTCAGTCAGATTGACTGACCAAGCACAGCGCTGTAGGTGCGGGGACCGACGGCAAAGGTCCCGCACCGCTTGCCGTGCCTGTCAGCTGTCTGTGACAGCTGTCGGCACTGATCTACCACTGCGTGTTTACACGCAGTGGTAGATCAAAGCCATGACGTGCAGAGTCCGTCCTGGTGCCGGAACTGGCACCTTGCCATGACGGACTCTGCACGTCAGTGGACATTAAGGGGTTAAAATACAAATATATGTTGCATAACATTGGTGAATTAAGTTGTGGTGCTATTAGAGTCATATTTAATATTTTGTGTGATTTCCATGAGCTTGAAAGACTGCATCCATGCGGTTCAACAATGATTCATACAATTTATTAATGAAGTCATCAGGAATAGCAAAGAATGCAGTCTTACATGCCTCCCAGAGTTCATCTAGATTCTTTGGTTTTGTCTTCCAAGCTTCCTCTTTCATCCTACCCCAAACATGCTCAATGATGTTCATGTCTGGTGACGGGCTGGCCAGTCCTTGAGCACCTTGCTCTTTTTTACCTGGAGGAACTTTGTTCTAGAGATGGATGTATGTGATGGAGTACCATCCTACTGCAGAATTTGACCCCTTTTATGATTTGGAAATAAGAGGTAGCTAATACTTCTTGATATTTTAGGCTATTGATATTGCCTTTCACCTTGCAAATGTTTTGCACACCCCCATACTGAATGTAACCCCAGACCATGATCTTTCTACCACCAAATTTAACTGTTTTCTGGGTGTATTTTGGATCCATACGGGCTCCAGTAGGTCTCCTGCAGTATTTGCGGCGGCTGTGGTGTAATTCTACTGAAGATTCATCAGAGAAATCCACCTTCTGCCACTTTTCCAGCGTCCATCTGTTTAGCAGGCTGTGGGACTTTGCAAATGCCACACGTTTTTTTATTTGCCTTTTATTTAGTGCTGGCTTCTGGGCACTGAATCGACCATGGAGGCCATTTCGAGACAGAATCCTACAAACTGTTCTAGTTGACACAGGGACTTGAGGTGACCAGGCCTGTTGGAGCTCTGCTGCAGTGGAAGAGGGGCTTGCTTTGGATTTTCTAACCAACAAATGTTCCTCCTGAGCAGTTGTCTTGCGGGGTCTGCCGGACCTGGGCTTGTCAAACACATCTCCAGTCTCTACGAATCTTTTTTTAATTATTTGTGCTTGACACTGAGACACATTAAAGGTGCCAGCTGGATCTGGTCTTCAGCCTCTTGATAATCCAGTCTTTGGTCGCAGGGTGGATTTTTGGTATGTTGTCAGAGCTCAAGTTGCAGCTCAAGTGAAGGTCTGAGGTGCTGAGTTTCTTTTTATACACACCCACTAATTAACCGATCATTTTCTGAGCTCAGGTTAGGATGTTAACTAGGATTGGGTGCATTATATGACCAGGCGACAAAACTTTTGTCTTGCCAAAATCTGACCATTCTGTGTCCATTAAATGATCAATATTTCTGCATTGATGCCAATTTATTTTCTGAACCTAAAACACATTTTGGAGGGTTTCAGCTTTCAAAAGAATAATTTATACAACCAATGGATGAATTTAACGTCAGGTTATAAGCTTTTATTTACATAACATGGATAAGCGACATAACTTCTGTCAGGGAGTGTAGAAGTCAGAACAATCTATGAGATTGGAGCCGGTTAGCACGGGTGGTTAGCATACCCCACATGAGTCTATAATTACTGACCACTCATTAGAATAGATAGTCTAGTCAATTTAATTATCCTATGATTTATTTGGTTAATAAAAGGTTGTCAGTAGTGTTGAGCGATACGATAATGCAAATATCGGCTATCGGCCGATATTAGCTCTATCGGCCTTTCGATAATTCGTTTCGATATTTTCGTCTTATCGAATACCGGAATCGGATTTGTCACTGTCACTGTGAGTGTCCGTCGGTCGGGTCTGTCAGGAGTCAGCGGCACTTACCTGGCAGAAGATCTCCGGCGGTCACGTCCTGGACTGCTTGATGGCCGCCATTATCTTCTCCCTGGCTGTCACATGCAGTTTTTCGCGATAACTGCAGTGACTGCAGGGTAATCCCGGCCGTAAAGCAGTCAGTCCGATGACGTCACTGCCGGGGAAGCAGGTAATCAGCTGTGCTGCGCCGGGATGACAGGCTCTGCCTGTCATTCTGATGTAGCAGAGCTGGATCGTCGTGGGACACTCGTTACTATGGACTGCGTCGGTCAGGTGGTATACTTTTTTTTTTTTTTTCATTTTTTTACAGGAGATCGATGGCGTCGCAGCAGGATGAGACAGTAATAAAAGAAATGAAAACTGTGTTTTTTTTTTTTTTTATTAAATTAAAAAATTTTTTTTGGAACATTCACCCGTCCGGGTACATAAACAAGTTAACTATTTACATACAGGGACCCTGTCCGGGTTATTTAGACTTCTTTGGCTGGCCTCTTCCAGGTACCACCTGGTACTCTTCTTGAGATTGCCAAACATCCGAGGCACCAAGGACCACCAGGACCTGATGACGTCGTGTGGCCTGTACAGTGACGTCGTGACCCGCTATCTGGGTCTGTGTGGCCACCTCTTTCATCTCCCTCCGGGTCTGGAGCCCTATGTCCCGGACTGTACGAACCCCAGGGTGCCTAACAGGCGCCAGGTACGGGCCAGCTATACTTATCATGTCCATAGCTGGGGCTGCTGAGGAGACCACTGAGGGAGGCTGGGGAGATTTACGGCGTGGGGTGGGCACTTTTGCAGAGGCCTGGATGTGGGAGGCTGAAGGCTTCGAGGGTCTCACAGGTTCCTGACACACTGGGGAGTAGGGGTCGCACCTGGTAACATTTAGGGCGTACCACCCATTGTAACCCCAGTGTCGGGTGTAAGTCACCAAGTCTCCTGGCAACAGGTCCCTCCCCGGGTGTCCTTCTGGGAGGTGAGCCTCCGCGTCCCGCCGGGTCACAAAGACTTCTAAATAAAGTCCAGGCTCCTTGATGAAGCCCCAACCACCTTTCAATTTAAAGCTTCGTACTGCACCCTTACGCCGCGGCTCACTCAGGGTTCCTTTATCCTTTCTCATCCGGTCCTTATCTGCCCGGTCCTTCTCCAGGTGACGTTGGCGAAGTTTTAGGGATTCTCGCTGCTCCCTTTGTCGCTCTGCTTCCCGCTCCCAACGTCTCCACTCTTCCTCCTGACGCCGGTTGAAATTCTCCTCCACCAGCTGCTCCATGTTCCCACCACTCCACTGCAGCTTACAGTGTCCGGTTTGCGGCAGCTCTCCTGTCGCCCCCCAGTCCTGGTGGCGCTCCCCTGCGGAGGAAGCAGACGGCTCTAAATCAGATGACAGTCGGGGCTCCGGTACAGGCAGGTAGTGCTCTGGTGCCTGCGCGGCCTCCTCCATGAGGACGGGTGTCGCTTCTTCTGTCTCAGCGACGGGGGCAGACAGCGGGATCTGGGGTGCTGCTGACGGTGCTGCAGTTTTTGCAGGAACGGGTGCCTCCACTGCGACAACGTCAACCGGATCACATTGCAAGGACTCCTCTACTAGAACGGGTGCCTCACCTTCCGGTACAGACACTTCAGGTAAGAGGGATTGGCGCCGCTCCAAGTTTAGTTTTAGGGCACGCCAGCTGGCTTCCATCCTGGCGACCTCCTCCCGGTGCCGGGCCAGGCCTCTTAGGGTATCCGCCGCTTCTTGCAGCATAGGAGGGTTTCCAGGCCGGGTGCCCAACGGTGATTCTGTGGCGATCGGGTCGCTTCCGTGGGGGGAGAGCTCTGACTGCTCCATCCCTTCCACACTTCTGCTCGTCGTGTCCATTAGCCATCTCTGCCAAGTCACATGTGTCATATCTGGAGAGGGCCCCTCTTTTGTAGGGAGGCGGGACCTTCGTGTTAGTTTCCGCACACTGAGGAGGATGAGGAGGCGGAACTCCAGAGCTGTGGGGCACGATGTTACATTGCAGTACCATTTACATGGGCGGCCATCGTTTTCACGCCACTGAGTGAGTGACACCCACGAAGAGCACGCCCTTCTTCTTCACCAGTGCCTCGTCGTGACGCAGATATGGCGGAAAAATGGCAAATACATTCTCTGATGATTTTAGCAATTCTCAAGCACAAAACCAGTGCAATTCAGGCACACAGGACTCGCATATAGCGAGCTATAGAATCCTGTTTGTGACGCCCAAGTTGAGTCGCACAGAGCCAGAGGTTTTCGGGGTACTCGGCACCGAGCCTGTCGACTTCTATGGGGTATGTCACGTCTTTACCCGGCAATTGAATTAGAGTCGATTTTACTATGTAGAAGTGTATAAACTATAAATATATGTATATATATATGTCACAATGACATGTATATATATATATATATATATATATATGTATTCTATGTGTGTATATTTTGTGTTTACAACGAAAGAAAGGGTTTTTTTTGTTGCGATATTTTGTTCCCATAGACTTACATGGGACTTCCGGTATCGAAATCGGATATTGACGATATTTAGTGCTATCGGCGATACAATTTCGATACGATATTTTTAGATATCGAGCAATATCGCTCAACACTAGTTGTCAGCAATACTAGAGTCCTACAAGTCTGTTTGAAAAATGTATTATTGTAGAACTCCAATTCCAAAACAAGTTGGGATGCTGAGTAAAATGTAAAGAAAACAAGAATGCAATGATTTGGAAATCTCTTATTGCCATATTTTATTCACAATAGAATGTAGAACACAGGCCAGAAAGTGAATATTGGTCATTTCTCCATGTCATGTGAAAAAATGTACTTATTTAGAAAATGATGGCAGCAACCCATCTCAAATTTTTTTTTAACAAGGTTAATAAAAAGCTGGAAAAGTAAGTAATACTAATCAAAAATATCCGGAAGGTCAATTTTCAACTAAGTCACATGACTGTTTCCAAAAATACCATGTTAGAGAGTCTCTCAGAAGCAAACATGGTCAGAGGATCACCAATCTGTGAGCAACGGCATCTTAAAATTGTGTAGCAAGTTCAGAAAAATGTTCCTCAACACTAAAATTTCAAAGACTTAAAAAATGACACCATCCACAATACATAATATCATCAAAAGAGTCAGAGATTCTGCAGAAATCCACGTGCTCAAGGGACAAAGGTCAATATTTGATGCTCGTGAATCTATGGACCCTGAAGCAGCATTAAAATAGGAATGGTTTGGGTAGGTAAATCACTGCATAGGATCATGAATACTTCCAGAAATCATTGTCTGTGAAGACAGCTCGCCATGCAGTCCAAAATT
Organism: Oophaga sylvatica; assembly: GCA_033576555.1. NCBI lineage: Eukaryota > Metazoa > Chordata > Amphibia > Anura > Dendrobatidae > Oophaga > Oophaga sylvatica. The sequence continues at coordinate 557,121,878 of JARQOD010000003.1, forward strand.
GCAAGTTAAAGCTTTTTCATGCAAAGAAGAAGCCACAGATTAACACAATCTAAAAATGCTGCCATCGTCTCTGGGCCAAAGCTCATTTAAAATGGACAAAGGCAAAATGGAAAAATGTTCTGTGTTCAGATGAATCAAAATATAAAATTCTTTATAGAAACCACGGACGCCGTGTCCCATGGACTCAGGAGGAGAGGGACCATCCAGTTTGTTATCAGCGCTCAGTTCAAAAGTCATCGTCTCATGGTAAGGGGCTGCATTAGTGCCTACGGCAAAGGGGCAGATTACACATTTTGAAAGGAACTATCAATGCTGAGCAGTATCTAGAGATTTTAGAACAACATTTGCTCCTCCAGACAATGTCTATTTCAGGGAAGGCTTTGCATTTTTCAGCAAGACAATGCTAAACCACATACTGTATCCATCACAGCAGCATGGCTTTGCAGAAGAAGAGTTCTGGTGATGATCCGGCCGCCTGCAGTCCAGACCTTTCACCTATAGAAAACATTTTGTGCCTTATGAAACAAAAAATCCGGCAAAGAGGATCCAGGTTGATTGACGAGCAAGAATCCTGTATGAGTGAAGAATGAGACAAATTTCACTCCTAAAACTTCAGCAATTGGTCTCGTCATTTTTCACACTGTTCAAAAAAGAAGATGAGATGCTACACAATGGCCCCGTCACAACTTTTTTGAGATGTGTTGCTGTCATCAATTTCTAAACAAGTTAATTGTTTAGAAATGTCTAATGTTCATCTTCTGATCTGTTCTACGTTCTGTTGTGCATACAATAAGTTGTTAGAGATTTCCAAATCATTGCATTCTTGTCTTCTTATATCTTATACAGTGTCCCAATTTTTTTGGAATTGGGGTTTTATAACTATGCAGATTTACCATTACAGGCACTGGGAATACTCTGTGTGATAATTATCAAGCTACAGTGGCAAACATTTTGTCAATGCAAATTGTGGGAGTGAGGGCAAGTTCATGATCAGAGTTAGTGGTGCCTCCTTCAGTATAAGTGATGCACACATTTTTATTTATAAATAGATGCATGTAAACCCTTTACAAGGTTTACCATGACTGGGCAAGGTTCACTGAAAACATACCCCTTTGTTGAAAGAGAAAAGCCTGAAATTATCGGGATAGTTTCTGCAAATTTAGGACAGTGTTGAAAAATTTGACACTATGATCCTGTGCGCTGTTTTCACACCCCTAAGGCCAGCCTTGAATATTGCTTGTCATCCATCCTTTAAAATAAGGAATATAATTTTTTTTTTATTATTATTTACAGATCTTCATTTTATACGTGGTGGCAGCAGTCTGCAGTGGAAAAGTTAATTTAGTTTGGATCAGATTAAACAATAAAAACAAATGAATTCCTAATTCAAGTGCTTCTTCTCATAATTACATTTGACAATGTACTTTCTATTTAGTTCCTTTTTACATAAATTCTAATAAAAGTGACTCAATTATTGGGGGGTCTCAGAAAGAACAGCTGATCCCACACTACTCTGCAGCATCTTGTTACTGCTGAAAAAAAAGCAAAGCAGTAGCCAAAAATGCACAAATACTGGCCAGGACTAGCTTATTCATTTAGCAGTTTATTTTCCCCTGCTGTCTGGTAAAACTCAGTAACATAAACAGAAGGGTTCTTCCCTGCAGAGATATACAGAAGCTTTTTGGCTGCTTGTCATGGTCTGAGGTAAAAACCCCATTAGCAGGGAGCCGTTTTAGAGCTACTTAGGTACTTGTAAAATTATAATCAGATTCACCAAGTTGTATTCTGTGCCTTCTGGTCGGTATTTTCTAGTTTCATGTGCGTCGTTAAATAACGAAATTCTGAACAGAGAACAATAATGGATAAAATACTCATGAATAGATTCTAGATTCAATTCAAGAGCAAAGAGTAATATAATCTATAAAAAAAATGCCCAGCTCCATGTTAAATAGGTCAAGCAATGTCCTCCATTAGAGAACAGGAGGGCCCAATTTTTGTTCCACCTCCTTTTTTACTTTCAATACTTCTTTTTCTATATTTCACAGTGTCTGCGGACATTAAGAATGTTGTTGGATGCTCACAGCAGCTTATTCTCCCGTAGTACTTCCATCAGCAGATGCCTGTGACCGGAGATAAACTTTTTACCCCTGGTCACAGCTGCTAGCTCACGCTGTTATCATGGGAGCAGAAGAGCTCTGACCGGTGGTAATAATCTTACCGCCGATCAGAGTGTTTGTCTGCATGACAGCGCAAGAAACACCCGATGTTATGGGTGCCCAAGCTGAACAGTAACACAGACTTCCTGGAGAAATCCATGTTTGAAGTCTGTGTCTGAACAGTAGGTGTTCGATACGGACCCTGAACTTTACTGTTCAGTTTCACCCATCTCTACTAAAGAGGAAATGTCAAGACTGGGCCAAGTTATATCTGAAGACAGATTTTTCAAAGGTTTATGGACTGATGAGATGAGAGTGACTCTTAACAGACCAGATAGATGGGCCATGACTGGTTCCATAACGGTCACAGACCTCCATATATACTCAGATACCAGCATGGTGGAGGTGGTGCACTGCTATGAGCTGGTATTATTAAAAGTGAGCTAGTTGCAATTTTTCGGGATCATGCAGATCAGATCATGCGGCCACTATGGTGTCCATGAGTCGAGGTTCAGTCTAGTGCCATCCTGTATCTGGATTTCATAGTTTTTACATCCTCTGGATGCAGATACAATTAAATATAATGGTGGAACATGGAGCCATCGGCTCCCTCCTCTGCTATTCTGCCCAGCCATTCTGAGGCTCGACACAGCAGGAGTGATGACATCACTAGATCACTCCTCCTGTGCAGAACCTCAGTCCACATGTTACACAGAGCAGAGCAGAGCAGTGAAATACGGGAGTGCGGCTAGATGAGTAGAATTTTTGCAATAGGGCCCCATGATTTCTATGAAGTCCCATTGTTGGAAGCCCCTTAAATTTTATTAAACAAAATGGCGTGTGTCAAGCCTAACTGTGGGAACCCCTTTTGAGCTGACAATAACCATTTCAATATGGCTTATTTTTCTATATGTTTACAGCAGTAAGACATTAATAAATGATCCCCATTGTGTTCATTTATCTTTATATTACTAAATTTAACATCTAAAACAGATATATATGCATATGAACAGTCATGGACGAAAGTGTTGGCACCTTTGAAATTGTTCCAGAAAATTAAGTATTTCTTCCAGAAATTTATTGCAATTACATGTTTTGTTATACACATGATTATTTCCTGCTGTTTAAAATAACACAGAAAAACAGAGGGGGAAAAAGGGCAAATTGGACTTAATTTTCAAAAGTGGGCCAGACAAAATTGTTGGCACCTTTCAAAAATTGTGGGTAAACAACTTTGTTTCAAGCATGTGATGTTCGTTCAAACTCACCTGTGGCAAGTAATAGCTGTGGGCAATATAAAAATCACACCTGAAATCAGATTAAATGAGGGAGAAGTTGACTCAATCTTTGCATTGTGTGTCTGTGTGCGCCACAATAAACATGGAGAACAGAAAGAGGAGAAGAGAACAGCCTGAGGACTTGAGTTGCAAAATTGTTGAAAAATATCAACAATCTCAAGGATACACGTCCACCTCCAGAGATCTTGATGTTCCTTTGTCCACGGTGTGCAACATAATCAAGACGTTTGCAACCCATGGCACTGTAGTTAATCTCCCTGGATGTGGATGGAAGAGAAAAAATTGATGAAAGGTTGCAATTTAGGATAGTCCGGATGGTGGATATGCAGCCTCAATCAAGTTCCAAAGAAATTCAATCTGTCCTGCAGGCTCAAGATGCATCAGTGTCAGCGTGAATTATTGGTAGACATTTGAATGAAATGAAACACTATGGCAGGAGATCCAGGAGGACCCCACTGCTGACATGGAGTCACAAAAAAGCTAGTCTGCAGTTTGACAAAATGTGGATGAGTAAGCCAAAATCCTTCTGGCCAAGCATCTTGTGACAGATGAGACCAAGATAAAGCTTTTTGATAAAGCACATCATCTACTGTTTACCAAAAAGTCTTATAAAGAAAAGAACACAGTACCTACAGTCAAATATGGTAGAGGTTTAAAAATGTTTTGAGGTTGTTTCACTGTCTCTGGCACTGGATGCGTTGACTGTGTGCAATGCATCATGAAATCTTCTGATTAACAAATGATTTTGAATGGCAATGTACTGTCCAGTGTCAGAAAGCTGCATTTGTGTCCTATGCCATGGGTCTTTCAGCAGGACAATGACCCCAGGCATACTTCAAGAAGCACCCAGAAATGGATGGAAACAAAGCACTGTACAGTTCTGCAGTTGTCATCAATGAGTCCGGATCTAAATCCCACTGAAAACCTGTGGAAAGATCTTAAAATTGCTACTGGGAGAAGGCACCCTTCAAATATGAGAGACCTTGAGCAATTTGCAAAATAGAGTGGCCAATATTCCAGTTGAGGACGTGTAAGAATCTTGTTGATGGTTATAGGAAGTGAATGATTGCGGTTACTGTATTTATTATAAAGATTTTGTAACCACATATTAAGCTGAGGGTGCTAATAATTTTGTCCGGCCCATTTTGGGGATTTTGTCTGAAATTATGTCCAATTTTCTTTTATTTTCTCTGTTTTTTGTGTTGCTCCAATAGATGCAAAGGAAATAAACATATGTCTATCAAAATATGTGTAATTGCAATAATTTTCTGGGAGAAATGCTTCATTTTAAGGAACAATTTCAAGAGTGCCAACACTTTAGGCCATGAGTGTATAAGTCAACATGTTAGGTTCTACGTAGAACATGATGGACTTGTGTCTTCTTTCAACCTTAAAAAAGCCCTCTTGTTATTCCTGTTATTCACTAAATATGTGTAAATGTTAGTAGCCTGTCTGGAGAGGCTATTTGTTTGTTCTCTTTTTTTTTTCTTTTCAATGTTCTTTTTATTAATTTTTTAAAGCATGTCATTAAACAAACAGGAATATTGTTAATCAATCAGGATACAATACTCAAAGGAACATATAGCATGTCAGATTCAAAGTATTATGAATAAGTATATAGTCCTAATGACTTGTCTAAAATAGTAGTTATGATACTTATTGGCTTTAGAGTTAAGATCTTAAAATATAGGTGAGTTAACAATATTAAAGAGCTTGATATTGTTACTTATAACTAAGTAAAAATGATAGGGATCAGTAAAGACATCTGTTTGTTCTCAAAGGAGCATTGCATGGCCTATAACTCTCCTTAAGCTGGCTTTGCACTCCCCATAATGAGAAACAATCCCGCTTAGACCTACAGTCAAAGGCCTCTCACACAGCCAAATCAGATCTACAGCTTTGCACTGAAGGGGGACAAACACCCTGAAACACGTGTCAGTAAACTGACTTTCTGGTTTGCCTTCTTATTTTAAGTCATGTGTCAAGGCTCGTTAAAAGGTCGACATTGACTTTTAGGATTGCTGCATCCAATGGGTGGTACTAGAGTTTAAGCCCTGTTCCTCCTTGAAGAGGCGACTTGCATGTGTTAATATACTCGTCGTTCGCCATTTTCTATTAATTGCAGCGCCACTCCATCCCTCTTCCAAATCACGTGACAGCTCTTCCGACTTACCAGCTCATACTGGGCTCTATGTGTGAGCCAAAAGTGACTTTTTTACTATGTAAGTCTATGAAGTGTCAGAACGAGGCTTACATAGACTTACATTGTACAAGCGACTTCTGGCTCATGTTTAGAGCCCACACTAATCCTGCTGGTTGGAATCGTAGTCGTGTGACTCAGAAGAGGACTGATGCGGCACTGAAAACTGATAAAGATGGCAATCGGTGAGTATATTAACATATTTATACTACATTAACATCTACATAAGTTTTATGGAATAAAAAATAACATCTATAAAACTATAAACCAAAATTTTTGTTTCCATTTCCATTTAAAAAAATGCATGAATTTTTAAAGCTCAATCCGAAACATTATTCTAAGTTTTTGTAAATATTGATGCAAATTGAACGATAAATTATTATCAATGAACTTTTTTAAGCATTTAATATCAAACCTTCTAGTTGTTTGTAAATTCCATATGTTAATGGAGATGGGCCATTGATTTCTATGTATAGAATTAACATCAGTCTTTGGGTATTTAGCGCTAATGTGTCATTACAATGTAACCCTAAGTAAACATTTACAGAAGCGACACAAGTACAGAATGGGAGGCACCAGATTATGCATTAAATTGTGCTGATTTCAGGCTTTTTTGTTTGGTCTGACAGCAAACACCTGGCGTATTCCTCTCCGTCCATTCCTTCTCCACGTCGCACTTTCATCCCAGCCGCACAGGCATTGCTCGCCATCCTCCCGCAGGTTTAAAAAAATGCAAACATATGTTACCATTATTGTGAAAATCAGTTCTGTAAGCAGGAGTCTCTTTTTATTCATGACTGCCCTCTTCCACCCTCCTTTCTTCCTATCCATTTCCTAAGAGACACACGAGGTCAAGTGGATAACATTATCATCCCTTTCCCTATGGATCTCCAAAGAAAAAACTGAATTAGCCCACTCATTGATAGGGTGAAATAGGACAACAGCAAGTAGTGACCCAGTGGGAATTCGCAGACTGCAGGCAGCATTAAACCATTCTGAAAGGAAATTACATATTACAGTCAGACATGGGCTGGTAGTTGGTCCCTTGAACTGCACATGACTGAATATAACTTCCTCGGGCTGTATGTTTTCCTTTAGGTTCGAAATGGGAAATCCCTCATTGTAAATGAAGCTGTTGACCAATGCTTTTGATAAAAGTAATTAAAAAAAAAAATTAGTTACCGCAGGCAAAATGGAAGTGAAGATGTTAGAGATTAGCATTATAGGACTCTGGGGTAAAGCTTTTGTTTCGGTAGGAGGAACCATGTTTTAGAAGCCAATGATTTTTCCTCCTGCAAGGTTGCATTGCAAACCTTGTAAATAACAGTTAAAGCCGTACAAACCCTACATATTTATCCAGTTTATTCAGCATGTAGCTAATGACACCAATGAGACATTAGAGAAGATTAGCAATTATTTCATAGATGGAAGAAACGCGTTGAGCACAATTTTTCGGCCACTAGGATATTATGTTAAAAAAGGTCATTTATGGACCTTCTCGCGGTCGTTCAGGATCGCCAACGGAACAAGGCAGGGTTGCCCCCTCTCCCCGTCGTTGTTTGTCCTCTGTATAGAAACCCTATTGCAATCTGTCCGTCAGGATCTACAAACGCATGGTATTGTGGCAGGTGGCCGACATCACCTCATCGCGGCCTATGCCGACGATTTATTGTTTTTTCTATCCGATCCTCTTACAACATTTCCCCTGCTCCTCGATAAATTTGCCGTATTTGGCTCAATATCCAATTTTAAAATTAATTTCACTAAATCGGAAGCAGTGAACGTCACCCTATCTGGGACAAAGGTAAGAGAACTACGGGATCTCTTCCCTTTCCGCTGGCCGGACTCCGGGATTACCTATTTAGGCATCAAGGTAACTGGTGAGATACGTACTATCTTCGACCGGAATTATTCCCCATTGTTGGCCTCCATTAAGTCCCAACTTATCTCTTTGAAGGTCCCATGTATGGCTTGGCTGGGAAGGAAAGCTTACCTAACCTCCTACGTTTTACCGAAGCTTCTGTATCTTTTGCAGGCGGCTCCGATATGTGTTCCACAAACGTACTTCCGGCAAATTAACCGCCTTTTTAGGAATTTTCTGTGGAATAACAAGAGACCCAGAATCTCACATCAAACCTTACGTAGACCACGCTCCCAGGGAGGTATTAACCTCCTGGACCCGTCGATTTATTACGAAGCAAACCAGCTGCTTCGGTGGCTGGACTACTGCAAGCTGAAGGGCAAATCAGATTCGGCTGCGATTGACCTGGAGTCCCTGTCATATGCGGAGAAGGCCTCCTTCTGGATCCCGAAGACGTTGATGCCTCATCGTGTGGTGGACAATCCCATGGTCCAGAGCGCATTGTCCACATGGTGGAGGTGCAGCTCTGACCCACGTCTGGCACCCTTTCCCTCGCCGCTGATGCCGACCGCTTTTTTGCCTAAGGCGGTGGGCATCCCATTGGTAGACCCAGTTATGGTTTCCTTATGGAACAGATTGGACATGCCAATTTCCTTCCGATTCCCCCAAGGCTTTGTTCCTTCTGCGGCGAACTTGGAGGAACTGATGCTGCCTAGGAAACTTAACTTCATTCAACTTGAACATTTTAGGCTGATTTGTCATCAATTCCTGCGAACGCACCCCTTGTCTCGGGATTGTACACCTTTCGAACAACAACTTTCGTTGCCTACCCCTCCAAGAAACTCCCTCTCTCGCATGTACGCTGAAAGAGTGCTGGAACCACAGATACCAAGGACCTCATACCTGGAGGCATGGGAACGTGAACTACATTGCTCATTTACAGATGAGGAGGTGTCCCAGATTTATGCCCGTTCACACGGCTTCTCCCGCTGTGTCCGCCTGAAGGAGAACTCACTGAAATTACTTACCCGGTGGTATAAGACTCCGGCCCTACTGTTCCAATGGGGGTGGCTCCGACCGGCGCTTGTTGGAGATGTGATGGAGACCTGGGAACGCTTTCACACCTTTGGTGGGATTGCCCATTGATAAAAACGTTTTGGACAGATGTTGAGGCGAGTATCAGATCCATTTGTGACCCTACATTCTTATTGACGGCCCCACTAATATTGTTGTGGTTATCGACCCCCACATATGTGCCCAAGAAATCTAAACTTAGTACGCAACTGCTGATGGCAGCTAAATTGGTAATCCCCACGTTGTGGATGGACAAGACTCCACCTAGTAAATCTTTGTGGCTAGCTAAAGTAGATGACATTTTTAGGCTTGAGGAGCTGACGGCGAGAGTGGAGAACCGCTTTGACGGTTTTTCTAAGCTTTGGGCGCCATGGGTTCACTATAAGCAGACGGTTGCTTAGTTTACTGATAACTTGGTCCACGAGACATAGCTGGTTGGCTCTCTTTCCTCCCCCCCCTTCACCTCCCCCCTTTTCTTCTATTTTAATGTCGAGCTGTTCCCCTTCTTCTCTAGTCCGTGTACCCTAACCTCGTTCCTTCTCCTCCCCTTTTCCGTTCCCCCCCCCCTCCATCCTACCGGTGACCAGGTTCGCCTTACTCGCTTGCTACCTCATGATGCAGTGCGCGAGATATTTACTGAGAACTCCGTACAGTTTGCCGACCGATATTCATATCCCTCCCGTACAAGCGGAGTGGTTCTAAGATATATGTAGGTATTCCACTGTAATCTTGTACTGCTTCTCTTTGCATAAACATTTGTTCCCGGTTTATGTAATGTAATGGGATGGATCATGGACTTTGAGATATTTTTGGTTATTCAGTTATTGATGTTACATTTCTGTCCAGTGGACATTCTCTCAATGCTATCTGTATTCTTGTTCATATTCATATAAATAAAGAATATACAAAAAAAAAGGTCATTTATACGGTAAGAAAACCTGATAATAATTATAATAATTTGTAATGTTGACTCACAGATCATGGACTTATAAAAATGGTCACCAACCTTAATGTGTCAGTTTTGTAAGCATTTGCCTTTCTTTGTTTGTTTGTTTTTTTAATAGCCAATATAGCTAATTTTGTTATTACCTTGGCATATAAAAGTTTGGGCACCTCTGGTCAAAATTACTGTTATTGTGAACAGTTAAGCAAGTTGAAGATGAAATGATCTCTAAAAGGCCTAAAGGTATTTGCACTTTAGGCAAATATATATTTATGGTCATTTTTTACATTTTGAAAATTGCAAAGAGGAAAACGGGATCATGGAAACAATTGGTCACCCTTGGAGATTTGTGTGCTCAGATAACTTTGACCAAGGTTTCAGACCTTAATTTGCCTGTTAGGGTTATGGCTTGTTCACTGCCATCGTTAGGAAAGATCAGATGATACAAATTTCACAGCTTTATAAAAACCAACATCCTCTAACCTTGTGCCAAAAAACAGTAGCCATAGGTTTTTCTAAACAGCTGCCTACAAGTCTGAAAATCATTATGGTGTAGGCCCACAAAGCAGGAGAAGGCTATAAGAAGATAGCAAAGCGTTTTCAAGTCGCCCTTTCCTCAGTTCAAAATGTAATTAAGAAATGGCAGTTAACAGGAACAGTGGAGCTCAAGATAAGGTCTGGAAGACCAAGCAAATTTTCAGTGAGAACTGCTAGTAGAATTGCTGAAGAGGCAAATCAGAACCCTGCTTGACTTCAAAAGACCTTCAGTAAGATTTAGCAGTCTCTGGACTCTGTGGTGCATTGTTCTACTATTCAGAGAAGCCTGCACAAATATGGCCTACATTGAAGAGTCATCAGAAGGAAACCTCTCTTGCATCCTCACCATAAAATTCAGCATCAGAAGTATGCAAAAGAACAACTTAATAAGCCTGATACACTTTGGAAGCAAGTCGTGTTGATCAATGAGATTAAAATAGAAATCTTTGGCTACAATGATCAAAAATATTTGTGGAGAAAAAAGGGCACATAATTTCTTGCCAACCATTAAGCATGGGGGTGGATCAATCATGCTTTGGGGTTGTGTTGCAGCCAATGGCACAGGGAACATTTCACGGGTAGAGGGAAGAATGGATTTAATGAAATTTCAACAAATTCTTGATGCAAATATATCACCATCTGTAAAAAAGCTGAAGTTGAAAAAAGGAAGACCTCTATAAATGGATACTGATCCTAAACACACTTCAAAATCCACAATAGACTACCTCAAAAGGCAGAAGCTGAAGGTTTTACAATGGCCCTCACAGTCCCCTGATCTGAACATCATTGAAAACTTGTGGCTAGACCTCAAAATAGCAGTGACACCCCAGGAATCCACAGAACTGGGAGAATTTTCCAAGAAAGAATGGATGAAAATCCCTCAAGCAAGAATTGATAGACTCTTGTCTGGCTACAAAAAGTGTTTACAAGCTGTGATGCTTGCAAAGGTGGGTGCTTCTAGGTACTAACCATCCAGTGTGCACAAAGTTTTGCATCTGCCCATTTTTCTTTTTGTAATTTTTAAATAGTAAAAAATGACTACATAAATTTACCTAAATGAATATATATATTTTCTTAAAATACAAAGGAAATGTGTCATCCTTACCTTCAGACCTTTTAGAGATCACTTAATCTTCAACTTGTTTAACTGTTCACAAAAACAGTAATTTTGACCAGGGGTGCCCAAACTTTTGCATGCTACTGTATGTTATATATTGACGATTTCAGACTATGTTTCACATCTGTGTTGAAGGCTCAGTTGCAAATTATAGTAAAAAGTTTGGACACAAAATGAAAGCCACAATGATGGAAACCAGGCGGAACTCATTTTAGTTAGTGGTCCTCAATAAGCGATGTTGATTTCTCTAATTTGCGGGTTTCAGCATTTTTAATCTATTTGAATTTTTTTTTATAATCACCTTTTTAGTTGGATCCTGTACACCCAAGGTCCGGGTAGGCACACGAGCGTCAGTGCCGCAGGCAGGTGAGGTATGTGAAAAATGGGTAGTAAAAGCACTAGAGGCTGCAGGCAGACAGGAGACCAGGAAGCATGTAGCAGCGGTACTAGAGGTTGCAGGTAGACAGGAGACCAGGAAGCATGTAGCAGCGGTACTGGAGGCTGCAGGCAGACAGGAGACCAGGAAGCATGTAGCAGTAGTACTGGAGGCCACAGGGGACAAGAGACCAGGAAGCATGTAGCATTGGCACTGAAGGCCGCAGGTAGACAGAAGATAAGGAAGCATGTAGAAATGGTACTGGAGGCCGCAGGTAGACAGGAGACCAGGAAGCATGTAGCAATGGTACTAGAGGCCGCAGGGAACAGGAGACCAGGAAGCATGTAGCAGTGGTACTGAAGGCCGCAGGTAGACAGAAGATAAGGAAGCATGTAGAAATGGTACTGGAGGCCGCAGGTAGACAGGAGACCAGGAAGCATGTAGCAATGGTACTAGAGGCCGCAGGGAACAGGAGACCAGGAAGCATGTAGCAGTGGTACTGAAGGCCACAGGTAGACAGGAGACCAGGAAGCATGCAGCAGTGGTACTGAAGGCCGCAGGTAGACAGGAGACCAGGAAGCAGGTAGCAACGGTACTGAAGGCCGCAGGTAGACAGGAGACCAGGAAGCATGTAGCAACGGTACTGGAAGCTGCAGGTAGACTGGAGACCAGGAAGCATGTTGCAGTGGTACTGGAGGCCACAGGTAGACAGGAGACCAGGAAACATGTAGCAATGGTACTGGAAGCTGCACATAGACTGGAGACCAGGAAGCATGTTGCAGTGGTACTGGAGGCCACAGGTAGACTGGAGACCAGGAAGCAGGTAGCAACGGTACTGGAGGCCGCAGGTAGACAGGAGACCAGGAAGCATGTAGCAGTGGTAATGGAGGTCGCAGGCGGACAGGAGGCCAAGAAGCAGGTAGCAGAGGTAATGGAGGTCATAGGTGGACAGAAGTCCGGGAAGCAAGTAGCAGAGGTACTGGAGGCCGCAGGTGTGTATCCTGGTAGGCCTTATATAGCCTTAGGTAGATGATCACATGAGAGTTTACCGGGCCCGACGAGGAGCATGACAGAGTTCAGCAAACCGTGGTGAGGGAAGTAAAGTCCGGAACTGGGACAGGTGTGTAACATTTCTATTCCCATAAATTGAAAATGTAAGTTTTGAGAAATATATTTAAATTACTCACTGATACATATTTAAATGGGCAATTTACTAAGCACTTCTTCTATAAGGCGGATTTACATGTTACAGCTGTCATAATGTTTTTGCTGCAATTTTCCAAAAAGTAAGGCAAAATTGCATTGGAGTTTCACAACCATTTAAGAAAGAGGGGGCATGATCCAGCTTCCTTGACCATTTTTCTTCTTGTCAAATATATATAAAAACTCCTACAAATTTCCTGGTATGTGGGTTGAATTATATCAGTTATTAGGATTACTAAATATGGAAATTCTGAATGCGTAATAAAATTTTGAAGTATTATACAGACGACTCAGGCTTTTCTCTTTTGTGCAACTAAGCCAGCGACTTTTATCACTCCAATTGCAGGGCTGCAAATCTCATGTGGTGTTAGCCCTGTCAAGATGCTGTCAAACAAGCTTGATGACTTCATTCAGCCGGGGTATAGGCGACAGAATCAGATTAACTCTAGAGTAGAGAAATGCAAACGATAATACTAACACAATGCAAAACAACAGACCATGTAATAAAGGAAGGAAAATAGACATTTATGAATCAAAATAAAATTTGTGAGAGTTTTACATATTTTAGGATTTTTTTCAGCAGAAATTAAAACAAGAGTGTATAATAGATTATGTGAAAGAAAGGTAGATTAAGTGCTTCTATATTCTCAAAAGAGAGGTTACTTCTGCTGGGGGGACGGGTAAAAGGTCCCCCAATTCTAGCTCATAGATCACACTACAACTATCCCAGAACCCCGGTGTGGCAATGAACCTTACAGTCCCTCTGGTTACACTACATGTACAGTCAAAAATTTAGTTTTTAAAGGCTTAATTTTGGAGATGTTTACTATGTCCTACTAACAGGACCAGCGTGGAAGAATGGTAGCTATCATATATATAGTATATACTGTATGTATATATATATATATATATATATATATACACACACACATATATTTATGGACACATAGGGCGCTGGTGATCAAAATCTCATAGAAAAACTACACAAAACATAAATGGACATTTTCATCCTTTAGCCCTCTTTTATAAGCAAATAGCCTCAGCTCATTCCTGAAATTACGGTATATTATTGGATCCAACTATTAACACATTACATGACATTAGACGACCAATAAATGTAGCGAGTGATAGAAATTGTTTAATGTCATAAAGTACATTCATACAAATAACCATATACAGTGGGGAAAATAAGTATTTGATACACTGCCAATTTTGCAAGTTTCCAACCTACAAAGTATGGAGAGGTCTGTAATTTTTATCGTAGGTATACTTCAACTGTGAGAGACAGAATCCTAAAAAAAAATCCAGAAAATCACATTTTATGATTTTTGCATAATAAATTTGCATTTTGTTGCATGAAATAAGTATATCTGTAATATCTGGTTCAGGTCCAGGTTATTTGGGAGCCTCTGAAACAGACACATTTAAGCCTTTTTGCAGTCATTAATGTTTTTTTTTTTGAGAATTATATTTGGAAAAAAAAGGAACAAAATATATATTTTGGTTAATTTTTACGATAATAATTTACCCTTAAAATAGCTATATTATTAGTATTGTTTATTATTTTTCTGTACATTTTGATATATTACCTATCCAATTTAGGTAGTTTTTTTCTCTGCTAGTGGTGCAGCAGTGATTGGTGGGAGGAGCACTTTTGTTAGATGGGTTATTTTATATTTGTTTATTGGTTTATTTTTTTTTTTTTATTTGTATGATTTGTATCTTAAAAGAGCAACTTATGTAATAAGAAATACACCAGCGCCTGTTCCTAAAAATAAAACTAAAAATACAGAAAAAAAGAGGAGCAGGGATGCCGAAAAGCTGCAGACAGATAATGGAGTCTGTGTGTGGTATCCAAACCTGAAAAAAAAAACAGAAAATAGGCTATAGTTATAAAATCTGTCGCGCTACTTTTAATTGCTTTGTATGTCAATCCCTAACCACCTAGTAAAGAATCAGTTATAGGATGGATCAATCATACAATGAATGGTACAGAGTGTCATAAATTAATACCATTAGCTGGCACCGAAAAAATACTCCACACTGCTGCTGAAAAAGACCGGCTTGCAGAGAGTGGAGTGTCAGTATGTGACTTTTGCGCTAGTTTATTGACTTTGTAAGTAAATCACTATTCACCCAATGAATAAGTTGATTGCAAGGTTTGATTAAACGTGCAGTGAGTAGTGTAGAGAGTCATGGAATAATGCCATGATTGAGGTGTACAGACACCCTGAGGAAGAGGAGCCGTGAACTCCTCGAATATTATACAGCACTGTGTACTTACAATTGCTCATTTTACCTTTCTACCCAGCTAATTATTCTGTTTTCCATTAGGTCTAAGACATCACGTGATTAAAAACTGACTAGCTGAATCCTTCTAAGCTCTGTGTAGCAACAGGAGGTCAATTTTCCCTGCAAGAGTCACAAGTCACTGCAAAAATCCCTGACAGAGTGCAGAAGTGAGCAGCTGGGTCAGGAGTTGAAGAGGGGGATGATAAATGCAGGAACAAGAGACTTCAATTATTTACATAGAGCAGAGAAAAGGGTAGAAAGTAAAAAATAAGCAAGTACACAGTGCTATATAATATGAAAATTGCAATATGTTAAGAGGATAAAAACTTTGATGGGAGGAGGAGGAGGGCTTCTTTAACATTAAATGGAATCCATCATCAGGTTTTTAGTATGTAATCTCAGAGCACCATGATGACATCGATGTGTCACTTACTAAGCTTTGTTTTGCTGTTCAATACAATCAGTGTTTTATCAGCAGGAGATGATCACTATAGGACAATTGACCTTGTGCATCCTAGTCCAGCCACGCCCCCACCACTGATTAGAAACTGTCAATATAAATTGTATACAGAAAGCAGCCAATCAGTGTGGTGTGGGCGGGGTTTTACACAGCTGAACTTTAGAGCTTTGCTAGATCTGCAGCAGAGAAAACTGATTTTATCACAACTGCTGCACCGAGTAAACGAAGTGTCACATCGATGGAATCAGGGTCTCGGTCCCTACATTATGCTGCTGTCAGATTCCATAGCAATAACCCGCTGACAGATTCTCTTTAAGATTTGTGGTGGTCACAAGCCTCAGGTGCAGTGTGATCCAGAGTGACTTCTGCAGCATGGGTAGCTGGTACGCCTCTTGCATAGTTATAGGATGCAGACCCCTAAGGCCAGACAAAATTGTACAGTAAACTGGAATTCTGGACTTTAGAAATTCAAAATATTGCGTTATGATTGTATATCTCTTCTTCCGTAGTAAATTTGCATTGTAATTCTAAGGTGTGAATAGAAACCTGTTAAATCCGTATTATACAGAATAGTGCTGTCCAAGCTTCTGCAGACACGAGTGTTATTCCCAGTCATTGAATTAGGTTCGGTCCAATGCATTGTGGGATGCTGGAATTGGCCATTTTCTTGAAGTTTGTTTATTAAATATGGATTAAGGATTAAATATTAAAGCAAGGCTGGAAATCAGATTAGTCATTGCCTACTTTGGAGTTATAAATGCAGAGTCTGCAATTCTGCTTCCTTCATGAATGAATAAAAGGGCAAAATAACAGAGATTATTTCAATGCACCTTCAATTCTTGGATCATTTCTTCACTTTTATCGTTTTCTTAAAGCTTCTGTTGATTTATCCTTATCAAGTGTTGCATATTGCATGTTCTACGAAGAAAATGTGAAAAAGGAGCATTCAGCTCACCTGTCCGGGTGCGCGGCGAAATACTTCAGTAATACCAAAAGTCCAAACGAAAGCCGGCGCTCATATCATATCGTCTTAAAAAAAATTCTTTATTGATCCAGTATAATAAAAGGCACAAAAAATGGTTAAACGAAAAAGCACAAAAATTAAATAGGTAGAAAAGAAATATGGCAGACGAGGAAAAAAGGGGGACTCCAGCTTCCATAAAATGAATGAAACTTTATTCGTGTAAATTACACATAAAACCTCCTGGTTCAAGATAGGAGTGCACTACATAGCACGGGCAATAGCTATCTTGAACCAGGAGGTTTTATGTGTAATTTACACGAATAAAGTTTCATTCATTTTATGGAAGCTGGAGTCCCCCTTTTTTCCTCGTCTGCCAAGTCTTAAGTCCATGGTCTGGATTTCCCTCCGTGCATCCTCCAAGTTGGTGAGCTGGCTGGAACCTTGTTCCTATTTTTCTTTTCTTATATGTCAGAAAAGAAATATCTTCATGTTCATGATTTTCCATAACAGAAAGGGCTCGATCATACAACGGCATTTTCGGTTCGAGTGCTGTATGTGAAAAATATGGACAACATTCGGACCAATGTTATTTAATGGGACAGGTCTGATGAGCCATGTTTTTTTCACTGACCAAATATGAGTGGTAAAAAAAATTGTAGCATAGACTAGTTTCTTCCATAAATCAGGAGAAACTCACCCATTCATGTCTATGGGTGTGCAAAAAAATATTTGGATGCCACAATATAGCATTTGATTTTTACGGATGCATTGCAATTCTGTACCATAGGAAACAGTAAAGGTTTTGTAAATTATGAATAGCTGCTGTATACAAAAGTCATGAACACACTCAGTATGTAAATAAAGCCTTAAAGGAAACTGGTCACCAGGTTTTTTTTTCTCATATAAAGTAGGGCCAGCACCTGTAAGCTTTCTAGAATGCTGTATATATGTCCCCATTGTGCTCTGCATAACACAAAAAAGAGCTTTATTATACTCATCTACAGGGTGGTCTGGTCCCATGGGTGTCGCTGGTCTTGATCTGGCACCTCCTCTCTTTTTGGGATGTTGTCCTTTTTCCGTGTTTCATGTGGATGATGCATCCTAAATCTTCCACACAGTGTTCTCCATCGCGCTCCTGTATAGACACACTTCTCTCTTCCCTGCCGAGGGCAGAGCAATGTACTGTAGTGCGCATGCGCTGGCGCTCTTTGACCTTTCCCCAAGAATTTGCACTTCAGTACTTCACTCTGTCCTCGGCATGGCAGAGAGAAGTGCGCCTGTGCAGAAGCGCGATGGAGGACGCAATGTGGATGACGTAGGACGATCATCCACATGAAGTAAGAAAAGAGGTGGCACTGGATGAAGACCAGAGTCGCATATCAGATCGAACCACGTTGTCTGTGAGTATAATAAAGCAATTTTTTGTGGTTATACAGAGGGGATTGGGGACATATACTGTATACAGCATAATAGAATGCTGTACATGAGATCTTAAAGGTGCTGGCCCTACTTTATATGGGGAAAACCTGGTGACAGGTTCCCTGTCATGGGTTTACCTTGACAGAGAGGAGCCAGAAGACCGCAGTCTGATTTCTCCTACTCCTGCACTGTTTAGAAGAACGTCACCTTCATATTAAATAGTGCAGGTTTCTTTTAGCAGTGCAGGGGTTAATTTGCTCAGTTGAGAGCTCCTGAAAACTTTCCTGCATTAAGGCTCTCAGCTGTTCACTGTTAGCCACCCCCCTCTCCTATATATTCTGGATCCTGGCTAGCACTCATTGCCAGAGCAAGCTTCATGCTGCATGGTTAGGAGATGGTGGTTTGTTGTGGTTGTTATTTGAAAAGGTGTTTGGTGAATTTATCTGAGACTGTTTCTAGGTTTTGATTGTGTGCTAATTCCCTTCCTTCTCCTACTTTGGTTTTACCCCATCCTCCACCTCTGTTGTCTCTGTGAGCATATTTGTTAAATTGATATTTTCCTTTATCCATGTTTGTATTACCTTGTTAGTTTGCTGGTGTATTACGGTAAACTAGTACTCCCCTCTTCCCTGTGTGGGGGAAGGGTACAGACTGAGGGCAGATTCAGGAGCTATGCAAGGTACGTGGCCCCGGCGTCTTCACCATCAGAAGTTATCCAGGGAACAGGGTGAGCTAGGGCGCCCCTAGCATTAGGGATCGGGAAGGAGCCCCTGGTGTCGAGACACCTGTCAACAGAATCATGACATTCATTTTAATGAGCAGTCACCTAATTAATAGAACTGATGCTATTACTCGGTCACATTTAACAGGTGTTATTGAAGTTTTGCTATTACATTTTCACTTAAAAACATTTTTTTGACTTGACTAAATATTGTAAGCTAATGAATTGTCTCATAATCCATTGATCACATTTTGTCAAATTATTTATTGAGTTACATCATCCCATTTTATCTCCTGGTTTTGTGCAGCAGAATGTCATCAGAGACAGCCAAGGTTATTCATCTTTGAACTGAATGTAATTGGAAAAAGAAAAAGGTCACCATGTAGTTTCTTGGTTAGAAGATGTCAAATTGTCATTTGTCACCTTCGTATAATATATATGTGACGCGCACCACATGTGTGGATACCAGAGCTATGGGGTACTCGGAGCCGAGCCCATAGAAGTCTATGGGAGTTGTCACTGGCAGCAGGACTCGGTCCGTGGCCCTGGCGGTCATGCAATGGGGGATATTTACAGGGGATTATTAGGATAGGTAGTTCGTGACGCCACCTGTGGTATCTGATCAATTGGACCAGCGCTGCTATAAGGATCTTCACAGGGGATGTTATGGGGCAGCTGGGTGGTAAGTCTCCCACAGGTGAGACTGGTCCCTGGAAGTCTATGGTGATGATGCAGGGTGTAATTAAGAATTCAGTCGCACACAATGCAGCTTCTTTTCATACCTTTACTGGTAGATGGTTCAGGCAGGTCCCGGGGAGCTGGTCGGGGTGGAGAATGCACATTCGGGATACCGCTGAGCAGGTTAGAGGCCTCCTTTACTTCATATATAACTGAGTCCAAACTTGCATGAAGCGAAGTTAACTCTGCAATCTCCAGCTTTCTCAATAGCTGCAAAGCCCGGCCGACATTGTAGTGGAGCCTTCTATGTCTCTGATAATCAGATGTTGAGAGAACTAAGTCCTTACTTTTGTCTGGCGCTTGACTCAAAGTCCCCGTTCTCCCTGACTCCGGTTACGTATCAGCGCTTAGGGCTGCTCTCTGCGACCTGTAGTCCAGAAAGCCTCCGGTTATCTTGTTACTAAGCATGAAGCATTAGCAACGCTTCGGACCCCGGTGTCCGGTGAATTAGTGCAGGTAATCCGGTACCTGGTGCACTAGCATCTATCTTCTCCACTGTGCCCTTCGCCCTGCTTCCCACTCTTAACATAAGCACTTGTAGCTTTTTGATGGAAATGTCAGCTTTCTCCAGAGCTCACCGATCAGCTCTCAGTATCCTCCAAGTCCAGACTGGACTGAAACTGAACTGCACTGTCCTTAGACAGGAAACAGACTAGGATGACTCACTCCTGAGCCACCCGGAGGTTGACTGACTGGCTAGAAAGACTGAACACTGAACTGGGGATGACTCACTCCTGAGTCTCCCAAGGCTTGAATGGCTGACTGCTACATGTCACTACCTCTTATACCCCTGGTGGGTGTGTCTGAAAGTGTGAGTGACGTGAATGGATATCAAGCGTTGCGGTTACCTTCCTGTGCATTTTCCTGGATATGTGTGCCTGACATAGCTGGGCCACACATCCCCCCTTGGTTAAACACAGCACTCCCGGGCTGTAAAAGAGAAAAAGAAAACATTTTTGTTTTGCATATAACAACAACATTTTAACTCTTCCCATCCGGGAGGTACGAATTCTTGAACGTTACAATTTGTACATTAGAAAAATACAAAAGTATCAAAAGTATCAAAACATTCTCATTATACAAGACAAATTCTTGTGGAGGACCCGCACCAAAAACCTCCCACGTGGGTCCTGGGTGGGCTGCAGGACTTCTGACTGCAGACCTCACTCTAGGCCACACCATACGGGTTTTTCTTCAGAGGTAGATAGTAATGGTTTCGTGTAAAACCAAGATAAGGCACCGTAGTGCAAACTATTTACAAAGCAAGTTCTTGGGCTGGCACAGTCCACAGCCACGCAGTCCATGCATGGTTAAACACATTTCAAATAATTACATTAATACTTTTTCAAACTTTATACAATTTGTCAGTGACAATAAACCCTGTCTGAGTCTTGCTAGACTAGTTTACTAGGACTACTCCTGATAGCGAATAGGTAGTTTTCCTTTAGTGATACGTTCTGACCTACGTGGGGTAGCGTCAGGTATAGTAGTCTCTAGCCTATCTGTTCTGCGTAACGGCAAACTATAGATACGACTCCACCTCTCTAGGGACCTGGCAAGCATGCTAGCGACTGGGCGATGCGGTACTGCTTCACCAGGGGACTCCACTTCTTGTGGTGCTGCTTCTTGTGGTTCCAATGGTTGAGGGTCTGCCGGAATAGGTCCTTCTGGAACTGGCTCAACTGGCACAATTGGTATGACTGGATGCAGAGACTCCTCTTGCGGTTGATAAAACTGCAGCACAGGAATAATTACAGCGTCTCCCAATCTGGGCCAATCCGCAGGTAAATCTCCCAAATCCGTATGTATGACCGCTTCATCATTTTCTTTCTGAAGGACAACAGGTTCTTCCTCACGAAGCTTTAATGGGCCCGGACACAACTTTAGATGATCTCTAGACACAGTTGCAGTCGTTTTTCCTCCATCCTTGCTGATGGTACAGGTCTTTCTGTTATCAAAATTGGAATTTTGCACGACATATGGCTCCTGTTCCCACTGATCATCCAATTTGTGCATTCTTCTTTTTCTTTTTAGCACAGTTTCTCCAGGCATCAAAGGCTTAGCGGGAGCATTTTTGTTATAGTTCTTCTCTTGTTTTTCTCTTACCCTATTGAGACTGTCTTCCACGCAGGCTTGTACTCTCCTGTACTGTTCTTGTCGAGTTGTGTCCCAATCTTCAGCACTGTCATCAGCCTCTGGTTCTACCACACCAAGTTCCAAATCCATTGGCAGTCTTCCGGGTCTTGCTCTCATAAGGTAGGCTGGAGTGCAGTTGGTGGAGCTTACTGGTATGTGGTTGTACAAGTCAACCAGGTCAGGTAACAAGTCTGGCCACCGATTTCTTTCTTCCAGTGGTACAGTTTTCAGTAAGTCGATGACAATGTGATTCATCTTTTCACAAAGGCCGTTGGTCTGAGGGTGGTATGGTGTTGTTCTGATCTTTTTACATCCATACAATTGACAGAATTCCTTAAACAGTTCAGCTTCAAAGGCTGGACCTCGATCAGTCAGCACCTGCTCCGGATATCAGTGTGGTCTGCAGAAACTTGCTTGGAAGGTTCTTGCTGCTGTCTCTGCTGTCATATCTTTGACAGGGCCGACCACCAGAAACCTGGAATAGTGATCCACCATGGTCAGGGCATATGTGTATCCCGACCTGCTTGGGGACAACTTGACGTGATCCAATGCCACGATCTCCAAGGGACGAGTCGTCCGGATAGGCTGCAAGGGTGCCTTCTGACTACAGTAGTCCTTTCGTCTGAGACCACAGGGTCCACAGTTCCGGCACCACTTCTCGATGGAGCTGCGCATCCCTACCCAGTAGAACCGACACCTCAACAGGGTCTCCAGCTTTTTCCAGCCAAAGTGTCCTGCTTGATCGTGGTAGGCTTCTAACACCATTTGGATGTCTGCTCTGGGGACCACTATCTGCCAAACCATCTCATGGGTCCTTGGGTCGACGTATCTCCTGCACAACTTCTCACGGTATATGAACAACCGGCTTCTCTCATTCCACAGGAGCTTTGCTGGTATGGGTGCGTCTTTCTCCAAGGAGGAACCTTCCTGTCTTATCAGCTCCTTGACACGGCTGACCACTGGATCGCTGTCCTGAGTCTCCTTCCAGCTATGATGAGGTAAAGGGTTCAACATCTCACCACACCGCTTTCTGTAGACTCGTTGCTCTTGGACCATCCCATTTCGGTGGAAAGCAGGTAGCTCGATTTCTTCCAGATCATCTGATTCTTCCTCCGTGTCGGATTCATGCGGCATTCTGGACAAGGCGTCCGCGTTAGCATTTTTACGGCCCGCTCTGTACTTGATGGTAAACTGATAGTTTGACAACCGAGCCATCCAACGTTGCTCCATGGCTCCCAGCTTGGCTGTTTCAAGGTGCGTCAAGGGGTTGTTGTCTGTGTACGCAGTGAACTTGTTGGAGGTAAGGTAATGTTTGAATCTTTCGGTAATGGCCCAGACCAGCGCCAGGAACTCCAGTTTGAAGCTGCTATAGTTTTCCGGGTTCCTCTCAGTTGGCCTGAGCTTTCTGCTTGCATACGCGATGACTTTTTCTTGGCCATTCTGCTTCTGACTGAGGACAGCTCCTAATCCCTCGTTACTGGCATCGGTGTACAGCAGGAACGGTTGGCTGTAATCAGGGTAGGCTAAGATTTCATCGCCTGTCAGAATCTCTTTCATCTCTTTGAATGCCTCAGCTTGTTCTTTTCCCCAATTGAATGGAGGGTTTCTGCTCTTGAGAGGTTGTCCGACCAGGAGGTCCTGTAAAGGTGCCGCTTTCTTGGTGTAATCTTTTACAAACCTCCTGTAGTAACCTGTTAGTCCCAAGAACTGACGCACCTCCTTTAGATTCTTCGGCTCCGGCCATTTCTGGATGGCTGTGACCTTCTCGGGGTCCGGCGCTACTCCTTCGGAACTGACAATATGTCCCAAGTACTGTACCTTTCGTTTGAGCAGATGGCATTTGGAGGGCTTCAGTTTCATCCCATACTTGGACAGGGACTCGAATACCTCTGCCAGGTGCTTCAGATGATCTTCATATGTCTTGGAGTACACAATCACGTTGTCCAGATACAGCAACACGGTTTCAAAGTTGAGATGTCCTAGGCAGCTCTCCATCACTCTCTGGAATGTTCCTGGGGCACTGCTGAGGCCGAACGGCATTCTGTCAAACTCGCAGAGTCCCATTGGGGTGGTGAAAGCAGTTTTCTCCCGATCCTCCTCAGCCACAGCTACTGTAAGGTTCTGTGTATCTGTTTCTGAAACTCAGTTTGTTCGTCG
This sequence comes from Oophaga sylvatica, assembly GCA_033576555.1. Taxonomy (NCBI): domain Eukaryota; kingdom Metazoa; phylum Chordata; class Amphibia; order Anura; family Dendrobatidae; genus Oophaga; species Oophaga sylvatica. The sequence continues at coordinate 557,145,530 of JARQOD010000003.1, forward strand.
GCCATTTTGCTTTCTGTTTTGCTGCAGCTATCTTGCCCTCAGTCAAAATGGAGTTTTCCAGCTTGCATGTTCCCGCCCTGATTCTCTCCGTTTGCTTCTTAAACAGCCACAGCTGAGCAATCAGTGCTTCAGAATCTAGCCTGCAGTGAACCTGTGTTCTGACTCCTGAAGCCTTGGACCTTGTACTCCAGCCATTCCTACTGAGGAACTCTGAAGCACTTGTGGACTCTGAACTCTGCTCTTGAGAGCCTCACGTTTGCATGGACTTGCGGTAACAGAGAAGAAGATCTGAATCTGTTGTGGAGAGTTATTGCTGAGCTTAGATTACTCTGGCCTGCTGTGTCTCCTGCTTCTGTGTTTGCAACCTGTGTGTTTATTTCTGCCAATTTGTATGAAGCAATACAAGACTTTCTTTATCAACCTGTGTCTCAAGTATTTTCATCGCACCCAAGCACAAGACGCTATATGAACTGTACCACATACATTACAAGATTCTGAAGCCAAACGTTAGTGTCTGCTGGGTCTGGAAAGGCTTGTCTGCTGTACTGTGGATATCGGATGTCCGGTTGTACTTTCTGTGATGACAGTGGTTGTGACTTCTCACAACCATTCCAGGTGAGCAATTCCCTTAAGTTTTTTTTTTTTTGCAGTGTTATCACAGGTAAACACTATTGTTTTTTTTGTTTTTTTTTCCTCTTCTCTTTTTGTCTGCTGAAACTCTGGATATCAGATGTCTGGTTGAAAGCTTTCTGTGATGATAGTGGTTGTGACTTCTCACAACCATTCCAGGTGAGCAGTTCCCTTAAAGTTTTTTCTTTCTTCAGTGTTGCCACAGGTGAACACTATTGTTTTTTTTTTTTTTTTTTTTTTCCTCCTCTTCTTCCAGTATCCTGTCTTAAAAGATCTGGAAAATGGAGGCCCGCATAAAGGAACTTTGCGGAGTGACTGATAATATCCTTGCAGATTTGCAGAATATAAAGACCCGTTTTACAAATCTTCAGGACCTAAATAATCACAATTTGCAAGTGGTTGGACAGACTACCCAGGATTTGCGAGCCAGGATTGAGGTTCTGGAGGGGCGAGTCCAGGCTCCTGCCGTGGCCCCGAGTTCTGGGATTCCCAAGTTGCCCCCTTTTCGTTTTGGTGGTGAACGTGAAAAATTCAGGGGATTTGTTAATCAATGCAATCTTTTTTTTTTCTGCACATGCTTCACAATTTCCTACTGAACGATCTAAGGTGCTTACTATAATTATGTTGCTTACCAACAAGGCTTTGATGTGGGCAAACCCTCTGATTGAGACTGAGGATGATTGTTTGAATCACCTTGATGATTTTATTTCAGCCATGGGGCAGGTGTTTGATGACCCCAATCGAGGTGCAACAGCTGAAGCAGCCATGTTAGCTTTGCGCCAAGGTAAGCACTCGGTAGCTGAATATGCCTTGGATTTCAGGAGATGGGCCCTTGATACCACCTGGGACAATTCCGCCAAAAAATCTATTTTTCGAAAGGGGTTATCCCCACTGATTAAGGATGAACTTGCTCGTGCCGACCCTCCCACTGCGTTAGGTGACTTTATTAACTACTGCATCCGTATTGATACTCGTTTAGCTGAACGCAGGCAAGAGAGATGGTTCGAAAGCAATCGTACTAACCTTTTCCTACCTTCCTCTCCAGCTAAGGAACCTTTGAATAGGATTACACGGGAACCTGAACCTGAACCCATGCAGGTAGACTCTTTACTACGACGGGTTAGTGATGCACGCAAGGAACATCGTTTTAAGGAGAATCTATGTTTTTATTGTGGTAAGTCAGGGCACTTTATTATTAACTGCCCCAGCCATTCTCGCAAGACTACTGCAGCACTCATTCATTGTGAGTGTTGCGAGAGGGGATCTGTCAGGTCCGAGCCTCAGGCTCCAGAGAGATCTGCAGCAACAGATCTTGATTTCTCGGACTTAAACTCCGTTACCTCTGAGGACGTTGACTGTGTAAATGCTGCCATCTTTCAAGTTTCCTCAGCGGTGTCCCAGCTGAGTTGTAAAAAAAACAATTCTCACTGTTTTCTTTCCATCAAACTCTGGGTTGACTCAGCCTGGGTGTCTAGCTCTGCTATGATCGACTCAGGTGCAAGTGGAAATTTTATGGATGTCTCCTTTGCTCTGAAACAGGGAATACGTTCAGTGAAGAAGGCTACTCCAGTACAGATGGAAACTGTGGATGGCTCCCTGCTGACCTCTGGACCAGTGGATCAGGAAACAGAGCCTTTAAAGGTTCTTATGGGTAAAGATCATCAAGAGAAACTGTCCTTTATGCTTATCTCTTCTCCTCACTTTCCCATTATTCTAGGGCTACCATGACTGCAGGCTCAGAATCCTACCATTAACTGGGAGACCAAGGAATTACACTTTCCAGAGAAACAGATGAGTCCAAAAATTTCAGCTTGCTCTGTTCCTAAAGGAACCATGTCAGTCCCTGAACTACCAGCTGTATACCAGGACTATGTGGATTTATGTGACAAGAAGAACGCTGACCAGCTTCCTCCTCACCGTCCATATGATTGTCCAATTGAATTATTGCCTGGAGCAGAGATACCTTTTGGTAAGATCTACCCCCTGGCGGGGCCCGAGCTGAAGGCTTTAAAAGAGTACATAGACGAAAATCTAGCCAAGGGCTTCATACGCCCCTCTTCATCTCCTGCAGGGGCACCCATATTCTTTGTAAAGAAGAAAGATGGATCCTTGAGACCATGCGTAGACTATAGGGAACTCAATAAGGTTACTATTAGAAACCGTTATCCATTGCCTTTAATCCCTGAGTTATTGGAGAGAGTGCGACATGCCAAAATTTTTTCTAAACTAGATCTTCGTGGGGCCTATAACTTAGTCCGTATTAGACCTGGGGATGAATGGAAGACTGCATTCAGGTCACGCTATGGACACTTTGAATATCTAGTTATGCCTTTTGGTCTGAGTACCGCCCCAGCCACTTTCCAACACTTGGTGAATGACATCTTCAGGGATCTCCTGGATACATTCGTGGTAATTTATTTGGATGATATTTTAAATTTTTCTAACTCCACAGAGGAACATCATGGACATGTGAGAATGGTCTTGGAACGTCTAAGACAAAATCATCTTTACATCAAGCTTGAAAAGTGTGAATTCCATAAGACCGAAATTCAATTTCTGGGGTATGTACTGTCTACACAAGGAATTAGTATGGATGGAAGTAAAACCCAAGCCATCAATGATTGGCCAAGTCCTAGAAATGTGAAGGAGGTACAGCGCTTCATCGGGTTTGCAAACTTCTATAGACGTTTCATTAGAAATTTCTCTGAGGTAGTGTCACCTATCACCCAACTTACCCGGAAAGAGTCTAAGTTCTCCTGGACTCCCCAAGCCCAGGAAGCATTTTCCCGTCTAAAAGATAAATTTACCACTGCACCTATCCTAGTACATCCCAACCCAGAGCTTGCCTTCATAATAGAGGTGGATGCTTCAGACTGTGCCGTGGGAGCTATACTCTCTCAGAGAACAGGTGAGAAGAATGTCTTGCATCCCTGTGCCTTCTTTTCCCAGCAGTTGTCTTCGGCTGAGAAGAACTACGATGTGGGCAATAGAGAGTTGTTGGCCATTATTGCCGCCTTCAAAGAATGGAGACACCTTCTTCAAGGAGCTGCACAGCAAATAGTCGTTCTGACAGACCATCGTAATCTTGAGTTTATCAGGTCGGCTAAGTGCCTGACTCCTCGCCAGGCTCGCTGGAATCTTTTCTTAAACCAATTTAATTTTATTATTTCTTATAGACCAGGATCGCGCAATGGAAAGGCTGATGCACTCTCTAGGATTTACTCAGCAGAGACACGTCCAATTACTCCTCCTAAGACTATTCTTCCTGACTCTAGATTCCTAGGAGTGATTCATCATCAAGACCTAATTAAAGACATCAAGGAAGCATACCATGCGGATTATTTTTTGGCTCAACCCCCAAGGGACGTAAGTCTTGTCTTTAAGAATGGTGTGTGGATTCTGGGACAACGTCTGTATATACCTGAAACAGTCAGATTGAGAGTATTGCAACTCATTCACGATTCCAAAATAGCCGGCATAGAGGAATTCTAAAGACACAGGAATTTCTTTCTCGTTTCTTTTGGTGGCCCACTTGTAGGAAGGATGTTTTGGACTATGTCACTTCGTGTGAGGTTTGTGCAAGATGCAAAACACCTCGCGCTTCACCAACTGGTCTGTTACAGCCTCTTCCCACCCCGTCCCGCCCGTGGGGATCCATTTCTATGGACTTCATTGTGGAATTACCAACCTCTCAAGGGAAGAACACTATTCTAGTGGTGGTTGACCGTCTAACAAAGGCAGCTCATTTTATCCCTTGTGTCGGCTTACCCACTGCAAAGCAGACATCAGATTTGATGATTAAAGATGTGTTTCGCTTACATGGAGTACCGGATGAGGTTATTTCGGATCGAGGGGTGCAATTCACTTCTAGGTTTTGGCAAAATTTCTGTGCAGCATTGGACATTAAAGTAAACCTTTCTTCTGCTTTTCATCCCCAGACTAATGGACAAACCGAACGAACCAATCAAACCCTGGAGCAGTATCTCCGCTGCTTTATCTGCCACCTACAGGATGATTGGGTGGATCTACTTCCATTGGCTGAGTTCTCTTACAACAACTCTCAGAGTGCCTCCACTAAACAGTCTCCTTTTTACTCTAATCTAGGTTATCATCCTAACATTCTACCACGATTTCCCATAGAGACGCCTTTGCCAGCAGTGGCTGAAAGAGTCACGACTTTACAGAAGAATATGGATCTTCTAAAGGAGAATCTGGAATCAGCTCAGGAAAGGTACAAGAAGGCAGCAGATAAATTTCGTAAACCTGCACCAGCTTTTAAGGTAGGAGACCTGGTCTGGCTGTCAACCAGAAATCTTAAGTTAAGGATTCCATCGTCTAAGTTGGGACATAAGTACATTGGACCCTATAAAATCAGTAAAATTATAAGTGCCGTTGCTTGTCGTCTTCAATTGCCCAGAACTATGAGAATCCACCCTGTCTTTCATGTATCCCTACTAAAGGCTGCGACACCCAATACGTTTCCTGGACGTTCTTCTCCTTGCCTGACCCAGTGCTAGTCGATGGTCAGGAGGAATTTGTGGTGGAAAGGATTTTAGATTCCAGGTTGTATAGAAATCAGTTACAATATCTGATTAAATGGCAGGGCTACCCAGTGGAGGACAACTCATGGGAGCCAGTCAATAACGTTAATGCTCCTCGCTTGCTCCGTCAGTTTCATCAGAGGTACCCACACAAGCCTGGTCTGAGGTCATCCGGAGGTTGTCCCTAAGGGGGGAGTAATGTAAGGTTCTGTGTATCTGTTTCTGAAACTCAGTTTGTTCGTCGGCCATTTTGCTTTCTGTTTTGCTGCAGCTATCTTGCCCTCAGTCAAAATGGAGTTTTCCAGCTTGCATGTTCCCGCCCTGATTCTCTCCGTTTGCTTCTTAAACAGCCACAGCTGAGCAATCAGTGCTTCAGAATCAGCCTGCAGTGAACCTGTGTTCTGACTCCTGAAGCCTTGGACCTTGTACTCCAGCCATTCCTACTGAGGAACTCTGAAGCACTTGTGGACTCTGAACTCTGCTCTTGA
>JARQOD010000003.1:557151288-557193929 GCA_033576555.1 Oophaga sylvatica
CCTTGGCATGAACACAGAGTGAATGGAGGAGCTGGAAATTTGTCTCCTTGCTCCGCCACTGTTTACAATCGTATTTTTGTCCTGAGGAAGGTGAAAGTGGTGGCAGACAACTGGGGGCCCTTAAGACTCTGGATTCCACAAACATATGGGTGGCATAATACATGAAATTAGGATGTGTTTGACTGTTTTAAAAGCATTGGAGTGATATAAATGACTATAGTGCAATAGTGCACATGGGCATTAATCCTTTCACCTCCAAGCCTGTTTTTACCCTCATGACCAGGCCAAATTCAACAATTCTGACAAGTGTCACTTTGTGGTAATAACTCTGGAGCGCTTCAATGGATCCCACCTATTCTGAAACTGTTTTCTCGTGACATATTGTACTTCATGATAGTTGTAAAATTTGTTCAATACAACTTGCATTTATTTGTGAAAATATCAGAAATATGGTGAAAACTTCACCCCTCAAAATGTTCAAAATGACATTCAAGAAGTTTATTAACCCTTCAGGTGCTTCACAGGAATTAATGAAAGGAAAAAAAATTACATTTTACTTTTTTTGTCACAAAAATTTTACTTTAGACCAAATTTTTTTTATTTTCGCAAGGGTAACAGGTAAAAATGGACCCCAAAATATGTTGTGCAATTTCTCTTCAGCATACTTGGGCACACGTCAGAGCTCGGAAGGGAAGGAGCGCCATTTGATTTTTTAAATGGAAAATTTTCTGGAATAATTAGTGGACGCCATGTCGCGTTTGGAGAGCCCCTGATGTGCCTAAACAGTGGAAACCGCTCACAAGTGACAATATTTTGAAAGTTAGACCCCTCAGGGAACTTATCTAGATGTGTGATGAGCACCTTCAACCCCCAGGTGCTTCATAGAAGTTTATAACATTGAGCCGTGTAAATAACAAAAAAATACATTATTCCATCAAAGTTTTTTTAGCCCAAAATTTTGCATTTTCACAAGTGTAACATGAGAAATTGCACCATGTAATTTGTTGTGCAATTTCTCCTGCGTACATATACTCCATATGTGGGGGAAAACTACTGCTTTGGCACACGGCAGGGCTCAGAAGGGAAGGAGCGCCATTTGACTTTTTGAACCTCCCCCACAAGTAACCTCATTTTTTAAACTAGACCCCTCAAGGAACTTATCTAGATGTGTGGTGAGCACATTCAACCCCTAAGTGCTTCATAGAAGTTTATAATGTTGAGCCGTGAGAATAAAAAAATCACATTTTCCCACATAAATCTTTTAAGCCCCAAATGTTTTATTTTCACAAGGGTAGCAGGAGAAAATGGACCCTCAAATTTGTTTTGCAATTTCTCCTGAGTACGCAAATACCACATATGTGGGGGGGAAAACTACTGTTTGGGAGCACGGCAGGGCTCAGAAAGGATGAAGTGGCGTTTTGAAAAGCAGATTTTGAAGGAATGTTCTGCGGGTGTCATGACACGTTTGGAGAGCACCTTCAACCTCCAGTTGCTTCACAGATGTTAATATCGTTGAGCCATGGAAATAAAAAAATTACATTTTTTTTCCCACAAAAATGTTCTTTAAGCCAAAAAAAAAAATATTTTCACAAGGGTACCAGGAGAAAATGGACCCCAAAAATTGTTGTACAGTTTCTCCTGAGTACACCAATACCCCATATGTGGTTGAAAACTACTTTTGAGGCACAATGCAGATCTTAGAAGGAAATAAGCACCATATTGGAGTTCAGATTTTGCTGGACTGGTTTGAGGTGCCATTTCACATTGGTAAAGCCCCAAATATGTGTACTTTTTTGTTTATTTTTGCTTTAACATAAATTTATTTATTGGAATAATTTTCTTTTTAGTTCTTTATTTTGTTTTGTTTTTTGTTGTCATATTTTTACAATTTTTATTTACTTTTTTACATTATCCCAGGATGGGACATTAGCTGTATACTGACAGATCGCATTGCAGAGCATTAGATCAGCGTCTAAGATGCAGGGAGGAGGCGTGTCAGCTCCTGTTCTGAGCAGGAGCTGACAGGACGCCGTCCCTGGGTGACCTTGCATCCATCTTTCGGCCCGGGGTCACCATGGAGACCATCGGCACAGTGCAATAGTGTTGTGCCGATGGAAGCTCCCTTCCTCTGCGATGTCCTGTAATGTTGCTGTCACTATTGATAGGGGCATCAGAGGGGTTAAACGCCCGCGATCAATGCTAGCAGGGTGACAGCTCTCATATAGAGCTGACACCCCCATTTGATCGAGGCGGCGCTCACGGGATCATGGCGCTGTATATATATGGCGATCGTGGGTATGCTGCTCCTGCAGCGCCGTATATATACAGACGTGGTTAATGTCTCAAAATTAGTTCTGTGAAAATGATACCTAGTATAATGAAAATTGTCAAAGCTATTGCATTTATTTCTGAAACATGATTAGCATCCATCATGATGTTACTGTGCGTGCCAGTAAATTCTCAGCATTGTGGACTCACACAGTCTGACCTTTACTAGAAGAATTTATAGATATGGTAAAGGGACTGAGACTTTGGCTGCATTCGAGATATACAAGCACGGAATGCCAACTAGGCGCCAGTCATTTATACTGATAAAAAAATACACTTTCAATTTTGGATTATTTACAGTTATTAATATCATCAGTCCTAATTGTTTAATTTAATTGTTCTACTTTGTAGACGATGTACATAGAAGAACTACATAGAAAGTTTTTGCCATCCTTGCGTACTGAACACCCATCGGACCCCATAAAAGTTCTTAGGGTCCATCATAGTGCAGCATGACATACTTCTATAGTCCGGTACTTTTTGCAGAATCTGCTATGGAGCTCACAAAGTACATGCGAACTGAGAATTAGTAACACATTTGTGCAATAACATTTGCAAAATTTTGGTCAGTGTTTAAAATATCTTCTGTATAAAATATTTGGGGTTTTTATTTATTCTGTATCTTATTCCATTCGACAAAATACTTGTGGCCAAGTGGTCGTTATATATGAATTATTTGTTGGCAAAACAGTTTTTTGTTGATTGACTTTGAGAAAATTTCAGCTTCCGACCACTGTCTGAGACGTTATTTTGAAACTGACAACAAATTTTAGCACATCTTCTTATTTCTTTGCAACGTTTTCAAAAATGGTTGTCAAAAGCAAAAATATGACTAGTTCTCTAAAACATGTTTAGCAAAATTTTGACTCCAGGGACAACTCCTAATCTACTAATGTATGACTAATATTCCATTTGTAGTGTGAATTTTTTTAAAGAGTTTTTTTTATAGAGCGTCACTCTTAAAGGCCAACGGAAAGACTACTCAAAAATCAACTGTTTAGCAATTATAACTACCGTATTTATTTTTACAGCTCCATTGATTCCATGGTGCTGTACATGAGGAGGGGTTACATACAAAACACAAATAGAAGTTACAATGAACAAACTAATAGTGACAGGTACAGAGGGGAGAGGAACCTGCCCTTGCGGTCTTACAGTCTATAGGATAATGGCTAGGAGCACTTGTCTTCAGCATGTGTCAACCGCTGTTTTTCTAAAATCAAGAAAATAAGAAAATTTGCAAACCCAGGTCTAAGTTTAGATGACTTCATGTTTTTTCTTAATGATGCCAAGGAACATGAACACTTTGCTGCAACTTCACTTCAGTGTCAAAGTTTAGAGAGGCAGTCTAGTTTGGATAAGGCATTTTTCTTAGAAAGTCCCCCTCAACAATCACTTGATGATGGAGTGTTCAATACAGTGTGGAGGAACGTAGGAGAAAGTATTCAGGTCCCCTACAGTATTGCCCTTTTCAAAATATAATATTGCCCTTTTCGGATGTAAACCGATACACTGTTCTTCTAATTCATGGAGGTCTCCAAAGCCAGAGAGATGTATCATAAGGTCCTGTTAGTGAGACCCCTCCACTTTATTAACGTAGAGTTGATTTTTTTTTTATTACAAAAAGTCACATTTTTCTTCTGAATCTTTAACATTTGGTCCTTCATAAGAGCCTCTTTTGTAATTTTTAGGTAGGATTTCCATATAATATAGACTGTCGGGGCCTTATGGGCATTTGCCAAGTTTAATGTGAATGTAATACATTTGCAACTGGGTGTAAAATATATGTGAAGCTTAATGCAAGGTCAATCAATGGAAAGTCACTTGGAATAACATGATGATAATGTGACACTGTTACACCATTATATGATACCGTATGTGCAAGTTTCTTTTGTTTTTAATCTTTTCCTTTTACCTTGTAAGAATATTAACTGGAACGTTGTGCATTTCCTAGCAATGGGAAAAAAAAGTAAAAAGTGATGGTAAGATGAGAATGTGTTACCCCTGTGACATAAGGCTTTAACAATTAGATCAGCATAGAATTCCTCTAGGCATGAACTGACATCTGTCATTTTACTTTTTCCCTGTAGTATGGAATAAAAGCAGAACAAATGACCACCCAATGGGAACGCCGGTACAGTCGACGAGCAGTTAGGTGTCATTTGTCAGATGGAGATTTTTAACACGTTCAGTAAAACGAAGCTTTTCGCTCAGTAAATGGTGACATTCTGTTTGGTTACATGATACAAATTTACTTCTATTAGATAAGTTGCAACTAAAGCGGAATATTTGTTGCCACTGCATTTTAATAATGATCCAAGAAGTTACAATCAGTTGTAAACAATGGATTTTTTGCGACGTCAAACAAATCCGAACAAACGACTGACACTTTCAACATCTTCCCCCAGCCCGCGGGAGGTCATTTTATGGCGCTGGTTGCAAATCCGTCTGCTGATGAGTTGCAAGAACTTGATAAATTACAGAAAGATGAGTCTCTCAAGCTGGTGCGTTGACAGCGCCAGTCATTTTTTACGAAACACACCTTATTAATTTAACTCTTCCCACCTTCCATATGTCAGAAGTGCTTTCCGCTAGCTGCAAGAAAAGACTTTGATATCAAATATCTATAATTTCTAAAAGACATTCTCCAATTGAAGAACGTCCATATAGACAATGTAAGCCTTAATACTAACGTTAAACCCAGAAGGAGCTAAAGGCTAGATATCCATACTATACTAGGCTTCTAGGTTGGTACTTGTTTCGCCAACTGGTTTTAGAACTCTTATTGGCAATGCAAACCTCAAAAGAATATCTTAAAATATTTTTTTTCTGTGTATGTGCATGGACGTAAATAAAACTTTAATTAGAAATCGTTAATCAAAATCAAACAAATACCGTTTTTCATTTCCTAACCAAAACTACAAAAATTATAACTAAAGTCTGACTTCTAGGCTGCTTGATGTCCTTTCTGTCTGTTGGACACATCTTAAAATATATATTTTTCTGGGTTAATTTAATTCAAAGAAAATTGTGTTTTAAACCCAAAATTCTTTGGTTCATATGCTCTACAAAAATGGAAACATTTATTGAAACTCTTGGAGATAACAAATTTTGTGTCATGCAACTTAATAGGCAATGCCTCCAATCTCAGTATCTTTTAGAAATGTTTTAAAATACTTAAGAAACACTACAACACCTACATCTTATCATTTACAAAGATGACTTGTTTTGACGTTTTTGCTTGTACTAAAATGTTACTTTCTTGTTAATAGACTCAAATATTACAAGCACCCAGGTCTCTATACTTCTACCTTGGGATATTTTGACTTTTTTTTTGAGTAGGTTGTACTTGCCTTAAAGACATTAAGAAAACTTACTATAGCGCTTCTAACATATCAGAAGATGCATTTTTACTATCAATACTGAATTTCACCTTTTAATGAGGTTCTATCATTTTTGAAAGTTACGATCATATGAAATGATCAAGAAAAGCAAGCCATGTGCGTTTGAGGCAATTATACTACAAAAAAAATACTAAAAAATTTTGTTGGATTCATAAAGCAACAGACCTCAGGTATGACCATTATAAGTGAGGGCCCTAATGGACAAACCTGCCCTATCCAATCACAGTTTAAAAAAAAAAACTGCAAAAAAAGTATAATTAGTCACGTAAAAACTTATTGGTGACTACATTATAATAACAGCACAGTAAAAAAATATAAACTTAAATATTGGCAAAACAGCATAAATTATGACATGATACAAAATGCACGAGACAAATACTAATGAATACCTAACAGGAATATAAACAGTGTCTATCGCGCTAATCCTTATAAGGGTTAGCGCCACAAACATTTTTATATGCCTTTTTGGTTTGCACATTGGATTTCACACACAGAATCCCTAGATTGTCTGCTGCTTTGCTTCCTTAACTTTGTGCTTTTCCTTAATTGAGGGCGCTAGTGCAATTTTCTGTTTTACTAATGAATACCTGATCAAGCATAATATTAAACAAACAACTAAGGTGAGATATTAAAAGTATACAAGTCAAGTAGTAAGTAGCCAGGTGGGAAGATTGAGCAGGGAATCCAATGTTAGTCCAAATTTGTATTGCGTCAAGAAACATCATCATGAAATATCATTTAGCTAAAGGTATTTATTGTGTTACATTTGCCTCTGGTGCACTTCGTTTGTCTCTTTTTAGTTATTAATAAAAGCAAATCTCCCGAAATTTGAATTTCTCAGTTCACTCAAATTTAGGTAGGAAATTCAATTTGCGTCAAATTTATTCTATACAAGTTGAACATAGAATAATTATGATTTGAATTTTCTCCAAATCCTCACCTGTCCCGTTGTCATGCGCCGCTCTGCTCATTTTCTTTGATTTGGTTATCGGTCCAGCGTTCACCGTGCCATCTGCTGCATCTCCTGATGACCGACATAATCAGCATCTTTCAGGTGATCTCCGTCTTTTGTGACTCCTGCACACAGAATGATGTCAAATGACAGGAGACGTCAAAGATTCCATGAGCATGGCCCAGTGAAGAACACAACCGTGACTAGATCGAAGAAGACATGTGAGGCCACGTGACAATTTTTTTTATTTATTAAATTCTTACTGGTCCTTTCAAATCCGGCTGGGTTTTTACAAATTATATGGGGGGAAAAAATTGGATTATGGTGATGCAAATTTTTTTTTGTGAAATTAGAGGCAAAAGTGATTTACAACTGTGTTTTTTTTTTCTGGCAAGTTGATCTCTTATCGTTGGAGGAACCATTCAACTTTTGTCAAGTTGTGCTCATGAAACATCATTAGAAAAAAATTGATCCTGGAACGTAGAAAAAAGACACAATTTGCAAGTCTTTTATTTAATATTTTCTTATAATTTTTTTCTACAGTTGCTATTCAGACCTATATGTTCCCATACTTCTATACACTCATTATACTTTCCAACCATGAGTAAGTATGTTCAGTACTATCTATAGCAGGTCATGTCTTTATTAGCAGCAGATGTAATTATTAATAGGAACTAACATGGGCTGTGTTTTGCTTCTTAGTATCCAGAGCCCATAAATCTACATCAAGTACGATTACTTGTCTAGTTGTGAAAGGACAGGATTGGGGGGTCAAGGATGACAGCAAAGCTTGGGCATCTTAGGCTGTATAATCTTTGCTGGACTTGCTGTGGGACATGTTGGACTCTTGCCACATAGTGATTCTTGATGAGCAGGCCCTGTATAAAGTCTGGAGCACTTAAGGGTTTAACAGTCAATTAAAACATAATCCACATTGACATGACGCTCTTTTTTAACATGGTGTCCTAATTACCTGGCATTTACTGAGACAGTGTTTTTAAGTTGGATTGCTTCTCAGTCACCAGAGTTCAGACACTAATTGTTAAAACTGATAGGGGTCTGTCATCAGTAGTAAAGAATATTTTACATGGATGACTGTCTGTAACATTTAAAACTATTCAAAATAGTAATTTTGCCAAGTTATATTATTTAACTTTGTTATTTAGTGAAATTACAGACAAGGTCACCCCTCCCCCTTTCTTTTAATTAAAGTGTTCTCTGGATTGTATAAAGTTTTTGAAAAGTTTAAAAGTCTATAAACTATGCAATTTGTATGTTGAAATTCAGCTTCCTACCACAAATCCAGGATTGTGTTTACACCAAAGTTGGACTGACACAAAATACCAGAGGGTATTCCGGTATTCCCAGGTGTTGACTCAAAAATGGATTCTAAAGATCCAGCAACCTTGATTTTGACATATTTGTGCCATAATCGAACACTATTCATGCCCGAATGTATGTTTGATGATCGGTTCCGAACATATTTGGTAATTTCTACTCCCATTGACTTTAATGACGTTCGGCTGTGTTCGACGAATATTGCAAAAACAATATTCGATGCTGATAATATTTGGAATAGAATCCAAACAAATTTGCACATCTCCACCAATGACTGATCACTAACCTCTTTATCTATTAGATCTTACTGATGATATGTCCTTGTCAATCAGTTTTATGTTGACAGTTTAACAAAGAGGCCAAATCTTAGACTTTGGTTTACAAAATCCATTTTAGCCAGGGTGGATAACAGCTGTAAAGAGCATCTCCTGCTTTGGATGACCCAACCCATTCGTTTCAATAGGATATGTATAATAAATTCTTTCCTCTAGGGTGACACTGCAGGGGTATTGCACAATTACTACTCACATTAGTGGTAAATACCTGTTTTATGATTAGAGGCATCTGTCCATAATTTACAATAAGTTAGTGAACCTCCAAGATCCTAAATATAAACCAGTTTTAGTCCCATTTTGTTAGGCAGAATAGTCTCTCTCAATTTAAATTAATTGAAGCTATGAAGGTGTTGACGTGAATTGAAGTTTTTGCTCTTGTAATTTCAATGTACACCATACAAGCTTACAGTGTTTTTTTCAGTTAATCTGCAAGGTAAATGGCCAGATGATAAATGTGACTAAAAACAAAACTAGGCTGGACGTTGATTCAGGGGTGTGTCAAGGTTTCTCGAGGTCTTAGTTTTTGCCACCTTGCTCCCTACAATTTGTCTGTTGTAGAGACTGCTGTTTAGTCCACTGTTCTCTTGCCTGATTCACCCAATAATTACTGTACATGTTTTGCTCCTCTGAGTCTAAATAGATGTGTCATATTCAGAGATGTAACAAGAATTTCTAAGGCCACCTTGGAATGGGGCCCTACTTCTCCCTGACCAGCTTCAGTAGCAAATACGGCATGAAAAGCCTTTTCTAATACACCGGGATAATGGACACAATGATATCACATACAAGGTTGGACATACCATTGGTGCATCCTGTGCAGCCACACAGGGGTCTAACAGGTAAAGGGGACACTGCTGTTTCCGAAACAGGTGGAATTGTGCATTATAATGAGCTATTGGGCTGCAAATGGCCCATAAATTGTTTCTGCATGGGGACTTTTACTGTCTGTGCCCACCCCTGTTACAATAGAGTAAGTCTTTACTGTCGTCACCACATAATGTGGGACGCTCTGAGACGTTGTGCCTGCTCCAAATTAAATTCTAAAAATTCAAATACGTGCACGGAAGAGCTACGCTGATACATTGAGCATCAAAGCAGATCTCCCGTTATTACCTCATGACATCATCTTATAAAAGTATTTAATAGTCATACATGGTAAAAATATAATCGGCTCAGCTTATCTCTAAATATGTGCTGGCATTAGCATACATACATATAATTGGCTAAAATTAATTCTATCTACACCCATCAGAAGAGTCTAGGTGTGTTTCTCACTTAGTTTCATTTCTCCCGCTTTCCTATGTTTTATTTAAGTCTGTTAGACAAAGAAATTCCTAAGGGACCCCTTCTCACAAAACACACATACCGGCTCAAACTCCATCTTGGAAAGCAGGAGAGCATACATGTAGAATATCCACAATAGAGTCAGGATAGATAAATAACTCCTGCTCTCACATTTACACACCAATGTTACAGTACAGGGTTAAAGCACACAATAATGTATGCACATTGCACATCATCATATCATTACATGGGTAAAAAGCACACAGTAAAGTCTTGTCACACTGTGGCATCATGGTACACAAAAGATTACAATGATGTTACGGAACATGTTCTTTGTCTTATATTACAATGAAAAAAGCATGAAACATGTAAATAAATCTATGTATTACTCAGGAGTTCAGCCATATGTCCCCTTCTGTTCCTCACTGTTCTGCGTATGGCTGTAATACAACTGGCTGCAGCAGGAGCCTCTCCCTCTGACTTGTCTACTGTAGGGCAAAAGATCCTTATGCTCCTGTTTGTCTTATAGGGTGGGGATTCAGTGTGATGCAATAGCAAAAAAGTCAAACACAGTTCTAGGATGTAGTAAAAGAAGCATAGAGTCTAGATCATGTGAAGTAATTATCCCCTCTACTCCTCGTTGGTCAGGCCTCATTTGGAATACTGTGTCCACTTCTGGGCACCACATTGGACTGCAATAAAATCTTTTTTCAGTTCACAAAGTTGAGTGCCAAGTTTATTCTTTATATTATATCCACATTTTAAAAAAGACATGAACAAACTGGAGCAAGTTCAGAAAAGAGCGACCAGGATGGTGAGAATTATGTCCTAGGAGGAACGGTTAAAGGATCTGGGAATGTTTAGCTAGCAAAAAAAGAAGGCTAAGGCCGGGTTCACATTGCGTTGCGGGCAATGCGCTGACGGCATCCGTCACATAGCAGCACTAACGCTATGTAACGGATGCGTTAACGCACCATTGCCTGCAATAGCAGTAGCGCATCCTAACGCATGCCGAAATCGGCATGCGTTAGCGATGTGCCCTCATTCTGTGATGGACAATCGGAAGCGGTCTGCAGCGTTCGGGGGTCCGTCACTGCTAGCTCAGATGGAGAAGCTGCGCTAGCGTGATCGGTAAATGCGATCACAAAATGACGGACTGCATTAACGCTATGTGAACCTAGCCTAAGAGGAGACTTAATAGCTGTCTACAAATATCTGAAGGGCTGTCACAGTGTAGAGGAATCATCCTTATTCTCATTTGCACATGAAAACACAAGAAGAGATGGAATGAAACTGAAGGGGAGGAGACACAGATTAGATATTAGAAAAAACTTTTTGACAGTGAGGGTGATCAATATGTGGAACAGACTGCCACAAGAGGTGGTAAGTTCTCCTTCAATGGAAGTCTTCAAACAGAGGTTGGACAGACATCTGTTTGAGATGGTTTAGTGAACTGTGATTGAGCAAAGGGTTGGACACGACGACCCTGAAGGTCCCTTCCAACTCTAAAATTCTATGATTCTATGATTCAGCCATACAGCAGCTACAGATTGAACTGATCAGCAAGAGACTAAAATCTTTATTCTTAGGCTGAGCATACACATTGTATGGCTGTTGACCGAATGTTGCTTCTGATGATCATTCAACCGACAGCCTTCTCAGCGACTCTCCCATACACAGGAGCGCACATTCGGCTGAGAGCTCTTGTGTTCTGTAGGAGAAAGTCACAGACTGACGTATCTCCAAGAGAACAATGTGATCAGCACTCTGAAATCGGACATGTGCAATCGACATCTCTCCCAACCAGATATCAGCGGGTTTCAGAAAACTTTAGTCTAATATATATATATATTTGTCTAAAGCAGGATTTCTACATGACTGACTGTCTTAGAATCTTGCAGAAAATGGTGCACACTAACAACAAACAGGGCTGCTATATTTTTTGTTTCCTTTAAATACTAATCTCTAGGTTTAGCGTTCCTTTAATATAACAAGTTCTTCATTTTGTTTTCTGAAGGTGACCAGTAAGAGAAAAGACGCAGCAGAGGTCCCGAGCCGTCTGGACTATGAAGGATTGATATTCATCTTGTCAAAAGATAAACTTGATAAATGCACTGTCTCCACCAACTTTTCTGCTTACCCTCTCCCTGAACCCAATTACACTAACTAAATGAATGTGCTCTAATATGACAGAGTTTTCTTGTTGATTAAAGACTTCCAGGCTTTTTGCAGATGGCATACCTATAATTCACTGTAAAGATGGCTGGTTTTTATAATATGGCTCCCCTCCCCGTCCCTTCCGCCTTTCACTTTCTAGATCAGACTGAACTGGGTTTAACTAGGCCTGAATAATTTAAGACAGTCATTACATTCAATGTTTTTCCTTACTGTCAACTGTAAAATCCATACAGTAGCTTGAGGAAATCGAGCCTAATTTGAATTGATAATACGGAATGCAGAAAAAGTCATCTATTTTGAAGAGATCTCCGAGCAGATGCATGCTAAATCTTGTATAATGAAAGAATATGCCGATGTCAATTATGTAACTGAATGACTTTACAGTGGTTTTAGGCAATGGGTTAGCATTCTGCCTGATATTATCGCATAAAAAATACCCATCAAAAATTCTCATAAATATGGAAAGGGAAGTAAGATTACATTATAAATTTGAATGTTATGAATGTGTATGAATGCAGAAAGCCTGCCTCATAACTGAATAGTAAAAGGACCATATTTCAAAATTTACATACCGTTATTACTAGGAGTGTATAAGTAAAACACATTTTTTCCCCCAACTGGGTTTTTATTTAGAAAACATGAGACCTGAATGCAGACCTTGGATTAATTTTGCAAATTTTCTCGGCACAGATCGAATTCCATCTGTTTGGATATTTCGCACTTTCTGGCCAATCACAGTAAGGAGAAGTGAAGGACATGATACAACAAAATAAAGTTACATTCCTAGGTTTGGTGCCGCAAGGTCCCAGTGCAGAGGCGGATTAGATCACAGTAGACGGGAAAGACTGAGTGAGGTGATGCATCTGTAAGGGCTACAGTAGGGTAATCACTCTTTTCGCTCATCAACTTCCTGTTACTGTTCCTACAGGTAACATAATCCGCACACATGTTTTATTAGGACACAAATTCCATAGTTTACATATTACCTGCCATGGCATTGAACAAAAAAATGGTATAAATATTATGAGATGTGTGTTTAGTCTGAAGCTGACTGTAAGGATAGCTGAAAGTAAAATTCATACTAGTATTTAAAATAAATTTAAAGGAGCACTAAACCTTATGTTTGAAAGTTTGTGATCTAAGCGTAATAAGTTATTATAAGTCTGATGGTGGTTCCCTGCTAGCCATGATCCTCATCAGTTACAAGTAATGGAAAAGCCATAGATGTCCATATAGATGCATCTCTTCCGATTCACCCATTCACATGAACACTTGGCTCAACGTTGAGTCCATGTGTTTTCAATGCCAGAGTTTTATCTTCTGCAGGAACAATAAGCAGTTGAATTCAAATTGCCCAGTCTTTTTCTCCCTTTATATATTTTTTCTCCAGAAAGTGGGGAGACCCATCCATATTTACTTCAACATAAATGGGTGACTTACCATTTAAAAAAAAACTTTTATTTTGCGTTGTAAAATTGAAGGGGTATCGCTTTAAATATTTTGACACACGGAGTAGTAAAAAGGTTAGTTTAAACAATCACTCCCATCAAAGTTTTTATCCTCTTAAATATATTTCAATCATCATATTACATAGCACTGTGTCCTTTCAATTGTTCGTTTTACATTTCTACCCAGTTTATTCTTCTGTTTTATCGGTTCTGTGTAGAAACAGGAAGTCTCTTTACCCTGGTTAGATTTACCATATTAAGTCTTCCATGTCCTGAATCAGCAAAACTGCCCCAGACCATCACACTACCACCACCATATTTTACTGTTGGTATGATGTTCTTTTTCTGAAATGCTGTGTTACTTCTATGCCAGATGTAATGGGACATACACCTTCCAAAAAGTTCAACTGTTGTCTCGTCAATCCACAGAGTATTCTCTTAAAAGTCTTGGGGATTATCAAGATGTTTTCTGGCAAAACTGAGATGAGCCTTTATGTGCTTATTGCTCAGCAGTGGGTTTTTGTCTCTTTCTTATGGTAGAGTCATGAACACTGACCGTAACTGAGGCAAGTGAGGCTTGCAGTTCTTTGGATATTGTTGTGGGGTCTTTTGTGACCGCTTATATGAGTCTTCTCCGCGCTCTTGAGGTAATTTTGGTCCACTGGCCACTCCTGGGAAGGTTCACCACTGTTCCATGTTTACGCCATTTGTGAATATTGGCTTTCATTGTGGTTCTCTGGAGTCCCAAAGCTTTAGAAATGGCTTTATATCCTTTTCCAGACTTGTAGATCTCAATTGCTTTGCTTCTCATTTGTTCTAGAATTTCTTTGAATCGCGGTATGCTGTCTAGGCACTTTGTAAGGCAGGTCCTATTTAAGTGATTTCTTGTTTGAGAACAGGTGTGGCAGTAATCAGGCATGGGTGTGGCTAAGGAAGTTGAACTTAGCTTCCCACAGTTGATTTATGTTTTAAAGAGGTGGGGAAATCACTTTTTCACACAGGGCCCTGTAGGTTTGGATTTCTTTTGCCCTTATTAATAAAGACCTTCATTTTAAAAACGGCATTTTGTGTTATCTTTGTCAAATATTTAAACTTGTTTGGTAATGTGAAACATTTAAGTATGACAAACATGCAAAAGAATAGGAAAACTATTGAGGTATGTGCACACGATCAGTAATCACTGCCTGTTTGTCGCTGCGTACTTATGCAGCGTGAAACCCACAGCAGCCAGATGTTACAGCATAGTGGATGAGATTTCAAGAAATCCTATTCCCACTATGCATCCACAGATTCCCGCGGCTCACCTGTGGACATGGACATGCGGCACGTGTCTCCAGATCGCAGCATGTCAATTTCTCTTGCAGAGATGCAAATCCCTGCAAGAGAAATTTCACCAATAGAATGCATTCTATTGGTGAAATTTATTATACAATCTATTCTATTGTTCAGTGAACACATGTGGATTCACCTGATTTCAATAGACGGCAATGCTTTGGATGCAGCGAACATACGCTGCGTCCAAAGCGCTGCTAGTTCCGGATCATGTGCACCCGGCTTTAGGAGAACGCACAAAAGGATTAAGAGACATTTTAAATCAATTGAGACAGGGGTAGAAACCAAACGTTGGATCAGACAATGTAGTTGAAACTGCTAATAGTGACCTTCCAGTGCTCAGTTTTGCTGGTTTAGAATGTGTTGATTCCCTAAAACATGAAGGACAGAGGCACAAAATTTTGCTACAAAAAGAACCACATTGGATAATACAAACGGTAGCACAGGGACCATTGAGCTTTATTGAAAAAAATGATTTGAAAGTATTTTTGTAATTAAGATTTTACGATGTCCATCTAGACTGCCTAGTGGTTACCATTCTTACTATTTTTTTATGTCATTCTATATATATATTTTATATATTGCATTTTGTTATGTGATTTCAAGGTTACTCCAATCAAGGTGGAGCTAAACCTTTTAAATAGTGTACCGTTTCCATTGTGCAAATAGTCCCCTAGAAGTTTCAAGTAAATGCAAAACAGATGTTGCCTGCTGTTTTTTGCCTGTACTCACCCACCTGTTTTTTATTGCTTGATAAGAAATACTAAAGAAGGTTTTTCCATGAAGTGGTGAGTGACGTCAACTATACTTGTACTACCTATTAATTTTCTTATACAGTGCAATTCTACAGTAGTACAGCATATTTTAAAGCAATCGCATATTTAAGTATCCTAAAGGGACTAATAAAAAGTGGAAAAAAAAACAAAGTTTCAAAATATATATAAACTACATAAAAGCTATAAAACTACCCTCCCCTCTTCTGCAAATCTGAATAGCAAAATGTTTAAAAAATAATTTTGAAAAAATGTATATTTAGTTGCACTGCATGCGTAATTACGGTATGTAAATTAATAAAATTATCTAAAATATTTATCCCACTCCAATAATGACAAATCTGGAAAATTAAATGAAATTACAGAATTGCTGTTGTTTGTTGGTCACTGTTATAATGGCAGTAAAAACTACAGGTTGTCCTGCAAAAATAGCAAGCCCAGAAAAATAAATACGTTATGGCTCTTTGTTTCAAAAGTTAAGTTTGATAATATGATAAATTTGATAAATCAATAAATAATTAATATAAATTGTATACTATCATAAGCATACTGACCAATAGAATAAAATTACCAGGATTTTTTTAATCACAAACTAAACATGGGTTTTGTCTGTAAAATAATTACCGTGAGAATGTGCTCTTACATATTGCACGTATATCAACTTATGCGCCCGCTCATTTCTTTGGTTTTGCTGTAGTTTCTTGCACTATTGTACAAATAGGTGTGAAACTCCCTTTTTGAGCTACAGGAAAGATGTATATCTTTGTACCGTGTTAGCCAGTAGATAGAAAAATATTTAGAGTTGAGAGTCCTCAGTGGTTGATACCTTTTAATGGCTAACTGAAAAGATGGTAACAAATTGCAAGCTTTCCAGACTACTCAGGTCTCTTCATCAGGCTAAACTAATACAAAATCTGAAGAATCACATATTTATACATAACACAGCATTGAAACAATGCAATAGGTAAGACAAGTGATGTGAAGCAGAACTGTCATTATGGGAGATAGAGATGAACATAAATTTTGGAACAGTTCATAGATAAGGCGTGTGAAAGTTTTATTGCCCTCTGATTGGGGTCTGGTATTGTGTTATGATGGCCCCAGAAGGTCTGAAGAGCAAATTCCTTAATTGATTCTGTGGTGAAACTCACAAAATTCATCCTCACCCACAATTACTTTGAATTTGACAACAAAATCTAAATACAGGAGACTGGCACAGCTATGGGAAGTAAAATGGCTCCACAGTATGCAAATCTTTTCATGGCCAAGCTTGAAAGCGACTTTTTGTCCTCATGTCCCATCAGGCCTCGGGCCTACTACCGCTACATTGACGATATTTTAATCATCTCGACGGAGTATGAGCAACAGCTAAAGACGTTCCACAAATAGTTTAATCAATTTTATCCCACCATCAACTTAACACTCAACTACTCCAGCACTGAAATTAACTTTTTAGACTCCATCATTAAGCTAAAGAACAATGAAATAGAGACATCCCTGTATCAGAAGCCAATAGACCGTCCAACATACATTAAATGGGACAGTGTTGTGAACACGTTGGAGACGACTTCGGAGCTGGGGCTCCCTCCGGTGGTTGCTGAGGGTAATGAACCAATTGCTGAATGGCTTTCAGCCGGGTCTGAATGGTCTGATATAAGTGACCTGAACTCCCATCAGCCTTGCCGGTAATCAATTGTTCTTCCAGGTCTTGGTTGGAGCTCAGCTTACATTCCTGCTTACATTCAGATAAGTGATTTGTTGTTTTTTTTCCCTCTGGTTGGATTTTCCTTTCTGGTTTGTTGCCTTGCAGTAGACTTCAGCCTGGTCCCCTTTTGGGGCCAGGCGCTGCATTTGTGCTCACTTTGTGTTTGCACTTTTGCTCTGTTCCTGTGTCACTTTTTATTTGCTGAATTGCTGTGTGTTACACCAGAGATCTGATTTAAGTGGTAGAGATCGTGTGATCTCAGGTTTTTTGTTAATCAGAAGTGTTGGTATTTTTGTCAAGGTTTTTTGGGTTGCAGCCAGACTTCTTTCCTATACTTTTCTATCTATACAGAATTGGGCCCCAGCGTTTGCTCATTCTATTTTCTGTCTGTGTTCGTATTTTCTTCTTGTCTAACCGCCATTTTGGGGGCTTCCTATTTCTTTGGATGTTCTACTACTGGGCAGTTAGCTTTCATCTTTCTGCCCTTAGGTGTAGCTATCTCTCCCGCTGTTACGAGGCATCTAGGATCACCGTAGGTACGCTCCATGGCTACTTCTAGTGTAGCGGTTAGTTTAGGGTCCTGCAACCCAATAGTTTCCAGCCTCTCTGATGTATTGCTACTTTGGCTATTTTTGCTATTTCTCCTCAGCTACCGAAACATAACAGGACAGTTTCCATCCAAAACACATAAAAAACTCTATTGTCTACAGCCAAGCCATCAGATATAATCGTATATGTTCCAACCCCATGGATAGAGATGAACACCTTGGTCGCCTCAGAAAGACCTTTTTGAATCAGGGCTACCATCCAAGAACAATTGAAAACCAAATTACAAGAGCCACCAGAATATCAAGGAATCACCTGCTACATTACAAAACTAAAGATGAAAATAACCGGGTGCCTCTAGTGGTCACATACAATCCAAATCTGGAGGTGCTAAGGGGAGCTGCACGGAAATTACAACCTTTACTACAAAAAGATGCCCGATTACAATCCATATTTCCAGACCCCCCCACTACTGTGTTTTAGTCAGCCCCAAATTTAAGAAGCATCATTGTCAGAAGCTCCCTGTCCTCCCCAACAGCTGCAGGAACCTTTCCTTGCAACAAGAAAAAATGTAAAACCTGTCCCTTTATAATGACCACGGACAAGATAAAGATCACAAACTCACATCTGGACTACAAGATCCCAGGTATTTTCAGCTGCATCACATCTAATGTGGTGTACCTAATTATTTGACCTAAATGTTCAACTGGGGGTCTTTATGTGGAGGAGCTCGGGCAAAAACTGAGAACAAGGATGAAATCTCATCGCCACACAATAAGAGAAAAAAGAATGGATCTACCTGTGGCCAAACATTTTTGTATCCCCGGTGATAGCATGATGGACATGAAATTACTTGTATTAAAAGCTAACTTTAAGTCTCAGAGAGACAGAAAGGTTTGGGAATATAAACTCATGACAACCTTTGATACACTCAGTGCTGGAATTAATGTGTCCCATGGATTTATGTCTTTTTACATCAATTAAAGAATTTGCTCTTCAGACCTTCTGGGGGCATCATAACACAATACCAGACCCCAATCAGAGGGCAATAAAACTTTCACACGCCTTATCTATGTACTGTTCCAATATTTATGTTCATCTCTATAGGGTATGCCACACTAAACAACATCGCTAACGGGATCGCTAAAAAACGTCACTATTTAGCGATCCCGTTAGCGATGTTGTTGTGTGCGGCATCTGTCAGCGACGAGCTCCCTGCTGAGATCCTGCTGTGATCTCGCTCGTCGCTGACATCGTTCCGGACCCTATTTAGATCGTCGGCGCCCCGCAGGTAAGTATATATCGCTAAGTGTGGCACCTTTTCTTAGCGATTTAGCGGTACTTTTGTACCGCTAAAGTCGTTAAGAAGATCGCTAACCGCGATAGCGTCGTTAACTATATCGCTAAGTTAAGCCGCACTTAGCGATATAGAAACAATCCCGCTAGCGATCGCATTAGTATGCGTCTTTATCGCTATCGCTAGCGGGATTGTTTAGTGTGGCAGTACCTTATCTCCCATAATGACAGTTCTGCTTCATGTCACTTGTCTTATCTATTGCATTGTTTCTGTGCTGTGTTGTGTATAAATATGTGACTCTTTAGATTTTGTATTAGTCTTTGACTGATGAAGTGACCTGAGTAGTCTGGAAAGCTTGCAATTTGTTACCATCTTTTCAGTTAGTCATTAAAAGGTATCAACCACTGAGGACTCTCAATTCTTTTTGAGCTAGGCATTTCTTCTACATAGCTTCCCATGGGCAGGTGACTGAGCCCCGGTCTTGGTATGCCCTTATTCACATTGAGGTTGGATGACACATGGTAAGGTTTTGGTACTAGAGACCCACCTGATTGGATACACCTTGTCGCGGTGGGATGGCTTTTACACTTTTTTATCAAATTAGTGTGAACTAAGTACTCTCTCACTATTTACTCATATACTTACTACAGGGTATATATAAATTTTGTTTTTATCTTGGATTTTGTCTGTTAAATGGCCACAGTATGAATGTGCTCTTATACATTGCACATATTCCAGCTTATGATCCGGCTCATTTCTTTTAGTTTTGCACAAAGTCAATATTGTAAATCCCTAAAGCAATAATGAAATTTTAGTTTTTCTACAATTTCACAATTTTACCCCAACTTGAAGCTTGCTTCCTATTGTTCAGTACACTATATAGCAAAATGAATGGAGTTGTTCAAAACTATGACCCGTCTCACAAAAATTGACTGTTGACCTGATATGACTATGTTGACGGCAGAGTGAAAAAACTGTTATGGCTCTTGAAAGGCAAGGAGCGAAAAAGGCGAAATAATGCCGTGCCTCCAAGGGGTTGACCACAGTTATGATCTTATTGTCACCTTAACTTCTTGTGGGTATCTTGATATGGTAGACCAAATGAGATATTAGTCCACTAACATATATGAGAATATTTTGTAGAATGTTGCACTATAGGTCACCTTCCTCATTAAGTGCTGTACATTATCCTTTCTGCAAACTGTGGCTCTTCAATTCAATCCTACTTTATCTCTCCTATAAAATAACAGCTTCCGAGGAGGTACAGCTCAGACATTACCATTCTTTAAACAAAGCTATTAGAATCCATATCCAGAAAGCTTTCTGAAAAAAGTTCCTATGGATTGTCACTTTCCATCTGCTCCTCATCAAGATTATTACTACTGTTCGAAGAATATGCTAAAATGTTTGAGTGTTGGGGCAAACGCAAGAGCCAATTTGCATGACAAGTGCTCATTTAGACTTTACTCACTCTTTCTGTTCCTTGATAAAATAGAAAACAATTACAAAACATTGAATCGGGAGGAAAAGTAGTATAGAAGCTTCAGCAACTGAATGAAAACATGATGCTGGCCAGCATATAACAGCTTACGTTGATACTGTGGACTTGTTAAAATATATAAATGGACACTAAACCTTCAAACGGTTCTTTCTTCCATTTTCTGTCTAGCTGGATGCAATCTATTGCTCCCTGTTAGCAGCCATTTCTGACCAGGGAAAACCTGACATCTCCTACAACTTCCATTACACCTCACATATCTCTAGTAATGATGATGCCCAGAAAGATCTACATATGTGTGAGAATGATTCCAGATGGCACAACTTACAGCTAAACGGCTTCCGCCATATATCAAATTTAATGGATTTAAATTTGTAACCCTTTTCTAAGACTTTGTGACAAAAAGCTTCTTTAATTTTTAGTAGTTTTATATTTGCATTTTTTTTTTAATGGTCATGGTCGTTTCAATATATTTAGCAATTTTGCTAGCCATATCATTGGTCAACAGATGCGCCACAGTGCTTTAAAAAGAATGAGTTTACAGCATGATAAATCACTCTTAAGTAGCAACCACCTTGCTGCTCACTGCCTGTTGTTAAGTGCAATCCACCTTTAGCAGCAGAGGCACCGTGATGGAATACCGAAAGAAAAACACTTAGGCCCCGATTCATCAAAGTGATTATGCCAGAAATTTGGCATAAATCACTGTGAAAGGTTACAAAACATTTGCGCAGCGCGGAGTTGTGCAAAAGTTTACAGACTTTTGGCACTTTCATAGCAGTTTTGTCCAGTTGTAACAAGAAGGGCGAAGCTGGGGTGGGACGGGGGTGCGACACCACAGCTCTACTATTTCATGTGGCATTTCTTAAAGGGCTAATCTGCTCTGCTCTGTCGATGGGGCATGACTTCTAACATCATGCTGATTGACTGCTCCCCCAGTTATGCAGCAGGGAGCTAGCTGCCAATCAGCATGACGTTGGCAGTCACATCCTGTCAACAGAGCAGAGCGCAAAAGAAGCCACTGCATTGTAAACATGATGTCAGGAGAAGCAGCTGAATCGCCGGCAGGGGCGGTCTGTGACCACTCTGTGTCAGTGAAAAATGACGCTGGTCACAACAGGCAAGTATGTAACAACTACCTGTTAGTGCTTAGGTGCATGTTTGTTTGTTTTTTTACAAAGTCCCAGATATGCCCTTTAAGTTAGAAATCTTACTCTAGTCACTGAGTGGAAGAAGATTTGTGGCAGGATACACCCCACTTGTCAGACGCTCCGTATTCATGGAGCCTCTGACTCCAACTCGCCCCCTCATCACGACAGGCCTTGCTGAATCATGGCTTTTGTTTCTGCTCTGCTGTCAAATTGCAGATAGGCATCATAAATGGACAAGTTTTCAATTTGGGGCAACTAAGCTATGGGACAAAGATAGTTGCAGTGCATGCTGGGAAGTGAGTAGAAGGAAGTTCCAGCACCTAATGTTCTGGTGGATTGGTGATAGAAAAAACTCCCACTTCGAAAAAGTGGCTGGCAAGTTACAGAACATGAAAATCTGGCCAGTTCTAGTACATATTGAAAGTGGAATGTGTTCCTTATGTAGTTTTGACTTGTTGTAGAGGATGAAGACAGCAAGGCATAATATTAAGAAGTGAAATACAATCTAAGTAAAATACTATTGGGGTGTTTTGACAATTCTGTATCAATATCAGACATCTGACATTTCTCCCATCCCAATGAAGGAAAAATTAAAGATTTCATTTTGGTATGTTGTGGATTGGACCAGCTACTTATAGGACTGGAAAAAATGAAAAAAAAAATGTTTTTGTCTTTTATTTTTTATTCCGCAAAATAAAATATGTAATATTAAAACAAAAAAATATATATTTTTGTACATCCCATTGATGCTTGTTTTGCTTAGTTATCTGCTGCATAGTCCGGGTTATATTTAGTCAATATATAAAAGGTATCCTGTAATATAAAGGCATCATGCAGTAAATGAAAATCCATGATGTGGCATCCTTTTGTTTCAAGCATCAATGTATTTATCTCTTCAGACTCCTCCTTTTAGTTTCCACAGCACTTTCTTTTTTTAAAGGCAGCTTAGACAGAGAATGACATCTTATCTGTCAGAATGACATACGGGAAGCTTCTCCTGCTGCAGCTCAGCAAAGAGTAATTCAATATTCTAATGGAATTTCAAGAGCTCCTCAGCAAGCGGAGAACAACTCTATTAACTGCTACACACAAGAGCATCAAGTCCACAGGAGGAATCAAGGAAAACTTTGTAAAACGCTTGAAGAGTATGCATAAAGATTGCAAATTATTGAATAACATGGCGATCGGCGTCACTCTGGTCTACATGGATGCATTCGTGTGGAGGTCTGAACAACTCAATATGAGCAAATATATGCCATGAAGAACGAACCTTGGGAGAATCTAAGGACTCACTGTCCATCTAGACAGAACATGTACATGGCCACCTATCTTTACATATACAGGATATACCATGAGTATGAGCTAATAATTTATCTTTCAATCAAAGCTATAATCTAGACCCACACCTTCAATAGCTCGTCCATCTGACAGCTATCTCTCCTCCTCTCCCAATGCACACTCGCGCTCAGCTTGGCCATGCGTGCATGTGTACTTAATAGGGAGGATGAACCGTGCCAAACACCAGTTTTTCAGTGACCGTAGAATCGAAGAAAAAAAAATAGAATAAAAAGTGATCAATATATTGTATATAACCCAAAATAGTATCAATGAAAAATACAGCTTGCAAAAAATAAGTCATCACATCGCTCCATCGATGGAAAAATAGAAAAGGTCTCAGAAAATGGCGAAATGGCGTCATAAGCAGCTCTTTTTTGATTATTAAATGTCTGAATTTTTTTTTACTAATAATATATATATATATATATACATATATATATATATATAAACAAATATATACAAGTTTTGTATCACCGTAATTATGCTAACCTGGAGAATAATGTTGCCAAGGTAATTTGTACCGCGCAATGAACGACGTAAAAATAAAATCTGAAAAACCATGGCGGAATTACATTTTTTTCATCATTTCACCCCACTTGGAATTTTTTTCCCTGTTTTTTAGTACATGATACCATAAAATAAATGGTGTCATTCAAACCTACGACTCGTCCTGCAAAAAATTATGACTTCATATGGCTAGGTCATTGGGAAATTAAAAATGCTATGACTTTTGGAAGAAACGAAGGGCAAAACAAAAGCGGCTGGTGCCAAATTGGTTAATGATGCTACCATTTGTTTTTAAAAATCCATAAATTATCCATATTATGTTTTTACTCTATCACAAGTGTCAATGAAGATTCCATGCAGGACTTGGGGTGAAAGCAGTGACAGTACATGGAGCAAGGAAGCTCAGAACCTTATTTCCGGGAGTCTAGCCTGACCTGTTTTTAAGTAATAATCTCCTAAATTTGGTCAACTTATTCAATTATATGCTAGGTGCAAAATACAAAATGTCTGTGGTGTTTTATGTTCTGTAGTATTTAATTTTTTTTTTTTAATGGTGTACATTCTCGAGCAGTGGTGTACTACTAATAGCAAGAAAACCACACAACAGCTATGGGACCCGTAAGTCGAAGGGCGCAGCACTGGCATCGGGCTCCCTCCGCTTGGCATCACACTTTCAACTGTATCCGCATTCTGGATACATATGCAGCTAAAAGCAATGATGGAGCAGGGATCCTTCAGCTCCCTCCTCTATCATCCTCCCTGTGTGTCAGAGCTCTGACAGTGGATGTGGGTCTCAAAGCAGAGGGTGCGATAATATAACTACATCATGCCTGCTGTGCGGAGCTTCAAAACACATGGTGTAGAGACACAATCAGCAGGGGAACAGGTTGAGGTGCGCAGTTTTATTTTTTAATTAATGAGTACATTGTCCTCATAGGGGTGGTCATACTGTGTGTGGGGTAGTTTTACTGTTTGGAGGGCTATGGAGATGGGGACATATCAGGATGGGGCCCATATACCAGGATGAGGCCCAGGATGGGGCCCATATACCAAGATGTGGCTCAAGATGGGGGCCATATACCAGGCTGGGACCTAGGATGAGGGCCATATACCAGGATGGGGACATATACCAGGATGAGGGCAATATACCAGGATGGGGCCCAGAATGAGGGCCATATACCAGGATGGGGGCATACCAGGATAGGGCAAAGGATGAGGGCCATATACCAGGATGGGGCAACATATACCAGGATGGGAAACATGTACCAGGAAACATGTACCAGGATGGGGAACATGTACCAGGATGGGGAACATATATCACGATGGGATGTGCATTATACTATATGGATGACTACAGGTTGTGCATTATATTATTTGGAGGACTATGGAGAGTGCATTACACTATATGGAGGACTATGAGGGGTGCATTATACTATAGGGAGGACTATGAGGGGTGCATTATACTATATGAAGGACTGTGAGGGGTGCATTATACTGTACAGAGGACTATGGGGAATGCACTGTACTATATGGAGGACTATGGGGAGTGAATTATACTTCTGCTATGGAGCCCCATGACTTCTATGTTCACTCCTGGTGAGTATAATG
The DNA here is from genome assembly GCA_033576555.1 of Oophaga sylvatica. Taxonomy (NCBI): domain Eukaryota; kingdom Metazoa; phylum Chordata; class Amphibia; order Anura; family Dendrobatidae; genus Oophaga; species Oophaga sylvatica. The sequence goes on from JARQOD010000003.1 coordinate 557,176,311, forward strand.
GTTTTCATGCTTTCTATATGTTAAAGAACAGCAGCAGAACGGGGTATATATATACCAGGATTGTGGATATATATATATCAGGATGGGACCCAAAAGTAAGGGACATATTCCAGGATGGAGGGCATATATACAGTATATACCATAATGAGAGTCTTATATACCAGGATGGAAGACATATATATTGGGGGGGTACAATTCTTGCCTTGAATCAGACTCCAGTTACACCACTGCTTAACACCATGAAACTATTATAAACACTGATCGACTGTAAGACAACTGAAGGTTATCATTGTGTTCCACTCTTTACATATAACATATAGAATTGGAATGACAATTGGTTAGTTCAATGATAATTAAGAGTAAACGGTTATTCAAATGGGGCAGCCCAGTCTTTATGTCCTGTTAGGGTATTTGGAGTCACTCTTGTTCTGGAGAATATGAATTTACTATTACATCTTTGTCTATTGGATTCAGAAAATAATGAAAAATATAAAATATATTATCTGTAATGGACTGTGTTGTATGGATAACACATCCTTCAACAGTGCCCCTTCAGTCAGTCATGACTTTCCTTAAGTTACTACCATGGTTCATCGGTTCGGTATAAAAGTCACGACCCCTGTTCTGACTAATTACCAAAGGTGGAATGATCACGGTCGCAGAAGGTGCAACCATGACTGGCATATGCGGGAGGGAGGCTGGCTGACACCAATTGTTATTCTAGCTGGATGTGTGTCCAAGGACCCACATTCAGCTGAAATGTATTGTGCCACAGAGACCGGCTGGGTCCCTGCTCCACAATACACTCCACCTACCAATCAGAGGCCGACAGCTGATGTCAGTGTGCAAGCGATACATGTCTGTGATGTAATGTGCTGCCTGTCACTTGCACGCTGAAGTCATCTGCTGGCCTCTGTGTCATGGGAGTGGTGGAAGGTGAGAATAATGATTTTTTTGTCTGTTTTTTTTTTAAATGTACTAGGGTACAGTAACAGAACAGGGAACATTATTACAGGATGGGCCCAGGATGGATCTCATTATACCAGGAAGGGGCCCAGGATCTGGGCATTACACCAAGATGGGGGACATATATTACTGGACAGGGCCAGGTTTGGTAACAATGTTACTGAAATAAGCCAAGGATGGGGCATATTTCACCAGGACTGGGGACATATATTACTGGAAGGGCCCAGGATGGGGTACATTTATTACTGGAAGGGGCCGGGATGGGGACATTACACCGAGATGGCCACATTATTTCAAGAAGGGGTTCAGGATGTGGGACATTATAGCAGGAAGGGGCTCAGGATTGGAGATATTATATCAGAAAAGGGCCCAGGATGTTGGACATTATAACTGCAAGGGTCTCAGGTTACGGGACATTATTACATTATGTCGGGGGGGCAACATGTATGTCTTTATAGGATTTAAAACACTACAAGGCCCCATACATCTGACCTACATGTAGGTGGGGACTCAGGTACAAATTGTGCACCGGGACCCAAAAGATTCTAGTTACACCACTTCCAATTAGTGTACCTTTTTGTACATTGAGTGCTTGGAAGAAATCCCAGTGGTCATACAGTGTATTTAAAAGTGAAACCTCCTGCTGGGATCTTGATTAGAACCTTGTAAAATATCCGCTAATGAAGGCAACTTTATCTTAGTGGAGTCTTTAACTAACTGACTACCAAGATTTGTAAGTTGGGTAAGAAAAAATCATTGGCCTATTCTCTTTTGGGTAAGTTACCTCTATGCCCATCGTGGAAATTTGGAAGAAGTAATTCTTATTAATTCTCATGGTTGAAAGTTGAATGTAATAATGATGCAACCTTCTTGGGTCTTCTTTGCATCCATGGTAAATATGTAGGTAGAAATGCTCTTGTAGGGCTTCATAGAATCATAGAATAGTAGAGTTGGAAGGGACCTCCTGGGCCATCTGGTCCAACCCCCTGCTCAAAGCAGGATTCTCTAAATCATCCCAGACAGATGTCTGTCCAGCCTCTGTTTGAAGACTTCCATTGAAGGAGAACTCACCACCTCTCGTGGCAGCCTGTTCCACTCATTGATCACCCTAACTGTCAAAAAGTTTTTTCTAATGTCTAATCTGTGTTCCTCCCATTCAGTTTCATCCAATTGCTTCTAGTCTTTCCTTGTGCAAATGAGAATAAAGATGATCCTTCTACAATGTGACAGCCTTTGAGATATTTGTAGACAGCTATTAAGTCTCCTCTCAGTCTTCTTTTTTGCAAGCTAAACATTCCTAAATCCTGTAACCGTTCCTCATAGGACATGGTTTGCAGACCGGTCACCATTCTGGTGGCTCTTCTCTGAACTTGCTCCAGTTTGTTGATGTCTTTTTTAAAATGTGCCCAAAACTGGACACAGTATTCCAGATGAGGTCTGACCAAAGAGGAGTAGAGGGCAATAATGACCTCACGTGATCTAGACTGTATGCTTCTGTTGATACATCCTAGAATTGCATTTGCCTTTTTTGCTGCTGCATCACACTGTCGACTCATGTTCAGTCTGTGATCAATTAGTATACCCAAATCTTTTTCACATGTGCTGTTACTTAGCCCTATTCCTCCCATTTTGTATATGCTTTTTTTCATTTTTATTGCCCATGAACCCTTTTTATTCCGATTATAGCCAACATGGCAATGATGAAAATTCTCATGTAACGTGGTGGTTAGCTGCTCAGTTACCATATAGTGACCACTACGGGTGAAATGTAGTAACACGTCATTAATACAGATGACGTTAGTAGATGCATAGATGTGGTCATGAGCAGGGGAACACTCCTGGGCACCACATTTTAAAAAAGACATCAACAAACTGGAGCAAGTTCAGAGAAGAGCCACCAGAATGGTGACCGGTCTGCAAACCTTGTCCTATGAGGAACGGTTGCAGGATTTGGGATTGTTTAGCTTGCAAAAAAGAAGACTGAGAGGAGACTTAATAGCTGTCTACAAATATCTCAAGGGCTGTCACATTGTAGAAGGATCATCTTTATTCTCATTTGCACAAGGAAAGACTAGAAGCAATGGGATGAAACTGAATGGGAGACACAGATTAGATATTAGAAAAAACTTTTTGACAGTTAGGGTGATCAATGAGTGGAACAGGCTGCCACGAGAGGTGGTGAGTTCTCCTTCAATGGAAGTCTTCAAACAGAGGCTGGACAGACATCTGTCTGGGATGATTTAGAGAATCCTGCTTTGAGCAGGGGGTTGGACCAGATGACCCAGGAGGTCCCTTCCGACTCTACTATTCTATGATTCCTCCGTGATGTCCATAAATCTCAACAAGACCTAAGAAAATTGGTCGGCATGATGGAACAAACCCTTGAAGCCATTTCAATCTTTCAGTATGGCAACAACCAACGTTACGGCCGCCAACAGTAAACGCTTCGGCTTCTTTAAAACTTTTTTAATTTGAGCTTTATTCGCTAAAATGAACGACTGTCAAGACTGACGCCTTTATCCGTATTAAAGAAAAGGGTTTACTGCAGTTTAATTTACTTAGTATTTAATGCTCCAGACACTTACAGATCTCATTTTACTTCCATTGTAAATGTTTGTTCTGCATTTAATGAATAATTCACAGAATATCATAAAAATAACATGATTGTGATATATTTCTGTAACTAGACTTAACAAAATTAGGTTTGCCACATATGTTCGGTCTATTAACAGCAGCGTGTCAAAAAAATAATTTACTAATAAGTCTTCCATTTAATCCTCTATCATTTTTTGTTGCCGCTATCAGATGAGATTTAGAAAATGTAAAACCGTGTATTCCCACTGTGACAAAAGTGCTAGAGGAACACGATAGACGTAACTTTCAGATGAGAAATTGTCTTTATAAGCCGAACTGACAGCTCACTTGGATCCTGTTTTTGCTTTTTAAATAACAAGACAATGTAATTTTTTTTAGCCCCTGAGCGCAGGAGTCTTTCTTTTTTTCTCGGCTACAGTACTAGTACAATATGTATAATGACATCATCAAATGAAGTTAAGGCTGTCACAGTAACTGGACTTGGCAGATTTTTTTTTCTTCTTTTGTGAGCTGAATACTTTACTAAGGTAACATTGGATGAAAGTGAAATACCTTTTATATGAATCATTTGCTCGCTGAGCAGATGTGACCCAAAAGAGGTTAGTGACAGAATAGATTTTTATTGCATCATAGTTTTTCAAAGTAGCACAAAAACTAAAATATTATTGTTGATGTATTGTGACAGAAGGTAAATTGCAATGTTCTAAGTTTTGATAGGATTCTTGTTATTTGTATGTTTACTGTTCTTTCTCAACTGCAGATTTTATTAAACTAAAATATCAAAAATATTCACATTTTATTTCAGAATAATACCAAATGTTTTTTTTTAAAGAAGCAATCCCATCGAGGTTTTTATTTTATTAATATATTGCAGGCATCATATTATCTAGCACTGTGTACTTACAATTGCTCATTTTGCCTTTTTACCCACTTATTTTTTCTCTTTTCTATTAGGTCTAAGATATCATATGATTTAAAAACAGGCTAGCTGAATCCTTCTAAGCTCTAAGTTTCTTTTACCTGCATGAGTCATAATTAGAACTGTAATTCTACATCACTGAAAAGTCCCTGGCAAACATGCTCCAACCATCTTCAACTCCTGACTCAGCTGCTGTGCTCCTCCCCCTGCCAGGGGCTTTGCAGGGATGTAGAATTGTAGTTCTGATGATGACTTATGCAGAGAAAATAGGCTTCCTTTTTCTACCTAGAGCTTAAAAGGAATCACCTAGTCTTTTTATAATCATGTGATGTCATAGACCTAATGGAAAAGAGAAGAATTAACTGGGTAGAAGAGTAAAATGAGCAATTTTAAGTACAGTGCTATATTATATGATGACTGCAATATATTAAGAGGATAAAAAACTTTGATGGGAGTCCTTCTTTAATTTGACCATTAGACTCCTGGGCCTACAAGTTCTAATCATAGTAGGAAGTTGCCTATGGCATCCTTGTGTGTGTAATTTTGTGGATATTTGTAAAACAATATTATGTACTCATGGGCAGACATACTGTATGGCTTGGACAGCTCCTACAGCTGCACAGGAGCTCATGGTTGGTTTAAACTGTATAATATAGTGATAAATACAGTACAGGGATAAATGAAAATATCAGTCATACAAATATGCATTCACAAACAACAGAGTGAAACATGAGGCAATAACAGAAGGAAAAATCAGATAGGTGAGCGTGAGGATATGCACACAGACAAATCACCAAGCAACAGTCTTCTGAACAACACTCCAAACGCCTCCTCAAACAACCAACGCCTCCAACTCAAGAACCAGGCAATCCCTGATTGCCAGAAGCAAGTATACACAGCAGAGGGGAGTGACCAACACTGAACAGCTGAGACCCTCAAAGGAGGAAAGCTCCAGGAGCTTTCAACTGAACAGATTAACCCTTGCACTGCTAGCAGAAACCTGCACTGTTTAATATGATGGTAAAGTGTCATCTGACTAGTGTATTCCATATGTAACATATCTAGTCTATGGTGCAGATCTGTGTCTTACATCTAGAATATTGACATTTAGGCCAGGGTTACACTTGCGAGTGCAATGCGAGAAACTCGCACCTCAATACCAGGCACTGCCGCCGACACTCGGGACCGGAGTGTGCAGCTGCATGTATTTCTATGCAGCTGAACGCACTGGTCTGAGTGCCAGCGGCAGTACTGGGTATTGAGGCTTGAGTTTCTCGCATTGCACTCGCAAGTGTAACCCCATCCTTAAAGGGGGTTTCCCATGATGGGCATTTACCACCTATTGACAGAATACAAGAAACATCTGATTGCTGGAGGCCCCATCAATGGAAACCCCCCATCATGATCATGAGTCTGAATAGAGCAGTAGGAGACTTGGCGTCTTTCTGGTCTATTAAAGGTAATGCAAATTATCTAATATTTTAATCAAGTTTTTATGTTAAAAATGCAAAATTTATTTTTACATTTTAATTTTTTTTTTAATTTGCCATACTAGTATTTATAGTAAATATTATCAGAAATATTTAAATTTTCAAACAGGCTATTAGGTCTCATAATGATCTCACACTCTCGTGTTCTGTACAGAAGACTTTTCAGCAGTCTCATTGTCATCACAAACAGATCAACAATGAAAGATAACATGTCTATATTCAGTATGTCACAGCTCACTTTCTACTTCTCCCTTCAGAATGGTCTTTGCCCACATTAGCGCATGCTCAGATAATGATTCTGTAGAAACAATAAGGCTCTCAGACAGTCTACTGTTGTTAATGTCCTTATGTCAACAGGAAATAGGAATTTCAACTTATACCTCTTGTCCAGTGTGAACAATTGCAAGAATATTAGGCCTTGTTCCCTTGTAGAATAAATGCTGCATTTTTCTGCTGCTTTTTATTTGCATGTACTCTGCAAGTATGCACAGCAAAATATACAATAATAGTCTCTGATTATTGCATTTTTTATGTATTTTCATTTCTATTTTTGTGTTTTTGGAGCAGATTTGAGGCAGCATTTTTTTCAAAGACTTTATATTTAACTTCAGAATAATTTTAATTCGTTAATAAAAACACAACTGAATTTTTTTCACGCTTTTTTGCCGGGTCTCTGCAGAAGTCTGTGACCTTTTTCACAGGTAGCGTAAATAATTTTCATTTTTCCACTGTCTTTTATTCTGTAGAAAATGTGCTGTGTTTAGCTATCAAAGAAAAGAGGATGGGATTTCAAAACTCATTCTCACTTTGCGTTTACCAATGCTGTTAAACTATTCACTTTTGGTGTGTTTTTTCTTCATGATGAGCCTGAAAAAAAACACATTTGCATTTTTAACCGCTTCACGACCTATGACGTATAGGTACGTCATAGGTCATGTCCCTCCCTTTGATGCAGGCTCCAGCACTGATCCCGCTTCTTTTCAGGCACATGACAGTCATGTGAACCTAATAGCTTGTTAATATGTTAAATGCCGCTGTCAAACTCTGACAACATTTAACATGCATGTGCCGGAGGTGCGTCACTTACCCCGCCCATCGACGCTCGTCACATGATTGAGGGGCACCGATGGGTTGGCATGACAACCAGAGGTCTGTGGGAGACCCCCGTGCTTGTCATTGCCGATCTGCTATGATCGCCGCTTCGTGGCTGGCGTTCATAGGAGGTGATGATTTTTTCTATACAAAGCAGGGCTGAAACCCTGCTATTTGTAGCTCAAGCAATCAGAAGATTGCAGCTTCAAGTCTCCTAAAGAGATTACTGAAGCAAGTGAAAAGTAAAAAAATTTTTTTAAAAAATATAAAAGTTCAAGTCACACCCCTTTTGCCCCATTTAAAATAAAATAAAGCAATTAAAAAATACCAAATATATGCATCGCGCGCTCAGAAACCCCGATGTATCAAAATATAAACAAAATTAATCCAATCAGTAAACAGCGTAACGAGAAAAAAATTAAGATTAAATAATTAGGGTTTTTGGTTGCCGCAACATTGCAATAACAGGCAGTCAAAAGATTGTATCTACCCAGAAAATATGCCCTCACAGCCCCCAAAAATTTAGACGCAACGGGTCTCGGAAAATTTGCCTTTTTTTTTTTTACAAACTTTGGATTTTTTTTACCACTTAAATAAAAAAAGAACCTATACATATTTGCCATCTGCACACTCTTCATGACCTGGGGAATCATAATGGCAGGTCAGATTTAGCATTTACTGAACATGGTAAAAAAAAAAAAACAAAAGCAAAAAAAATTGTGGGATTGCACTTTTTTTTTTACAATTTCACCGCACTTGGAATTTTTTTCTGTTTTCCAGTACACTATGTGGTAAAACAAATGGCGTCGTTCAAAAGTACAACTCGTCCCGCAAATAACAAGCCCTCACACGGCCATATTGATGGAAAAATAAAAAAATGATGGCTCTGGGAAGAAGGGGAGCGGAAAACGAAACCGCAAAAATGGAAAATCCCAAGTTGGTGAAGGGGTTAAGTCCAGGATCAAAACTATTTTATACTAACAAAACATATTTAAAAATGCTGCTTAAAATATGCAACAAAACACATCAACTAAAGGGGAAAACACAACAACAAAAAAAAATGTTTCTTAATATTTTGGTGTGGGCACCTGCAGAAAAATATGCCATAATTTATGCTACGTGTGAAGTCGGCCTATAGGGGAAAAATGCCCCAAAAATGCAGAATTCAACACTGTATTTAGAGACCTTTGGGCAGGAGTTTTCATAAAATCACATCCACTTTGCATGGACAGTTACAAGCAGCATATTTTCTGCCCAAAATTTGCTGCGGAAAAAAATGCCTTATGTAACACTTGGGAGAATTTTTAGAGTATGTATAATATGGGCTTCTCACACATTGCGTTTCAGCAGCTAAAAAATCACCGTTTTACTGCACTAGCAAAGCGAATGAGAGTCTAATGCACAAAGTGAATCTCGTGCACGAGCGGCTTGTTTTTTCCTTGCAGATTTGATGCAGTTTCTAATCTGCAGCGTGTCAATTCTTTCAGTGTTTTTACTGTGTTTTTCAAGTAAATGGGGAAAAAAATGCATCACAAAACGTACACAAAAAAAGTGTGTAATTTATTCAGCATTTTTTCCTGCCAAGAGACAAGATTTTGGTACAAAGATGCCTGCTGCACAAACCTAATGTGTGCACATACCCTTATATTATATAAATAAAGAAATAAAAATTAAAACGCAACCTGATTTAAGCAATGTGTCGTGTTTTGGGGACTGTCAGGAGCCGTAGATGGCTGCTTCTGTCAGTCTCATAGACTTTGAATGGAAACACCGCTACATTCTTACTGCCGTTAATCAGGAGGAATTGGCGGCTCAGGACCCTTGTTCTTGTGATGGGTGGGATACCCATCAATCTGATATTTATCACTTATCCTATGGACAGTTGGTAAATGGATACAAAGTGCTTTTATAGCAGTATATTGAGCCTTCGTTTTTTTAGCTTTCTTTCACATTGATCAATTTTCTGTGGAATAAATGTATAGTTTTTATATAATTTTATATTTATTTATACTTATCAAAAAAAGGAGAAAATGTAACCACTAGGATGTTCTAATCCTGGTCTGTTACCGGAGCTCTTCATGGTGCGTAGTGCTGGGGCAAACAGGGCAAGACCCAACCTCAGTGTCACGTCACTTATATAGAAGACAAATGATTGACATGGTTTCCAGTTTGCACCTGGGACTTGGCAATTCTCACAGCGACGTCCACATCAGCCCCTCTGTGCCAGCTGCATGTGATTTGCTTGCAGCTTGCTCTGTGGGGGAGACGGATTCTGTTTGCTCAGATTTAGAGCGGATCAGTTCCATTTTCTCTGGACATTCTATTACCTAGCAGGTGCTTCTAACAAAACCAAACCGGTCAGCTTCTTCTTTTGCTGTAGTACTGTAATAGGATGGAAAGATCCAGAGATTTTCATGGAAATTTCTTAAGCGATCAATTATCTGTAGATAAATTATTGAATTAAACAGAGAATGGCAGGAATATGAAGAATAAAAATGTAGGGCAAGATGCAAAGTTAAAAATGTGCATACAAATTGCCTGCAAGTGATATTGATTAGCACCAATCTTTGTTGGTCACTTCAAAGATGCAAGATTTCTCCAACTCCATCCGCTTTCTGCAATTACAAATTCATCACATTATACAAAATTTGCTCAAGAATAGGAAATGTTATGAAATAAAGAATAACCCATTATTTGTTGAATACCTAGCTGCTTAAAGAAGTACGGTCATTAAAGTTTTTATTCTCTTTACATATTGCAGTCATCATATTATATAGCACTGTGTACTTGCAATTGCTCATTTTGCCTTTCTACCCAGCTAATTCTTCTCTTTTCCATTAGGTCTATGACATCACGTGATTAACCCCTTTCTAACATTAGACATACTATCCCGTCCATGGGACCTGGGCCCGTATAACCATAGACGGGATAGTACGCCACAGACGATTGGACTGGGTGAGCGCGGCCGATCACGGCCGGGTGTCAGCTGATTCTCACAGGTGACACCCGGCACTAAGTGCCAGGAATGGTCACAGACCGCTCCCGACACTTTAACCCCCGACCCACTGCGATCAAAGATGATCGCAGCGTTCCAGTGGCATAAGGAAGCACAACGCCCTTAAAAAAAATGCTTTAACATCATACCGCCGAACATAAAGTGGAATAACACGCGTTCAAAAAGACAGATATAAATAAACATGGTACCACTGAAAACGTCATCTTGTCCGTCAAAAAACAAGCCACCATAAAGCATCATCAGCGAAAAAATAAAAAAGTTATAGCTCGCAAAATAAAGCAATGCAAAAATTATTATTTTTTATATAAAATGTTTTTTATTGTATAAAAGCGCCAAAACATAAAAAAAATACAAATGAGGTATCGCTGTAATCGTACTGATATGGAAATTTAATTAGGATAAAAATATCCTTCTGTGTTTGCTGCTTGCCATGTCCAAATCTCTATTTAATGTCTTTTTTGAGCGCTCAGAACGAAATGAGGACTGTCCACAACGCAAGTGTCAGTATAACAGTTCGTCAAAGACATACATTTATTATTCATTCAAGGTTTTATACATTTACAAAAAGGGGCTGGTTAGTCAATTAACATACAATTAAAAGCTGCTAGATTATTGGCTGTTCTAGTGTAAATATGATAATTATGATAATCATGATTAAAAGAGCTGAAGTTGCAGAATTATTGTTTTATATTCTTGTGACCTAGCTCTCTTGCATAACTATAATGTAAACAACAGATATCTAATAGGACTTTTTGTACTTCATGCATTTGTTCCTTTACGAAGGTCTTATGAAGGCCAGATTTCTTTAAAACGACTGATTATATCTGGCCTAGAAATATGTGAGCACAGGGTTTTTTAGCAAGTGAGATCTATCTAACTGTGAACTGTGAATACATATATGTGAATATACTTTGAATATATGGAATACATATATATTTCCATGACAGTCCCCCTTAGATACCACTTGCCCTAAAAAAACCTGCTCCTGGCCCAAGCGCTGCAACTCTTTTGTTCTGCCTGTGAGTTGAGACACCCCTAGCGCATGTCTCCCCCACCGAATATAGACTTTTCGCAAATGGGCGGTCAGGAGGACTGTCCCTGTCGGGGGTTTATGTGTTTGCAATCATAGTCTCTTTATTTGATAGGATGTTTCATCAAGGATGTGTATTCTCAGTCTGGAGGTAGTTCGGAGATCTGGTCAAGCCAGGCAGTTCTATCCGGACTGGTGCGAGGTCCAAGATGGTGAGTGGCATCAAATTGGTTGTCTCCTGAACAGTTTTTTCCATTATCCTGCGGATACAAGGAATTACACAGCAACCAATAATTAATGCAAAAATGAGAACCCCCATAACGGCTGTCCCAACCTGTGCCAACATTTTCTGCCACCCACTCATCCACCCAAAGTATCGATCCCATGGGTCAGTGACACCTGAGTTCTGTTTCAGTTCCTCTGATAACTCATTAAGTTTCTGTATTGCCATTGTGACTTTACCATTTGGGCCAGTGTTGTCTGGGATGTAGGTGCAACAGGTGTCTTTGATCATTTTGTAAACACCTCCTTTCTCAGCTAGAATCATATCCAAAGCCATTCTATTCTGGAATGCCATAATGGAAGTGGGGCCTAACTGTGCTGCCAAACCTTTTACAGCATCTATGGTGAAGTTAACAAATCTCTGCTGGTTATAATAGATGTAATTTATCCAATCAACATTTTTGTTTATAGTGACTCAAATCCTGCTTTAACTTGGTCTCTGGCCTTGAACTCATCAGGTAGGTCATCTGGTCATCTGTCTGGTCAGTCAGAGCATCCACGACATCCTTCATGGCTTAGGTGTCTCTTCTGGTACAGGAGCTTCCTTGCAATGCGATATGTGGATTCAAACAGGCTTTCCCTCTAGTTACACAGAGGTTGATGTCATCTGTGGCTCTTGGACAGGATCATCAAATCTGGCAGTGAGGAGAAAAACTCGAGAATGGACATTAGTTTTTGACCAATTCAATTACATAAGTGTTATGATTTGGTAGCTGAGAAGAGCAGGCAAAAAAGGCAATACACCAGAGAGGTTGGAATCTATGGGATTGCAGTACCCTGACTAACCACCACAACTAAAGGCAGCCGTGGAGCGTTCCTACGTTGGTCCTAGACGCCTCGTCACAGCCTGAGAAGCTAACTACACCTAAAGATAGAAAAAGGAAAGCTATCTGCCCCGGAGCAGATCCCCAAAGAACATAGGAAGCCCCCAAACATGTAATGGCGGTTAGACAAGAGGAAATACAGACACAGACAGAAAATAGTATGAGCAAACGTTGGGGCCCAAACTTCCTAAATAGAAAAGGATAGGAAAGGCACTTACTGCAACCCCAAAAAACCCTGAAAAGTACCAACTCTACTAATTACAAAAACACCTGAGATCACACGACCTCTACCACCTAAATTAGTTCTCTGGTGTAACAAAAACTAAACAGCAACCACTGAAAAAACTGGAAAAGGCAAATGAACAAACAGTGGCTGAACTAAACTGAGAGAGCATAAGCCCCTGAAGGGGACCCGGCAGACCCCCACAGAAGTGCAGGACAAAATGCAGGCACCAAAAAACTAAAAGAAGAAAATGTCTTATCTGTTAGCAGAAGATGCAGGCACGAAACAGCTTTTCTGGGTCTCTGGGAGTGTGCCTTATGCTAAACAGTGCAATAGGGAGTGTGTCATGCCATGGTTTGCGTGTCTCTTGGGCAATTTTTCAGCATTCTATTCTTAAGTGTTTCGTTCAGTTTTTCTACCTTCCTGCTGCTCTGGGGGTGGTAAGGAGTGTGTAGGCCTAAATCTGACCCTACTGCTAATCGGGTCTTGTGTGTCAGATTTGCTGTGAATGCGGGTCCCTGATCACTTTCTATCATTTCTGGAACCCCGTATCTGCACACTACTTTCCGAAAGTAGCTTCGTTGCAGTAGTCTTTGCTGACTTGGAAGGCTTCTGTTCATCTTGAAAATTCTTCTTTTGACCACAATGGCGTATTTGAATCCTTCACTTGGCGATATCTGGATGTGGTCTATCTGGATCCTTTGAAGCTGGTAGAGTGGTCTTTCCAGATGAGGTGAGGGGGACTTTCTTCCATACGTCCAGGCTTGCATTTGCCGCAGGTCAGACAGCTGCTGGTGAATTTGGCTGTTAGGGTGGAGATCCCTGAAGCGAAACAGTAAGCACCAATCAGATCATTCATCTGTGTCTTTGCTATGTGGATGTGGGTCCATGTACCCATTGGACCACCATAGGGTGCATACTTTGTGGTAGGCAGAGTTTGAAGTCTATTATTGTTAGCCTTCCTTCTTCACGTGTTGCTTTTTTCGCATTCAGCTCTTCTTCTCCTTTTGGAGCTTGGTCTTGTAACTTCTTGAGCAGATCCCAGGACGTCTTTTTGTCAGGTTTCTTGTCTTCAGTCGTCATGTAGTAGCCGTCCGGCTCTACGACCTCTCCCACTTCTCCATGTTGTCTTCCTTTGGCTGCTTCTTTGGCTGCCATGTCCGCCATGTTATTGCCTCACGCCTCTTCTGTTTTCAGTTTTCCATGCACTTTGATTTTTCAAATTGCCACCATTTTGGAAGTTGGAGTACACCCAGCAGGTCCCTGAAGGCTCCATGATGCTTCACGGTTGTCCCGTTTGCTGTGATGAAGTCCCTTGTAGCCCAGATGGGTCTAAAGTCATGTGCTATGCCATGCGAGTAACTGTAGTCCGTGTAGATGTTTGCAGTCTTCCTTCTGCCATCTGACAGGCCTTCGTCAGCGCTATCAATTCTGCTTCCTGGGCTGACAGGCTAGGTGACAGACTTCTGGACCACAGGATTTCTTGATTGCTGGTCACTGCACTTCCTGTGTTGAAACTTCTTCATCATCTGCAAATCTGGAGCCATCCAAGTATCCCCCCTTGGGAGTGGGAGTAGAGTGGCCGGGCTGAGGACTGTAGGTCTGGAGACGGTGACATTATGAGACAAAGGCAATAGAGGCGCCACAAAGATGCCTGGCTGTGGGGAGATTACTGTTGGTTGAGCTTGATTGAAGATTGCCAAGATGTCATGCGGAGTGAGAGTTTCCAGTGGCTGTCCAAGAGTGATGTCAGCAACCTTGTCCAGGAGGGTGTGTGCTGCGGATACTGCCATCAGGCAGGAGGGTGCTCTTCTTGCAACTGGATCCAAGCGGGCTGAGAGGCAGCCTAAAAGTCTCTGTTTTCCCCGTGAATCCGTGCCAGGACTCCAGTAGCATGACCTTCTTTCTTCCATCAGGTAGACGGAAAGACTTTTCATAGTCAGGTAGGCCTGGTATTGGCGCTGAGACTGTGGAGTTCTTCCAATCTCCTGAATGGGTTGAAGGCTGCGTCTGATAGAAGGAGCGGGGTTGCGTTGATGCAAGCGCACAGAGGCTGCATTAGGACTGAGGCATCAGGGATCCAGGTTCTGCAATATGACACTAGACCAGGGAAAGCCTGCAGCATTCTTGGAGTTGTTGGGGGAGCCATCTTCTCCACAGTGGTCTTCCAGTCTTTTGACATGTGTTTCGTCTTGTGGGCAATACAGTGTCCCAGGGATGTAACTTGCTTCTGGCATCACTGGACTTTGTTCTTCCAGACCTAGCGTTGCTGTTCTTCCAGGTAGAGTAGGAGAGACAAGGAATAGACTGTGCAGGTGTTGATGTCAACCACACAAAATAGAAGGTCATCCATGTGTTGTAGAAGAGTGACTCTTGCATATTCTGCAATCAAGTTGACGAGGATGGAGGACATTGTCTTGGTGAAACTTAAAGGGCTTGTTTTGAGCACCTTGAGGCAACATTGTCCATATGCACTGCACTGGTGCGTGAAAGCAGGCCTCCAGGTGGAGGGGAAACACTGAAGAAGGTACTGGCCAGGTTGATCACCGTGAATACCGTTGCGGTGACTGGGACTCTTGAGAGCAGAGTGTGATGGTTCAGTACTGTTGGGGTTTCAAATACCGTAGCCTCTTTCGCGGCTTCCAGGCCTTGCACCATTCTGAACTCAGTGGGGTTTACAGTCTTTTTCTTCACTGTGGAAAGCTGGGATTGATTCCGATGGGCGAGGCAGCCCAGTTTGGCCTTGTCCCTCAGTATGCGGCAGGGGACTCCCATCTGCTGGTGCAGAGCTGGCGGGAAAACAAGCCGTCTACTAGGATCCACATCATGAGAGATGACGACCAGCTGGCTTTCTTGTTCTCCACCAAGACAGTTACTGTGTTAGCACCTGTTCTGGTCACAGGGGGTCTTCTTGTTGGGACGTCTCCTTAAACGGCTGCTTTTTTCTCAGCACGGGCCATCAGTAGTTTCTTTTTCTCCAGCTCGGTCTCAGGTCAATATTTGTGCACAAGTTTGAAGAGCTGAGTGGCCTTTTGCCGGTCTAGGGCCTGGGTGAACTGGTTGATTGCAGGGGGCACCTCCTGGTGCTTGCAAAAGATGAACCTCTGGCGTTAGAGCTGGATGAGGTGTTGCCATTCCATGAAGCGAGTAGAGTCCTTCTTGAGTTGAATATCCTGGCCAATGTCAAAGTTCTCAGGCCGTCTTCTTAGGCGAATCCACTTAGACCTTCAGTTGGTCAGAGACATCCAGATGTCCAGCACCTCCTGTGATAGGTCTGCAGTGTGGTTGTTTGAGGTTCCTGTTTCTTCTTGGGTCAGGGGTGAAGAAAGTGTCATGGTCCCATCTTCCTGGAACACTCTGGTCGCTTTCAGCTTCTGCAGTAGGTCCACTCCCAATAGGTTGAGGGTGCAGGTTTTTTACACAACAAACTGGGACATGATGGAGTGTTCTGGCTGAGTCCACACGCTCAGGGGCTTCATAATCTGGAAATATCTGACTTGACCATCAATTCCCATGCAGGAAGCAGAAGATTCTGGTTGCGGAGTTCCACAAGAAAAGATATGACTACGCCATCCACTCTCAGGATATTGGTCCCACTGGTGGGGTTCCTTGTGGACTTGGTGTGCTCTTGTCCTATGGACGGGGTTCTTCACTGCTTTCTGTGTTTCTTCTTTTTCTGGGTGAAGTCAGTGTTCTGCACTTGTTCCGGAAATGACCAAACTCGCCACAGTTGTAACACTTGACATTCCTTCTGTCCCGGCGGGACTCAATCCTTTTTGCTACTGTGAGCAGGGTATCCATTGCTATTGACGTGTACTCAGGCCTGGCTGCTACCAGTGGTTTCCTGATTGGTTCTCTCAGTCCATGCACAAAAGCCTGTGCCAACATCCGTCTGTGTGTCTGATCATGGGTAATGAGGCCCAAATCTTGAAACACTTGCATTACTCTGTCATGGAACTTCTCCACAGACTCTGTCTTGTCTTGACTCGTGACATGTAGGCTGAGAGTTTGTCCTGTCAGTCTGCTTTTGGCCCATTCTCTGAGTTGCTCAATTAGCTTTGGTCCTGTCTCCCAGGCATACGCATCTAACTCTGTTGGAAGCTTGAAGTGTTCTCTCATAATTGGCCAGAATGCATCACCTGCTTTTATTTCCATTACGGTCCAGAGATCAGTCCCGGCTGCTGCATACGTTCGCTGGATCTGCTGCATTTTTTGGAAAATGGCATGGGGTGTATCCCTGGGTCTGGCAGCATACTGATCACCTGGCTTGGGATGAAGGGCTCATAGGATGGTGCCTCTATCTGTCCCTGCTCTATTGGTGCTTGTGTGTTTTCTTCCCTAGTATTGGGCAGCATGTGTGACGTTGCATCTTCATCTTCATCAGATAAGAAGTGACATGGTGTACTTGGTGCATACACTGGGTGAGATTTGGGCTTTAAAGTTGTCTTGCTGCATGGGGATTTCCCACTTCCTTGCTGAGGCTGCGGTGGATCAGTGTCATGGTTCCATGCTAGCAGCCCTGTAGCTATACCACCCCCCTGTGAAGTCCTAGCTGTGGACTGTTGTGTCTGGGGGCTACATGTAGCGTTTTGTGTAGGGAGATCTGCACTTTCTTCTCCTGATATAATGACTGGCAATGTTTGTACTGGGATAGACAAGGTGCCCTGTGCTGGAAACACTGAATACAGGGACACCACATTGCTTGGATTGGGCGTTGACCCAGTTGATGACGAAGTAGAAAAAAGAGGAAGAGAAGGGAGGTGTGAGGGAGGAGCGAGAGAAAGGGGAGGGGAGGGAGAGAATAAAACTGCCTTATCAGTTTTACCACACGCAGAATGGTATAAACGACGCCCCCAAAAGAAATTCATAAAGTGCTGGTTTTTGTTAATTTGCTACCCAAAAATCGGGTTTAAAAACGATAAAAAAAATGTCATGTGGCCCCCTTATGGGACCAATAAACGTTAACTCGTCCCGCAAAAAACAAGTCTCACATGGGGCTGGGGCCAAAATATGGAAAAATTATGTCTCAAAATGGGTGATGCAAAAACAAATTTTTTGCAATAAAAAGCATCTTTTAGTGTGTGACAGTGTCAAATATAAAAACCTGCTATAAAAACCCGCTATAAATATAATCAAAGCCCCTTTTTTCACCCCCTTAGTAGGAAAAAATAATAAAATAAAC
>JARQOD010000003.1:557194029-557252186 GCA_033576555.1 Oophaga sylvatica
CCAGTGGCCTTAACATCATATGCTATGAAGTCCTTGGAGAGAATAATACTCGCCTACTTGTGCCCGAGGGTGAGGGACTACACTGACCCCCTGCAGTTTGCGTACCAGCAGAGATTGGGGGTGGATGATGCTGTAGCGTCTCTGCTACATACAATGCATTCGTTCTTGGACAATGATGGCACTGCAGTGCGTGCCATGTTTTTTGACTTCTCAAGTGCTTTCAATACCTTACAGCCACCCTTACTAAGTAATAAGTTGACTGCTATGGCGGTAGATGAGGGGATGGTGAACTGGATAAGTGACTACCTGACGGACAGGCCGCAGTTTGTAAGGATGGGGGAGGTGGTATCTGGCAGTGTACGGAGCAGTGTTGGAGCCCCTCAGGGTACAGTGCTGTCACCCTTCCTCTTCTCATTGTATACAGCTGACTTTCAGTATAAATCTGATTTTTGTCACCTCAAAAAATTCTCAGATGACTCTGTGATTGTAGGGGCATTGTGGGGGTCGGGGGGAGGAGGAATATAGAAGGGTGGTTTCTGACTTTATGGATTGGTGTCAGACTAACTGTCTAGAACTAAATGTAAAGAAAACCAAGGAGATGGTGGTGAGTTATAGAAGGAAAAAGGATTACTTACCAATCAATATTGCTGGCCAGGAGGTTGAGATTGTTGAGAGCTACAAATATTTGGGGGTTCACCTTGACAGTAAACTTGATTGGAGGTGTCATACAGAAAAGATTTACAAGAAGGGAATGAGCAGACTGTACTTTCTGCGGAAGCTCAGGTCGTTCAATGTGTGCAGTAAAATGCTGGAGATGTTCTACCAGTCCGTTGTGGCAAGTGCCTTCTTTTTGCTATCATTGCTGGCAGTAGTGCGAGTAGCTGACGCTAATAGCTCAAAACTTATCAAGAAGGCAAGTGCGGCTGTTGGCCTCCATCTTGACTCTTTTGAGGAGGTATTGGAGGATAGAATTCAGAAGAAGTGTAAGGCTATAATGAACAATAATACACACCCACTATACAGCTGTTCTTGAATCAGAAGAGCACATTCAGCAGCCGTCTAATCCTACTAAGGTGCAAGAAGGAGAAATTCAGGAAATCGTTTGTACCTACTGCTATGGAGATGTATAATAATTTCCTAAGGGTGGTAGAAAATAATGACTGATGGCTGGTGTACTAATGTCAATTAACAGTGACTTATATACACCTGAACTACACACTTTTATTTATTATGTAATGTTGGTATACCTGTGCAAGATTTGTGTCCTAATATTTTATGTACTGCTGTTTGTATTGCTGCTGTAATACTGTAATTTCCCCCCGGGATCAATAAAGTGTATCGTATCGTATTGGTACACTTAATTAAAACTTGCCCGCAGGAAGGTACTCACGAGAAACACTCTGGACGATGGCTGTTTTGCCCCTCCTGAGCTTCAACGGGTCCTCTGGGTGTTCCTATACAGTGTAGAAATGTCTTGTCTTTGTATATTAAAGGGAGTTCTACAGTTAATGAAATTTATACTGAAAATGCACAGACTACCTAAAATATAAAAGAAATACTAATTCTCACTGATCCCCCTGGTACAAAGTGTACCTTGGACAAGATCGGAATGCAGTGCATTGACTGGTCGTCGGCTCCCAACCTGAGCCTGACAGGCTGATAGAAATGTATGAAGCTGTCATACTCGGTAGGGAGAATGGCCGGCCAATTCGTGCACTGCTTTTCGATCTCGTTTCAATTTATACAGATGTCTGACTGCGCCACAAGAATAATTTTCATTAGCTGGGCAACTCCTTTAATCCTGTAGGCATGGAAGCCACAATGGCATAAGTAGGCTAGTCATTTGCACAAGAGAAGAAAAGTCAAAGAGAACGCTGAGATGAATTAGTGTATGCATATATCCATAGTGAGTGACAAGGATTCTAAAAACTCCAAGGGAATACTCACCCTAATCGATCCCCCGCA
Organism: Oophaga sylvatica; assembly: GCA_033576555.1. Taxonomy (NCBI): domain Eukaryota; kingdom Metazoa; phylum Chordata; class Amphibia; order Anura; family Dendrobatidae; genus Oophaga; species Oophaga sylvatica. The sequence goes on from JARQOD010000003.1 coordinate 557,195,995, forward strand.
GGTCATATTTCAATGACTAACTAGTTTCCGCAGGTCTCTTCTATTTGGTTTAGTCTAAGCACATAGGTAATGTACAGAATTGCCTACACTGAGCTTTTTCAAGAATTATTTTCAACAACTGGGCAACTCCTTTAGTCCTGTAGGCATGGAAGACGTAAGGTACGTATATGACAGTAATTTCCACAACCGAAGAAAGAAGAAGAAAGAAGGAGTAGAAGGCTGAGAAGAGTTGGTGAATGAATATTTATTTATATGCATATTGGAGTAACCACATGACCAAATAGTTCATAAATCCTATGCCTCCAAAAGTGTTGATGATAGCCTGAAAGCGATGGTGGCTAGTGTCAGGTTGGATACTGATATATAAAAATACAAAAGGTGCAGTTGAAATATATTAAATATGAATAGCTATACAGCTTCTGAACACTAGAAAAAAATGAGATGCTTTGCACATAAGTAGGAACCTGCTGTAATTGAAATCACCACATGTTGAAGGGCGGAGTGCTCGGTCAGTAAGCTAACATACAAATAACAAAATTCAGACATCAGCCTAAGAAAGGTATTCACATTGACAGGGGCCCATCAGTTTTTGAGACCACCTTGCCATTGATTGATGGACAGGCATGACTTGGCCAAATTATGTGCAAAGCATCTCATTTTTTTCTAGTGTTCAGAAGTAGGGATGGGCGAACCCATGTTACAGTTCGGGTCCAGGGCCTGTAAAAGCATAAAATTAATAATAAACATTATAATTATACTTACCTGTCCAGCGACACGTCCTCCCGTCCCGCTATCTCCCCGCCGCATCTTCTTCCAGGGCCGCTAATTAACTTCCGGCGGTATTCACTGCACTCGGCAGTCTTTGGCTTTTTCAGGCAGTGTTTGTGCGGTGACATCAGGGTTCACCCCAGTTCATGGCTCGGGCCATAAACTGGGGTGAACCCTGACATCACCGCACCAACACTGCCGACGATGCCCAAAAATTGCCAAGCGCCGAGCAGTGGAGTGAATAATCCAGAAGTTAATGAGCGGCCCCGGAAGTAGATGCGGCCAGGAGACAGCGAGATGGGAGGATGTGTCGCTGGACCAGTAAGTATAATTATAATGTTTATTATTAATTTTATGCTTTGTTTTACAGTCCCCCCCGCCCCATTCCATACCTGTAAAGTCCAAGCTCGGTGTTCGGATGCAAATTCGCGTCATCTTCGGCCCCGAGCTCGAACTTTACAAAAAAACTTTGGCGAACAAGCAGATCCCGATCATTGGGGTTCGCACATCACTAATCAGAAGCCGTATAGCTATTCATATTTCATATATTTCCCATTGACATGCTTGAGCATGATAGAGTGCAACTTTTTTAATACTTTTGTATATTGTATATGGAGGTAGCTGCTCCTAAGTCTGCATCTATTCACACTAGCTTGGATGTGCCAGCCAGTCTATTGCTATTTGTATGTTAGCTTACTGACCAAGCACTCCTCCCTTCAACATGTGGTGATTTTAATTACAGCAGGTTTTTACCTACCCATAAATGCAGGCATTATTGAGAGACGTGTCCACATTCACCCAGGTATTCAGACATCAGTCTAAGAGAGGTATTCATATTTATAGGGACCCATCAGTTTTTGAGACCACCTTGATGTTGATTGATGAGCAAGCATGACTTGGCCAAATTATGTGCAAAGCGTCTCATTTTTTTCTAGTATTCAGAAGCCGTATAACTATTCATATTTCATATATTTCACATTGACATGCTTTAGCATCATAAAGTGCAACTTATTTTGTAATTTTGTATATTGTATAATGAGGTAGCTGCTTAAGTTTGCACCAATTCACACTAGCTTGGATGTGCTAGTCAGTCTTTTGTTATTTGTAGGTTGGATACTGAGGCATCCGACCACCATAGGGACCCATTGTAATGAAACATAAACGCATGGTATACATTTTTTGCAGTGGCTGTCTCTGTATAGGATAGTGAAGTCTACTGTGCATTTCCTATACAGTTAAATAAATGGTGAAGATGCTGGGGCCACGTGCCTTGCTGAGCTCCTAAATCAGCCCTTATCTGTCCCCTTCCCCACTCAGGGAAGTGGAGACTTGTTGTGCATAAGAATACAGAAACCAGACTAACAAGAGAAAACATACAGGGATAAATGAAAATATCAATCACACAAATTTTCACTCACAAACAATAGAGTCGAATACCAGGAATTAAAGAAAGGAAAAACTAAATTGGAGATGATGAGGATATGCACATAGACAAATCACCAGGCAATAGTTTTCTTAACAACACTCCAAATGCCTTCTCAAACATCTAACACCTCCAACTCCAGAATCAGGCGGTATGCAACTAAAGGCACTGCCACACTTAGCGATCGCACTAGCGATCATGACAACGACTTAACCTGGCGAGATCGCTAGTGCGATCGCTATGTGATCGCTAGTTAGATTCTAAACACAACACTCATCAGCGATCTGTGATTCCAAACACATCTCATCAGCGATCTGTATAACGACCTCTGCGGTCGTTGGGAAAACCTACTCCCACCTGCGATGCTGGTGAAGTCGTTCATAAAGGGTGTCACACTCAGCGATTCAGGCTCACCAGCGGGACACCAACGACCAAAAAATGGCTCAGAACGTTCATAAGCGATCAACGACATCGCAGCAGGGACCACATCGCTGCTACATGTCACACACAGTTAAGTCGCTAACGAGATCGCTACTGTGTCATAAATGGTGACGCAGTAGCGATCTCGCTTGCGATCTCGCTTGCGATCTCGCTTAGTGTGGCATACCCTTTACACTGGCAATCCCTGATTGGCAAAGGCAAGTATATACAGTCATGGCCAAAAGTTTTGAGAATGACACAAATATTAATTTTTACAAAGTCTACTGCTTCACTTTTTCTAATGGCAATTTGCATATACTCCAGAATGTTATAAAGAGTGATCAGCTTAACAGCAATTACTTGCAAAGTCAATATTTGGCTAGAAAATGAACTTTATCCCCCAAAACACATTTCAATATCATTGCAGCCCTGCCTTAAAAGGACCAGCTAACCTCTTTTCAGTGATTGCTCCATTAACACAGGTGTAGGTGTTGATGAGGACATGGTTGGAGATCAATCTGTCATGATTAAGTAAGAATGACACCACTGGACACTTTAAAAGGAGGCTGGTGCTTGGCATCATTGTTTCTCTTCTGTTAACCATGGTTATCTCTAAAGAAACACGTGCAGTCATCATTGCAATGCACAAAAATGGCCTAACAGGGAAGAGTATCGCAGCTAGAAAGATTGCACCTCAGTCAACAATCTATAGCATCATCAAGACTTCAAGGAGAGAGGTTCCATTGTTGCCAAAAAGGCTCCAGGGCGCCCAAGAAAGACCAGCAAGTGCCAGGACCGTCTCTTAAAAGTGTTTCAGCTGTGGGATCGGGCTACCAGCAGTGCAGAGCTTGCTCAGGAATGGCAGCAGGCAGGTGTGAGTGCATCTGCACGCACTGTGAGGCGGAGACTCTTGGAGCAAGGCCTGGTCTCAAGGAAGGCAGCAAAGAAGCCACTTCTCTCCAGAAAAAACATCATGGACAGACTGATATTCTGCAAAAGGTACAGGCAGTGGACTGCTGAGGACTGGGGTAAAGTAATTTTCTCTGATGAATCCCCTTTTCGATTGTTTGGGACATCAGGAAAACGCCTCATTCGGAGAAGACAAGGTGAGCGCTACCACCAGTCTTGTCTCATGCCAACTGTTAAGCATCCTGAAACCATTCATGTGTGGGGTTGCTTCTCAGCCAAGGGAATCGGCTCTCTCACAGTCTTGCCTAAAAACACAGCCATGAATAAAGAATGGTACCAGAATGTCCTCCAAGAGCAACTTCTCCCAACCCTCCAAGAGCAGTTTGGCGATCAACAATGCCTTTTCCAGCATGATGGAGCACCTTGCCATAAAGCAAAAGTGATAACTAAATGGCTCAGGGAACAAAACATAGAGATTTTGGGTCCATGGCCTGGAAACTCCCCAGATCTTAATCCCATTGAGAACTTGTGGTCAATCATCAAGAGACTGTTGGACAAACAAAAACCTAAAAATTCTGACAAAATGAAAGCATTGATTGAGCAAGAATGGACTGCTATCAGTCAGGATTTGGTCCAGAAGTTGATTGAGAGCATGCCAGGGAGAATTGCAGAGGTCCTGAAGAAGAAGGGTCAACACTGCAAATATTGACTTGCTGCATTAACTCATTCTAACTGTCAATATAAGCTTTTGTTACTCATATGTTTGCAATTATATTTCTGTCTGTGATAAAAACATCTGTCAAACACACATAAAAATCAGAGGGCAGCAGATCATGTGAAAATATAATATTTGTGTCATTCTCAAAACTTTTGGCCATGACTGTATAGCAGAGAGGAGTGGCCAACACTGAACAGCTGAGACCATCAAAGCAGGAAGGCTCCAGGATCTTCAACTGGACAGATTAACCATTTCACTGCTAGCAAAAACCTGCACTGTGAAATATATGATGGTGAAGTATTTCTAATCAGTGCAGGAGCATGTGAAACCAGACATCATGGTATTCTGATCCCTCTCTGTTGTAGTAAACCCATGAAAGTATGCAGTTGAACACCTGCCATATGGAGGCTGAAAGAAAACACTTTTTGCCTCTGGTGAATGGTTATCTATGGTATTGTATCCTGATATATGCTGTAAGCTAAGTGCACAAACGCAATGTGTACTTAGCTTAAAGTACACTTTATATTACTTTCAGGTAACAATATTTTTATACATCAGCTGTGTTTTTTGTCAGACTTTATTTTTTTTTATAAAAGACTTTTGGGGGAACTTTCAACATTTGAATACATTTTTATTACTGTTTATTTACAGCCTTAATTAGAAGGCAAATTCAGCCTCCTGCCTACACGGCAGAGCTGATCTGGATCTGCTGAGCTCCTGTTTAATCCTGGCACCTGGCAAACACGATTGCTGGGACAAGAGGAGCAAGTGAGGTTTCTGTTTCTTGAACTGCATACATAGTGTTCATTCATAGCTGTGTACACAGCAATCAGTAAGGAGGATGGTAATAAACCATTTCTGCCTTCTCTATAAGGATTCCAGCTGTGTCTAATATCAGGCTTTCCATATGAATATATTCACAATAGCTAATCGATAAAGGTCACTCCTCCTTCCTACCATTTACCTTTGAAAAGGCCACAAAAATCTTTTTTAATGAAATTCCACGAATCAGATGCTGTCTATGATTCATTTGATCACAGACATACCTGCTGTAAACTGTGACTGCATAATCATATATAAAAGGCCTAGAATAAAAAAACCTCTACGATTAGAAAATAGAAAAGATCATTAAAAGAGAATATATGTAATAAGTTTACCTAAAGGTGCACTGCAACCAGTTTCTTCATTTCATTGTTTTTATTTTCTTTTATGTCCCATGGTAAAATATTTCAAATCAAAGCAAAAAGTGGCCACATCATTCCTGGTAATCTGCTCAGAACCAAGGTGGGAACACTTTACTGTTCTCGCTTTCAGGGCTCATACCCATTTGTGGAAAAAAAACGGTCCGTTTTCTGGATGGAAAAAACGGTCCGAATATATACAATTGTCATGTGATTGTCATGCGATATGTATGCGATTTTTAATTGCGCCATCCGTTTTCCATCAGTTTTCCATCTGTATGCAATGCGATTTTAACATGACGTTTTACATAGAGCAGTTATCTCTATGTAAAAAGTCATGTAAAAATCAGGTTGTAAAAAAAAAATGTACACAAAAAACAAATAATTATATATATATATAATATATATATAGGTCATACACTTCTACATAGTATAATAGCCGCTAATTCATCCCCGGCTATACTGTAAAATCACACTGACAGCTTTAATAAAGAACAGAAACAATACATATACACACATAGAATACATATATATATATATATATATGTCATTGTGACTATATATATACATATATTTATAGTTCATACACTTCTACATACTGTAATAGCTGCTAATTCAATTGCCGGCTTTTGTGAAATCACAGAACCCGACATGAAATGACACATGGTTTACATACAGTTAACCATGTCATTTCATGTATTTTGATATATGGTTTTAACTTACAATTACATGAGTGTATGTGTGCAAAATTTCACACATGTAGGGGTTAATTAAAGGTGTAAATTCGTTGAAAAAAAATGCGTGGGCTCCCGCTGTATTTTCTCCACCAGACAGACAAAGCAAGCGAGTGGGGGCAAATAATAATAGCCCAGGGAGGGTGCATTTATTTTGTGCCCCCCCTGGCTACTAACATCTGCCCACAGACACCCCAGAAAAGGCAAATCTATAATTAGATTAGCCCTTTCTGGCACTTTGCCCGTCTATTCCCATTGCCCTGTAGCGGTGGCGAATGGGTTAATAAGGGGTTAAAGCCACCTTGCAATTGAAAGGTGACTTTAAGCCAGGTTAATAATTGAGAGCTGTCAATTGTCTGTCTGGTGGAGAAAATACAGCGGGAGCCCACATTGTCAACGAATTTACACCTTTAATTAACCCCTACATGTCTGCAATTTTGCACACATACACTCATGTAATTGTAAGTTAAAACCATATATCAAAATACATGAAATGACATGGTTAACTGTATGTAAACCATGTGTCATTTCATGTCGGGTTCTGTGATTTTACAAAAGCCGGCAATTGAATTAGCGGCTATTACAGTATGTAGAAGTGTATGAACTATAAATATATTTTATATATTATATATATATATATATATATATATATGTCACAATGACATATATATATATATGTATTCTATGTGTGTATATGTATTGTTTCTATTCTTTATTAAAGCTGTCAGTGTGATTTTACAGTAGCCGGGGATGAATTGCCGGCTTTTCAAAGGAGACTGGTGCGTATAAATCGGACAGCACTCGCATGGTGCGAGTGCTCTGCGATGATTTCTCGCACCCATTGACTTGCATTGGCGATTATCATGCCAAATTTGAATCAAATCGCAGCATGTTGCGATTTTTTTCTCACACCGGTTTCGGCTGAGAAAAAAATCGCAAATGAGATGTCACCTATTGAATAACATTGGTCAGATTTGAATCCGATTTTTTATCGGCTGAATATCATCAGTTTTCGTCGCCAGTGAGTATGAGCCCTCAGAGCGAGTTTCAGGTGTCTAAAATCTGTGCCTGTTCAACTTGTCCCCATCCCACCACTTGAAAATTCTGTCGAAGTCATACACACCGCAAAGAAAATACCAGTGGGAGCAATATTTACAAGCCTACCAAACAGGTGTGTCCCTTCCATTAACCTCTCTGATTCTACAGAGGCCTCCCTGCAAACACAGCAAGCCACCCTGACAGCAAGTAGATTAAAACCAGTTTGCAAAGGGTACATTGCAATCAGCAGCTCCAGAGTTCTTTCAGGTCTCAGATGCTAAGGTTGCATCAGATATGTCGGAATCACATGGTAGGGCCATATTTTCATCTGTGTCAGATGAAAACAATCTCTCCCTGTTCTCGCTGTGCCAAAAGACATGATAGCAAGTGACAGAGGATTGGCTGGGTCACAAAGGGCACCAGGGACATTAGGGAGGGCACTGTATGGAGGTTACAAGATAAAAAAGTCATTACTGTCACAGTTCACAAAGTCTAAACAGCAGTGCCTGTCTTTTGTATATCAGTTAATCATTTTAATAAAAATAGATTGAGAAAAATAGGTAGAAGAAAGATAGATAAATAATTAGAACAGATAGATGGGCAGCATTGAGGCTCAGTGGTTAGGACTATTGCTTTACAGCTGGGGTCCTGGGTTCAAACCCTCCAAGGACATCTGCAAGGCGTTTTGTATGTTCTCCCCGTGTTTTCGTGGGATTCTACAATTTCTCCCACACTCCAAAGACATGGGGGGAATATAGATTGTGATCCCCACAATGTCTGAAAAGCGCTGTGGAATTAATGGAGATATATAAGCAAATCGAAATAATAATCTAAACTGTTCCTTATTTGGGAATATTGTGATCCCCATGAAATAATTCTGGATCACCTTTTGTTATACTTCTGTGTTGTTCTCTATTAGAGCAACTAGGAATTTGTGAAAAAAAAATTGACAAATGGGGGTTAACTGTACATGCTGAATGGCCCCATAAATATTAGACAGCTAGTGGGTCAATCGTACCGCTACCAGCTATCAACTCGCCCATGTACTCTAGTGATATAGTAACATAGTTAGCAAGGCAGAAAATAGACATTTGTCCATCCAGTTCAGCCTATATTCCATCAGAATAAATCCCCAGCTGTACGTCCTTCTAAAGAACCTAATAACTGTAAGATACAATATTGTTACGCTCCAGGAAGACATCCAGGCCTCTCTTGAACCCCTTGTCTGTGTTCGCCATCACCACCTCCTCAGGCAAGGAATTCCAGATTCTCACTGCCCTAACAGTAAAGAATCCTCTTCTATGTTGGTGGAAAAACCTTCTCTCCTCCAGATGCAGAGAATGCCCCTTGTGACCGTCACCTTCCTTGGTATAAACAGATCCTCGGAGAGATATTTGTATTGTCCCCTTATATACTTCTACATGGTTATTAGATCGCCCCTCAGTCATCTTTTTTCTAGACTAAATAATCCTAATTTTGCTAATCGCTCTGGGTATTGTAGTTCCCTCATCCCCTTTATTGATTTTGTTGCCCTCCTTTGTACTCGCTCTAGTTCCATTATATCCTTCCTGAGCACCGGTGCCCAAAACTGTACACAGTACTCCATGTGCGGTCTAACCAGGGATTTGTACAGAGGCAGTATAATGCTCTCATCATGTGTATCCAGGCCACTTTTAATGCACCCCATTATCGTGTTTGCCTTGGCAGCCGCTGACTAGCACTGGCTGCTCCAGGTAAGTTTATCATTAACTAGGATCCCAAGTCCTTCTCCATGTCAGATTTACCCAGTGGTTTCCCGTTCAGTGTGTAATGGTGATATTGTTTCCTTCTTCCCATGTGTATAACCTTACATTTATCATTATTAAACCGCATCTGCCACCTTTCGGCCCAAGTTTCCAACTTATCCAGATCCATCTGTAGCAGAATACTATCTTCTCTTGTATAGACTGCTTTACATAGTTTTGTATCATCTGCAAATATCGATATTTTACTGTGTAAACCTTCTACCAGATCGTTAATAAATATGTTGAAGACAATAGGTCACAACACCGACCCCTGCAGTACCCCAATGGTCACAGTGACCCAGTTAGAGAATATACCGTTTATAACCACCCTCTGCTTTCTATCACTAAGCCAGTTACTTACCCATTTATGTTATGTTTTGGTAGCTGAGGAGAGCAGGCAAAAACGGCAATACACCAGAGAGGTTGGAATCTACTGGATTGCAGTACCCTGACTAACCACCACAACTAAAGGCAGCCGTGGAGCGTTCCTACGTTGGTCCTAGATGCCTCGTCACAGCCTGAGAGGTTAACTACACCTAAAGATAGAAAGAGGAAAGCTATCTGCCCCGGAGCAGATCCCCAAAGAACATAGGAAGCCCCCAAACATGTAATGGCTGTTAGACAAGAGGAAATACAGACACAGACAGTAAATAGTATGAGCAAACGTTGGGGCCCAATCTGCCTAGACAGAAAAAGGATAGGAAGAATACTTACTGCAATCCAAAAAAAACCCTAAAAAAAGCCAACGCTACTAATTGCAAAAACACCTGAGATCACACGACCTCTACCACCTAAATTAGTTCTCTGGTGTAACAAAACTAAGCCGCAGCCACTGAAAAAACTGGAAAAGGCAAATGAACAAATAACAGTGTCTCCAGAGGAACTGAGAGGAGCCCAAGCCCCCCGGGGAGGGGGACCTGGCTAACTTCACAGAAATGCAGAGAAATATGCAAATGGTAAGCACAAAAACAAAACACAGAAAATATCTTATCTGAGAGCAGGAGAAGAGGCAAGACTCAGCAAGCTTCCAAGTGAACCAGGAAACAAAGTTGAGACAAGAACAATTGATCACCGGCAACCATGATGGGAGGGAACCTCCCTTATATAAGACCAGTCTGTGATTCCTGATTGCCAATCCTCATTGAATGGTTCAGTACTGTTTGTAACCACCAGAGGGAGCTTCTGCTCAGAATTCATTTCTAAAACATTCACAACACATTTACACACATTTTCCCCAGACCCAGCATTCTCACTTTGTGTACCAACCTGTTGTGTGGCCCAGTATCAAACGCTTTGGAAAAATCAAGATATACCACGTCCAATGACTCACCTTGGTCCCGTCTATAGCTTACCTCTTCATAAAAACTGATTAGATTGGTTTGACAGGAGCTATTCCTCATAAACCCATGCTGATATGGAGTAAAACAGTTATTTTCATTGAGATAAAACAGAATAACATCCCTCAGAAACCCTTCAAATATTTTACCAACAATAGAGGTTAGACTTACTGGCCTATAATTTCCAGGTTCACTTTTAGAGCCCTTTTTGAATATTGGTACCACATTTGCTAAGCGCCAGTCCTGTGGAACAGACCCCATCGCTTTAGAGTCAGAAAATATAAGAAATAATGGTTTGTTTATTACTTTACTTAGTTCTCTTAGTACTCGTGGGTGTATGCCTTCCAGACTCGGAGATTTATCTATTTTAATCTTATTTAGCTGGTTTCGCACCTCTTCTTGGGTTAGATTGGTGACCCTTAATATAGGGCAGAGGTGGGGAACGTCCGGCCCGCGGGCCGTATACGGCCCGCCATATCATCTAGTCCGGCCCGCCGGCCCGGCAGGCAGCCGACACTTTTTCAATTAAGTTTTGGGGTCTGCGCCACCTGCAGGCCTCTCGCAGTGCGGCGCACCGGAACCCCCACCCGTGTTCCTGGTGAGCGGAAGCAGAAGATCCATCTCTGCTTCCCCCCCACAGTGACTGTGCGATCCTCCCGCCCCTCTCCTGCACGCCGCCTGTTGTGGGTAAGTGTGTGCACATAGCAGGGCCGGGCAAGTGCCGGGGCCCTGAGCAGGCGGGGGGGGCCACTCGCTGTCGCGCCCGTTAGCGATGTCAGCGCCGCCACTGGGCCCCCCCGCTTGCTCAGGGCCCCTGCAGGAGCCGGCACAATACTGACCAATCCGCCGTGCCTCCGCTGCCGCAGCTCCGAGCTCCAGGGGGCGCCGGTGCTTTCTCTCTCACAGCAGCGCCGCTGAATGACGTCATCATTCAGCGGCCGGCTGTGGCAGAGAGCGCGCGGACAGGTGAGATCGGTGTGTGTGTGTGTGTGTGTGCATGTGAGAGAGTGCTGCCTGCCAGTGCCTGCCTGCCAGTGCTGTATGTGTGATGGTGGTGGGGGAGGCAGGCAGTGATGGTGGTGAGGAAGAATGATGATGATGGGGAGACAATGATAATGATGGGGAGGCGATGATGATGATGGTCAGGCATTGATGATGGGGAGACAATGATAATGATGGGGAGGCGATGATGATGATGGGCAGGCATTGATGATGGGGAGGCAATGATAATAATGGGGAGGCGATGATGATGATGGGCAGGCATTGATGATGGGGAGGCAATGATAATGATGGGGAGGCGATGATGATGATGGGCAGGCATTGATGATGGGGAGACAATGATAATGATGGGAGGCGATGATGATGACGGGCAGGCATTGATGATGATGGGGAAGCAATGATGATGATAATGGGGAGTCTTTCCACAGAGCCTTTTCCTGAGCCGCAACAGGGCAGAACGCAGCACAGCGCAGAGGAGAGCTCCATATTTTGTATGGAACATTATATGGGGACCAGTATCCGAGTAGCAACATCATCAATACCTCCCAATATCAAACGCCTCACCAAAGAGAAGTCATTCCAGTCATCACATTAGGTAGGAGTTATTTAAATGTTTGAATAAATATAGTTGGCTAATGTTTAAGTTTATTAATGAGTGATGAGCGAGTACACTCATTGCTCGGGCTTTCCTGAGCATGCTCGGGTGTCCTCCGAGTATTTTGACATGCTCGGAGATTTAGTTTTCATTGCCTCAGCTCTCTGATTTGCAGCTGCTGGACAGCCTGAATACATGTGAGGAATGCTTGTTTGTTAAGGAATCCCCACATGTATTCAGGCTGTCCAGCAGCTGCAAATCATGCAAATGCGTCGACAGAAACTAAATCTCAGAGCACGCCAAAATACTCAGAGGACACCTGAGCATGCTCGGGAAAACCCGAGCAACGAGTATAGTAGCTCATCATTATTAATAATTTGATGCGGCCCCCAAACACTTTTATAAAATTCCAAATGGCCCTCGGCAGAAAAAAGGTTCCCACCCCTGATATAGGGTTTTCTTTGTCTCTCGGCATTTCACCTAGCAATTTATTTTCCACAGTGAATACGATGGAGAAGAAGGTGTTTAATATATTAGCTTTTTCCTCATCATCTACAATTATTAACTATTGATATAGTTAAAAAACAGTTGGGATTAGTTTTACTTTCCTTAGCAATGTTCTTCTCTGTTTCCTTTTTGGCAGCTTTAATTAATTTTTTAGATAAAGTATTTTTCTCCCTATAGTTTTTTAGAGCTTCAACGATGCCATCCTGCTTTAGTAGTTTAAATGCTTTCTTTTTACTGTTAATTGCCCCTCTTACTTCTTCCTGTAGCCACATTGGGTTTTTCCTAGTTCTTGTTCTTTTATTCCCACAAGGTATAAACCGCTTACAGTGCCTATTTAGGATGTTCTTAAACATTTCCCATTTATTATCTGTATTATTATTTCTGAGGACATTGTCCCAGTCAACCAGATTAAGGGCATCTCTAAGCTGGTCAAACTTTGCCTTCCTAAAGTTCAATGTTTTTGTGACTAACTGACAAGTCCCACTAGCGAAAGACAAGTGAAACTGTACAATATTGAGGTTGCTATTTCTTAGATGCCCGACAACCTGCAGATTTGTTATTCTGTCAGGTCTATTAGATAGTATTAGGTCTAAAAGTGCTGCTCCTCTGGCATTATTCTGCACCAATTGTGAAAGATAACTTTTCTTGGTTATTAGCAGAAACCTGTTGCCTTTATGGGTTTCGAAGGTCTCTGTTTCCCAGTTGATATCCGGTTAGATAAAGTCCCCCATAACAAGGACCTCATTATGGGTTGCAGCTTCATCTATTTGCCTTAGTAGTAGACTTTCCATGATTTCTGTTATATTTGGGGGTATGTAACAGACCCCAATGAGAATTTTGTTACTATTTTTCCCTCCATGTATTTCGACCCATATGGACTCGACATCCTCATTCCCTTCACTAATATCCTCCCTTAAAGTGGACTTTAGACAAGATTTTACATAAAGACAAACCCCTCTTCCTCTCCGATTTTTACGATCCTTTCTAAACAGACTGCAACCCTGTAAGTTAACTGCCCAGTCATAGCTTTCATCTAACCATGTCTCTGTTATTCCCACTATGTCATAGTTACCTGTAGATATTTCTGCTTCTAGTTCTTCCATCACCTCATATCCTTCATCAGTATATTTTCTGGCTTCATGTTCGTGTCTAACGTTTTTCTTCCCGTCCCCTCTTCTTCTAATTTAACACCCTCCTGATGAGTGTAGCTAGTCTTCAGGCAAATGTGTGTTTCCCAGGTTTGTTGAGGTGTAGTCCATCTCTGGCGAGGAGTCCGTTGTACTGTTAATTCACACCATGGCCCAGGAATCCGAATCCTTGTTGTCTGCACCATCGTCTTAGCCAGTTGTTCGCATCAAGGATCCTGTTCCATCTCCAGGTGCCATGCCCGTCTAGTGGAAGGATAGAATAAAAAACTGCCTGTGCACCCAGTTTTTACTTTCTTCCCTAACTCTTCAAAGTCCTTGCAGATTGTCGGTAGGTCCTTCCTTGCCATGTCATTGGCGCCAACATGTATCAGAAGAAATGGGTTGATGTCCTTGGAACTGATAAGCTTTGGTATCCTATCAGTCACATCCTTGATCTTTGCACTAGGGAGGCAGCATACTTCTCATTCTCTGTTTGGCCAAGTGCTTCTGTGCTCTTTATAAGAACTGCTACCAGACTGACAGTGGCTTTACTTCAACAAAAAATTGTTTGTAATTTTCACGGACTGATACCGCGCTACAATTCATAATAAAGTAAGTTATATGTGAATTGACCCCAGATTTTGTACGTCTTCAATGGAATTACCTTATTGATTTGTAAATCCCCCGGTTGGCTACTTAGCTTTTGCAGTGAGCACTCCTGGTTAGTAAGGCTGTGTCCATATGTTCTAACTTTCACAAAATCATAGTAAAAATTGAGTTCAAGTTGAATTTCTAAAAAATTTTCAGTTTCATGCGACTTTGAACACTTATAGATTCGATACGCAACAAAAAAAGACCTTGCCAGGTGTGCTAATGAGCTGTCCCACCATCTTCATCAGGGCTTATAAATATCTCTAAGACAAAAATATAATGTCTTAATTGTATTATTATGCTTGTTATAGAGTTTGTTGTCTGTTGCTGTCATCCACTGGCCATTGTTATTATATGTTCTCATGTATTGCTGATTTGACCTACCATCATGTCTCCCTCTTTCTCTTTAACTCCTCCTATATTTTTTCCTTTTTTTATCCTTTCTTTCTGGTCTGTGCCATCTTGGCAGAAGCAGCATCAGATTTGGAGAGAACAGTCTCCTGTTACCTCTATCCTCCAACCTCCATCTTCTACCTCATCACTTCATCTTCCCAAGACATCTCAACTTCATAATTTGTCAAGGACCTGTGAATAAACCACTTAAAGTTTGTCCATTGCATCTTCCTTCCTGGAACATCCGCGTGCATCTGGTCAGGTTAAAGAGGAGGGGATAGCGAGTAAGTGTCTGCCATTGCTCGTACAAAGATCCGTGCTCACATCCCTCAGACACATCTAACTTATGTACATCTATGGCAGAATAGTGACAGGAGGCCTAAGTCTACAGTGTCTGTGTGCATATGCTTAGTCTGCTAGCAAGTCTTAGAGACGTACTCTATCTTATCTAAACAATGTCCACGAAAAGCTCCATGGATACCTATGTCAGGTAAATGCATCATGCTCCTGACAACACAGTTGCTCCAGAAGCAGATTCCACGCTTACTGCAAAAAATGGCTTATGTCCCAAACGTGTAATGAAACAAACACCAAAGGTCTGAGAGAACTTTGAGACAACCAGAGATGAGTTCTATGACAATCTAGATGATTTATGGGACAGAGTTGAATACTATGCAGTACACTTCCATGCTCTAACAATGACGTAGCAGATTTAACTGCAGTACTAAATCGTTTATCTGCCATCTATGATCATTACCAGAGATTGTCTGCAAGGTACATCACACTCCTGAGTAACTCTGACATGGATAATGCCACAGCAGAGTTAGCTGAAAGGGAGAGTCTATTCAAGGAAAGATCACACTAGTGCAAGATGCCAAGATAAGGCAGAACTCTGCATTGCACATCTCCAAGAGGTTAGGTCACATCGTACAATGTTGACCAAAATCACATCTCGATCTTCCAGATCATCTCACTCTAGGAAGTCAACATTGGTTGACAAGCTATTGTGTTGTGAATGGGTTTGAGATGAGTTCTGAGCAGGGGCTCCCTCTGGTGGTTACAAGCGGTGCTAGTGAAGATTGTGAGGACTGGGAATCAGGTGTTACTGACTGGTCTTATATAAGGGAGTCATTTTCCCATCAGGGTTGCCGGTGATCAATTGTTCTGGTCTGAATCCTTCATTCCAGTTTCCCTTGTGGCCTGCTGTGTCGTGTCTGCATCTCCTGCTTACAGATAAGACTTTTGCTTCTTTTGTGTTTTTGCTATATTTTTGCATTTTGTCCTGCACTTCTTTGGGGCCTTCAGGGTCCCCTCCGGGGGCTTCTGCCCTCTCAGTTTAGTTCAGCCACTGAGTTTTTGTTCTTTTGCTTTTTCCAGTTTTTTCAGTGGCTGCTGTTTTGATTTTGTTACACCAGAGAACTAATTTAGGTGGTAGAGGTCGTGTGATCTCAGGTTATTTTGAAATTAGTAGAGTTGGTGCTTTTCAGGGTTTTCTGGGATTGCAGTAAGTACCCTTCCTATCCTTTTCTATTTAGATAGTTTGGGCCCCAGCGTTTGCTCATACTATTTTCTGTCTGTGTCTGTATTTCATCTTGTCTAACCGCCATTACATGTTTGGGGGCTTTCTGTTATCTTTGGGGATCTGCTCCGGGGCAGATAGCTTTCCTGTTTCTGTCTTTAGGTGTAGTTAGTTTCTCAGGCTGTGACGAGGCGTCTAGGACCAACGTAGGAACGCTCCACGGCTGCCTCTAGTTGTGGTGGTTAGTCAGGGTACTGCAATCTCATAGATTCCAACTGCTCTGGTGTATTGCCTTTTTGCCTGCTCTCCTCAGCTACCGAAACATAACAGTATCACCGGCCTAAACTGAAAATTATATTGTACTCACAGAAGGGAAAAATATTGTGAAAGAAAAAAGTTGTCAGAGTTGTCAGAGATTTTTTTTTTTTTTTTCTGTTTGTTGCATTTTTTTTTTTCTCTCTGTATCTCTGGGTGCTGAGGAGGATTTTTTTTTTTTTTTCCTCTCAATGGAGTTTGCACAGTTGTCTGGCCGTGTGGATCAGCTTGCCACTGAAGTTCGGAGTATTGCAACCTATCTTGCTAGGTTGCCTGTTGTGGAACCTAGGATTCCCATGCCAGATTTGTTTTTAGGGGATCGAGCTAAGTTTCTGAATTTCAAAAATAACTGTAAATTGTTTTTTGCCTTAAAATCTAAGTCCTCAGGGAACGCAGCGCAGCAGGTTCAAATTGTCATCTCTCTCCTGCGCGGCGACCCTCAGGATTGGGCTTTTTCCCTGACACCTGGGGATCCTGTTTTGAGTGATGTTGATGCGTTTTTTCATGCTTTGGGGTTATTGTACGATGAGCCTAATGTCACTGATCAGGCTGAAAAAACTTTGTTGGCATTAAGTCAGGGGCTTGAGGACGCTGAGTTATACTGTCAGAGATTCCGTAGGTGGGCAGTCCTGACCAAATGGAATGACGACGCTTTGGCGGCCCTTTTCCGGAAGGGTCTGTCAGATAATGTAAAGGATGTTATGGTGGGATTCCCTGTCCCCTCTGGTCTCAATGATTCTATGTCATTAGCGATTCAAATTGACAGACGTTTGCGTGAGCAGAGAAGTATGCGTGGAATGGTGTTGCCTTGTGAACCAGCTTCTGAACCCATGCAGTGTGATAGAGTGGTGTCTGGGGCACAGCGTCATGAGTTTCGAAAGAGCAATGGGTTATGTTTCTACTGTGGTGATGCCTCTCATGCTATTTCAGTCTGCCCTAAGCGGGGAAGACGTTTTGCACGCTCAGTTGTCTTGGGTAGTGTTCAGACTAAGTTTTTATTAACTGTCACTCTGATATGCTCTCTGTCCTCATTTTCTGCTCAGGCTTTCGTTGATTCTGGAGCAGCTATTAACCTGATGGATTATGATTTTGCTAAACGTTGTGGGTTTCCCTTGATACCCCTACAGAAGTCTATTCCCCTACTGGGGATCGATTCTACCCCTTTGGCTGAGAATAAACCCCAGTTTTCTACTCAGGTGATAATGAGGGTTGAACCTGATCACCAGGAGTGCTGCAAATTTTTGGTTCTATATAATCTGCATGACATTATCGTGCTGGGTTTCCCTTGGTTACAGTCTCATAATCCTGTTTTGGATTGGAAATCTGTGTCTGTAACCAGTTGGGGCTGCCAATGTGTTAATACCAACACTCCTGTTTTTTCTGCCTCCCCCCAGGCTCAGGATGTTCCTGACTTTTTGTTTGATTTTTCTGATGTGTTTAGCGAAAGTAAATCTGCATCCTTGCCTCCCCATAGGAGCTATGACTGCGCTATTGAATTAGTGCCGGGTAGTAAATTCCCTAAAGGTCGCCTTTTTAACTTGTCTGTACCTGAACATGACGCTATGCGGTCTTATATCAAGGAATCATTGGAGAAGGGTCATATCAGACCATCCTCTTCACCCTTAGGTGCCAGTTTTTTCTTTGTGGCCAAAAAAGATGGTTCATTAAGGCCGTGTATTGATTATCGTCTCTTGAACAATATTACTGTGAAATATCAATACCCGTTACCCTTGATTTCTGACCTGTTTTCCAGGGTGAAAAACGCTACTTGGTTTACCAAGCTTGACCTCAGGGGGGCGTATAACCTTATTCGCATTAAGCACGGGGATGAATGGAAGACGGCATTCAATACCCCTGAAGGACATTTTGAGTACCTAGTGATGCCCTTTGGGCTCACTAATGCTCCTTCCGTCTTCCAGTCCTTCATGAATGACATTTTCAGGGATTTTGTGGATAAATTTCTGATTGTTTATTTGGATGATATCTTGATTTTTTCTAATGACTGGGACTCTCATGTGAAACATGTTCGAACTGTATTCCAGATTTTGAGAGAGAATGCTCTGTATGTGAAGGGATCAAAGTGTCTTTTTGGCGTACAGAGGATCTCATTTCTGGGATTCATTTTGTGCCCATCTGTTACTGAAATGGACCCGGTCAAGGTTCAGGCCATCTGTGATTGGGTCCAACCTACTTCATTAAAGGCTCTTCAGAGATTTTTGGGTTTTGCCAATTTTTATCGTAAATTTATTGGTAATTTCTCGGTTATTGTTAAACCATTAACTGATTTGACCAGAAAGGGTTCTGATGTGGTGAATTGGCCTCCTGAGGCAGTCTCTGCATTTCAGGAACTTAAGCAGAGATTCACTTCTGCTCCTGTTCTACGGCAGCCTGATGTTTCTCTGCCATTTCAGGTGGAGGTTGATGCCTCTGAAATTGGGGCAGGTGCCGTTTTGTCCCAAAAAGATCCAGAGACCTCTAAAAGTAACCCT
The DNA here is from genome assembly GCA_033576555.1 of Oophaga sylvatica. Lineage (NCBI taxonomy): Eukaryota > Metazoa > Chordata > Amphibia > Anura > Dendrobatidae > Oophaga > Oophaga sylvatica. Next base: position 557,214,902 of record JARQOD010000003.1, read on the forward strand.
TGTGCCTTTTTCTCTCGAAAATTTTCTCCTACTGAACGTAATTATGACGTGGGTAATCGGGAGTTATTGGCCATGAAGTGGGCTTTTGAAGAGTGGAGACATTGGCTGGAGGGAGCCAAACATCAGGTGGTGGTCCTTACGGACCATAAGAATCTGGTCTATCTGGAATCTGCCAAGCGACTCAATCCTAGACAGGCCAGGTGGGCCTTGTTTTTCACACGTTTTAATTTTGTGGTTTCCTTTCTTCCTGGCACTAAGAATGTTAAGGCGGATGCCCTCTCGAGGAGTTTCCTTGCGGACTCTCCTGAGTTATCCGATCCTACTGTTATTTTGAAAGAGGGTGTAGTTCTTTCCGCCATCTCGCCCAATTTGAAAACTTGCTCTGGAGGGGTGTCAGGAGGATAGGCCCGAGCGCTGTCCTGTTGGAAAATTGTTTTCCCGGACCAATGGAAAAAGAGTGTGATGTCTGAGATTCATTGTTCCGCATTGGCTGGGCATCCCGGAATTTTTGGTACCAGAGACTTGGTTAGTCGGTCCTTTTGGTGGCCTACCTTGTCTCGTGATGTCAGGGAATTTGTGCAGTCCTGCGGGACTTGCTCTCGCTCCAAGCCTTGCTCTCGCTCTAGTGGTTTGTTGATGCCATTGCCTGTGCCCAAGAGACCATGGACCCATATCTCTATGGATTTCATTTCCGATCTTCCTGTTTCTCAGAGAATGACCACCATCTGGGTAATTTGTGATAGGTTTTCCAAAATGATACATCTTGTGCCATTACCTAAGTTGCCTTCCTCCTCTGAATTGGTGCCGTTGTTCCTTCAGCACGTGGTTCGTTTACACGGCATTCCTGAGAACATTGTGTCTGACAGAGGAGTCCAGTTTGTTTCCAGATTTTGGAGGACTTTTTGTTCTAAACTGGGTGTTCAATTGTCTTTCTCCTCGGCATTTCATCCTCAGACCAATGGTCAAACTGAGAGAACAAACCAGACATTGGAGACTTATCTAAGATGCTTTGTGTCTGCTGATCAGGATGACTGGGTCTCTTTTTTGCCTTTGGCTGAGTTTGCTCTTAATAATAGGGCTAGCTCTGCCACTTTGATGTCTCCGTTTTTCTGTAATTCTGGGTTTCACCCTCGATTTTCTTCAGGACAGACGGAGGCTTCTGTCTGTCCAGGTGTTGACTCTGTTGTGGAGCGTATGCAACAGATTTGGGACCAGGTAGTGGAGAGGTTGTCCCTCTCTCAGGAGAAGGCCCAGCGGTTTGCTAACCGGCATAGGACTGATGGTCCTCGGTTTAAAGTGGGGGACTTGGTGTGGTTGTCCTCAAAGAATATTCCTATGAGAGTAGCATCTCCTAAATTTAAGCCTAGGTTCATTGGACCTTATAAGATCATGGAGATTATTAATCCTGTTTCTTTTCGTTTGCTTCTTCCAGGGACATTTAAGATCCATAACGTGTTCCACAAGTCCTTGTTGAAGAGGTTTGTTGAGCCAGTGGTTCCTGCTGCTGTGCCTCCTGACCCTGTTTTGGTTGAGGGCAATCTGGAGTATGTGGTTGAGAAAATATTGGATTCTCGTTTTTCTAGACGGAAACTCCAGTATTTGGTTAAATGGAGAGGTTATGGTCAGGAGGACAATTCTTGGGTGTTTGCTTCGGACATCCATGCTAGGAGACTTATCCGTGCGTATCATAGAACTCATCCTGACCGACCTGGTTGCTCAAATGAGGGTTCGGTGACCCTCCTCAAGGGGGGGGTACTGTTGTGAATGGGTTTGAGATGAGTTCTGAGCAGGGGCTCCCTCTGGTGGTTACAAGCGATGCTAGTGAAGATTGTGAGGACTGGGAATCAGGTGTTACTGACTGGTCTTATATAAGGGAGTCATTTTCCCATCAGGGTTGCCGGTGATCAATTGTTCTGGTCTGAATCCTTCATTCCAGTTTCCCTTGTGGCCTGCTGTGTCGTGTCTGCATCTCCTGCTTACAGATAAGACTTTTGCTTCTTTTGTGTTTTTGCTATATTTTTGCATTTTGTCCTGCACTTCTTTGGGGGCCTTCAGGGTCCCCTCCGGGGGCTTCTGCCCTCTCAGTTTAGTTCAGCCACTGAGTTTTTGTTCTTTTGCTTTTTCCAGTTTTTTCAGTGGCTGCTGTTTTGATTTTGTTACACCAGAGAACTAATTTAGGTGGTAGAGGTCGTGTGATCTCAGGTTATTTTGAAATTAGTAGAGTTGGTGCTTTTCAGGGTTTTCTGGGATTGCAGTAAGTACCCTTCCTATCCTTTTCTATTTAGATAGTTTGGGCCCCAGCGTTTGCTCATACTATTTTCTGTCTGTGTCTGTATTTCATCTTGTCTAACCGCCATTACATGTTTGGGAGCTTTCTGTTATCTTTGGGGATCTGCTCCGGGGCAGATAGCTTTCCTGTTTCTGTCTTTAGGTGTAGTTAGTTTCTCAGGCTGTGACGAGGCGTCTAGGACCAACGTAGGAACGCTCCACGGCTGCCTCTAGTTGTGGTGGTTAGTCAGGGTACTGCAATCTCATAGATTCCAACTGCTCTGGTGTATTGCCTTTTTGCCTGCTCTCCTCAGCTACCGAAACATAACACTATTGGAAATCAGAGGAAACTAGAGTTAGATGTTCCTTTGCTAGGGAGGAAGCCGATATAGAAGCCCAAGGAAAAGCCAAAAAGCAGAAGTAGAAGTCCAAAGAAACGAGATGCAAGCCGAACTAAAAAAAAAGCAGGAAGCAGAGATGGAAACCCAATTAAATATACTCCAAACAGAAAGGGAAAACGCATCCCTCGCTAAACTGAAAGTCCTTGAAGAAGCACGAAGATGCTGATATGGATGGCCTCATTCCAAAAGTGGAAGACCCAGCTGATTCCACTACTGACCGCGTGCTAAGATACTTACCGTCTATACCAGCGCCACCTCCAATCTACCACATCGATGAAAATTATGTCACCACCTACAACTGGCAAAGTAACTTCCAGCACTAATCCACAATTTAGGCCACAGCCAGTAAACCCTCTAGAGACTAAAGGTACTGCCACACTAAACGCTCCCGCTAACGATCACAATAACGACGCATACTAATGCGATCGTTTTTGTGATCGTTTTATTGTCGCTAGTAGCTGCCACATTTAGCGATCTCGTTAACGACGCATAAGCGGTTAGCGATCTCCTTAACGACTTTGCGATGTAAAAAACAGCGCAAATTGTTCACAAAACGTGCCAGACACAGCGATATAGGCTCACCAGCGGGACGCCAACGATCAAAATACGGTCCAGAACTCTAGTGAACGATCAGCGAGATCACAGCAGGGGCCACGTCGTTGCTACATGCCTGTCATGTGTGCATCGCCACGAAGATCGTCGCGGTTGCACATTCTGACTTCTCACAGCTGAGTTGCTGTTTCTTTGTGTTTGGCAGTTAGGGAGTTAATTCTGTCTGTGCTCAGTTCTGGGACTGGGTGCAGTTTTCTCCCGGCTGCAATTAATTATTTGTTGATTGGTTTCCTTTAAATCTCTGGTTGTCTGTGTTGGGAGTTGCCAGTGAAATTCTTCATGCAGACCACAGATAGGATTGTATCTGTATAGACTTAAGTTAAAGAGCTCCTTAGTTGTTTTAAGCTCACCTTGCTTAGAGTTTAATATCCCAGATCATTTATGTTCCTTCTGTGTTTGAGTGTGTATGCAAGTCTGTGTTTTCTCCAGTCTGTCTTATATGTCTAATCTGTGTATTTAGCAGAGATCAGCCCATATCCCTTTGGTGGTAATCAGAATCCTTCTTAGGACTGATTACAGGGTTCAGGGACTGATAGGAGACAGGGTTAGGCTGGAGACTTGGACCTCTGAACCATTATCAGTACCTCCAAGGTGAGGGATTAGTTAGGACCCCAGTTTAGGGTCAGGTTAGACCCCCGGTCCTCCTCTTTCCTGTGACAGTGTATCAAGTCCTCAAGATTAACCCTGAGTTCAACGGATATCGTGTCAGGTAAATCTATTCTATATTTACATGCTGATGTTGCTAATCTATATGTTGTATAGAGTGTTGTTCTTTTAAGAATAGTTTACTGACATCGTACACATATCATAAGACCGCGTGACATTTTCACTGGCCCATAAAATTATTCCCAGTTGCCATGGATCCAGTAGCCCAGCTGGCTCTGCAGTTGCAGGGATTATCCATGGAGCTGATGGACATTAAGTCCAAAGTTTTGTCTCCCTCGGAGCAAACCAGATTTGAACCTAAAGTAGCTCTCCCGGACAGGTTCACTGGTGGGCGAGACAAATTTTTTACCTTCAGGGAAGCATGTAAATTGTATTTTCGGCTTCGGCCTCGATCATCAGGGAGTGAAGAGCAGAGAGTGGGAATTGTTATCTCGCTCCTACAAGGGGACCCTCAATCCTGGGCCTTCTCCCTTCCTCCGGGATCCCCGGCTCTACAGTCAGTAGATCGATTTTTTACTGCCCTGGGTTTGATATATGATGACCCAGATCGGGTCTCTCTTGCTGAGACAAAATTACGTAAGATACAGCAGGGAGATCGTCCGGCGGAGGAATTTGCTTCTGAGTTCCGTAGATGGGCCACAGATACTCAGTGGAATGACCCAGCTCTTAGGAGCCAGTTTTGTCATGGGCTTTCTGACAAATTAAAGGACGTTTTGGCTCAGTATGATTCTCCTCCATCACTGGAGGCTGCTATGGCCCTAGCTATCCGTACTGATAGACGGCTCCGGGAGAGGTGCGAGGTAACTCCGCCCCCTGTTGTTACTCCACCTACTACTAAAGTCCCTTATGTTGAGGTTCCCCTTGTCTGTTCGGAGGAGCCTATGCAGTTGGGAGGGACATCATTTCGTAGGAGGGGATTGACGGTACGCCGCAGGACTAGAAGGTGTTTCTTCTGCGGGAAAGAGGGACATTTTGTTGGGGGATGTCCATCCCGTGCCTTGTTGAGCAAAAAGTCGCCGGAAAACTGTTAATCCCAGGTTGTGTGGTGGACGACAACCTGGGAGTATGTATTTCGTCCGCTAGTTCTTCTCAGTTCCTTGTACCAGTGGAGGTGGTGGTTGGTACGAGAGTGGAGAGATTTTCTGTTCTTCTTGATAGTGGGTCCGGGGCTAATCTGGTTGACGCTCAGTTTGCTCAGGCTCAAGGTATGCATCTGAGTGTATTGGTCAAACCGATCCCTATATTCTCCATTGACGCCAGGCCTCTCGGCCAAGGTAGCTTTGTTCATGAGGTTCATAACATTGACCTTCGGGTAGGGGCAATACATAGGGAACTATTATCTTGTTATGTGTTGGAGGGTCTACCTACTCCTATTGTGTTGGGACTTCCTTGGTTGGTTAAACATAACCCTGTGATTAATTGGCAGTCCAGAGATATAAGCCAATGGGGGGAGTTTTGCAAAAGTAACTGCATGAACACAGTCATCAGTGCGGTCGTGCCTAGTACTTTGCCTCCTTTTTTGGAGGACTTTGGGGATGTGTTCTCTGAGGAGGGGTGTCAGGAGTTGCCTCCTCATCGCGTGTATGACTGCTCTATTAATTTACTTCCTGATGCTAAGTTACCTAAAGCTAGGTTATATAACCTTTCTGGTCCTGAGAGGCAGGCTATGAAAGATTATATTTCGGAAAGTCTGGCCAAAGGGCATATTAGACCTTCATCTTCCCCAGTGGCCGCGGGGTTCTTCTTTGTGAAGAAAAAAGATGGAGGCCTACGCCCTTGCTTGGATTTCCGCGAACTTAATCGGATTACTGTTCGAGATCCGTATCCACTCCCTCTGATTCCTGATCTCTTCAATCAAATTGTTGGCGCCAAATGGTTCTCTAAATTGGATCTCAGGGGGGCGTATAATCTGATTAGGATAAAAGAGGGGGATGAGTGGAAAACGGCGTTTAACACGCCGGAGGGACATTATGAGAACCTTGTCATGCCTTTTGGTCTGACTACTGCACCAGCAGTATTCCAACATTTTGTTAATGACATTTTTCGTCATCTGGTGGGGCTGTTTGTGGTCGTATATTTGGATGACATTTTAATTTACTCACCAGATCTTGTGTCTCACCAGGAGCATGTGAGACAGGTGTTGCAGATCTTGCGAGACAATAAACTATACGCCAAACTGGAAAAGTGTGTATTCGCCGTACAGGAACTTCAGTTTTTGGTTTCTTGGTGTCAGCCTCCGGTTTCCGTATGGACCCTGAAAAGGTGAGAGCAGTGCTTGAATGGGATCAGCCAGAGGATCTTAAGGCTCTGCAGCGTTTTCTGGGGTTTGCTAACTACTACCGGAAATTTATTTGTAATTTCTCATCTGTTGTCAAACCTCTCACTGACATGACAAGAAAAGGGACGGATTTTTCTAAATGGTCGGACAAAGCTTGCCAAGCTTTTTCCTCTTTGAAAAAATGTTTTGCTTCGGCACCCGTTCTCATCCAACCAGATGCATCACAGCCGTTCGTTGTGGAGGTGGACGCGTCTGACGTAGGGGTGGGTGCAATATTGTCCCAGGGTCCGTCCCCTGGTAAATGGCATCCGTGCGCTTTCTTTTCTAAAAAATTGTCGTCCGCCGAAAGGAATTATGATATCGGCAATAGGGAACTTTTGGCCATTAAGTTGGCTTTTGAAGAATGGCGTCACTTTTTGGAGGGGGCAGTCCACCCGGTCACCGTCATTACTGATCACAAGAACCTGCTGTATTTGGAATCTGCTAAGCGTCTGAATTCCAGACAAGCTCGATGGTCGTTGTTTTTTACCAGGTTTAATTTTGTTGTCACTTATCGCCCTGGATCTAAGAATGTTAAGGCGGATGCCTTGTCTCGCAGTTTCCCAGGGGCCGGGAAAATGGATGACCCGATTCCTATCCTTCAGGAGGGGGTGGTAGTGTCGGCTGTATGTTCTGAGCTTGAGGAGGAGGTGTTAGAGGCTCAGGGGGACGCTCCTGCAGGACCTCCAGGGAGACTGTTTGTCCCAAATCAGTTGAGACAAAAGGTTATTGAGGCACATCATAATTCTGCTTTAGCAGGACATCCAGGGAGTAAGGCTACTTTAGATCTCCTTTCTCGCCGGTTTTGGTGGCCTAACGTTAATAAAGATGTTTTAACTTTTGTCGCGTCCTGTGGGGTTTGTGCTCGCTCTAAGACCCCTCATACCCGTCCGTCTGGGACCCTCTTACCCTTGAAACTTCCGGAGCGTCCATGGACTCATTTGTCTATGGACTTCATCACGGACCTTCCTCAGTCGTCAGGGAAGACTGTCATACTGGTGGTTGTTGACAGGTTCAGTAAGATGGCACATTTCATTGCTCTTCCTGCCCTCCCTAATGCTAAAACTCTGGCGCAGGTGTTCATTGGGGAGATTGTGAGACTTTATGGGTTGCCTTCTGATGTGGTGTCAGATAGGGGGTCTCAGTTTGTGTCCAAGTTTTGGAGGGCATTTTGTTTACGTCGGGGGATGCAATTGTCATTTTCCTCGGCTTTTCATCCGCAGACCAATGGTCAGACAGAGCGTCTGAATCAAAGCCTAGAGACTTATCTTCGGTGTTTTGTCTCAGAGAACCAGGAGGACTGGTCTTCTTTCTTGCCTCTGGCAGAGTTCGCTCTTAACAACAGGCGGAGCGAGTCCACTGGTAAGTCCCCGTTTTTTGGGGCATATGGTTTTCATCCCCAGTTTTGTACATTCAATGGGGGGGGCCCTTCTGGGGTTCCTGAGGAGGAGCGTTTCTCGTCGTCACTTGCTTCAGTGTGGAGAGGTGTATTGAATAATCTGAGTGCTATGGGGAACCGTTATAAACGTATGGCTGATAGGAGGAGAGTTTCTGGTCCAGATCTTAATGTGAACGATCTGGTATGGTTGTCTACCAGGAATATAAAACTTAAAGTTCCCTCCTGGAAGCTGGGCCCCAGATTCATCGGGCCGTACAGGATCAGTTCCATAATTAATCCTGTGGCATTTCGTCTGGACCTCCCTCCTACGTTTAAAATTCATAATGTGTTCCACAAGTCATTACTTAAGAGGTACGTGGCACCAGTCATACCATCACCTCTACCTCCTCCTCCAGTGATGGTCAATGGTAACTTGGAGTTTCAAGTGTCAAAGATCATTGACTCACGTCTGAATCGCCGGTCCCTTCAGTACTTGGTGCATTGGAAGGGGTATGGTCCAGAGGAGAGGACGTGGGTTCCTGCATCTGACATTAACGCAGATCGTTTGGTGCGGACCTTCCACAGAACTCACCCGGGCAAACCTGGCCCTGAGGGTCCGGAGGCCCCTCGTAGAAGGGGGGGTACTGTCATGTGTGCATCGCCACGAAGATCGTCGCGGTTGCACATTCTGACTTCTCACAGCTGAGTTGCTGTTTCTTTGTGTTTGGCAGTTAGGGAGTTAATTCTGTCTGTGCTCAGTTCTGGGACTGGGTGCAGTTTTCTCCCGGCTGCAATTAATTATTTGTTGATTGGTTTCCTTTAAATCTCTGGTTGTCTGTGTTGGGAGTTGCCAGTGAAATTCTTCATGCAGACCACAGATAGGATTGTATCTGTATAGACTTAAGTTAAAGAGCTCCTTAGTTGTTTTAAGCTCACCTTGCTTAGAGTTTAATATCCCAGATCATTTATGTTCCTTCTGTGTTTGAGTGTGTATGCAAGTCTGTGTTTTCTCCAGTCTGTCTTATATGTCTAATCTGTGTATTTAGCAGAGATCAGCCCATATCCCTTTGGTGGTAATCAGAATCCTTCTTAGGACTGATTACAGGGTTCAGGGACTGATAGGAGACAGGGTTAGGCTGGAGACTTGGACCTCTGAACCATTATCAGTACCTCCAAGGTGAGGGATTAGTTAGGACCCCAGTTTAGGGTCAGGTTAGACCCCCGGTCCTCCTCTTTCCTGTGACAGTGTATCAAGTCCTCAAGATTAACCCTGAGTTCAACGGATATCGTGTCAGGTAAATCTATTCTATATTTACATGCTGATGTTGCTAATCTATATGTTGTATAGAGTGTTGTTCTTTTAAGAATAGTTTACTGACATCGTACACATATCATAAGACCGCGTGACAATGCCACACACAACAGCGTCACTAACGAGATCGCTAAATAGTGACGTTTTTTAGCGATCCCGTTAGCGATCTTGTTTAGTGTGGCATACCCTTAAGCCGCAGCTTAACTTTTATACCGCATAATTTTGTCCTGATACAGCCAAGTCTGATAAAACAGAGAACTTACAGCCCCAAGGGCACCACAAGTTAATCCAGAAATAATGACTGGGAGATCGGACATGTCTGACTTCACCAGACACATGATTCGCAAGGAGCTAATAAACAGCAGTCTCTCAAAGTTTGCTGACCGTGCCAAGTACTATAGAGCCTGTAAGTTGACCTTTCAAGCTGTAATCCAAGATCTTATCCTCACAGCCAAGGAACAACTAGACTTGCTTGTTAACTGGCTAGGCCCAGAATCTGCACAGCACATAAAGACATAAAGAGCAGTTCATGTAGGCCATTCAGATGCAGGTCTTGCAGCAGCATGGAAAAGACTGGAAGAAACCTAAGGCAGCTACGAAGCCATTGAAAGTGCCTTATTTAAGAGACTGCAAACATTACCAAAGATAGCTAACAAAGACAACCGCAAGCTTGAGGATCTAAGTGACCTGCTAAATGAAATCAAGTTGCCAAAATCTGACCCACATTTGATAGGACAGCGTTACCTTGATAATGCTCATGGTGTGAATCCAGTGGAGTCCAAGTTGCCAAACAAAGGAGAGCATAACGTGTCCTTTGCTCCTTTTTCACATTTTTCTAGGTTTGTTAGTGATCAAGTTTGAAAGCAGAATGATCCCAGCTTCGACTTCACTGAACCTACTCCACGAGCTTCATCATCATCAGCTTCAAGGTATGATAACACTTCCAACAAACGTAGAGAGTTAAGGGGCACAGTATCTGTTAAGAAAACTGATGTTCACTTACTGCACCCTCCTTCACCAAGCCAAATGCTCTTTCTCCTGAAGATATAGACACCAACCGTATGTGCCCTATCCACAAAAAGCCTCACCCTCTTAAAGAATGTTGTGTAGTGAGGGCAAAGACTTTGTGACTGTGTCCTGTATTGACTTTGTTTTGTTTCTTTGGCCCTTTCAGGAATCAAGAACTGTCATACAGTTTGGGATGCCCCTTCAGTCATTTACTGGCAAGCCTCCATCATAAATACATCCTTCTCCACTACGTCTTCATCGCAGACCTGATCCATCATGGATCCCTGGCTTAAGTCCAGTTCATATATTATATTTAATCAAAGCCTGTTAGCATTCTTTGACACCTAGTATATATGCATACATGCTTGTTACCATCTGCATAATTGACTGTATCCTTTCTTGAATCTTTTTCTCTGGACAACGCCTTATGGAGATTCTGTCCATCTAGTTGACTCCGTCTGCAGTCCTATATTCCTTGAATCCAGTCTATATATTGGATCTTTGGGACTTTTTTACTCAATACCATACTCTCTGCTATAATGTGTTTGATTTGACTTCTGAGGATTGTTGGAGTACTGACAGATATAAGTGGGTCATGAATGATGAAATAAATACAATTGATCGTCCATTTTCTAACTTGGATTATATTTAATCTTTAATCGTAAATCCACCTTTTTGTAGTGGCTCATGTTTGCTGGGGAAGCGTGATCTTATGACTGGCCTCATTTCTACTATCTGGTGGTAACTCTTGCTTCTCGCAGGCATTGCTTCTTATAACTCTCTCGGCGTTCTTGTAAAAAGCTTTAGCGCATGCGAATGGACGCTGTGTTTTAATTGCCTGACATCTAGTTTCCAAGTGCCATATCCATCTCCTTCACGCATGCACAGTACCATTTCTTTTTGCTTACCAGCTTTATTGCATATGCTTACAGCACTTCCAGTTACTCTGGGTTAGCCGCCGACGTCACTTCCGACTCTTTGCTGGCGAGTGTCTCAGCTGTCATGGATCTTTACATTAAAGTACCTATTTATACTTTGAGAAGTTCAACTTAACTATTATTTTTGCCCTTGAAAAAGTCACCTGAGTGGCGACACGCATTGGGCTTCCACGTGTCCCTGCAGGCACTTGCACTTTACTCTGGCCCTGTTCTATAAGCATTCCACCTGGTGCTTTACTTGCGACTATGTGACCATTGTGCTGTGGGTAAGTTTCGGTTATTGTTGTTTGCCTATAGCAAACTTCCTTTGTCTATTCTTGTGAACCCCATGTCTTGTTCTTATTTGCGTACTAGGCCCTTTTCCACACTCTTGATCATCTTTATTACATCTCTTATTATTTATCTCCAGTGGCGTACCGTCAATAGTAGAAGACCACGCAGCTGCTATGGGGCCCGAACAGGCGAGGGGGCCCGCGACTGCCGCTGCGGTTTGGCAGCTGTGCTGACACAGTACTATCTCCTTTAATTAAATGTAAGCGCCGGCCGCTGTATACCCCCTTGAAGCTCCCCTTTCCTTGTTTCCAGGTCAACAGTTGGCTGAAGTCTCTGGCTGGATTTGCATAAGAACGCCACGCCTCCTGGCAGCCAGAGAGCAGAACACGTGCATTGCAGGAAGCAGAAAGCAGAAAACATTCATGAGCCTCTCTCACTCAGGGAGAAGGACACACACACAAGATGGTGAGCCCGGCTGGCTGGGGGACGGGGTGGATTTTTGTTTGTTAAATGTGTCCCCTCACTGTGCTGGCACTTTACATTTACAATGGCTCTGGCTTTTTTTTTTGGGGGGGGCACATTCAGACTTTTGCTATGGGGCCCCATGATTTCTATGTACGCCCCTGTTTATCTCTATTATTTTGTTGGGAATTTTTGCACATTTTTTGTGGCATTATACCATACATGCTCTGGGCATTAGGGTTGTGATTCACCCCTTTATGGTACATGTTCTTGTATGCAAACAATTTCAAGAGCCACTGTCTATACCCCTGCTGCCCTGGTGATAATTTGTGCAATATTCAGAGCTATAGTGTTTGGTCTATATACTGGGTGTCAAAATCTATTGGAGGGCCAGTGTTTTGAGTTATATCAGTACAACAACTGATACTTTAGATGTGCACTTCATATATACTTATATCTCTTTGATGCAATACTGTCTGTTGGGTCAAATGCCCTGCCATGGGTTTATATTCCAGTTTTGCTTTAATTGTTTTTAAATGCGTTTTGTGGCTTTTTTTGAACACTCAATAAATATTGTTATTTACATGGTGATCCCTGATTTTTGGCATGTTTCTCTCCTTTTTTACAAAGACTTTGCAAGAGCACAGACATACTGTCAAGGAGCTTGGGATATGTTACAAGTGTTGCTCCTCCTCACACCACCTTGCTAAGAATTGTAAGGCTGTCATTATGTGCACCAAAAGCAGTAAAAAAGATATAGAGTGCTCTCAGTGGGAGAAGCAAAATAGGAATCTTGTGGGTATGATTCCATACCCACAAGATTCCTATTTTGCTTCTCCCACTGAGAGTACTCTATATCTTTTTTTCTACTGGCTAACACGGTACCAAACCAATTTTTTTCGTTTATCCAAATGCAGTAGTGACAAATACGTTATGACTATGCATCACACACCAGCTCCTAACAATTCACTTCAGGATCATCCAACTCTGCCCCAAAGCATGGCGGGGGGCTACAAGCTCCTGATCCAACTGTAACCACTGTTTCCTCTTCATGCATTGAAGTATGTGGGAGTGGGGACGGTCACAAGTGCTGTGTCAAGGTTTGTCTGGTCAAGGTCTATGAAGAAGGAAGCCTGACATGGCCACCATCATGGGTGATGCATTTTTCAATAAGAGTCAAACACCTTCTGAAGTTAACTCTTTCAAAACCTATGTGCTCCAAAATGGTTGCACAACTCACTTTAAACCATGCCCTCACCAGTATGAGGAGAAACCTTGTCGAGGAGCCTAACATAATTGCTACTCTCTATGATGATGACTTAGGGAGAACCATGTTTTGCACAATGCAAGATGACAACAAAATTGACTTATCCATAGTAGGAGTTTATTAAAATAACGGACATTGGATTGTTCAAGAACGAATCTAACTGCTGAGTTGCTCTCTTACTCTTCAAAGCTGCAAGATCCAAGCTTCCTACCAAGCCTGAAATGAAGGACCATGTTGAGGCCTTTATGGACAAAGTATTTTGCAATGGTAATGCAGAATCATTTCCAACCTTGCAAGAGAATTAAAAGTGCTGGTATCTTCCTTCCTTTGGAGTATATCACCCAAGAAATCCTAAGCAAAATAAGTGTGATGTTCGATTCAAGCACCAAGCATCATGGTGCATCTCTGAACGACACTCTCGTCACTGGTCCTGACCTGACCTATAACCTGGTGGGAATGCATATGAGATTCTGAAAAGAGCCACTCGTTATTACTTCTGACATCAAATATGTTTCATTGTTTCATCGTACCACAAGACCACAGAAATTCTCAGGTTTCTATGGCACAGAGACAATGACACCAGCAAGGAAATGATTGAATATCACATAAAAAGGTACGCATGTTCGGAAACTGTCCTTCTTCAGCAGTCGCTACATACGGTCTAGTTAGAACTGCCTCAGATGGCAAGTCATAGTATGGAAAGGATGCCCAATAGTTTGTTGAAAATGACTTCTATGTGGACAACAGGCTTAAATCCGTGTCCACAGTGGTAGAAGCTATAAATCTGCTTAAGGGAGTGCAAGGTATGTTTTCTAAAGCTCATCTGAAATTGCCTCCAACATTGCTGTCATCATGAAGGCCTTTCACCCTAACGATCATGCTGCAGAATTTAGAGGCTTGAATCTAGGTTTAGACAATCCACCAGTACAAAGAAGTATGATGTTGAGATTGATTTTATTGAAGGACTCCTTCGACGTTCAAGTTAGTTGTGCAGAAAAAAAACATTTACTAAGAGTAGGGTTCTGTCAGTGGTGAAAAGCCGATTCAAGGCAAATTTCTGTTAAGACACCGCTCAAAGTCTATTAAAAGGACTGGGATGCTCCACTGCCTGTTGACTAAACAACTAAAGTGGAGGTCCTGGAGGGAATTTCTTTGTGCCTTGGATGGGATCCATTTACCATGCTGTTACACTCCAGCATCACTCGCTGAGAGTCAAAGGAAGGAGATCCATATATTTTCTGATGCCTCTACTGAAGCTATTGCAGCTGTAGCATGTTTGAAGCTCATGTTGGATTTTTATTTTGAAAGGCTAAGTTAGCCTTTAAACCTTAGCACACCATACCCAGATTTGAACTCTTTGGGGCTGTACTAGCTGTAGATATTGCGGATTTCATACAGAGTGAACTAGCTATCCACGTGTATGAAACAAAATTCTACACAGACAGCAAAATTGTTCTGAGTTACATACAGTGCCTACAAGTAGTATTCAACCCCCTGCAGATTTAGCTGGTTTGATAAGATGCAAATAAGTTAGAGCCTTCAAACTGCAAACGAGAGTAGGATTTATTAGCAGAAGCATATATCTTACAAACCAAAAAGTTATGTTGCTCAGTTGAATTTTAAAAAATTTTAAACATAAAAGTGTGGGTCAATTATTATACAACCCCTATGTTTATTATTTTGTGGAATAACCCTTGTTTGCAATTACAGCTAATAATCGTCTTTTATAAGACCTGATCAGGCCGGCACAGGTCTGTGGAGTTATCTTGGCCCACTCCTCCATGCAGATCTTCTCCAAGTTATCTAGGTTCTTTGGGTGTCTCATGTGGACTTTAATCTTGAGCTCCTTCCACAAGTTTTCAATTGGGTTAAGGTCAGGAGACTGACTAGGCCACTCCAACACCTTGACTTTTTCCCTCTTGAACCAGGCCTTGGTTTTCTTGGCTGTGTGCTTTGGGTCGTTGACTTGTTGGAAGATGAAATTATGACCCATCTTAACATCCTTGATGGAGGAGCGGAGGTTCTTGGCCAAAATCTCCAGGTAGGCCGTGCTATCCATCCTCCCATGGATGCAGACCAGATGGCCAGGCCCCTTGGCTGAGAAACAGCCCCACAGCATGATGCTGCCACCACCATGCTTGACTGTAGGGATGGTATTCTTGGGGTCGTATGCAGTGCCATCCAGTCTCCAAACGTCACTTGTGTGGTTGGCACCAAAGATCTCGATCTTGGTCTCATCAGACCATAGAACCTTGAACCAGTCTGTCTCGGAGTCCTCCAAGTGATCATGAGCAAACTGTAGACGAGCCTTAACATGACGCTTTGAAAGTAAAGGTACCTTACGGGCTCGTCTGGAACGGAGACCATTGCGGTGGAGTACGTTACTTATGGTATTGACTGAAATCAATGTTCCCACTGCCATGAGATCTTCCCGGAGCTCCTTCCTTGTTGTCCTTGGGTTAGCCTTGACTCTTCGGACAAGCCTGGCCTCGGCACGGGGGAGGAAACTTTCAAAGGCTGTCCAGGCCGTGGAAGGCTAACAGTAGTTCCATAAGCCTTCCACTTACGGATGATGCTCCCAACAGTGGAGACAGGTAGGGCCAACTCCTTGGAAAGGGTTTTGTACCCCTTGCCAGCCTTGTGACCCTCCACAATCTTGTCTCTGATGGCCTTGGAATGCTCCTTTGTCTTTCCCATGTTGACCATGTATGAGTGCTG
Source organism: Oophaga sylvatica (assembly GCA_033576555.1). Lineage (NCBI taxonomy): Eukaryota > Metazoa > Chordata > Amphibia > Anura > Dendrobatidae > Oophaga > Oophaga sylvatica. Next base: position 557,230,522 of record JARQOD010000003.1, read on the forward strand.
TTCACAAGTTTGGGGAGGGTCTTAAATAGTCAGAAAAGGCTGGCAAATGAGATCATTAATCAACACATGTGAAGCTCATTATTCTTGGTGCCTGAACTACTTCTTAATACTTTAGGGGGACCAAACAGAATTCTTGTGGTTTGAGGGGTTGAATAATAAATGACACTCTGAATTAACTTTTAACGTTTTTTTTTTTTTTTTTTAAAATTAAAACAAAAATTTTTGCTGCAGTGCATTTCCCACTTCCAGGTTGATCTACAGTACAAATGTCACAATGCCAAGTTAATTCCGCATGTGTCAACCAGCTAAATCTGCAGGGGGTTGAATACTACTTGTAGGCACTGTATATAATTAGACAAAATGCTTCTATTTCTATGTCAGTAACCACGTTGAAAGTATCAGGAAGTCTTCTAAACCTGAACAATAGCAGTATGTTCCATCCCAAATTAACTCTGCTGTCCTTGTGTAGTGGACTGGGTGGTGGAACCACTGTGCCATGATCCAAGGAGATGCTGGAGTGGCGTAACTAGGTGCCTCATCGAGTCCACCCTTAGATGTACAGCGGCTGGCGATACTGCGAGGGACGAGGGAGACGAAACCAGATGCTACACCAGGACTGACCTGCTGCAGCACGTACTGCTGATCCTGATTGTTCATTTCTGCCTTTAACCCTGTGCACACTGCAATCTGTCAGACTGATGAAGATCATTGTATGACCGAAACATCTTGATTTTTGGATTGCCTGCAGGCAATAAAATTATCTTCTTACATCATTTACCTGAGTGCAAGGTCTTCTACAAGATTTGCATGGGGTAGGATCCTACCTGGGCACCTTACACAGGAGTGCTGTAGTTACCAATTTTGACCTTGGGAAGATGGCAGCTGACCCCCAAGGGACAGGAGGCAGGAATGGCCAGGAAAGGTAGATTTAGCAAGTACTGGCTGGCACGGCTGGTATAGTGGCTTTCACGACAGACACACAGGCAGGTGGGTACTGATGTGTACAACTGGTATCTCAGCAGTTGGATGCGGGCAGGCACGGCTGATAGATAGGCAGGCAGACAGGCTGGCATAGCTGATAAGCAGGCGGGTTGACGTACAGGGATGGCATACTGGGATACAAGCACTGGGACCTGCGGTGAGTGAGTCGGTGCCTCTGCCGGAGAATAGAGACAGAAGGCAGAGATGCCAGCGCTACACTTGCTGGTGCCTTCACAAATTCATGTTGATTGACAGGACCGAAGTTCCTACTGGACTAGTTTGAAGAGACTATGAATAAAGATAATTTTGCCTTCAGGATCTGGACATTGATCCAGAGATACGTCCAGATGTCAGCACCCTCATCACCAAATCTGAAAAGGTGTGTGTGGACTATCAGTGATTCGAAAGTTTCTACAGATGGACAAGGCTTGTTTGTTCCATTGCAAGGTTAGCCCACATTGTTCAGTGCTATCTCAATAAGGATAGTAATGCTGATTGCTGTGGTTGGTACATGTATCATACGTAAGTCCCTCTCTCCCAAAAACATTGCAGTGAGTTTTCTGTGATATGCAATGTGCAGCAGGAACTGGAATATATACATAAAAAGCAATACATTCCTAAAAACTGACCCATTGTCGACTTAAAACCAGTAATTGACACTATGGGCATTCTGAGGGTTATTAGTTGTTTAAATAAGGCCAAGTTAGAGGATGTAGAAAAGAATCCTCTAATTATTCATGGCCATCACCATATCACCACTCTACTGATACGGCATTGCCACAAAAGGGTCAAACATCGGGGCAGATATTTTACCAAGGTACATTAAGAGCTCCAGGCCTTTGGATTGTGAGAGCAAAGATATCCCACCTCATTCATCAGTGTGTTCAGTGTTGCAAAACAAGAGGAAAACTGCAACAACAACAAATGTCTGATTTGCCTGCTGATAGAACAAGCACCATTTACTTATACTGGTTTGGATGTCTTTGGGGCATGGGCCGCCACCGCATGTAGAATGATAGGCATCACTAGTGGGATATTGGAATCTATGTTGATGGACTCAAATCTCTCAAGACTCATTCATGAGACTTTGACCACATTCTTAGCTTAAGTGTCCACTATTGTGAACTGAAGACCTTTTGTTCTGGTGTCTATGGATCCAGAATCTCCTGCCATTCTTACTCCAGCAACTCTCTTCACATAGGAACTTGGAGTTGCTCCTAGCCCACCTGAAGACTATCAGTCCAGCAACATATATTAGAGGCGGTTTAAACACTTTCAACATCTGGCTAACTGTTCTTGTAGTAGATAAAAAAGGGAGTACATTACTTTACTCCAAGGATGAATAAAATGGCAACAAGTTAAACCAAAGTAGGAGATCTTGTTCTCATGAAAGACCAGACCAGAAGGTAGAAAAAAATCACATAGCCTATGGGACTTGTATCAAAAACCTTTCCAAGCAAAGATGGTAAGGTAGTAAAGTGGAAGTGACAGGCACAAAGCAACGCAGCTCCAAATCTTTCATTAGGCCTACATCGGAGGTTATCTTATATGTACCGGTTGAAAATTGATTCTCCATCCAGTCACAAGAAGCTTTCAAACCATGCTGGAAATTCACCTGATTGCACTGTAACTTGAACCATTGGGTTGCAATGGGGTTGGAGATAGTTTGGCCTTGTGCATTTTCTCCAATCCAAAGATGGGCTATCCATTGGATTATTCCAGGAACTTACTTATAAACATTAGACTACCTCGTTTATATGTTTATGTTATTGCTGTATTGCATGCATTTGTTCTTTGTCTTTCAGGTTAAAGTATCCTTCAGTGAACTTCTGGAAAACACTTCTACTTCAAGACAATTTATATAGTGAAATCAATGGATTTCAGACAATTAGTGTGCTGGTGGCCATTATTATTATATGTTCTCATATATTGCTGATGAAGTCTCCCATCACGCCTCTCTCTGTAACTCCTACCTTTTGTCTTCAAATCCAAACTTTCTGGTCAGTGCCATCTTGGCAGAAGCGTGCATCAGTGCTGGAGAGAGGATTCTCCTGTTACCTCTATTCTCAAATCTCAATCCTCTATCTCATCCCTTTATCCTCCCTAAACATCTCAACTTCATCAATTGTCAAGGTACAGTGAATAAACCACTTAAACGTTCGTCCACTGCATCTTCCTGGATCATCCACGTGCAGCTGGTAAGCGGATAGCGAGTAACTATCTGCCATTGCTTGTACAGAGATCCATGCTCACATCGCTTAGACACACCTCACTTGTGTACTTTGTTGGGAGAATACCAGGAACGATTACCAACACTGTTGAAGCATCAGAAAGTATGCTAATGTCTTTTTACATAGCCACGCAGTCTTCCCCATAATGCCCTGCTGCTATCTAGCGGATAATCATGCCTTGCACATTGTTAGTCAGTACATTGGGGTATCACAATTCAGCAGTTCCCAGACAGAAGAGCACATTTGTACGACGTCTTTTCACTCTCTAGAGTACCTGGGTAAGTCTCTCTCTTCTGTAGAGTGTAACCTCTTATGATCAGCAGTTTCTTTTCTCACTCTCCTGTAGTGTGTAAGCTGTTATGGTCAGCAGGGTCCTCTCTCTCCTGTTGAGTGCAAACTCTTATGGTCATGGGGTTCTCTCCTATAGACTGTAAGCTCTTATGGTCAGCGGGTTTCTCCCTCTCCTTTCCACCACATGTATTTTCTGAGCAATTACAAGCTTTCCAGTATGGAGATTCATGCAAATTGTATAATTATGTAATTGGGAAAAGTTATGGCTCTGAGAATGCCGCACCTTGTAGACAAAAGACTAATCAGCATATTTGTATATTAGGACAGGGTGGGCCATCAGAGTCACTTCTAATGGTGGGCACCTAGCCATCACAGATAAATGTAGAGTATTCCTAGAGTACCATTATAAAACTTTTATCCAATGGAAATCTAGAATGCTATGGGCCTATGTCAAATTCTCTCCCTCTCTTGACCCTAAAATAACTCTAATGGCCAAAGTCAGCTCATGATCTGATCATGTTATAACAGAGAAATGCTGACAACACCATTATTATATACTCTTTAACATAATAGTATTCCAGAACTTATAAGATTTACCAAAAATAATGTACATCATGGGTTTTCTGTTTCTTTTTCTGTGGCAACAGCTGTATGTGGAACTAAATATGATTAATTAACACTGTAAAAATCACGGGGGCAATTAAGATTTATGTGCACAGGAGGGAGAGAAAGAATCAGAGGAATAAAAATGGGCTGGATTAAGACTTAATTCTCCTTCGTGCTAAAAGGTATAAACAAGAAACTGCTGCCAACTGAGTCTGAGCTGGCGGAAGAGAATGCTTTGCAGAGATCAAGATCATATGTTGAACACAGGAGCCATCTAAAAATTCAGAGACGTGATTTACAGCACCGACTTCCCTGCCAGGCTGCAGGCATACAAGAGCTGTCATTTATTTCAATAGTAGCCACAAACAGGAGGGGACATTAAGGAGAAGTGGAGAGATGTTGATGGTGGGTTTAAAGTTTTTTTTTTTTCTGTCTGCACAGGTAGTAATCCTCCAGATAACGTTTACTCTACAGTTCTAATATGACACAAATCATGTGGTGTTCAGGGTTTTATAGTGCGTTTCTAAAGTGTGAGATTTACACAAGACTAAAATTCAAAAAGACTATAAAAATGAAAGAAAAAAACGGCCCAAATTATGGATATAAAGAATATTCTATGCTAACGTTTTTATCTGATACATTTTGACTACTCCCCATAACACCAGTTGTTTTTGCCTAGTTATGGAGTCAGAATAATCACAATGTGAATTTGCAACTATACATTGTACTTATACCAACATGTATTCTTGCTCATTTCTTTAGTTTTGCTTTTTTAGCACTTAGAACAAAAAGGGTCATGTCCCCCCTTTTGGAGCTGTGCATTTACTTTATATAGCTCAGACAGTCAGACATGGGTCCTTCACTGTTCCCATTTAATGGAGACCAATTGGCACATACAGTATATGCTCCTGACTATGAAAATTGTAGAATCACACTGAAGGCATCAAAACTATGAATTAACACATGTGGAATTATACATTACACTTTACAAAAAAGTGTGAAACAACTGAAAATATGTCTTATATTCTAGGTTCTTCAAATATCCACCTTTTGCTTTGATTACTGCTTTGCACACAGAAAAGGTGAACGGATAGGCTCTACATGCCTGGTTCCAACCGTGGAGCATTGAGGACGTGGTGTGATGGTGTGGGGGTGCTTTGCTGGTGACACTGTTGGGGATTTATTTCCACATGTGTTAATTCATAGTTTTGATGTCTTCAGTGTGATTCTACAATTTTCATGGTCATGAAAATACAGAAAAATCGTTGAATGAGGTGTGTCCAAACTTTTGGTCTGTACTGTATATGTCCCCAATCCATGTATATGTCCCCCCATCCTGCCGGCGCTACTGTTGTTCAACGCATAGAAAAAAAACACAATAATACACTTCTACTCATCTTACTTCCTCTCCCCCACAGCGCCCCATCATCTTCTGAAGTCAGCAGCTGACTTCAGCATCCAAGCGACGGGTGAAAATGACATCAAAGCCATCGTGTACGCCGATGTCAGCTGCTTGTCTCTGATTGGCCAGCAGCATGTTTGCGCACAGACTCGGCAATACACTTCAGCTAGATATGTGTCCAAGGACGCGGACCAGCTGAAGTAGTGGCTGGCGTCGCGTGCCCACAGAGCTCTCTGCCTGCCTGCTCTTGCATACGTAACATAGGTTCACCACCACTGTCCTATGATTATATATATATATAGTGATTGTAATAAAACCCACCATATTGATAAAGCTGTTCTACCACTTTTACCAAAGAAAACAATTTTATGCTGATACTGAATCCCTCATGCCAGAGGCATGGTTCCAGACACATATAAAACACTCGATACGTTGTGAACCTATCCTGTGGTCATGAACCTGTCCTGTGGTATCTGGTACCAAGATGTTTTGGAAGGCAATAACCAATACAAATAATGAAACATTCCCCACAACCTGCCATTTTAGAGATGGTCTGACTCAGTAGCCTAGCCACCACAGCTTATCCCTTTGCGATAAGTGTGTCAAGAACACACTAGAAACCTGTTCGCATGTAAATAATCAAACATTTTAACTGCCTTAGGTTAACGTCCCAATGCGTTTTTCTGTGCAAAAAAACTTACAGTTCTAGCAAAGAGGATGGGATCTATAGAAATCTCCTGACTACTGCACTTTTTTTTTTTTTACTTCGCGTAAACTGATCTGCGGTGCATGTGTAAGCAGTTACAAGATCCAGTGACGCAAGGAAGGTAGAGCAAGAGTTAACAATTTAATTAACATTAAAGGGAGATAAACAGTTAGTAACATAGTTAGCAAGGCCGAAAAAAGACATTTGTCCATCCAGTTCAGCCTATAATAAATCCCAGAAATATAAGAAACCTCTTCTTCGGGAATCGAACCTCAGTCTCCCGCGTGACAAGTAGGGATACTTACCATTATACTAACAAGGATTGGCTATACTAATGAGGTTTGGCTAAACTGGGGATATTCAAAAGAGAACAGTAAAATTAGCAACAGTTCACTCAGCAAACTTGTCGTGTCCATGGTTTCCTCAGCCACAAATGATCCGATGGGGGTGGTAGTCCCAGTAGCGGTTGGCGTGGTGTCCTCCCATGGGGATCCTCAGCTCCTGGTCCAGCTTCTGGTGGCAACAGGCAGTCTTTGGTCTCACCCGCTGGGCCCCTAGTCCATAAACTTGTGCAGCCAAATTCACAAGTGCTGCCGAAGTCCCGGTATCAAGTGAGGTCTCTGGTACACTGGTCAGCAAGGGAACCACAACGTCGGGTCCTGTACGCAGCCTACACCTTCATGCACGAGCGCAGTCTTTAACTTAATGGAGCTCACGGACCTGTCTCTGCTCCTAGTCCCAATGCCGTGCCTGTGGGATAGCAGCTGCAGTTCTCTGCGCCTCTGCTGACAACCGGAGCCCGCTGCGCATGCACACCCCTGCCTCTGTCTCTGCTGGTGGGAAACTACCTGATGCTGCATGCGCTTTTCAGGTTTGACATCCCCTTCTTTCTGGGTCATTGAGTCAGTCCGGTCATCTATTTCTTCCCCCAGGCAACATGGGACGCGGCCTCAACAGTTCCGGTCCCGACTGAGTACAGGTACCAGCAGCCCGGTCTTCCTCCTTACATGTTTCAAATCCGCAACATGTCAATTTCTCTTGTGTATACACTGAGTTTTATGTGCAGATTTTCCTCCTCATAGACTTGCATTAGATGAGGAAAATCTGTAAAAGACACACCTGAATTTTTAGTGCGTTTTCGCTGTTCTCTTGCTCTCTGAAGAGGTAATTTGCATATTTTATTTCCAAAAGTAGCACTGAATGGAACAACCAGAGACATTACCCCTTAGACTACAAGCTATAAAGAAACACCATAAAAAAAACAATTCAAAAGAAACCTTAAAAGAGTTTTTCAGCACTAAAACATTGAAGGCCTATCCTAAGAATAAATCACTGACTGATGGTGCTGTTCTGAAGAATCAGGAACAGCCACACGAGTAGATGAACTGTGGTGCCAGGATAAAGATAGATAGGGTGATTGGAAGGATTCCAAGAAGTTGTACTCACCAATTAAACACTGATGACTTATGGTAAATTATAGGCTGTTAATTTGAGATGAGCGGATCTTTGAAATTCTAATTCGATGAAATTGAAGAGTTTTTCCCCAAAATTTGATTTGCGGTTATTAAATATGCACAAATCGCTAAGCTAGAAAGCTTTTAATTGCTCGGAAAATATACAAGCAGGAGAGGAGAGAGAGTGAACCCTGCTGACCATAAAAGCTTTGTCTATACAAGAGAAAGAGAGAACCCAAGTGAGATATAGAAGCCAAGAGAGAGAGAGGAGCCAAGAGAAGAAGTACCCAAAAGAGAGAGCCCTGCTGATCATAAGAGCTTGCACTATACAGTTTATAGAGAGAGGACCGCACTGCCCAAAAGAGATTACACTAAAGAGATGAGAGAAAGAGGACTCTGCTGACCATGAGAGATTACACTAAACAGATGAGAGAAAGAGGACTCTGCTGACCATAAGAGCTTACACGCTACTCGAAGAGAGAGACTTACCCAGTGACTTTGAAGATGGAAAATTACTCTGATGTACAAACTGTGCTCCACTGTGAACCGCTGATCTCTGACGGCTCAGATATTGATCACCACTGTAGAAGGTATGATGATCTACTAGAGGTTACAGCTGCTGGGCTTTATTGGGAGGCCTGCGTGGCAATGTGAAAACACATTTACCCATTCTCTAATGCTTCAGCACAGTAGCGTAGCTACTGGGGGGGCAGAGGGGGCAGTGGCCCCGGGCCCCGCGCTCTGAGGGGGCCCACCCGGAGCTACGCTACTAAACTGTATCGGAGTGCACAGCGCGCCGACACAGTTACATTCTGCGGCAGAGCAGGGGAAATCGCTCTCCCTGCTGTGCCGCTGGCCGCTATGGGGCCCCTGAGCAGGCGGTGGGGGGCCCTGTGCCAACAGTGGGCCCCCCGCCCTTCATCGGAGGCTCAGCTGTATCGGCATCCAGCCAATACAGCTGACCGCATTGTGAGAGAAGGAGCGAGAGCTCCTTCTCTCCCATAATCCCCCTCTCAGCGTCTGACAGCGGGCACGATGACGTCACTGCCTGGTGCCCGCTGTCAGGAGAAGAGAGGGAGAGCAGTGAGCAGCACAGGAGTTCGGGAGGAAGAGAGGTGAGTACTGGATTTATTATTTTTGTAATGGGGTGCATTATAAGTAAGGCTGCCTATGGGGTGCATTATAAATAAGACTGCCTATGGGGGTACATTATAAATACGGCTGCATATGGGGGAGTGCATTATAAATGGCTGCCTATGGGGGTGCATTATAAATAAGGCTGCATATGGGGGAGTGCATTATAAATGGCTGCCTATGGGGGTGCATTATAAATAAGGCTACATATGGGGGAGTGCATTATAAATGGCTGCATATGGGGGTGCATTATAAATAAGGCTGCATATGGGGGGTGCATTATAAATAAGGCTGCCTATGGGGGAGTGCATTATAAATAAGACTGCCTATGGGGGGTGTGCATAATAAATAAGACTGCCTATGGGGATGCATTATAAATAAGACTGCCTATGGGGTGCATTGTAAATAAGGCTGCCTATGGGGGGTGCATAATAAATAAGACTGCCTATGGGGGAGTGCATTATAAATAAGGCTGCTTATGGGGGTGCATTATAAATAAGGCTGCCTATGGGGGGTGCATAATAAATAAGACTGCCTATGGGGGAGTGCATTATAAATAAGGCTGCTTATGGGGGTGCATTATAAATAAGGCTGCCTATGGGGATGCATTATAAATAAGGCTGCCTATGGGGGTGCATTATAAATAAGGCTGCATATGGGGGTACATTATAAATAAGGCTACCTATGGAGGGTGCATAATAAATAAGACTACCTGTGGGGGTGCATTATAAATAAGGCTGCTTATGGGGGTGCATTATAAATAAGGCTGCCTATGGGGGGTGCATAATAAATAAGACTGCCTATGGGGTGCATATGTAAATAAGACTGCCTATGGGGTGCATTGTAAATAAGGCTGCCTATGGGGGGTGCATAATAAATAAGACTGCCTATGGGGGAGTGCATTATAACTAAGGCTGCCTATGGGGTGCATTATAAATAAGGCTGCCTATGGGGGTGCATAATAAATAAGGCTGCCTATGGGGGTGCATTATAAATAAGACTGCCTATGGGGTGCATTGTAAATAAGGCTGCCTATGGGGGAGTGCATAATAAATAAGACTGCCTATGGGGCAGTGCATTATAAATAAGGCTGCTTATGGGGGTGCATTATAAATAAGGCTGCCTATGGGGATACATTATAAATAAGGCTACCTATGGGGTGCATAATAAATAAGACTGCCTATAGGGATGCATTATAAATAAGGCTGCCTATGGGGTGCATTGTAAATAAGACTGCCTATGGGGTGCATTATAAATAAGACTGCCTATGGGGTGCATTATAAATAAGACTGCCTATGGGGTGCATTATAAATAAGACTGCCTATGGGGTGCATAAATAAGACTGCCTATGGGGTGCATTATAATAAGGCTGCCTATGGGGTGCATAAATAAGGCTGCCTAAGGGGTGCATTATAAATAAGACTGCCTATGGGGTGCATAAATAAGACTGCCTATGGGGTGCATTATAAAAAGGCTGCCTATGGGGTGCATAAATAAGACTGCCTATGGGGTGCATAAATAAGGCTGCCTATGGGGTGCATAAATAAGACTGCCTATGGGGTGCATTATAAATAAGGCTGCTTATGGGGGTGCATTATAAATAAGACTGCCTATGGGGGTGCATTATAAATAAGGCTGCCTATGGGGTGCATAAATAAGACTGCCTATGGGGTGCATTATAAATAAGACTGCCTATGGGGTGCATTATAAATAAGACTGCCTATGGGGTGCATTATAAATAAGACTGCCTATGGGGTGCATTATAAATAAGACTGCCTATGGGGTACAGTATAAATAAGACTGCCTATGGGGGTGCATTATAAATAAGGCTGCCTACGGGGGTGCATTATAATATAGAGGCTGTCTATGGGGGTGCATTATACTACAGAGGCTGCCTATGGGGGTGCCTTACAATATAGAGGCTGTCTATGGGGGTGCATTATAATATAGAGGCTGCCTATGGGGGTGCATTATAATATAGAGGCTGTCTATGGGGGTGCATTACAATACAGAGGCTGTCTATGGGGGTGCATTATAATACAGAGGCTGCCTATGGGGAGTGCATTATACTATATTGAGGACTATCTGGTGTATTATGCTATATGGAGGCTATCTAGGGGCCATCATACAGTGTGGGGATTATAGTGGCGGGGCCATCATACAGTGTTGGAGCCATTAAATAGTTTGGGGATATTAAGGGGTCAGTATATATCCAGTGAGGGGGCATCATACTGTGTATAGGGGAGCTGTACAGGGGGGAGACTCGGGACATTATTAAGTGTAAAGTGGGCTCTTATTGTTATAGGGGAACTCTGGTTACTGTGACTGTCAAAGGGGCACACAGGGCATTATTACATTCTAGGGGACATCATGTGGGCACTGTTTTCTAGGGCACTTGCACCTTGCATTACTATATTATAGAGGGTTGCTTTAGAATTTAGAGGTCACACAGAACCACACAGCAGGTGCAGTAATAGGGACACATACGGCAGCAGCAGCGGCTCAGTATTGGGGTATGAGGTGCAGTAATAGGGACACATATGGCAGCAGCGGCTCAGTATTGGGGTATGGAGGTGCAGTAATAGGGACACATATCGGCAGCAGCGGCTCAGTATTGGGGTATCAGGTGTAGTAATAAAGACACATACGGCAGCAGCGGCTCAGTATTGGGGTATCAGGTGCAGAAATAGGGACACATATGGCAGCAGCGGCTCAGTATTGGGGTATCAGCAGGATGAGGAGTTTGTACACGTTGAGAATAGTCCAATTGGTGACCGTGACAGTGCTGAAAATATGAGAAGTGAAACGTCTCTTTGTTGTATTCTCTGTAGTCGAGTCCTGGCTGGAGGAGTCGTTATGTCGGTCTGGGCCAGATGGAAAAGACATGAAAAGTGAACAATTCCATCAGAAAGAGCGTCAGCGGTAAGTCATTATCTGTAACTCTGCTATGATCTCTTATATGTTCTGTAGGACTGGTATTATTTACCACTGACCATATGGCGGTGATATCAATATTGGTCCTTTTATATATAGATTATTTTTTGCAGAGGTTCTCTGGTTCGGGGCCCACTCAGAAGTTTCGCCCCCCTAAACCTAAACCCTAGCTACACCTCTGCTTTAGCAGTGTGGGAAATGGTGGCAGGCAATTTTTTTTCTTTGTTTGTGAACCAAATCTCAAAATGTTTATATTTGCGCGCTACTGAAAATTTCAGGTAATTCGACTCAAACTTGATTATCTAATTTCTACTGTTAATGCTTAAATCCTTGAAAACCATGATCATCATGTGCAATCTACAATCTCTATATAAAAAGTTTATGGATAATGAGCTTTCATAGCATTACTAGTTATTGAGGGCTGGTTTATGTATTTAGTAGAAAAGAGAAGTCCAGATGTATTTAATTAGGTATAAACACAATATGTTGCATTTTCTGTAAACTTCATACACAAAGGAAATATCTTAATCCCCCCAATTATTCCCGTGAAGGCAGAACCCTAAGCAAGAATACAAATATGATAGACCATTACCAAGCTGCATGAGGCAGATATTAACTTTTATAAAAGAACAGAACATTAAGAAATCCCTTCCATACTCAGCACTTTACATCCAGTCTGAAGTTCCCTTTGGTATGAAGAATGTGCTCAGACAGTAAGTTTCACAGCTGGAATAGTAGACTTTACGTGGGAATTACAGAATTTAAAATCTTAAAATATGAGTTTTCAGAATTACGTGCATTAAGAAGGCAATTAAAAGGCAAGAAAAAATAAGCACTTTTTCTATTTAATTTAAATTGTTCCTAATTCTGTGCAAATTAATCTGTATGCAGTAGGATCCCAACAATCCCTAGTGGTCACTACTTAAAGGCAGGTTTCTGCTTATCAGTTAAACCCTTTCAGTTATTTTATGCCTGAACTGGACAAAAAGTTGTGCACCACTCCAGCATTCATAATCAAATAATGCATGAAAAGTTTTTTGATCTGACGTAGTCCAGAGTAATAAGTGATGTGACCGATCAAAACTATGTAATTTCCTCCACTGATCTCCTACTACAGCGGAGGAGAAAACAACAGACACTTGAGTTTATGAGAGCGAGGCCTAAAAGCAAAGGATTGGGAAGAGAGCCAACCATTGGAAAGATTGAGTGATTCACGGTCTACTTTACAAGGAAAAAGTCCGGTAACTTTAAAACAGACAATCCATCTTACTGAAATTTGGACCGTACATATGTTGTTTCATGAGAAACTGATTGAAGCAGATGTTGAAAATGTAAACCCTTCAACATCCAAGCATGCCTGCACGTGCCATTCCAAATTGCCGAATGTATTCTGCAGGGCATCTGGTGTCATAACTAGAGATGAGCGACTTTGCCTCCGGGAGGGTCAAGTTGGGTTTCGGATCACCCGACTTTACCAAAAAGTCGAGTTGAACGAAATCAGCCGACTATCGGCAAAAGTCGGAGTTCCGACCGAACTCGACCCCAATGCAAGTCAATGGGGAATAAAATTCGGCAGTGAGTGGAGGACAGTAAACACACCTACAGTGCCCATTTCAATGCCAACAACATCAATTCTTATTACTTAAGCTTGTCAACCTTAATTTACTTTATAATAATAGTAACACATTGAAAACTGGGGGTTATTTGGCTAAAGTTGTGGGGGGGTACAGCCCAGTTAGGGAGGTGGAAAAACTGGCATATGTTGAGGTGTAGGCTGGACGTTCAGCAGCTGCAAATGGAGGAATTGGAAAAGTCAGAGGAAGAGGAGGACAAAGCTAGCCATTTTGCTGGCAACCTATGTGTCATCAGGGGAAGGTGGTACAAAATCCTTTGAAACCCAGGCATGGTTCATTTTAATGAAGGTGAGATCACCTACATTTTGGGTCGACAGCCGGGTCCTTCTTTCTGTCAGGATTGATCCAGCAGCACTGAAGACTCTTTCTGATAGCACACTACCAGCAGGGCAAGCAAGCTCCTGTAAGGCATATTGTGCCAATTCAGGCCAGGTGCCCAGTTTACAGGCCCAGTAGTCAAAGGGGAATGAACTGTGAGAGAGAACATCGATAGGTGAGGAGAGGTAATTTTGAACCATAGTTGACAACTGCTGTCTCCTGTCTGTTGCAATCGATTCAGTATTACAGTCGTTTGAGCGGTACTCGAGAAATCAGTCCACAACATGGTCATGAAACCCCTGTCTCCAACGCCACTTCGGCTGTGTGCACCACGAACACCTCTTCCATGTTGCCCAGTACGGCTCGTGGTAGAACCTGCACCGCTGCTGTGTGCTGGGAATGCCTCTAACGGTTTACCAGAGTTGCTTGTTTGTTCGCCAATATTAGCTCTAGGTTCTCCTGTGGCATGATGTTCTGTAATTTGCCTTTATAGCGTGGACCGAGGATGCTGGCCAACCAGTAGTCGTCATCCTTCATAATTTTGGCAATGCGGGGGTCCCTTTTTAGGATCTGCAAGACATAATCACACATGTAGGCCAATGTTCCAGGTGTAAATGGTGCACTGACAGTGGTGGGTGGAGGAGCACTTTCTGCCAAATCCACATCCCTCCATTCAGACACAAACCCTGTACCTGACCTTGGCAAGCCAACATTTTCTCTTGCCCCTAAGAAGCATCCTCCTCCTCAAAATAATCATCCCCCTTATCCTCCTCCTCTTTCTCTTCCTCTCCTTCCTCCACTCGTCCAGGACAGTTCCCAGAGCAGACAATGCCTGTCATCAAGGCTTCCCTGTTATGATTTGGTAACTGAGGAGGACAGGAGCAAAACAGCAAGGCAGCCGAACACCTGAGAGGTTGGAAACTAATGGGTTGCAGATCCCTAAACTAACCGCACAACTAGAAGCAGCCGTGAAGCGTACCTACGGTGGTCCTAGACGCCTCGGCACGGCCGGAGAGCTAGCTACACCTAAAGATAGAAGCAGGAAAGCTAACTGCCCCGGAGTAGAGCCCCATAGGAATAGGCAGCCCCCAAACATATAATGGCGCTTAGACAAGACGAAACACAAACACAGGCAGAAAATAGAGTGAGCAAACGCTGGGGCCAAACACAGCCTAAATAGGACAGGACAGGACAGAATACTCTCTGCAACCCAGCAAAACCCTAGCAAAACTTACAACACTTCTGATTTCAAAAAATGCTGAGATCACACGATCTCGCCACCCACTAAATCAGATCTCAGTGAGAACAAGACTAACCCGCAGCCACACGAAAAGCAGGGAAAGAGCAATTGAACAAATAACAGTGGCTACTGAAAAACAGAGAGTAGCACAGGCCCCAGGAGGGGACCCGGCCAATGTCCACAAAGGTGCAGACAAAAATGGAAATAGCAAACACAATAGAAACAAGCAGAAAATATCTTATCTGAAGGTAGCAGACGAAGTCAAGACACCAGCAGACTTCCAAATGAACCAGGAAACAACAATTGATCACCGGCGAGGATCATGGGAAGGCAGCTCCCTTTTATCAGCCCAGTCAGTGACTCCTGATTGCCAGTCGTCGCTGGCAGTGAGGAGGCCCTGTCATTCTATACAGCCTCAGTACCGTCAGCAACCACCAGAGGGAGCCTCAGCTCAGAAATTGCCTCCAACACGTTCACAACACTTACTTCCCCCTCCTCCTCCGCTGCAGATGCCTGATCCTTAATATGTGTCAAAGTTTGCATGAGCAGAGGCATAAGTGGGATGCTCATGCTTATGATGGCGTCATCTGCGCTTACCAGCCGTGTGCATTCCTCAAAATACTGAAGGACTTTACAGAGGTCTTTCAGCTTTGACAACTGCACACCCGATAACTTGATGTCTGCCCTTGTATCTTCCCACAAATGCATTACAGCCTGCCTCTGTTCGCACAGCCTCTCAACCATGTGCATGGTGGAGTTCCACCTTGTTGCAACGTCTATGATTAGGCGGTGCTTGGGGAGATGGAGTGATCGCTGCAGCCTCTGCATACAACTGGAGTCTACGGGCGAGCGACCGATGTGCGAGCACAGTCTTCGCACCTTATGGAGCAGGGCTGGTAACTCGGGATAATTATTTATGAAGCACTGCACCACCAGGTTCAAGGTGTGAGCCAGGCAAGGTATGTGTCTGAGTTTTGCCAGGGCTATGGCCGCCACAAAATTACGGCCGTTATCACTGACTACCTTGCCTGGCTCAAGATGTAGACTGCCCAGCCATGACTCAGTTTCTCGCTGCAAGTAGTCGGCTAGTACCTTCGCGTGTGTCTGTTGTCGCCCAAAGACATCATCTTTAAAACAGCCTGCTGACGCTTACCACTAGCTGTTCGATAGAGGGACACCTCGTGTGCAACACTGGCAGATGCGGATGGAGTGCTCATGCGACTGCGCTCTGTCGACGAGCTTTCGCTTCTGGAGGAGGAGGAGGGTCGAACGCCTACAGCCAACTGTTACCTATACCGTGAGCTATGCAGCACTGTCCCACCGCCGCTGTCCCAAGTGGATCCTGCATCCACCACATTCATCCAGAGCACAGTGATGGACATGTAACAGCCCTGGCCATGCCTACTCGCCCATGTATCTGTTGTGAGGTGCACTTTTCCACTCACTGATTGTTTGAGTGCATGCAGAATGCGATCTTTCACATGCAGGTGGAGGGCAGGGATGGCTTTTCTAGCAAAGAAGTGCCGACTGGATAGGTCATAGTGTGGAACAGCGTAGGCCATGAGCTCTCGGAACGCTGCGCTTTCAACCTAACAGAAGGGCATCATCTCTCATGAGATCAGTTTGGCAATGTAGATGTTCAAAGCCAGTGTACGCGGATGAGAGGAAGAGTACTTTTTTGTCCTACTCAGAGTCTCTGCTAGGGTGAGCTGGACTTGAGAGCTGCATATGGTGGAACTAGCAGTGGACATTGCGGACTGAGAGGGGGTTGGTGATGGTGGTGGTGATGATGGCCTAGATGCAGTCTTTCGTTGGAAAAATATTGTGATTCCCTGACTGCTTTGGCCTTGCGACGACACCTCAACACCTGGTGGTGTGATAACGGTGGGCTTACAGTGGGGGAAGCGATGTAGCGTTGCTGGCTACCTTCAGTCGGAGCAGGTGCACATGTGCTACCTGAGGTTTTGTAGTCCGTCCACGCTTGAAAGTGCATGGTGTTTACATGTCTAAGCATGCAACTGGTATTCAAATTTCTGAGATTTTTCCCTCGGCTAAAGGTCCTTCCGCACTTCTTACAGATAACCTTTGCCTCATCAATAGGATTTTGGTTAAAAAAGTGCCACACTGCACTCTTCCTACTATGGGAAAAATTTTCCGGGCTTGCACGCTGTGCTAATTTGACCGTCTGGCCAAGCTGTCCTGCAACTCTTTTTGTTTTTTTAACACGTTTTTGGACTGCTACAGGCCTGCCAGATAACCGCAGCTGCGATGTCGATGCCTGCTGCGGATCCTCCTCCTCTTCTGAGCTACTGCCAGCGGCACCCTCTTCCCCAATGGATGCCAATCGGGTCAACAACTGGGTCATCCATCACCTCATCTTCAATTTCATCTGCACCTTCCTCTGTGTCACCGTGTAAGGTGGTATAGTATGCGGGAAGGGGCACCTGAGTTTCATCAGGGTCAGAATCTGGCTCATTAGACTGCGAGGGCAATGCAGTGCTCTGGGTGAATGTACCAGCAGAATCATATAGCACTGGCTGTGCACTCCATGTCATATTCATCTTGGACTGGGGAATTCAGGATTTCACTTGATAACTTAGGTATGGTATGTGAAAAGAGCTCCATGGAGTAATCTGAAGCATGGCCTGCCACATCCTTCACTTTTGGTGTGGGTAAAGGACACAAGGAAAGGTGTTGTTCCTGACCAGTAGCCTGCACTGACTCAGTGCTTGCAGTTTTTGAAGCTTCAGAAGAGGAGGCGATAGAGCTGGAGGCTGTTTCGGCAATGTAAGCCAAAACCTGTTCCTGATGCTCCAGCTTTAAAAGTGGTTTACATAGTCCAAGAAAAGGGAGCCTTCCAGGCCTTCTGGAGCCAGACGATGACGCAGGCTCAACACCTCCTACCTTAGGTGCTATTGTGCTATTGGCACTACCAGCAGATGCACACCACCACCATCAGTACCAGCTGGCCCCCCCACCCATGTCACGGCCTCTTCCACCACACTTCCTCATGTTTGGGAAATGTACCAAAAATACCAGCAGATATATGGTACTGTATGAGGAGCGTACAGCTGTGTACGGTGCAGGGAAAAATTTAAATCTCCGTATTTATTTCCGGAGTCACACACAGACGCTCACTCAGTATGGATTTGACCGTAATACCAGCAGATATACGGTACTGTATGAGGAGCTACAGCTGTATACGGTGTAGGGGAAAATTTAAATCTCCATATATATTTCCAGAGTCACTCACAGACGCTCACTCAGTATGTATTTGACCGTAATACAAACAGCAGATATACGGTACTGTATGAGGAGCGTACAGCTGTATACGGTGTAGGGGAAAATTTAAATCTCAGTATATATTTCCGGTGTCACACACAGACGCTCACTCAGTATGGATTTGAACGTAGTACAAACAGCAGATATACATACTGTATCAGAAGCGGACAGCTGTATACAGTGTAGAGAAAAATTTAAATCTCCGTTATATTTCCGGAGTCACACACAGACGCTCACTCAGTATGTATTTGACCGTAATACCAGCAGATATACGGTACTGTATGAGGAGCGTAGAACTGTATACGGTGTAGGGGAAAATTTAAATCTCCGTATTTATTTCCGGAGTCACACACAGATAGTCAGCATGTATTTGTCCGTGATACCAGCCGGTACACGGTAGTGTGAGGAGCGTACAGCTCTATACGGTGTGGGAAAAAATGAACGCTCGGTAACTGTGCAGAAAAAAAGAATAAAAGTATTAGTGCTGTGTAAAAAGCAGGATGCACAGCAGTGTACACACAGCAATACAGCTAGCAGGCAGCCTATTAACCAGCGCTGCTGCACACAAGAAAATCCTCCCCTGTCACTGCACACTAACTGCACAGCACATTTGCTATCAGCACAAGCACAGAAGAACTTCTGTTTCCAGCCCTAACTCTCTCCCTACTGATAAACAGCGTCAGCAACCTCTCCCTACTGTTCAGATCGGCAGAAGTAAAATGGAGGTCGGCGGTCAGGGCTTTTATAGACACTATGACGCCCCCCAAAGCAAGCCAATCACTGCAATGCCCTTCTCTTAGATGGTGGTAGACGCTGCCCATGTCATCTCGTTGCCCACAGTGTACGTCCTTGCTCATTGGCTGAAAAAAAGGCACCTGCAAGCATTCTGGGAAATCCGACTTTGGCGCTCGTTTTGCCGACCGCATGGCCGACTTCACGCTATGGTCGGGGTTCGGTCTGGCCGACCTGTTTCGCTCAACTCTAGTCATAACCTGAATTTCTGACTGCTGTACACCTGACCTCTCAAATGGACCCAAAGGGAAAAATTTGGCAGTGTTAAATCAGGCGATCTTGGTGGCCACAATCCCTTGGAGATAATTGTAATCAAAGAATACTTTAATATACGGTTTGAAAGGCGACTTTCGACCTCCAAGCGTCTTTAGAAATTCACTTGAAGGACTCAGTTTTTCAATAAGTTTTCACAATGAAAACGCGCACACTGTAGCTGTACATTTTTAATAATTGAAGAAGGAATTCGGCAGGAGTGAAATGCAAGCACCACACAAACTACCGACGCAAAGAAAAGCATGCAGCAAGTCTATCTCATAGTGGACGACTGGGGTGACAAGTATCCGAGATTACTGCGAGGAGGTTTCTCTTTGTAGCTGAGGTTCATTGCATGATCATGACTTAAAGCATGTACAGTCCAATTTCAGAATGGTTAACTGTCTCTTTTAAAATTTACAACAAATTTTCTGGGTAAATTGGCAAGTGAATCACCCTATACATGGAAAAACTAATTTCATAGAATATTAGAACTAAAAGCAATATGGCAAAAACACATGGACATTCATCTTAATGGTTAACCCTGGATTGAGAACGAATTCCCAAATCAGTTTTTTTTATCATCCTCAAAATAGTACTGCCCAGCTGACCTGCTCTAGAAGAAAGAACAAGACCCCCTTTAATATCATAGAATCATAGAATGGTAAAGTTGGAAGGGACCTCCTGGGCCATCTGGTCCAACACCCTGCTCAAAGCAGGATTCACTAAATCATCCCAGACAGATATCGGTCCAGCCTCTGCTTGAAGACTAGAGATGAGCGACTTTGCCTCCGGGAGGGTCGAGTCGGGTTTCGGCCACCCGACTTTCACAAGTCGAGTCGAACGAAATCGGCCCACTATCGGAAAAAGTCGAAGGTCAGACTGAAACACGAAATCCAATGCAAGTCAATGGGGAAGCAAAGTCGGCAGGGAGTGGAGGACAGTAAACAGACCTACAGTGCCCATTTCAATGTCAACAACATCAATTCTTATTACTTAAGCTTGTCAACCTTAATTTACTTTATAATAATAGTAACGCATTGAAAACTGGGGGTTATTTGGCTAAAGTTGTGGGAGAGCAGGGTGGCTTAGGTTTTCGGGGCCCCGGGCGAAAAAGCGTCAGTGGGCCCCTTTAAACAAATACCACAATTAGATGCTCCGAAAGGCACGAAATATGGGTAAGCCCAAAAGCAAAATTTCCCTTCAAAATTTTTCATGAGTGATATCTTTTTAAAAATTTAAAAAAGAAAAAAATGGCATTTAAATTCCTCCATACAGTTTTATGGCCACCCTAGTGCGCCATCAGAATAATGACCCCATATTTTGCCCCATAAATAATTGGTCCCATTGTTTTCCCATACGTACTGAGAGCTCCCACATAATTTTGCTAAGAAAAGATGGCCCTCATAAATGTGCCATACAGTATGGGGAGGGCCCCAAGAGTATAATTACCCCTACATTTTGCTCCATCATATAATGATCCTTTAAGGCCCCAACTGTATAGTGTCCCCATATATTGCCCCAATGGGGGTCTGATGGGGGGGAAAAGGGGAAAAAAATAAAGAAAAGGATGAATTCTCATGCCAACATAAAGAAAAAAAGGGATCTCCTGTTGCCAAACATTTTTGATCCCGGTATAGTTTGTGGACATGAAATTTCTTGTATTAAAAGCTAAATTTAAAATTTGGGGAGCAGAAAAGTTTGGGAATAAAATCTGACGATTTTGATACATTGTGGAAGTAGTATGCATTGATTTAGTCTTTTTACCAATTTAAGAATTTGCATTCAAGACCTTTTGGGGGATAAAAACAATACCCGCCCAATCAAGGGGAATAAACTTTCCCACCTTTTCTATGAATGTTTCCAAAAATTTTTTTTTTCCCCTTTTCTTCCCTAATGAAGTTCTGCTTCACTCACTTGTGTTCCTATTGCTTGTTTTGTGTGGTTGTGTATAATAAATATGTGTTTTTGTTTTTTTTTTGTCTTTCCTGATGAAGAGACCCGGTGTCTCGAAACTTTCAAAATTTTTACCCTCTTTTCTTAGCCTTAAAGGTTCAACCCTGAGGGGCCTCAAGTCTAAATATTTTCTATTATGGCAACACGGTCGGTGCACACTTTCCTAAAGTAAAAAATGTGCGTTTCTTAAGCCTTTTTGCTTGTTTTTTTTTTATGTTTTTTTTAGGTTTTTATTTTCCAGTCTTTTGAAAGGTTTAAAAGCTGCAAAAAAATTGAAAGTTCACCAGTGTTTAAAGGGTCGGGAAAGCAAAATAGTTTAAGGAGAGGTGCGTTCGAGCCGGGGTCCACTGCAGGGGGAGCCTCTGTTAGTAGATGGCGTAATAGGCAGTATGAGCGAACTTGTTATCCCCCAAGTCGCAGATGTAAACGCCGTGCAATATGGCGATAAAAAA
>JARQOD010000003.1:557252286-557272769 GCA_033576555.1 Oophaga sylvatica
CTCAGCCAATGGTCAAACTGAGAGAACAAACCAGACATTGGGACTTATCTAAGATGCTTTGTGTCTGCCTGATCAGGAGGACGGGTCTCTTTTTTGCCTTTGGCTGAGTTTGCTTTTTATTAATAGGGCTGCCTGCCACTTTGATGTCTCCGTTTTTTTTTTTTTTCTGGGTTTCCCCTCGATTTTCTTCAGGCGACGGAGGCTTCTGTCTGTCCAGGTGTTGACTCTGTTGTTGAGGTATGCAGCGATTGGGACCAGGTGTGGAGAGGTGTCCTCTCTCGGAGAAGGCCCAGCGGTTTGTAACCGGATAGGATGATGGTCCTCGGTTTAAGTGGGGGATTGGTTGGTTGTCCAAAGAATTTCCTATGAGAGTAGCATCTCCTAAATTTAAGCTAGGTTCATTGGACCTTATAAGATCATGGGATTATTAATCCTGTTTTTTTGGTTGCTTCTTCCGGGGGACATTTAAGATCCATAACGTGTTCCACAAGTCCTTGTTGAAGAGGTTTGTTGAGCCAGTGGTTCCTGTGCTGTTGCCTCCTGACCCTGTTTGGTTGAGGGCAACTGGAGTTTGGTTGAGAAAATATTGGATTTCGTTTTTTAGACGAAACTCCAGTATTTGGGTTAAATGGAGAGGTTTGGTCAGGAAGATAATTTTTTGTTTGCTTCGGACTCCCATGCTTGGGACTATCCGTGCGTATCATAGAACCTCTGCCGACCTGGTTCTCAAATGAGGGTTCGGTGCCCCTCTAAAGGGGGGGGTTTATTTGTGAATGGGGTTGGATGAGTTCTAGCGGGCCTCCCTCTGGGGTTACAAGCGGTATGTGAGGATTGTGAGGTGGGAATCAGGTGTTACTGATTGGTTTTTTTTTAAAGGGGGAAAACATTTTCCCTTCAGGGTTGCCGGTGATCAATTGTTCTGGTCTGATCCTTTTTCCAGTTTCCCTTGTAGCTGTGTGTCGTGTTGCATCTCCTGCTATCAGATAAGACTATTTCTTTATTTTGTGTTTTTGCTTATTTTTGATTTTGTCCTGCCTTTGGGGGGGCCCCCTCTGGGTCCCCTCCGGGGGCTTTTGCCCTCTCGTTTAGTTCAGCCACTGTGTTTTGTACTTTTGCTTTTTCCGTTTTTTTCAGTGGCGGCTGTTTTTGTTACACCAGGAAATAATTTAGGGGTAGGGTCGTGTGATTAAGGTGTTTTGGATTGGTGGTGTTGGTTTTTTCGGGTTTTCGGGATTGCAGTAAGTACCCTTCCTGTCCTTTTCTATTTAGATAGTTTGGGCCCCAGCGTTTGCTCATTACTATTTTCTTTCTGTGTCAGTATTTCCTCTTGTCTAACCGCCATTACATGTTTGGGGCTTTCTATTATCTTTGGGGTTCTGCTAGGGGCAGATAGCTTTCCTATTTCTATCTTTAGGTGTAGTTTAATTTCTCAGGCTGTGGACGAGGCGTCTTAGGACCAACGTAGGAACGCTCCACGGCTGCCTCTAGTTGCGGGGTGGTTAGTCGGGTACTGCAATCTCATAGATTCCAAACTGCTCTGGTGTATTTCCTTTTTTGCTGCACTCCTCAGCTACCGTTAACAAACTCATCCGCCAT
Organism: Oophaga sylvatica; assembly: GCA_033576555.1. Taxonomy (NCBI): domain Eukaryota; kingdom Metazoa; phylum Chordata; class Amphibia; order Anura; family Dendrobatidae; genus Oophaga; species Oophaga sylvatica. The sequence continues at coordinate 557,253,883 of JARQOD010000003.1, forward strand.
TTTACTAGCCAGACCCTGGCGCTAGTTATTATGTTAAGGGCCTGCGGAACGCACCTAATAGATATTATATTGTGTACAAATATGTGATTCTTCAGATTTTGTATTAGTCCTTGCCTGATGAAGAGACCTGAGTAGTCTCGAAAGCTTGCAGTTTGTTACCATCTTTTCAGTTAGCCATTAAATAGGTTATCAACCACTGAGGCTCTCAATTCTAAATATTTTTATAATAGATATTAAGGAGAGGTGCGTTCGCAGCCGGGGTTCCACCGTGCAGGCAGAGCCTGCTGCTAGTAGATGGCGTAAATAGGACAGTTAAGCGAACTCTGTTATCCCGCAGAGTCGCAGATGTAAACGCCGTAGCACTATATGGCGATATAAGCAGACTCTTAATTCACAGAGCCGCTGAAACAAGACTGTGTCCTGTTGGACTCACAGGGAACAAAATGACTGCTAAGCGGATTGCAGTCTGTGGTCAAGCAATCAGAAACCCAGCAATAATCTCCTCACCGGAGCAGTAAGTATTCTAATGGCGTTTTCAGCCGAGCCTGAACACGTGCATACAATCTCCTCACCGGTAGGTGCCGGTATTCTAGGGGCTTATTTCAGCCAGACCTAACACATGCATACATGACCACATGGCGCAAGCACGTAACAGATTTGATACTAGCGCACGGCCGTGCGGTAAGGACAGCCTTTTTAGGCAGCAACGAGAAAAGCCTTCCAGAAAGACCAATGGGAAGCTGCTTCAGAACATCAATAGCCACAGGACCTTACTGAAGGAGCAATAGAAGTGGCAGCTGTGTCTGAGCATGGACCCTGATCTCCATGGGAGATCTTGCCCTGGCATGCTCAGATGAAGAACAAAGGGACTTAGTCCCAAAACTGCCTGCTCCAACACTGGATGCAGCAGCAAGTCTCTGCACAGTACTGGGCTGGGCAAAGATGCTGGGACCGACGTCTCGCTGAGCAGGAACCACTGCGGCCGGAGACGGATGGGGGACCGCAGCGGGAACGCTCGAGATTCCCCCTGTGCAGGAGTGGGAACTCGAAACCTAACACCTAGTGCAGATTTGAAAGGTTCAAATTTGGAAGGATAAAATAATCAGCGAGTGGATGACACAGAATCTCATTCACTTTGCTGTACTGTAATATGGTGTATTTTTGTCCGCAACAGAACGCTGGAAAAAACTGGCAAAAAACACCATGCGACAGCCCTATGGGAGAGAGCTTACAGCACTACATAATGTATGGAGCTGCAGCCCTTCACTCAGTGATCGATGGAAATGACAGGACAGGAGTCAAAAACCTTAAAAATCTGATTCTAAGGATAGGTCACAATGATAACGTCCTAGAAAAGGTGTTTGAATCCTTATATTAGAACTTTGTCAAAAAATATCAAGTTGACCTTCCAGGCTCTTTTGAGAGTCTGTTCGTTTTTTGCTGCCCTTCTAGTCATTGTCTGGTCGCCTGTTCCCTATTTAATTGATTACATTGTCTTTTGGAGGATCGATTAAACATTCTTCTGACCTCTTGTGTCAATCTAACTTGAGTGTGGATAATACTTTCATAATTAAATAACTTGGGACAGCAGTCTGGCGGCATGTGACAGCTTCGTAGGTTGGAATTATGACATTATGGCTGGGATCATGGCAAAGTTGTGTCTGGATAAAGAGAGCAAGAAACTTGTTACAGGAGGGAAATCCCTGAGGCTTTGTGTACGCACTATAGCAGAATTCATTGAACATGAATGGTCCTATTGTAATCCACGCCCCATGTTCTTCAACCATAGGTCATGTTCTGATTTTTTCATGTAGTGATAGATACAGATCTTTTCAATCCATCTTGTAAATGATTATTTGGCTTATTTACATTATTTTTACATTACATTTACATTTACTTTGGGAGAACCATAAATTACTGGTGTAAAATAATGCATTGGATGCCCTAATATGTCTAATTGCATGTTACAAACACTAAGTATGTGCTGTCTCATCTGATCTTCTTCCCACTCTTTTCTTTGCGAGTCTTTCTGCTTTATCAAGACTGAAAGGGGCAACTTCTGAAAGTGCAACAAATGGTGTGTTCCAACCTGCAGAGAGGAGTAACATAATGAGTGATTAGAGGTCAGTACCGTATGGCTATGAGTTAATAATAACTGGCTGCTAGAAGAGAACAAAATGTATACCAAGAAGAAAAGCCATCAAGGCTAAAGGGTATGCCACATAAACAATTCGCTAACGGGATCGCTAAAAACGTCACATTTAGCGATCCCGTTAGCGATATTGTTCAGTGCGGCAGCTTCCAGCGCGAGCTTCCTGCTGTGATCTCGCTCGTCGCTGGAATCGTTCCGGACCCTATTTTCTCGTCGGCGCTCCCGCTGGGTAAGTATCTTAATCGCTGTGTGGCACCTTTTCTTAGCGATTTTAGCGGTACTTTTGTACCGCTAAGTCGTTAGAAGATCGCTAACGGCGATAGCGTCTCGTTAAACTATATCGCTAAATGTGGCCGCACTTAGCGATATAGAAACAATCCCGCTAGCGATCGCTTAGTATGCGTCGTTTATCGTGATCGCTTAGCGGGTTGTTTAGTGTGGCAGTACCTTAAGACATGGTTGAATAAAGTTACCCTATTCACGAAATTACAGCACCTTACTAAAAGCTTGTCAGCGGGTTCATTGCAGGTTTGGATTGACTTTATATGGCGAGCATTAGATAAAGCATGGTTCATGGACTGATAATGTACCTAATTGCTAAGGCCTCATTCACACATCGGCGGGCGCCTAACGGCGCCCCGGCATTTAGCCGCAGCGCCGCATCCGGTTTTTGTATGAAAACCGGATGCGCCCCACTCCGGTTTTTCGCGCATCGGTTCACGAATGCGGCAAAAAAACGCATCCGTTCATCCGGTGTATCGGTTTGGCGTCCATTGACGCCGTATGCGCCGGATCCGGTTTTTTAAGACCACCCTTTTGGGGTTCCAAACATGATTGGCTACTGTAATCCTATATATACACTGCTCCTACACCCCTCTTTGACAGGTTGTAGAGGAGCAAGTGCGTTTTGAGAGAAGAGCAAGTAGCAAGTGATTGGGAACATGGATGTCATTATCGGCAATATCTTCAGATCTTGTTGATTTTAATGCGGAGATGAATCGATTGAGGTTTATCGTTCTGGAGAAGGAGCGAAAGTTTGAGGAGCAGCGCATTAGGGTCAGCGCTGCGAAGACGCCGCCGTATGTGGATCCACCCCATTACGGCACTGAGATTAACTCGTGGTGTCTATTCCACACTAAACATGAGCGGCTGCGACAAAATCCAGAGAAGTTTTTTGCAATCTGCGGATGAAGAAAAGAAAACTTTGTGATTTGCTGGAGCGTGTTGGAGACAAATTAAAAAATCGGGACACCTACTGTGGGTTTCTCGATAATTCCGGCGGGAGCGTCTCATGGTCACTATAAGGTAAGCTATATGTATTGGATCTGTTTGCTTGAGCACCTTGTAATTTATCTTATTTGAACATCACAGGCCAACTAGGAAACCACATGAGTATCCCCAAATTTAGTTATAAAACAGTCTTTGTCATAAGTGGATTATGTTTGGTATCTCCATAGTGTAGCTGAGTTTCTGGTATGTAATGCTGCGTTTCTAAAATAATTTGTATTTTCTATTTGTTTTCAGATTTCTTGCAACTGGTGAGACGTGGTATCGCTACTTTTCAGTATCGGATGGGAATCTCCACACTATCCGGCATAATAAAGTATACTTGTCGTGGCTCTGTGGGATACTTTGGTGAAGAATTTATTCCAGAGCCAAAACAGAGCGATGGCTTCAAATAGCGGACCAGTTTCTACTCATCTGTCAGTTCCCCAATTGCCTGGGGGCCGTGATGAAAGCACATCCGCATTCAAAAGCAAAGGAAACAGGATCAGAATTCTTTAACTATAAAAAATATTTCTCTATCGTCCTGATGGCTATTGCAGATGCGCACTACAAGTTTATCGCGGTGGACATTGGGTCTTATGGACGGTTAATGACTCCCAAGTGTTTTAACTATCTGCTATGGGACGTAAATTTGTATGGAAACAGTTTTCATTTCCCCCCCCCTAGGCCACTGCCTCAAACCTCAGGCCCCCAATGCCATTCGTGTGTGTAGGTGATGAGGCATTCCAGCTGTCCGAAACACCTCTTGAAGCCGTACGCCAGCAGAGGATTGGGACACATAAAGCGGTATTTAACTACCCTCACAAGAGCCGGACGGATGGTGGAGTGTGCCTTTGGCATTATGACAGCAAAAGGCGTGTCCTTTTGACTGCAATTAATTGAAGACCGAGACTGTTGATGATGTAGTGAAAGAGTGCGTGGTCCTCCATAATTTTGTACTAACCAAGGAACCAATTTCTCTGGAGGACCACAATCAAGAAACAACTTTGCACGGACTACAGCAACATTACCACTCGCAGTACAGTCGCGGTTTCAAGATTGAGGGACAAAGTTTGCTCAATCTTTGTGTCACCGGAAGGTAGTGTTGACTGGCAGGATGACAGAGTGTGATAAATGTATTGTTTCTTTTAATAATTTTCTTTTCCCACAATAACTTTAATTTTTTTACTTGTTACCTTCTTGTGTGTTTTCTACTGTAACCTTTTTGCCATTGTTGTGTCCATGGCTGTTTTATTTCACCTTTGTCAAAAAAAGTGTACATTGTAGGCCATGGTTCCCCTTACTCCAGTCCTCAAGGCCCACCAACATGTCAAGTTTTCAGTCTTTCCTTTGTATTGCTCAGGTGATAATTGCCTCACCTGTGCAATACAAAGGAAATCCTGAAAACAATAACCTGTTGGTTGGCCTTGATGACTGGATTTGGGGACCCATGGCCTACTGTACCCTTTTTGGACAAAAGGTGAAATTGTATTAAAAGTATTTCACCATTTGTCCTAAAAAAGTGTACATTATAGGCCAGTTTCCCCAACTGCAGTCCTCAAGGCCCACCAAAATGTCAAGTTTTCAGTCTTTCCTTTGTATTGCTCAGGTGATAATTGCCTCCACTGTGCAATACAAAGGAAATCCTGAAAACATGATATGTTTTGGTGGGCCTTGAGGACTGGAGTAGGGGAAACCTGGGGTAGGGGATTAATCTAAAAAAGTACCATTTTTAGTGAAAAAGATAATAGAAAACCGGGAATAACTTTGTAAAAAAGGTTGCATTTATGAACCTTTTAGCCAAAGTTATCTGTACCTGTATAACAAATTTAAAACTAACATCCTATAAATTAAAGACAGACAAACATGTTAAACCAATGAACAATTTATTGAAAAAAATTTTTTTTAATATAATGTTTTATAAAATTAGGCCTTTTGGCCAAATGTTTAACATAGAAATAACCTTTTTTTTTTATTAAACTTTATTTATTCAACTTTATTTTTTTATTAAATTTTTTTTTTTTCATTTAAAAAAATTATCAACAAAATATTTATAGGTCAGTGTGTGTGGGGTGGGAAATACTGCTGGAGGGGCTGCGGGACACTTCGACCGTGGGAGTGTGGAGAGTTGGGAGGGACGAACGGGATGGTGGTGGGGAAAGGAACAGGAAGAGGTGAAGGGGTGGAAAGACCAAAAAAGAATGGGAAGACAAGGTAAACAGGTGGGTGGTGGTGGAGTGGGGGTTGTGCATGAGGAACAGGTGACCATAGTAGGTATTTGGAAGGGGGAAGGAGATTGGTAGGTAGAAGTGTGGTAGGGGGGGTAGGTGGTGGTAGTGGGTAGGTTGTTGGTACTGGGGAGGTGGTTGGACCTGGGGAGGTGGTTGATATTGGGGAGGTGGTTGGACCTGGGGAGGTGGTTGATATAATGGAGGTTGATGGAGCTGGGGAGGTGGTGGTATTGGGGAGGTTGATATTGAATAGGAGGGGGAGGAGGTATGGCAGGTGGAGGGGGGAAGATGGACGGCGGCTGTAGGGGGGGGGGTGGTGGAATGATGGGGTGGATTGAGGATGGGAGACAACCTGCGCTAGAGCAGAGTGGCAATGTGCATCACATACATTGCTGGTCTATTTTTTAAAGTGCGGATCTATGCGCTCCGCAACTGACCTAAAAAAAGCTGAGTTCGGGGGTGCTTTACCTCTGAACGCACAGTTTCCGAAGTGTCTTGACCTCACAACTAGTGTGGTTTATCTGACGAACGCCTGCGGCAACTTGTTCAGATAGCAACTTAAGGCAGTTCTGGAAAGATGCGTTCATGTGTAAGAACTCGGGCGATAGTTTTTTCCTGACCCTTCTGACGTTGCCGCCAGTACCGCAGCTGTACTAGAGGTGGCAGGGTCAGAAGGGTGGGGTAAAGGGAAGGCTATATCCTGACCAGCAGATTCATGTAATGCAGCCCGGCCACGATGCTCCAGCGCTGGTGGAGGGGGGACTGCGGGAATCAACTGTGTGGGAAGGCTGGGAAGGTGCAGATGTGGAGGGTTGGTCAAGTGTCCCTCGGTGTCGGTCTCCTGAGGATCGCTCTAGAAGGCTCCAACTCTGCGGGCGCCCGAGTGTGCTCACAGTGCTGTGGAAAGAAACAAAAACATTAAATTAATTACAGATGTGGAATGGCCCTGGCTGTAAAAAAAAAAAAGTTAACATTTTATGGTTATATTTACCTTCTGGTGACCATTGTTTCACGCAGGAACGCCAGAGCTCGTGCATATTGTACTTGCTCTGGCGTCCTGAAGATCCACTCGGGGCCCGCATCTCTTTGTTAAATTCCTTCTTAAGCGATCCCTCACAGACGCCACCGCTTCATAATTCTCTCCCCTGAAACGAGGAAAGCACCAATTGGTTACTATACAACAACCACACTTTAGTCCTCGTGTCCCCCAGAGTTAATGTTTTCATTGTTTCCATAGTGTTTCACCAAAGAAAATGGAAAACAAGAAGCGTTGGTTACCGAGGGACAGAAGTTTTGAAAATACACCTTTACAGTCAGCAACATGAAATATACTTACGTAATTTGTCTGGGACTAGGATGAGGTCCTCCCAGCGGTGCTCCATTTGCTGTGCACTTCCGTCCAGAGCCGTCGTGTCACAATTTGATCCGCATGCTGGTGGTCCCCATGTTCCACAGCGGCTCCCTTTCTCGGACCAGGTCGATTCATCAACTCCACGTCCAAATCCTTCTCCGTGTCCGAGTCGGGAGCACGCTGTGAAGCCTGTTGAAATTAACAAAGGAAAAAAAAAAAAAAAAATCAGACACATTGTTTGAAATTTGCAAAATTATACATGTTACAATGGGAAAAATTAATGCACAAAAACAATTTTTGATAACACATTTTGTAAAAAAATGAAAAATTATAGAAAATGGCAAAAAAAAACCTTACACGTTGAGAACCGCCGACAGTCTCACGACGACTCTGGGAGGCGCTGGGAGAAACCCTCTGGCTCCCAGATGCGAGGTGACTAAAATGAAAATAAAAATTTGGATATTGGCAGGTGTTGTCCGCTATGTGAAGTATGTACTAAATGTTTTTCTATGTGTTTTGTGTGTACTGTGATGGTGTGTTTCTGCGATTGATGCAGGATACTTACGAATTGTTGAGCTCACTCGGGTATCTCTCCACCCCGTCTTCTTCCTCTGGGAGCTCCTCGTCATCTTCAGATTCCTGTATTAAAAAACCCAATCAAGACATATAGCCCACAGATGGATTGTGGAAAGAAAAATTAAAAATACATATTTTTACCGCCAATTCCTGACGAGGGGGAGGAGGGTCCCAGAAAAAGGGATGTGTCCTGCTGTTCCTGCTGTGGCGGTTCGGCTCTGGCTGGGAGGGAGGAGATGGCGATGCCGGTGGTGCTGCCGCCGCTTCAGCCGCTGCTTCCTCCGCCAACACCCCCATTGCGGCAGCTGCAGCTGCTGTTTGACGTTGTTGCTGTGGAAGAAACAAAAAGGGACAGTCAATTTATTTTTTTCCTTGCCCCTGGCTGAAAAAGAAAAAACAAAAACATGTATTTTTATTGAAATGGGGGATGTAATCTTTACTTTCTACTGGCTTCCCTCCTTGCCCGCCTCTCCTCCTCTCGTCTATCTCCAGCCGCCGCCTCCCCCTCTTCTTGACGTCTTTATGTTAAAGTAAAAAGGGACGTGTAAATTTTATATTCCTTGTCCATGGCTGAAAGAAAAACAAACATGTAATTTACAGCAAAATGTGTGCTGTAATACTTACTTTCTGCGTGCTAGCCTCCTAGCTTGGAGGTCCTCTCCTCCCCTCTGCTGAACTTGCGCTTCAGCCCCCGCCGCCGCCCGGTGACGTCTTCGGCTGTTGAAAAAAGGACACAAAAACGGACAGTGAATATATCTGTATTCCTTTCCCCTGGCTGAAAGAGAAAAACAAACATGTAATTTAGAGCAAAATGTGTGCTGTAATACTTACTTTTGCTTGCTAGCCTCCTAGCTTGGAGGTCCTCTCCTCCCCTCTGCTCAACTTGCGCTTCAGCCGCCGCCGCTCGTTGAATTCTTCTGCTGTTGAATAAGGACACAAAAACGGACAGTGAATTATGCGGATTCCTTGTCCCTGGCTGAAAGAGAAAAACAAACATTTAATTTTTAGGCACATGGGGGGATGTCTATTTACTTTCTACTGGCTGCCTCCTTGCATCCAGGATTCCTGCGCCCTTGGATCAGCAGCATCAATTCTTCTGCTGTGGAATTAACAGACAAAAAGGAATTGTGTTTATATGTATTGATTGTCCCTGTTTTAAAATATAACATTCAAACAATGACATTATTCCGACCACCCTGCAATCATTTTGTAGCCATCAACCAGTACCATGGGTATCCCTGGACAAAAAAAAAAAAAAAAAAATAAAAAATTAACAGTTTGAATCAACCGATCCCCATAACAAAAAAAAAACAGTACAAACATAATGATAATAAAAACATGGACATTTCACATACAAGCATGAGTATATTTAAGGTCAGAGGCACCCAAAAAAAAAAAAAATTGCAACAAAAAGAAAAGTAGATCAACATTTGGATACTAAACACATGCAAATTGTAATAGCAGCATGAGATAGATAAACCGTGAGAGGCACAAAGAACAAAGATTGCAAACAAAAAAACATTAGCATAAAAATGCAAGGAGACCATGAGTAGATAAACCGTGAGAGGCACAAAGAACAAAGATTGCAAAGAAAATAAACATTAGCATACTAAACAAATGCAAGAGAGCATTAGTAGAAAAACCATCACAGGCCAAAAATAAAATTGGCAAAAAAAATGGAGCTAAACATTACCATTAGTAAACACATGCACATTTCAGATAGTAGCAGGACAAGCAACCAATCCAGGCCCAAAAAAAAATTAAAATTATATCATACACAATCCACATTTCATATTGTCGCAGGGAGACCAAGCACATCACTGCAAAAAAACAGTACCAGTAGATTACATTATCAACATTCACAACAGTAGCAGGGAATAACAATAAAGTTCCCAAACATAATGCATTTTAAACTCGGGGACCCACCCCATCATCGGCAATTTAATTTTTATACAATACCAGGGGAACCAATCCCCATCACAGAAAAAAACATGAAATTTAAAAATGTACCAGGGTGCCAAAAATAAACATCATCTCACAGCATTGGTGACATATGTATTGTACATTTTGGATTTTTGGGGGGGGAGGCATATTTACCGTCTGTTTCCTGGCGCTCCATGATCCTGGCTGCGAGTCTCCGGTGGCTGAGGCGTCGGTGGCTGAGGCGTCGGTTGCTGAGGCGTCGGTGGTCTCCGGTGGCTGCGTCTCCGGTGGCTGCGTCTCCGGTGGCTGCGTCTCCGGTGGCTGCGTCTCAGGTGGCTGGTGTGTGGCTCTGTGGCTTCTGTGGATGTGTCTGATGTCCACAATTTTTTTTTTTATATGTTTGCTGAGGGTGGTATCTGTCTGGTATCTGTTGTTGTGGGCTGGTTTTATCAATTAAAAAACCGGATGCGGCTACCGGATGCGGCTCAAGCCGGATGCGGTGCATTGCGGCGTCCATAGACTTTCATTGTAAAAAAAAAAACGCACGCGCCGCATTCCGGCGCATGCGGCTTTTTCGCCGCAGACAAAAAACGTTACATGCAACGTTTTTTCCCAGACACCGGACGGTGACCAGACACCGCATCCGGCACCAACCGGAGCGCCGCAGTGACATGCGGCGCCATCCGGCGCTAATGAAAGTCTATGGGAAAAAAACGCATGGGTGCATACGGTTTTGTGATGCGGCGCTGCTGAAAAATGCCGGGGGCGCCGCAATGAGAAAAACGGATGTGTGAAAGAGGCCTAACTCTCCTGGAATGTCTGAAAAAAAGGGAAACCTTCTTAAAAAGTTGGCAAAATCTCCTAAGTGCTGCAAAAGCCTCCAAAATCCTCTTGAAAAGCACCCCCTCCAGAAAGTTTGGTGTGTGTGACTCTGAGATGCTTTCAGATAGAGTCCCCTACTCCAGACTCCATTGAGGACTAGAGATGAGCGACTTTGCCTCCGGGAGGGTCGAGTCGGGTTTAGGGCCATCCGACTTTACAAAAGTCGAGTCGAACGAGATCGGCCGATTAACTCGCGGCAAAAGTCGAAGTTCAGCCAAAAACAAAACCGACCCCAATGCAAGTCAATGGGGAATAAAAGTCAGCAGTGAGTGGAGGACAGTAAACACACCTACAGTGCCCATTTCAATGCCAACGACATCAATTCTTATTACTTAAGCTTGTCAACCTTAATTTACTTTATAATAATAGTTACGCATTGAAAACTGGGGGTTATTTGGCTAAAGTTGTGGGGGGGCAGGGCTGGCTCCAGGTTTTCGTGGGCCCGGGCGAAAAAGTGTCAGTGGGCCCTTTAACACATACCACAATTCATGATGCTCCGATACGGCAGAGAAATATAGGTATAGTCCAATGCCAAATACTTCACTTCATACATTACATGAGTGATATCTATTTAAATTCTACAATGACTAAAAAACTGGACAGTATATTCCTCCATACAGTATTATGGCCACCACATAGTGCGCCATACAGAAAAATGAGCCCCATTTATTGCTCCATAAAGAATTGGTCCATTATAATGTTCCATACAGTACATGATGAGCTCCAACATAATGCTGCAGTATATGATGGTCCCCATATAATGTGCCATACAGTATAGGACAGTCCCCATAGAGTATAATGAGCCCTACATATTGCTTCATACAGTATAATGAGTCGCATATGAGGCTCCATACAGTATATGATGGTCCCCATATATTGCTCCATACAGTATGGGCTCCATATAATGCTCCATACAGAATAAGCCCCATATGTGCTCCATATGATGCTCCATACCCTATATGATGCCCCATAAATAATGAACCCAATATGATGCTCCAGTATATGATGGGCTCCATGGATGATGCTCCAGTGTATGATGGGCCTATATAATGCTCCATATATAATGGGCCCAATATGATGCTCCAGTGTATAATGGGCCCCGTATATGATGCTCCAGTGTATGATGGGCCCCATTTATAATGCTCCAGTGTATGATGGGCCCCATGGATGATGCTCCAGTGTATGATGAGCCTATTAATGCTCCATATATAATGGGCCCTTATGATGCTCCAGTATATACTGGGCCCCATGGATGATGCTCAGTGTATGATGGGCCTATATAATGCTCCATATATAATGGGCTCCATTTATAATGCTTGTTACACCCGGTCCCAGCGCTGCCTCTGCACTCCGTTCTGCTCACTCACCTGTTCCTCGGGCTGTCCCTCTGCGGCGGTCTGTGCGTGGGCTGGGGTCTCCTGTCCCATCTGCTCTCCGGCGTCCTGAGTCCTCCTCCACTTCCTGGCACGCTGCTGGCAGGCCTCCAGACAGTCGGCTTAGGACGCGAGGCCGCGCCCACCGCCTCTCTTAAAGGGGGCAGCGTGCATCTTTTGAAATAGCTAATTAACCAATGGCTGCGCAACTCAGTACTATATCTGGTCACTCCACCATTAGGGAAGTGCCGGAGCAACGTGTTCTATCATTGCTACATCCGGTTCTGTGCCTGTTCTGTCTGCGCTGCGTCTGCAGTCTCTGTGCTTCGCTGATACTGTTTGTCTCCTCAAATCATTGCTAACCCGTATCTGGCTATCTGGACATTCTCGGCTATTACTGGCGCAAGTGTCATCCCGTTCCGCCATCAGCCATCCGTAACCGTGGACGTGACAAGGTCACTGAAGCCAGCCTTCTACCATCCATTCTGGACCAGGACCTTACCCTTCTCCGTCAAGAACTTTCCACGGACTCTGTAAATACCTGTTACCCCTTTTGGTCCCTCTGGGACAGCTGCCCACGTGTCCGGGGTCTAACTGGAGGTAGCACCTGTGTCCTCCGGGTATTCCATTCTGGTCCTGTTCGAGGGGCCTTACTACGGGTACCCGGGGCTCACTAGTTACGCCCCCTTCGGAGCCCCCCGGACCGCGGTCTCGAGGTTCCACATTAAAAATAAAAACGAATGTGAACTTCACCACCTCTGCCTCCGCTTCCATTCGTTACAATGCTCCAGTGTATAATGGGCCCCATATATTGCTCAAAACATTAAAAAACTGAAATACCTCTCCTCGCTGGGCACTGCTCTACTCTGGACTCCTCAGTGTCACCATCTTCCAGCTCTCTGCACTTTTACTGTTCAGGCAGAGGGCGTACAGACGTGACATCATCGCTCTCTCTGACCTGAATGTCACTGGCAGGAAACGCGGAAGACTTCACAGCGGTGGAGCAGGGAGAGATAAGTATTGCAAGTGCTGGGGCCCTGAGCAGGCAGGGGGGGCCCCCCCACCGTCAGAGACACGGGCGTACTATGAGGGGCCCTGTGCCAGTGCGTCGACCACGAGTGGGCCCCCCACCTGCTCAAGGCACCGGCACTTGCCCGGGTGTGCCAGATGCTGACGCTGGCCCTGGGGGTGGGGGAAAACCCAGTTAAGGAGGTGGAAAAAACTGGCATATGTTGAGGTGTAGGCTGGACGTTCAGAAGCTGCAAATGGAGGAATTAGAGTTGTGGAGGAAGAGGAGGACAAAGCGAGCCATTTTGCTGGCAACCTATGTGTCATCATGGGAAGGTGGTACAAAATCCTTTGAAACCCAGGCATGGTTTATTTTAATGAAGGTGAGTTCAACAACATTTTGGGTCGACAGCCGGGTCCTTCTTTCTGTCAGGTTGATCCGGCAGCACTGAAGACTCTTTCTGATAACACACTACCAGCAGGGCAAGCGAGCTCCTGTAAGGCATATTGTGCCAATTCAGGCCAGGTGTCCAGTTTACAGGCCCATTAGTCAAAGGGGAATGAACTGTGAGGGAGAACATCGATAGGTGAGGAGAGGTAATTTTGAACCATAGTTGACAACTGCTGTCTCCTGTCTGTTGTAATCGATTCAGTATTACCAGTCGTGTGAGCGTTACTAGAGAAATCAGTTCGCAACATGGTCATGAAACCCCTGTCTCCAACTCCACTTTGGCTGTGTGCACCACAAACACCTCTTCCAGTTGGCCCAGTACGGCTCGTGGTAGAACCTGCACCGCTGCTGTGTGCTGGGAATGCCTCTAACAAACGGTTTACCAGAGTTGCTTGTTTGTTCGCCAATATTAGCTCTAGGTTCTCCTGTGGCATGATGTCCTGTAATTTGCCTTTATAGCGTGGATCGAGGATGCTGGCCAACCAGTAGTCGTCATCCTTCATAATTTTGGCAATGCGGGGGTCCCTTTTTAGGATCTGCAAGACATAATCACACATGTGGGTCAATGTTCCAGTTGTCAATGATGCACTGACAGTGGTGGGTGGAGGAGCACTTTCTGCCAAATTCACATCCCTCCATTCACTCACAAACCCTGTACCTGACCTTGGCAAGCCAACATTTTCTCTTGACCCCTGAGAAGCATACTCCTCCCCAAAATAATCATCCCCTCATTCTCCTCCTCCATCCTCCTAGCTCACAGGCTAAGTATGGATTAGACCAGAATATAAATAGCAGAAAAAGGGTACTGTATCAGAAGATACCAGGTGTATATAGTATAGGGGAAAATTTCAATCTCCGTATATATTTCCGAAGTCACACACAAATAGTCAGCATGTATTTGTCCGTGATACCAGCCGGTACACGGTAGTGTGAGGAGCATACAGCTCTATATGTTGTGGGAAAAAATGAACGCTTGGTAACTGTGCAGAAAAAAAGAATAAAAGTATTAGTGCTGTGTAAAAAGCAGGCTGCACAGCAGTGTACACACAACAATACAGCTAGCAGGCAGCCTATTAACCAGCGCTGCTGCACACAAGAAAATCCTCCCCTGTCACTCGCAGGCAGCCTAATAACCAGCGCTGCTGCACACAAGAAAATCCTCCCCTGTCACTGCACACTAACTGTACAGCACAATTGCTATCAGCACAAGCACATAAGAACTTCTGTTTCCAGCCCTAACTCTCTCCCTACTGATAAACAGCGTCAGCAACCTCTCCCTACTGTTCAGATCGGCAGAAGTAAAATGGCGGTCGGCGGTCAGGACTTTTATAGACACTATGACGGCCCCCAAAGCAAGCCAATCACTGCAATGCCCTTCTCTAAGATGGTGGTGGACGCTGCCCATGTCATCTCGTTGCCCACAGTGTACGTCCTTGCTCATTGGCTGAAAAAAGGCGCCTGCAAGCAATATGGGAAAACCGACTTTGGCTCTCGGGTCGACGACCGCATGGCCGACTTCATGCTATGGTCAGGTTTCGCTCGGCGAAACTCAACTTTAGCGAAAGTCGGCAACTTATGAATCTTGCCGACCTGTTTCGCTCAAATCTATTGAAGACTTCTATTGAAGGAGAACTCGCCACCTCTCGTGGCAGCCTGTTCCACTCACTGATCACCCTAACTGTCAAAAAATTTTTTCTAATATCTAATCTGTGTCTCCTCCCATTCAGTTTCATTCCATTGCTTCTAGTCTTTCCTTGTGCAAATGAGAATAAAGATGATCCTTCTACAATGTGACAGCCCTTGAGATATTTGTATACAGCTATTAAGTCTCCTCTCAGTCTTCTCTTTTGCAAGCTAAACATTCCCAAATCCTGAAACCGTTCCTCATAGCACATGGTTTGCAGACCGGTTACCATTCTGGTCGCTCTTCTCTGAACTTGCTCCAGTCTGTTGATGTCTTTTTTTAAAATGTGATGCCCAAAACTGGACACAGTATTCAAGATGAGGTCTGACCAAAGAGGAGTAGATGGCAATAATGACTTCACGTGATCTAGATATGCTTCTGTTAATACATCCTAGAATTGTATTTGCCTTTTTTGCTGCTGCATCACACTGTTGACTCATGTTCAGTCTGTGATCTATTAGTATACCCAAGTCTTTTTCACATGTGCTGTTGCTTAGCCATATTCCTCCCATTCTGTATATGCTTTTTTCATTTTTATTGCCCAGATGTAGTACTTTGCATTTTTCCTTGTTAAAAACCATTCTGTTAGTTGCTGCCCACTGCTCTAGTTTATTTATATCTATTTGAATCCTCTCTCTCTATTCTCTAGTATTAGCTATCCTTCCTAGCTTTGTGTCATCAGCAAATTTAATCAGTTTACCCTCAACTCCTTCATCTAAATCATTGATAAAGATGTTGAAACAATACAGGGCCCAGGACAGAGCCCTGTGGTACCCCACTTGAGACATTCTTCCAACTGGATGTGCAGCCATTTACGACCATCTTTGGGACCGATCACTAAGATAGTTATGAATCCACCCAACAGTTGCCTTGTCCATTCCATACTTATTTTTTCAATAAGGATTGTGTGAGATACTTTGTCAAAGGCTTTGCTGAAGTCAAGATATACTATATCTACAGCATTTCCCTGATCCACCCATTCAGTGATTCTGTCATAGAAGGAAATTAAGTTTAGTCTGACATGACTTATTAGTTACAAACCCATGCTGACTCTGTTTAATCACTTCATTTCTCATCCAGGTACTTACATACATGTTGTTTAATAATTTGTTCAAAGATCTTTTTTGGTATAGAAGTCAGACTCACCTGCCTATAGTTCCCTGGGTCCACCTTCTTCCCCTTTTTGAAGATAGAAACAACATTTGCTCTTCTCCAGTCTTCTGGGACTTCTGTTCTCCAAGAATTTTCAAGATTATGGAGAGTGGTTCAAAAATTTCTTCTGCTATCTCCTTCAGTATCCCTGCGGTGTAATACATCTGGACCTGGAGACTTGAATTAATTTAGGTTAGTTAAGTGTTTCCTCACTATTTTTCTATTTATAGATATCCTGGATTCTTCTATTCTCTTAATAGGACAGTGAAGATCAGTTGATGTTACATTTTCTTTCTGAGATAAAACAGATGCAAAATAGGAATTTAAAAGTTCGGCCTTCTCAACATCCTGTCTTACCATTTCATCATTTTCATCCTGTAAAAATCCTATAGCATCTTTGAATTTTCTTTTACTTTTGACATATCCCCAAAATCCTTTTTTGTTGCTTTTGATGTCTCTTGCAAGCCTTAATTCATTGTCAGCTGAAGTTAATCTGATTTGTGCCCTGCAGGTTCTGCAGACAGCATTATATTCTTCTTTACATATGCCTCCTTCTTTCCATTTGATAAACATTTCTTTCTTCCTTTTTAGCATGTGTTTAGTTCTGTGTTTATCCATCCTGGTTATCACGAACACCGCACTGCACTTGCTCACTGAGCCAGTGCGCGTGTCCGGAGTAAGACAGACTGCACTCAAAGATACCTGTGGAGCGAGGCAGCAGCGGTGAAGATGCGTGCTTCAGACTAACAGGACCCAAGCACGTGACTGCCAGGGGCGGAGCCGGCCACAGGTCTATCAGAGGGAGCAGTAACAGATAGAGAATGCTTCAGGCCAGAGGACCTTAAGCACGTGACTGCTGGTGGGCGTGGCCTAAGCTCCAGAGAGCTATGAGCAGAAGGAAAACTCCTAGAAGGGTAACTACGGGACAGAGTTACCAAGGGGCATAGACAAAACGGATAGTCAGGATAGCCAGGTCATACACAGAGGGAGCAACGCAGTACAAGAGGAGCAGGCAGAGAATAACCAGAACGTAGCCAAGGGATCAGAAAACCAGAATGGGCAAATACACAGTACCAAGACAGTAGACAAACTCACAACGAAGAGACGGACCGGGTCAAAACCAAACAAGCAACAAGATCAGGCACAAGGCACAGGCACACAGGAGGTCAACTACTCAGCCGAGGGCAGGAGTATAACTGACACCAAAACCTAGGTCAATTGGCAACTAAATAGCCGCCTTCTGCCAGAGAGAGGCTGAAACCATTAACCCAGTCTGGCCAGGACGGGACAAAGACCAAACCCCGTCCTGGGTCATGACACTGGTTTCCTTAAATGCTTCCTATTCTTCCCTCTTTTTGGAATTGTTAACGACTGTGCTTTGAGAATCTAATTTTTCAAGATTTCCCATCCTTCCTGGACATTTTTGTCCTTAAGGATATGCAGCCATTGGATCCCTCCAATTCTCTTTCTGAGTCCCTTAAAATTTGCCTTTCTGAAATCTAACCTTGAAGTCTGAGTCTTAACAGGTCTTCCTCCTCTAGTTATCCAAAATTCTAAAATAGCATGGTCACTACCTCCTAGGGTCCCAGCCACTCTTACCTCCTCAACCATTTCCTCCCTGTTTATAAGGATTAGATCCAAGGTAGCAGATCCACTTGTTTTCTCCCTACCTTTTGGAAGATAAAGTTGTCAGCAAGAGAGGATAAGAATTTCCTTGACCTGATAGTTTTGCCTGAGAGAAATTCCCAACAAATGTTGCATAGTTGAAATCCCCCATGACCACTATGTCATATTTTATGGAGATCTTTGCCATTTGATGCATAAAGAGTTCATCCATATCTTCAGCTTGCACAGGCGGCCTGTAGTAAATGCCTACAATGGTGTCCTTTCCATTGTTCGCTCCTTGTATTCTTACCCAAGCAGTTTCCACAGAACTCCCAGTCTCTGAGCTTCAATCTCTGTGCAGATATACACTTTTCTAACATACGACACCTCCTCTTCGTTTATCAAGTCTGTTTCTTGCAAGTAAGTTGTATCCTTCTAGCCTTGTATTCCAATCATGTGTATCGTCCCACCAAGTTTCAGTGATTCCAATGACATCATATTTATTTTCCTGCATTAGTAGTTCCAGTTCTCCTTGTTTGTTGCCCATGCTTTGTGCATTCATATAGAAACATTTTAGTTTGTGATTGGTTTGCTTTCTTCTATATTTTTTATTATTTAGATTTTTTTGTCTTCGTTCTTCCATTCCACTTTTAATAGCAGAATTCTCAATAGTATTGTCAGGTGTATGGCTTTTTCTGGCGTTTTGCTTTCCTTCCACATTGTGCTAGTTTAAGCTCTCATGATGAGTGTAGCAAGGCGACTTGCAAATACATGTTTTCCAGTTTCGTAAGGTGCACCCTGTGTCGACCCACCACCACAATTGTGGATTACAGGGCAATGGGGGTACTCAGAGCCGAGCCCATGGAAGTCTATGGGGTATTGTCACAGGTAGCTGTGGCTCGGTCTGTGGCCTGGCGGTCTGGCGTATGTTGGGGCTATATTTACAGGGGATTATATTTTATATACAGTTCGTGAGCCCTGTAGTCTTTGGTAATTTGTACAGCGCTGCTGTAGATCTTGAGGGGATGGTGAGGCAGCTAGATGTCGGGTCCCTACAGGTGGGACTTTCCCTCAAAGTCTATGAAGTTAGTGAAGTCGGATGCAGATAAAAACACAGTCTCACACGGTCAGCGTCTTTCCATACCTTTACTTGTTAAGATGTTCAGGCAGGTCCCAGGGAGGCTGATCCAAGGAGAGTGTTATTTTGAGACAGCAGCTGGACAAGTTAGGGGC
>JARQOD010000003.1:557272869-557306609 GCA_033576555.1 Oophaga sylvatica
TTTAATAATTTGTTCAAAGATCTTTTTTGGTATAGAAGTCAGACTCACCTGCCTATAGTTCCCTGGGTCCACCTTCTTCCCCTTTTTGAAGATAGAAACAACATTTGCTCTTCTCCAGTCTTCTGGGACTTCTGTTCTCCAAGAATTTTCAAAGATTATGGAGAGTGGTTCAAAAATTTCTTCTGCTATCTCCTTCAGTACCCTGCGGTGTAATACATCTGGACCTGGAGACTTGAATTAATTTAGGTTAGTTAAGTGTTTCCTCACTATTTTTCTATTTATAGATATCCTGGATTCTTCTATTCTCTTAATAGGACAGTGAAGATCAGTTGATGTTACATTTTCTTTCTGAGATAAAACAGATGCAAAATAGGAATTTAAAAGTTCGGCCTTCTCAACATCCTGTCTTACCATTTCATCATTTTCATCCTGTAAAAATCCTATAGCATCTTTGAATTTTCTTTTACTTTTGACATATCCCCAAAATCCTTTTTTGTTGCTTTTGATGTCTCTTGCAAGCCTTAATTCATTGTCAGCTGAAGTTAATCTGATTTGTGCCCTGCAGGTTCTGCAGACAGCATTATATTCTTCTTTACATATGCCTCCTTCTTTCCATTTGATAAACATTTCTTTCTTCCTTTTTAGCATGTGTTTAAGTTCTGTGTTTATCCATCCTGGTTATCACGAACACCGCACTGCACTTGCTCACTGAGCCAGTGCGCGTGTCCGGAGTAAGACAGACTGCACTCAAAGATACCTGTGGAGCGAGGCAGCAGCGGTGAAGATGCGTGCTTCAGACTAACAGGACCCAAGCACGTGACTGCCAAGGGGCGGAGCCGGCCACAGGTCTATCAGAGGGAGCAGTAACAGATAGAGAATGCTTCAGGCCAGAGGACCTTAAGCACGTGACTGCTGGTGGGCGTGGCCTAAGCTCCAGAGAGCTATGAGCAGAAGGAAAACTCCTAGAAGGGTAACTACGGGACAGAGTTACCAAGGGGCATAGACAAAACGGATAGTCAGGATAGCCAGGTCATACACAGAGGGAGCAACGCAGTACAAGAGGAGCAGGCAGAGAATAACCAGAACGTAGCCAAGGGATCAGAAAACCAGAATGGGCAAATACACAGTACCAAGACAGTAGACAAACTCACAACGAAGAGACGGACCGGGTCAAAACCAAACAAGCAACAAGATCAGGCACAAGGCACAGGCACACAGGAGGTCAACTAACTCAGCCGAGGGCAGGAGTATAACTGACACCAAACCTAGGTCAATTGGCAACTAAATAGCCGCCTTCTGCCAGAGAGAGGCTGAAACCATTAACCCCAGTCTGGCCAGGACGGGACAAAGACCAAACCCCGTCCTGGGTCATGACACTGGTTTCCTTAAATGCTTCCTATTCTTCCCTCTTTTTGGAATTGTTAACGACTGTGCTTTGAGAATCTAATTTTTCAAGATTTCCCATCCTTCCTGGACATTTTTGTCCTTAAGGATATGCAGCCATTGGATCCCTCCAATTCTCTTTCTGAGTCCCTTAAAATTTGCCTTTCTGAAATCTAACCTTGAAGTCTGAGTCTTAACAGGTCTTCCTCCTCTAGTTATCCAAAATTCTAAAATAGCATGGTCACTACCTCCTAGGGTCCCAGCCACTCTTACCTCCTCAACCATTTCCTCCCTGTTTATAAGGATTAGATCCAAGGTAGCAGATCCACTTGTTTTCTCCCCTACCTTTTGGAAGATAAAGTTGTCAGCAAGAGAGGATAAGAATTTCCTTGACCTGATAGTTTTGCCTGAGAGAAATTCCCAACAAATGTCTGCATAGTTGAAATCCCCCATGACCACTATGTCATATTTTATGGAGATCTTTGCCATTTGATGCATAAAGAGTTCATCCATATCTTCAGCTTGCACAGGCGGCCTGTAGTAAATGCCTACAATGGTGTCCTTTCCATTGTTCGCTCCTTGTATTCTTACCCAAGCAGTTTCCACAGAACTCCCAGTCTCTGAAGCTTCAATCTCTGTGCAGATATACACTTTTCTAACATACGACACCTCCTCTTCGTTTATCAAGTCTGTTTCTTGCAAGTAAGTTGTATCCTTCTAGCCTTGTATTCCAATCATGTGTATCGTCCCACCAAGTTTCAGTGATTCCAATGACATCATATTTATTTTCCTGCATTAGTAGTTCCAGTTCTCCTTGTTTGTTGCCCATGCTTTGTGCATTCATATAGAAACATTTTAGTTTGTGATTGGTTTAGCTTTCTTCTATATTTTTATTATTTAGATTTTTTTGTCTTCGTTCTTCCATTCCACTTTTAATAGCAGAATTCTCAATAGTATTTGTCAGGTGTATGGCTTTTTCTGGCGTTTTGCTTTCCTTCCCACATTGTGCTAGTTTAAAGCTCTCATGATGAGTGTAGCAAGGCGACTTGCAAATACATGTTTTCCAGTCTTCGTAAGGTGCACCCTGTGTCGACCCACCACCACAATTGTGGATTACCAGGGCAATGGGGTACTCAGAGCCGAGCCCATGGAAGTCTATGGGGATTGTCACAGGTAGCTGTGGCTCGGTCTGTGGCCCTGGCGGTCTGGCGTATGTTGGGGCTATATTTACAGGGGATATATTTATATACAGTTCGTGACGCCACCTGTAGTCTTCTGGTAATTTGTACCAGCGCTGCTGTAGATCTCTGAGGGGATGGTGAGGCAGCTAGATGTCGGGTCCCCTACAGGTGGGACTCTTCCCTCAAAGTCTATGAAGTTAGTGAAGTCGGATGCAGATAAATAACACAGTCTCACACGGTCAGCGTCTTTCCATACCTTTACTTGTAAGATGTTCAGGCAGGTCCCAGGGAGGCTGATCCAAGGAGAGTGTATTTTGAGACAGCAGCTGGACAAGTTAGGGGCCTCCTTTACTTTCAACACGATGAGTACAACCAGCCTGAAGCGTAGTTCCCTCAATAACTCCAGCTAATCCATAGCTGTACTGCCCAGTCGGTTTTGTGGTAGGAGCCTTCCTGTGAGAGAGCTGAATTCCTATCTTGTCCTGCAGAGACTCAAGGTCTTCACTCCCCCTGACCCCAGTTACGTACTGACTATTTGGGGCTGTTTGCCGCGACCTAAGGTCCGGTAAATCCCTGGTTTTCTTACCACTATGCTTGAAGCTAATAGTGATCCTTCGGTCCCCAGTGACCGGTAGCAATGTGCAGGACTTCTGCAATCCAAAAGCACTTTTCCAATAATCTTTCCACTGTGCCTTTCGCCTTGTCCTCGCTGGTAGCATAAACACTCACACTTGCAAAAAGCCGTATAGTCACTCCTTCTTCTCTTCCTTTAGAGTTAGTTAACAGATTCTCAGTTATCCACTAGGCAGGAGCACGTCTCTGAACCTTTCACTGTCCTTGAGACAGGTGACTGAAGTAATTCTGCACTAAGCTTCTTCTTTCTTTGTCAGAGTATTCAGGTGAGGTACAGCTCTGACTAGGCTGAGGTGAACTAGACCACCTGTACTAGACTCCACTTTCCGAACTGATGAAGAACCAGGCTGGACTGCTTCCTCCTCCTAGTCCCAGCTAGACTCCACACGTCTGCTCTGTCTGAAGACAGGAACCCGACTATTCTAAAATCACTCAACCAATATACACCCTGACCACTCCCTCACAAGTTACTACACTACCCTAAGGGTGTGTCTAGTGTATGTTGAGTGAATGGGTATTGAGCATTAAACTGCTGTCTCGCCACACACTCTCCAGGGTACTGCGTGTGCCTAACACCAGGGCTACACATTCCCCATGGTAAAAGACAGCACTCCCGGGCTGTAAAATACAAAGAGACATTTTGTTTATGCATGAAAACATCAACAATAACATTAATTCGTCCCATCCGGGAGGTGAGGATATCTTGAACGTTGCAAAACAAAAACATTATATAGAGAAAAATACAAATATTAAATAGCATTCAATAAATATACAGTATTCTTGTGAAGGACCCGCACCAAACCTTCAACGTAGGTCCTGGGTGGGCTGCAGGACATCCGAATGCAGACCTCACTCAGTGCCACACCACACGGGTTTTTGTATTCAGAGGTAGTTGTGCTGGTTTTATGTAAAACCAAGATAAAGCACCGAAGCGCAACTATATACAAATAAGTTCTGGGCTGGCACAGTCCTCAACCTCAAAGTCCATTGTAAAACAAAGACACAGATATAATATCACATTATAATAATACTAAAGTGCAAACTTTCCCTCTGTTTACCCAGCCGGGCATTCTACTGTTAGAAATATATATATATATGTTATATACGTTATACTCTTCAACTTGTGCAAAAATTTGTAAACATACTTAAACTTTTTACAGCTTTACTTATGGTAGACCCCTATATGGATCTCACCGATTCTTCTTTACTGTTTAATTACTCATTTACTTCAAATACATTTTCCACCCCGGGGGCTGGAACAATGCGATGGTCCCTAGATCCCATTACTAACAAGTCATGCGCTGCTATTAGGGTCTGGGTCGCCACAGTTCTTGTGCGAACCTCTAGGGGCGCAACGGGTACATTCTCCTCACGAGACACCGATTGCGTTTCAATCACAGTTAACGATATGGACCGTGTCATGGATTGCGATTGAGACTGGGTCGCTAGTTGCGATGTAGATATTGCTTTAATTTGCGATGAACTTGCAGGGGGCGATGCTGGGGCACGGCCGGATACTGCTTGAGCTGGAGACGGGGACGCTGCGGTAGTGGTGACGTTACCTGCGTCGGGGACGGGGTCACGGACGATGGTGACGTTAAGGGCATACCATCCCTTCATTCCCCAGTGCCGTGTGTACGTGACAATGTCTCCATTTACTAAGTCCCTCCCGGGATGGCCTTGCGGTAGGTGGGATTCTACGTCCCTGCGACTAACAAAGACCCCTGGGTAGAGGCCCGGTTCACGGATGAAGCCCCAGCCCTTCCGGAGCTGGAACTCAGTCACACACCCCTGCCGCCGCGGTTCCCTCAGGGTACCTTTCTCTCTCCGGACACTCTCCTTGTCCGCGATCAGCTCTGCATGTTGCCGCTGACGGTTCCGCTGAGCTTCCCGCTCTTCCTCCTGCTGGCGTTTCTGCTTCTCCTCACGACGCTGCCACTCATATTCCCACTGGGCGGTATAGGCGACGTCATCCAGGCGCGCCATCTCGTCCCAGTCGACGTCTGGTAACGACGGACAGGACCCCTCCGGTGTCCCTGTCGGGGACCGATCATCTGCTGCGGCCTCCTGGCCGGGCGGGCGTTCCGGAACTGGCGGTGCCTCCTCAACCTCCTTCGCCTCCACCGCTTCACCGGTGGGATCAGGATCGGTACTTTCGGGGGCAGCCTCCGGTTGCTCCTTCGCCTTGGGCAGCAGAATCTTCGGTAACTCGAATCGTGGGGGGTCGTTGAGGGGAGAGATCACCGCGTCCCACAGCCTCCGCTGCTCCAGGGTACGCCGGCGTCTCTCGATCTCTTCAAATCCAGGTTGGTGCTGGACCATCTTCTTCAGGCGTGCATTTTCTTCTTTTGTCTCTAGCAACGCCTGCTGCAGGTGCAGGAGCACGGATAACTCCGGTGCTGGTGGCAGCTTGGCTGGGGCACGGGGCCTGCCTTCCTCCGCTTCCCTGCTCGGCTGCACACGTCCTGCTTCCATGATGTTCCAGAAGATTCTTTCTTCTTCCTCCAGAGACATCCGGTCTCTTCCGTGGAGGCGGGGTTTGCGTCTCCTCCTCCTCGCAGGGAAGGTGAAGAGGAGGCGGACCTCCTTTGCTGTAGGGCAGGATCGCATATTGTAATAGCACTTTGAGAGGGCAGGCATTTTCTTCGCGCCACAGGGGGGTACACGCCCACGAAGGTACGCCCACCTTCTTCTCCAGCGCCTGAGGGCGCGAATATGGCGACAAAGATGGCGATTTTTGGCGCCAAAAGTGCAAACAGTCCTTTTTCACAAAAACAACTCCATAGGCACACAGGGCTCGCAATTTTGCGAGTTTCGCATCCTGTTCGTGACGCCAAATTTTTGTGTCGACCCGCCACCACAATTGTGGATTACCAGGGCAATGGGGTACTCAGAGCCGAGCCCATGGAAGTCTATGGGGATTGTCACAGGTAGCTGTGGCTCGGTCTGTGGCCCTGGCGGTCTGGCGTATGTTGGGGCTATATTTACAGGGGATATATTTATATACAGTTCGTGACGCCACCTGTAGTCTTCTGGTAATTTGTACCAGCGCTGCTGTAGATCTCTGAGGGGATGGTGAGGCAGCTAGATGTCGGGTCCCCTACAGGTGGGACTCTTCCCTCAAAGTCTATGAAGTTAGTGAAGTCGGATGCAGATAAATAACACAGTCTCACACGGTCAGCGTCTTTCCATACCTTTACTTGTAAGATGTTCAGGCAGGTCCCAGGGAGGCTGATCCAAGGAGAGTGTATTTTGAGACAGCAGCTGGACAAGTTAGGGGCCTCCTTTACTTTCAACACGATGAGTACAACCAGCCTGAAGCGTAGTTCCCTCAATAACTCCAGCTAATCCATAGCTGTACTGCCCAGTCAGTTTTGTGGTAGGAGCCTTCCTGTGAGAGAGCTGAATTCCTATCTTGTCCTGCAGAGACTCAAGGTCTTCACTCCCCTGACCCCAGTTACGTACTGACTATTTGGGGCTGTTTGCCGCGACCTAAGGTCCGGTAAATCCCTGGTTTTCTTACCACTATGCTTGAAGCTAATAGTGATCCTTCGGTCCCCAGTGACCGGTAGCAATGTGCAGGACTTCTGCAATCCAAAAGCACTTTTCCAATAATCTTTCCACTGTGCCTTTCGCCTTGTCCTCGCTGGTAGCATAAACACTCACACTTGCAAAAAGCCGTATAGTCACTCCCTTCTTCTCTTCCTTTAGAGTTAGTTAACAGATTCTCAGTTATCCACTAGGCAGGAGCACGTCTCTGAACCTTTCACTGTCCTTGAGACAGGTGACTGAAGTAATTCTGCACTAAGCTTCTTCTTTCTTTGTCAGAGTATTCAGGTGAGGTACAGCTCTGACTAGGCTGAGGTGAACTAGACCACCTGTACTAGACTCCACTTTCCGAACTGATGAAGAACCAGGCTGGACTGCTTCCTCCCTCCTAGTCCCAGCTAGACTCCACACGTCTGCTCTGTCTGAAGACAGGAACCCGACTATTCTAAAATCACTCAACCAATATACACCCTGACCACTCCCTCACAAGTTACTACACTACCCTAAGGGTGTGTCTAGTGTATGTTGAGTGAATGGGTATTGAGCATTAAACTGCTGTCTCGCCACACACTCTCCAGGGTACTGCGTGTGCCTAACACCAGGGCTACACACACCCCATCTCTAGCAAGTAGTCCATCATATAGGTAATTCACTCCGTGATCCAGAAATCCAAATCCTTGCTGACGGCACCATCGACATAGCCAGTTGTTCAACTGCAGAATTTTATTCCACCTCCTTGTTAAATGGCCATCCACTGGAAGGATGGAAGAGAAGACCACCTGCGCTCCCAGTTCTTTCACTTTCTTACCTAAGCTTTCAAAGTCACTGCAGATGGTTTCCAGGTTGTTTCTTGCCGTGTCATTTGTCCCCACATGTATTAGCAGGAATGGGTAGTCATCTGTAGGTCTGAAGAGTCATGGGAGCTCTTGATAGGCAAAGGTGGCCAAACACCATTTCACTGGGGTATTCCTAGAAGAAGGAAGAAGACCCCCCTAATATCAGTATCATGGGAGAAGAAGGAAGAAGACCCCCCTTAATATCAGCATCATGGGAGCTCTTGATAGGCAAAGGTGGCCAAACACCATTTCAATGGGGTATTAATTTCATGAAAATGCATATTCAGCATATGTTCTCAATAAGTACAGAGAATAAGACAATAAGATACCCAAAGAGAGCAAAGGATCAGACATGTTGAAATCCACAATTAACCACCAATGTCAGTGGGTTCAGCAGAAATCCATCTAATGTGTGCGATCACCATTAAAATGTTTATGACAATAGGTTTTATTAAATAAAATTATTTTCATACTTTATTCTTTTTATTTTAAGAGTACATATTTGTCACTATTATTAAAATTATCTATGAAGTCTAAAGAGTCTGTAAGTGTCTGGATAGGTTATAAAGTTCAAAATTCCTGTTCCAGCATATAACTTCTGCTTGTGCAAAAACAGTTTGGAAAACAAGAGGATAGAGAGAAGGAGAGAGAGAGGGAAATGTCTGTACATGAGCAGCACACCCGAGGGAGCTCTGCTCCAGCTGCACTTGATGCTCGTCAGCCATAAGGGGACCACTAAGCAGAGATCCTCCGCTCAACTTCTGCCTGTTTAATCACACATCTGTGGGTTAAAACAGATTTAGTGAACAAGACTAAAAGCAGGTACCAGCAGGTGACAAAAGCTGCTGATTCTGGTTAAACCATGGAAAAGTGACTCCAGAGAGATTCACAGATTCTGCTTATGCCAAGCTGTATAAGTCTACAAGCGGTACCCACTGATAGGACCTAGACTAGAAGTGCATCACGTGGCTGATTACAATTAATATGCCTTTAATACAGATACAAGTTATCTTATAAATGTGAGAGCCTATTAAGATGCCAGAAAATGTCCAGATTATGGCATTTATGAGCAAAAGAAATGTGTTATGTAGGAATTTTTAGCTTTTGAACAGAATACAGTTGGGCTCCAAAGGTTACATACTCTGGCAGAATGTTTGCTTTCTTGGCCTGTTTTCAGAGAATATGAATGATAACACAAAAACTTTTTCTCCACAAACGGTTAGTGGTTGGGTAAAGCCATTTATTGTCAAACTACTGTGTTTTCTCTTTTAAATCATAATGACAACCCAAAACATCCAAATAACCCTGATCAAAAGTTAACATAACCTGGTGATTTTAGCCTGATAACATGCTCAGGAGTTGACAAAAATGGGTTTGAATGGCTACTAAAGATAACATCCTCACCTGTGACCTGTTTGCTTCTAATCAGTGTGTGCATAAATGCTGAGTGAGTTTCTGGGATCCAGACAGATTCTTGCATCTTTCATCCAGCCACTGATGTTTCTGGATTGTGAGTCATGGGGAAAGAAAAAGAATTCTCAATGGATCTACGGGAAAAGGTAGTTGAACTGTATAAAACAGGAAAGGAAAGGGATACAAAAAGATATCCAAGGAATTGATGATGCCAGTCAGCAGTGTTCTTAATGTGATTAACAAATGGCATGACATATGGATCAAAAGAATACCAAAAGAATACCAAATACAGAGGTCTTACACCATTCCATATGCATGACAACTCTCCCGAAATTTACCAGAAAGATGGAACATCTCCTGGACCGACAGATAAATTGGCAAATCTGAGCACCACAAAGGCAGCACTCTCTGAAAGTTTCCTGTTCATGGTGCAGAGAAGGAATGCTGTGTCATCGGCCAGACTCAAATTCAGGGGATGAGAACATGGTGTAGAAAGGGGCATTGATGGCAAAAAGGGGCACTATCGTTGAAAAAAAAACCTTTGCCAGGCTTCACACATCACATTCTCGATTTTCTTAGAGAAAATTTGGAAAACAGTTGGAAAATATGCAGTTTCTTCAGTCCCTGCTCTGATTGTTAAACCGTGACAACATACGGGAAGATTGATCAAGAATACTGCTTCATACTCCAGGCTTGAACCAAAAGCCTGCTGGAATACAGGCCCGGATATTGTCATGCTTCTGGGTTCGAACCCTTAAGCCTGTATTTTGTGGTTGGCTTGTCTGTCCGCCGAGCCACAGCAGACACACCTTTTCTATGGGTGTTTTGATTCTATGATCCTGGCTGCAGTCTGTTTAGCATAACACAGGAGTTTTCATTTGCCTGTCCGATCACTTTTCAGGTGCGGCTTTATATTCTTTCCCCCTGCTGGCTTTTCCTACTGGTAATAGTCTCATTTGGATGTTCAGCCATTCTGCTGTAGTTTTAAAACCAGTCAGTGAAATTCCAGCTAGTGTTTATCTCTCTGCTCTTTTTGTTCTTTACCATGCACTTACCTTCTGGTTTTGTATTGTTTTAGGAAATAAGTGACATATTATCTAACAGTACGTATTTGATACTTTCTTTTGTATTTCATGTTTTATATAATTCACTCTGGAATCTTTTCCTTTTTTCAACACACTTTCTCTTTTGTAGGTAATTTACACTCTGCTTTGCCCTCCGATTATTTAGGAGGAACGTGAAGCGCTCAATGGTCTTTCAGTCAGCGCTGGTCTGAGTTGCCATCATTCTAGACTGTGGTTTTGGTTGTCTCAGCCCACACAGGATTCACTAGGACTACAGGGTCAGGATCTCTAGTCTGTAAAAGAATCAGCAGAGTCAGTAATAGTCATTTTTGGCTTTACCCATTCCCCCCCACAAAGTGAGTTGCTAGACTAACACAACAGATATAAAATGTAGGTGAATGGCATACATTATATCAAAATTATCAGGTGGAGACAGATTTCACCTCCTTTTGTTACTGTCAACCCACTTTTAGAAATGGGTAGGGGCCGGTGTAAAAAAGGAAAAAGTCACAGAATTTTGCACAAATACCACCTGCAACAAACTGGAGAGGGGAAAGATAAATTCCACCTTAGACTAGACAGTCTGAATAGGAGCTGAGTGTATCACAATGGCTCACACTGCTTGATAAATTTGGGGCATCTTTAGAACCTCTAGACTAAGTTTACAGTACCTATAAGTGGATTTTACTTTTGAGACAGAATTAGCTTTTTTGCTTTTTCTGCATAACCACACTTCTTCCTTAAGGTGAAAGTGCCTAAAATGCATACTAAATTGATAAAAGTGCCTAAAATGCATGCATTTTTTTCCTACACAAATTGCACCAGAATTCTAGTGCACTTAGCATAGTACATCTCCTCCATTGTATCGATTTTTCTAAAGTGTTCCTTTAACCATATTATTTTCACACAATGCATTGTGTGGGGTGGCTGTGTTATGTGGGGTGGCTGTGTTATGTGGGGTGGCTGTGTTCTGTGGGGTGGTTGGGCACTGTGGGGTGGCCAGGGTGGCCATATACTCACAAATCCGGTGGCGGCGGTGGTCCCAATTCATCCTCCCTGTGCGGTGGTGTTGTCGGGGCAGCAGTGGGCCTCTGTGCAGCGTGGGGGGCTCCGCCGGCGTTCCGTCCCAGCCGGAAAGCCCCCGCAGCTGCAACACGGTGGCCCCTCCGGTGGCGATCCCAATTCATCCTCCCTGTGCGGTGGTGGTGTCGGGGCAGCAAGCGGGCCTCTGTGCAGCGTGGGGGGCTCAGCCGGCATTTAGTTCCTGCCGGAAAGCCCCCCGCAGCTGCAACACGGTGCCGTCCGGAAAGAAGTCCTCTGGAAAGATGGCCGCCGCTTGCTGACGTTCAAATCTCGCCAACGAGATCTCGGGAGACGAGATCTCCGGAAGAGATCTCGTTGGCGAAATTTGAACTTCAGCAAGCAATAATTAACCCATAAATATATACACTACCCTTCTAGTGCCTTCATCTAGTGACCCCTAGGATGCACTATCTACCTACCACCAAACCTCTACATATCTGACATACCACTAGTACATGACATCACACAGTTCATACATTTACGCATGTTAACACAATTAATTACAATTAAAGGGGATGAAACCTTAAAGGGTTAATACCCTTCACCTCCTTACACATACAAGATTTCGACTGAAATTTACTCCTGTAATTTATATCATTACTGAGATAGGAGGTTCTTTGGCTTGGGAAAGAGGATTTGCTAGTTCTAGTTTTATTAGTTCTTAGATAACAAAACTAATGAACAAGGAAGTATATCATACCTGGCATTTAGGCCATTGGCGTAATGTGGGTTGCCAGCACTCTGGGCAAGGCAAGTATTTTGCACCCTCTAACCCATGGACCATTAACACTGATTTTCTTCCACCAGTCCAGTAATTGGACCACATATTCCCCAAGCATTTGGAGCGCCCGCCAGGGCAGTAGGATACCCTGCCGGGTCAGACAGTTCTTAAAGGGGAAGTGTCACAGCAGCGGTGACCCGGTCCGTGTCCCTGGGTGTACAATAAAAGGGGGGGGGGCAATGATGAAAAGGAGAATTAAAGTTTATAAAAGGATTTAATATTCGCGACGCCACCCGTGGTATTCGGCAAGGATAGCCCACGCTGCAATGCAGATCCTCTGGGATGATGTTGGGGCAGCAGAGATGGTTAAGCTCTCCATGGGTAGAGCTGTGTCCCAGGGCAGTTAGGATGTTAAAGGTGATGATAGTGGCTGTTGTGATGAGTGCGGTGCAGGGCAGGCGAGACGTGAATAACTCAGATGAGACAGCAGGGTGCAGTTTCCAATGCTTTACTCACAGTTCTGCAGAAACTGTCTCCAGGCGGTTGCTGTGTCCTCAGGGCCTATGGTCCAGCAAACTCCCAGGTAGATTGGGATACACCTTTCCAGGACTCCCTTCTGTGTGTTTCCTCCCTGGCCGTCTCACTGCGCTGGTTTCCGCCCTCCTGCCCAGCACCTACACAAACAGTATCCCAAGCCAGCAGCCGTGGACCTTGTCGGGCGACGTCCTGAGTCCCCTTGCTCCTATATGGCTGCCTTCGGTGAATAATTGTGGATGTGGCTGGGGTACGTACAGATACCTCAGCCTCTGGCTTGCTAGGTGAGTCTTGTAGTCCTCCATTAGTCTTAGGGGCCGGCTCCCTTACTGCGACCTGGTCCCTCCACCGACCACGCCGGTGGATACGGGCCCCACGGATGGATTCTTCACTATCCGTGCCCCTAGGACCCATTCTGTCTTCCCGGGAGCTTCCTTCTGTCTCTCCCTCTGTCATCCGGGGACAAGCTCCTCACAGCTTGAGCTCCCCTTCAAGACTGTTCTACTCCTCTCTACTCACTTACTCCCGCCTTCTAAGCTCCTCCCCTTTTCCTACCCCCTCCACCCACTCCCCAACACCCTTTCCTAGCCAGCCTGAGATGAGGCCATCCTCTCTAAGGGTAAAGCCCAGGTGCCCTGACTGCACTGTGTGTGGTTGGGTGTGAGTGTTAGAGTCCTGGGTAGTGCTCCCTCCTTACCTGAGAGTGGGATACCACACCTCTGGGTGAGGTGCAGTACCTCTGTGGCGACTGGACCCTCAGGGCGCCACACATACAGTGGGGAGAAATAGTATTTGATACAGTGCAGATTTTGCAAGTTTTCCCACCTACAAAGAATGGAGAGGTCTGTAATTTAATTCTGTAAGACAGAATAAAAAAAATCCAGAAAATCACATTGTATGATTTTTTCATACTGAAATTGCATTTTATTGCATGATAAGTATTTGATACAATAGAAAAACAGAACTTAATATTTGGTACAGAAACCTTTGTTTGCAAAGATGTTTCCTGTAGTTCTTGACCAAGTTTGCACACACTGCAGCAGGAATTTTGGCCCACTTCTCCATACAAATCTTTTCCAGATCTTTCAGGTTCCTAAGCTGTCACAGGGCTACATTGAGTTTCAGCTCCCTTCAAGGATTGTTTATTGGCTTCAGGTCTGGAGACCGGCTAGGCCACTCCAGGAACTTGAAATGCTACTTACAGAGCCATTCTTAGTTGTCCTGGCTGTGTGTTTCAGGTCATTGTCATCCTGCAAGATCCAGCCACGACCCATCTTCAATGAACTTACTTAGGCAAGAAGGCTGTTGGCCAAAATCTCTCGACACATGACCCCATCCATTCTTCCTTCAATATGGTGCAGCAGTCCTGTCCTGTTTGCAGAAAAGCACCCCCAAAGTATGATGTATCCCCCACCATGCGGCACAGTTGGGACAATGTTCTTGGGGTTGTACTCATCTTTCTTCTTCCTCCAAATATGGCGAGTGTAATGTATGTAGTACAGTTCATATAGCGTCTTGTGCTTGGGTGCGATGAAAACACAGGAGTCACAGGTTTGATTAGAAAAGTCCTGTATTACTTCATACAAGTTGGCAGAAATAGTCACACAGTTTGCAGACACAGAAACAGGAGACACAGCAGGCCAGAGTAATCCAAGCTCAGCAATCACTCTCCAATACAGATTCAGGATCTTCTTCTCTGTTACCGTAAGTCCATGCAAACGTGGGTCTTTCAAAGAGCAGGGTTCAGAGTCCACAAGTGCTTCAGAGTTCCTCAGTAGGAATAGCTGGAGTACAAGGTCCAAGGCTTACAGGAGTCAAGTCACAGGTTCACTGTAGGCTAGATTCTGAAGCACTGATTGCTCAGCTGTGGCTGCTTAAGAAGCAAAGGAGAGAATCAGGGCGGGAACATGCAAGCTGGAAACTCCATTTTGACTGAGGGCAAGATAGCTGCAGCAAGACAGAAAGTAAAATGGCTGACGAACAAACTGAGTTTCAGGAATATATACATAGAACCTTACATTACTCCCCCCTTAAGGACAACCTCCGGATGACCTCAGACCAGGCTTGTGTGGGTACCTCTGATGAAACTGACGGAGCAAGCGAGGAGCATTAATGTTATTGACCGGTTCCCATGAGTTGTCCTCCACTGGGTAGCCCTGCCATTTAATCAGATATTGTAACTGATTTCTATACAACCTGGAATCTAAAATCCTTTCCACCACAAATTCTTCCTGACCATCGACTAGCACTGGGTCAGGGCAAGGAGAGGAACGTCCAGGAAACGTATTGGGTGTCGCAGCCTTTAGTAGGGATACATGAAAGACAGGGTGGATTCTCATAGTTCTGGGCAGTTGAAGACGACAAGCAATCGGCACTTATAATTTTACTGATTTTATAGGGTCCAATGTACTTATGTCCCAACTTAGACGATGGAATCCTTAACTTAAGATTTCTGGTTGACAGCCAGACCAAGTCTCCTACCTTGAAAGCTGGTGCAGGTTTACGAAATTTATCTGCTGCTTTCTTGTACCTTTCTTGAGCCGATTCCAGATTTTCCTTTAGAAGATCCATATTCTTCTGTAAAGACGTGATTCTTTCAGCCACTGCTGGTAAAGGCGTTTCTATGGGAAATCGTGGTAGAATGTTAGGATGATAACCTAGATTAGAGTAAAAAGGAGACTGTTTAGTGGAGGCACTCTGAGAGTTGTTATACGAGAACTCAGCTAATGGAAGTAGATCCACCCAATCATCCTGTAGGTGGCAGATAAAGCAGCGGAGATACTGCTCCAGGGTTTGATTGGTTCGTTCGGTCTGTCCATTAGTCTGGGGATGAAAAGCAGAAGAAAGGTTTACTTTAATGTCCAATGCTGCACAGAAATTTTGCCAAAACCTAGAAGTGAATTGCACCCCTCGATCCGAAATAACCTCATCCGGTACTCCATGTAAGCGAAACACATCTTTAATCATCAAATCTGATGTCTGTTTTGCAGTGGGTAAGCCGACACAAGGGATAAAATGAGCTGCCTTTGTTAGACGGTCAACCACCACTAGAATGGTGTTCTTCCCCTGAGAGGTTGGTAACTCCACAATGAAGTCCATAGAAATGGATCCCCACGGGCGGGACGGGGTGGGAAGAGGCTGTAACAGACCAGTTGGTGAGGAGCGAGGTGTTTTGCATCTTGCACAGACCTCACATGAAGTGACATAATTCAAAACATCCTTCCTGCAAGTGGGCCACCAAAAGAAACGAGAAAGAAATTCCTGTGTCTTTAGAATTCCTCTATGCCCAGCTATCTTGGAATCGTGAATGAGTTGCAATACTCTTAATCTGACTGTTTCAGGAATATACAGACGTTGTCCCTGAATCCACACACCATTCTTAAAGACAAGACTTACGTCCCTTGGGGGTTGTGCCAAAAAGGAATCCGCATGGTATGCTTCCTTGATGTCCTTAAGTAGGTCTTGATTATGAATTACTCCTAGGAATCTAGAGTCAGGAAGAATAGTCTTAGGAGGAGTAATTGGACGTGTCTCTGCTGAGTAAATCCTAGAGAGTGCATCAGCCTTTCCATTGCGCGATCCTGGTCTATAAGAGATGATAAAATTAAATTGGTTTAAGAAAAGATTCCAGCGAGCCTGGCGAGGAGTCAGGCACTTAGCCGACCTGATAAACTCAAGGTTACGATGGTCTGTCAGGACGACTATTTGCTGTGCAGCTCCCTGAAGAAGGTGTCTCCATTCTTTGAAGGCGGCAATAATGGCCAACAACTCTCTATTGCCCACATCGTAGTTCCTCTCAGCCGAAGACAACTGCTGGGAAAAGAAGGCACAGGGATGCAAGACATTCTTCTCACCTGTTCTCTGAGAGAGTATAGCTCCAACGGCACAGTCTGAAGCATCCACCTCTATTATGAAGGCAAGCTCGGGGTTGGGATGTACTAGGATAGGTGCAGTGGTAAATTTATCTTTTAGACGGGAAAATGCTTCCTGGGCTTGGGGAGTCCAGGAAAACCTAGACTCTTTCCGGGTAAGTTGAGTGATAGGTGACACTACCTCAGAGAAATTTCTAATGAAACGTCTATAGAAGTTGGCAAACCCGATGAAGCGCTGTACCTCCTTCACATTTCTAGGACTTGGCCAATCCTTGATGGCTTGGGTTTTGCTTCCATCCATACTAATTCCTTGTGTAGACAGTACATACCCCAGAAATTGAATTTCGGTCCTATGGAATTCACACTTTTCAAGTTTGATGTAAAGATGATTTTGTCTTAGACGTTCCAAGACCATTCTCACATGTCCATGATGTTCCTCTGTGGAGTTAGAAAAAATTAGAATATCATCCAAATAAATTACCACGAATGTATCTAGGAGATCCCTGAAGATGTCATTCACCAAGTGTTGGAAAGTGGCTGGGGCGGTACTCAGACCAAAAGGCATAACTAGATATTCAAAGTGTCCATAGCGTGACCTGAATGCAGTCTTCCATTCATCCCCAGGTCTAATACGGACTAAGTTATAGGCCCCACGAAGATCTAGTTTAGAAAAAATGTTGGCATGTCGCACTCTCTCCAATAACTCAGGGATTAAAGGCAATGGATAACGGTTTCTAATAGTAACCTTATTGAATTCCCTATAGTCTACGCATGGTCTCAGAGATCCATCTTTCTTCTTTACAAAGAAGATGGGTGCACCTGCAGGAGATGAAGAGGGGCGTATGAAGCCCTTGGCTAGATTTTCATCTATGTAATCCTTTAAAGCCTTTAGCTCGGGCCCCGCCAGGGGGTAGATCTTACCAAAAGGTATCTCTGCTCCAGGCAATAATTCAATTGGACAATCATATGGACGGTGAGGAGGAAGCTGGTCAGCGTTCTTCTTGTCACATAAATCCACATAGTCCTGGTATACAGCTGGTAGTTCAGGGACTGACATGATTCCTTTAGGAACAGAGCAAGCTGAAACTTTTGGACTCATCTGTTTCTCTGGAAAGTGTAATTCCTTGGTCTCCCAGTTAATGGTAGGATTCTGAGCCTGCAGCCAT
The DNA here is from genome assembly GCA_033576555.1 of Oophaga sylvatica. Classification (NCBI taxonomy): domain Eukaryota; kingdom Metazoa; phylum Chordata; class Amphibia; order Anura; family Dendrobatidae; genus Oophaga; species Oophaga sylvatica. Next base: position 557,290,305 of record JARQOD010000003.1, read on the forward strand.
GGTAGCCCTAGAATAATGGGAAAGTGGGGAGAAGAGATAAGCATAAAGGACAGTTTCTCTTGATGATCTTTACCCATAAGAACCCTCAAAGGCTCTGTTTCCTGATCCACTGGTCCAGAGGTCAGCAGGGAGCCATCCACAGTTTCCATCTGTACTGGAGTAGCCTTCTTCACTGAACGTATTCCCTGTTTCAGAGCAAAGGAGACATCCATAAAATTTCCACTTGCCCCTGAGTCGATCATAGCAGAGCTAGACACCCAAGCTGAGTCAACCCAGAGTTTGATGGAAAGAAAGCAATGAGAATTGTTTTTCTTACAACTCAGCTGCGACACCGCTGAGGAAACTTGAAAAATGGCAGCGTTTACACAGTCAACGTCCTCAGAGGTAACGGAGTTTAAGTCCGAGAAATCAAGATCTGTTGCTGCAGATCTCTCTGGAGCCTGAGGCTCGGACCTGACAGATCCCCTCTCGCAACACTCACAATGAATGAGTGCTGCAGTAGTCTTACGAGAACGGCTGGGGCAGTTTATAATGAAGTGCCCTGACTTACCACAATAGAAACATAGATTCTCCTTAAAACGATGTTCCTTGCGTGCATCACTAACCCGTCGTTGTAAAGAGTCTACCTGCATGGGTTCAGGTTCAGGTTCCCGTGTAATCCTACTCAAAGGTTCCTTAGCTGGAGAGGAAGGTAGGAAAAGGTTAGTACGATTGCTTTCGAACCATCTCTCTTGCCTGCGTTCAGTCAGACGAGTATCAATACGGATGCAGTAGTTAATAAAGTCACCTAACGCAGTGGGAGGGTCGGCACGAGCAAGTTCATCCTTAATCAGTGGAGATAACCCCTTTCGAAAAATAGATTTTTTGGCGGAACTGTCCCAGGTGGTATCAAGGGCCCATCTCCTGAAATCCAAGGCATATTCAGCTACCGAGTGCTTACCTTGGCGCAAAGCTAACATGGCTGCTTCAGCTGTTGCAACTCGATTGGGGTCATCAAACACCTGCCCCATGGCTGAAATAAAATCATCAAGGTGATTCAAACAATCATCCTCAGTCTCAATCAGAGGGTTTGCCCACATTAAAGCCTTGTTGGTAAGCAACATAATTATAGTAAGCACCTTAGATCGTTCAGTGGGAAATTGTGAAGCATGTGCAGAAAAAAAAAGATTGCATTGATTAATAAATCCCCTGAATTTCTCACGTTCACCGCCAAAACGAAAAGGGGCAACTTGGGAATCCCAGCACTCGGGGCTACGGCAGGAGCCTGGACTCGCCCCTCTAGAACCTCAATCCTGGCTCGCAAATCCTGGGTAGTCTGTCCAACCACTTGCAAATTGTGATTATTGAGGTCCTGTAGATTTGTAAAACGGGTCTTTATATTCTGCAAATCTGCAAGGATATTATCAGTCACTCCGCAAAGTTCCTTTATGCGGGCCTCCATTTTCCAGATCTTTTAAGACAGGATTACTGGAAGAAGAGGAGAGAAAAAAAACAATAGTGTTCACCTGTGGCAACACTGCAGAGAGAAAAAAAAATTAAGGGAACTGCTCACCTGGAATGGTTGTGAGAAGTCACAACCACTATCATCACAGAAAGTTTCAACCAGACATCTGATATCCAGAGTTACAGCAGACAAAAAAGAGAAAAGAAAGGAAAAAAAAAAAAAAAACAATAGTGTTTACCTGTGGTAACACTGCAAAAAGAAAAAAACTTAAGGGAATTGCTCACCTGGAATGGTTGTGAGAAGTCACAACCACTGTCATCACAGAAAGTACAACCGGACGTCTGATATCCACAGTACAGCAGACACAGCCTTCCAGACCCAGCAGACACTAACGTTTTGGCTTCAGAATCTTGTAATGTATGTAGTACAGTTCATATAGCGTCTTGTGCTTGGGTGCGATGAAAACACAGGAGTCACAGGTTTGATATAGAAAAGTCCTGTATTACTTCATACAAGTTGGCAGAAATAGTCACACAGTTTGCAGACACAGAAACAGGAGACACAGCAGGCCAGAGTAATCCAAGCTCAGCAATCACTCTCCAATACAGATTCAGGATCTTCTTCTCTGTTACCGTAAGTCCATGCAAACGTGGGTCTTTCAAAGAGCAGGGTTCAGAGTCCACAAGTGCTTCAGAGTTCCTCAGTAGGAATAGCTGGAGTACAAGGTCCAAGGCTTACAGGAGTCAAGTCACAGGTTCACTGCAGGCTAGATTCTGAAGCACTGATTGCTCAGCTGTGGCTGCTTAAGAAGCAAAGGAGAGAATCAGGGCGGGAACATGCAAGCTGGAAACTCCATTTTGACTGAGGGCAAGATAGCTGCAGCAAGACAGAAAGTAAAATGGCTGACGAACAAACTGAGTTTCAGGAATATATACATAGAACCTTACAGCGAGTGGAGTTGATACCAAAAAGGTCTATTTTGGTCTCATCTGACCACATGACCTTCTCCCATGCCTCCTTTGGATCGTCCAGATTGTCACTTGCAAACTTCAAATGGGCCTGGACATGTTCTGGTGTGAGTAAGGGGACCTTGCCTGCCCTGCAGGATTTTAATCCATGGTGGATAAGTGTGGTAATAACTGTAATGTTTGAGACTGTGGTCCCAGCTCTCTTCAGTTCATTGACCAGGTCCTCCTGTGTAGTGCTGGGCCGATTCCTGCCTTTTTACAGAATCATCCTTACCCTCCGAGGAAAGATCTTACATGGAGCCCCAGACTGAGGATGATTGACAGTCATCTTGTGTTTCTTCCATTTTCTAATAATTATGCCAACAGTAGTTGTTTTCTCACCAAGCTGCTTGCCTATTGTCCTGTAGCCCTCCTCAGCCTTGAGCAAGTTTACAATTTTATCCCTCATGTCCTTAGACATGTCCTTTGGTCTAGGCCATGGTGGAGAGGTTGAAGTGTGATTGAGTCTGTGGAAAGGTGTCTTTTCTACAAGTAAGGAGTTCATACAGGTGCAATTAATGTAGGTAATGAGGGCATAGCAGGAGGACTTCTTAAAGAAAAACTAACAGGTCTGTGAGAGCCAGAATTCTTGCTGGTTGGTAGGTGATCAATTACTTATTTCATGCAATAAAATGCAATTTAATTATTTAAAAATCATACAATGTGATTTTATGTTTTTTATTTTTAGATTCAGTCTCTCAGAGGTGAAGTGTACCTACGATAAAAATTACAGACCTCTTCATTCTTTTTTAGGTGTGAAAACTTGCAAAATCATATTAGATTTATTTTAAGAAAATAGTGAAGTAATTCTAGAACGGCTAAGTTCACCTTTCCAAACATTTTGTTTATCTGTTCCATTTTGAGGAACAAATAGAATTCATGTAAAAGTATCCATGTGCATCAGTGATTACGAGGGAAACAGAGGGGCTCCATCGATTATTATGGGGTTCCTTTGGATCTATTTTGATCTAATTTTTAGAATCATAAAAAAAAGTTTTGCATGCAAGACTTTTTTTTCATTGTAAAAACGGACACAAACCAGAACCCAGACAGACCCCATGATAAATCAGTGTAGCCTCTCAATTTTCACTTACTAATGCAACAGATTTTTTTTTTGCCCACAAATTCCATTTGTCTTTTCCTCAAACAGGAACAGCAATATGGAACGTTGGTTAACACCTCGGGCCTAACACATCCCTGCCCTATTTATCTTGCCCTACTGCCCTGCAGCCTGCTTGCATATATTAATATGCAGAGCACAGCAATCATTGGATGCACATGAATACTTTGCGTGCCCTGAGTTCATTTTGTTCCACTGATCGAGTACAGTAGCACTATCTAAACCAATGTGACCCAGCATCGCACCGGAGCACCTTGGGCCCATCAGAGAAAACCATTCTTGGGGCCCACTATGTACAGTACAGACCAAAAGTTTGGACACACCTTCTCATTCAAAGATTTTTCTGTATTTTCATGACTATGAAAATTGTAAATTCACACTGAAGGCATCAAAAGTATGAATTAACACATGTGGAATTATATACTTAACAAAAAAGTGTGTAACAACTGAAAATATGTCTTATATTCTAGGTTCTTCAAAGTAGCCACCTTTTGCTTTGATGACTGCTTTGCACACTCTTGGCATTCTCTTGATGAGCTTCAAGAGGTAGTCACCGGGAATGGTTTTCACTTCACGGGTGTGCCCTGTCAGGTTTAATAAGTGGGATTTCTGGCCTTATAAATTCAGTTGTGTTGTGCAGAAGTCTGGTGGATACACAGCTGATAATCCAACTGAATAGACTGTTAGAATTTGTATTATGGCAAGAAAAAAGCAGCTAAGTAAAGAAAAACGAGTGGCCATCATTACTTTAAGAAATGAAGGTCAGTCAGTCCGAAAAATTGGGAAAACTTTGAAAGTGTCCCCAAGTGCAGTTGCAAAAACCATCAAGCGCTACAAAGAAACTGGCTCACATGACGACCACCCCAGGAAAGGCAGACCAAGAGTCACCTCTGCTTCTGAGGATAAGTTTATCCGAGTCATCAGCCTCAGAAATCGCAGAATTACAGCAGCTCAGATTAGAGACCAGTCAATGCCACACAGAGTTCTAGCAGCAGACACATCTCTAGAACAACAGTTAAGAGGAGAATTTGTGCAGCAGGCCTTCATGGTAAAATAGCTGCTAGAAAACCACTGCTAAGGACAGGCAACAGGCAGAAGAGACTTGTTTGGGCTAAAGAACACAAGGAATGGACATTAGACCAGTGGAAATCTGTGCTTTGGTCTGATGAGTCCAAATTTGAGATCTTTGGTTCCAACCACCGTGTCTTTGTGCGACGCAGAAAAGGTGAACGGATGGACTCTACAAGTCTGGTTCCCACCGTGAAGCATGGAGGAGGAGGTGTGATGATGTGGGGGTGCTTTGCTGTTGACACTGTTGGGGATTTATTCAAAATTGAAGGCATACTGAACCAGCATGGCTACCACAGCATCTTGCAGCGGCATGCTATTCCATCCGGTTTGCGTTTAGTTGGACCATCATTTATTTTTCAACAGGACAATGACCCCAAACACACCTCCAGGCTTTGTAAGGGCTATTTGACCAAGAGGGAGAGTGATGGGGTGCTACGCCAGATGACCTGGCCTCCACAGTCACCAGACCTGAACCCAATCGAGATGGTTTGGGGGAGCTGGACCGCAGAGTGAAGGCAAAAGGGCCAACAAGTGCTAAGCATCTCTGGGAACTCCTTCAAAATTGTTGGAAGACCATTTCCGGTGACTACCTCTTGAAGCTCATCAAGAGAATGCCAAGAGTGTGCAAAGCAGTCATCAAAGCAAAAGGTGGCTACTTTGAAGAACCTAGAATATAAGACATATTTTCAGTTGTTTCACACTTTTTTGATAAGTATATATTTCCACATGTGTTAATTCATAGTTTTGATGCCTTCAGTGTGAATGTACAATTTTCATAGTCATGAAAATACAGAAAAATCTTTAAATGAGAAGGTGTGTCCAAACTTTTGGTCTGTACTGTAGCTACATAGAAATAAATACAAGACCACCAATTATGACGTAAAACGCATTAATATCCGGGTATAATATACGGTAGTACACGTCTTAATTATTTAGCAGGGGTTGAGGTAGCCTCCCTCTAGAATATAATGTAGCCCCCTCATAGAATATAAAGTAACCCCCTCAGAGAATATAATGCAGCCCCCTCAGTGAATATAATGTAGCCCCTCAGAGAATATAATGCAACCCACCATACAATTTAATGTAGCCCCCTCATAGGGTATAATGTAACCCACCTCATAGTATAATGCAGCCCCCACAGAATATAATGTAGCCCCCTTAGAGTATAATGCAACCCCCTCATAAAGTATAATGCAGAAAACATAGAATATAATGTAGCCCCCTCATAGGGTATAATGCAGCCCCCTTATAGGGTATAATGCAGCCCCCTCATAGGGTATAATGCAGCCTCCCCCACAGAATATAATGCAGTCTCCCCTCAGAGTATAATGCAGCATTCAACCACAGAATATAATGCAGCCTCCCCCCACAGAATATAACACAGCCTCCCCTCACAGAATATAATGCAGCCTCCCCTCATAGGGTATAATGCAGCCTCTCCCCCACAGAATATAATGCAGCCTCTCCCTCACAGAATATAATGCAGCCCTCCACAGAATATAATGCAGCCTCACCCCCACAAAATATAATGCAGCCTCCCCCCACAGAATATACTGCAGCCTCCCCCCACAGAATATAATGCAGCCTCCTCCCCTCCAAAATATAATGCAACTAGGACTCAGTGAGATATATATATATAAAAAACACAATACTCACCTCTCCACCTTGCTCCCACGTTGATTCCGGGTCTGTTCCGGTATCAGCAGCTGCACTGCCATCTGCCCGGCACACAGCGGGTATGCGATTAAGTGAATTCATTGCGCACACGCAGTGTCAGAGGCAGAGGGGATTGATGGGAGAGGGAGCGTCAAATGAAGCTCGCTCCTCCATTATTGCTTTCAACTGTACCGGCATCCATGATGCCAAAACAGTTGGATGTGGCGCACACTGGAGGGTGGCACTGGTGCCGGGCCCCCTGACATAGTGGCCGTGTGGGCTGGGGGCCCCAGGGTAGCGGGGGGGCTAGTCTGCCGTCCTTGATAGCGGGCAGCGTTATATGCAGCTTGCCGCTAACCCTGCTGGCTATTAAAGTGAAATGAATATTCACCCCTCTCCATACTCATGGGGGCATGAGGAAGGGTGAATATTCATTTCTATTTAGCAGTGGGGACAGGCTTTAGATGCAGCAGCTTTCTTCTGCCGCCTGTCACCCGCTGCTGCTCTGCTGTCACTAGAGGCCCCCATAGCAGCTGCGTGGTGTGCCATTATTAGCGACACGCCATTGGCTGGGGCCCCTGGAGCAGCGGGGGCCTAGACAGCTGCTGGCCCTGTATGCCTGCAGGTGTCAGTGCCTTGGCCCAATGGAGAATCCTCCAGTTCTTCAGTGGGTCAGTCCGACCCTGGTGTGACCTGACTATAGTGCCCACTATCTCCAGTCTTCATTCTTATTCACTATTCAGCTATAATGTGGTGTGGCACGGGATGGTAACCATGGGCAAGATATTCATCTCCTATGCCATAGCGCGTTACTTTAAGGTGGGGTTCCTGGCTGGGTGTGTGGACTTGTGCTGTGGGGGCACTTCGCCCTTGCAGGCCGCATGTAACCGATGACTTTTTAGGCAAAAAAAACTGTTATTTGACAGTTCAATAAGGGAGAAAAACTTTTTACTAGGTGGGGATTGTATACTGTAACAATTATGTAGGTATTATGGAATCTGATTGCGTGGGATAAAATGGATCTGAGACCAAAGTTGAGACAAATAAACTGTATTTAAACAAAGTAAGAAGTACAACATAAACTAACAGAGACTTTCCTGCAATTACAGCAAAATGTACAGCACAAAACAGAAATGTATAGCAAACACAACAGCGGGGTGCGACAGCTAAAACAAACAAGTCTAGCAGTAATATGACATAATAGTGTGAACAGCACTGTTACGTGGAAGTCCAGCAGTGATAAGAAGCAAGAGTGCGACCGGCACTTATACGTGGAAGTCCAGAGCTAGGCAGACAGAGGAGACTACACACTTCATGGAAGTCCAGAAATACACGGGTGGAGCATAACAAGGAGAAGGTATTTAAGTGTATCTTTTGAGCTGAAAAGTCCCCCTCAAGTCCCACACCGAGGCTCACACAGACACAGTCTTAGAAGTGTGGACCATAGGTAAACCCAGCCAAGATCCAGGAGCAGCTCAGAGGCAGCTGGAAGTGGTGAGGCAGAGCACCAAGTAACGAGCAGCAGCAGGAACTCAAGAGGCAAGCCAGGAGGAACCTCAGAAGCAGACAGCAAAATACTCAGGCAAGGAGGATCTCCCGACCCGGACTTAAATAGCAGGACAGACAGAAAGTTCCAGGACAGGGCGAAGTACCAGACTCCATCATGGACAAGGGCAAAACAGGCTCCATGGAACATCCGAAATCCTTACAATATACAGAAGATAGCGAGTACACAACTTAATAAGCGTTTCCTTCGCAAAACTGGGCATTTTCCACACACAGTTTTAAGTCCTTCGTCGTGTGTCCTCTATCTTCACCAGTCATATCTACTTCACAACTACCAAGCTCAGTACTGAAATTCAATTAACAAGAGTCTTCTACTCAACCCATGGTTCAATGTCTTCGTTCCCCTCTAGGGAACCATATTACCAGTATGGCTGGTACTTATCTTCTCTGTCCCTGATGCTCTGGAACACCTGCCTGGGGCACGCTTTTCGTCTAACGTTCTCTGTCCCATCTTCTCCAGTTTCCTCTTGGAGTTATAAACTCTGGACCGTACTGCTAAGCGTCCTCTCTGGATCTGTCTCCAATTGACCTCTTTGCCTTTCGGTCACTCCTCGCCTACTTTCCGCTAAGATCTTGTCACCTTCTGTCTCAGTCTCATTTCACGTTGTGAACATCCAAGTCATGCAGCACTGCTTACATCAGACCTTTGGTCTGCTTTCTATGCACACAGGGCCTTATGTAACTTCCTGACAGGAAACCATCTCTGTTCCGTCAGCTTAGCCCCTCCCACTCTGGGCTAGTCCCAATCGTTAACTGTAACTCTCCCAATATGTTCATTGTTATGAATGTTGACTGTTATGTTAGGTAGCTGAGGAGGACAGGAACAACAGCCGGGCAGCCGAACACCTGAGATGTTGGTAACTAATAGGTTGCAGATTCCTAAACTAACCACGCAACTAGAGGTAGCCGTGGAGCGTTCCTACGTTGATCCTAGACGCCTCGTCACAGCCTGAGAGATAACTACACCTAAAGGCAGAAAGATGAAAGCTATCTGCCCCGGAGCAGATCCCCAAAGAAAATAGGAAGCCCCCAAACATGTAATGGCGGTTAGACAAGAAGAAAGCACAAACACAGACAGAAAATAGAATGAGCAAATGCTGGGGCCACAAGCTGACTAAATAGGATAGGACAGGAGAGATTACTTTCTGCAATCCAGAAAATCCTACAAAAATCCAACAATTCTGATTACAAAAATACTGAGATCACACGATCTCGCCACCCACTAAATCAGATCTCAGTGTGAACAAAACCAATCCGCAGCCACTGAAAAAACAGGAAAAAGAAAATGAACAAATAACAGTGGCTTCAGATAAACTGAGAGGAGCACAAGCCCCCCAGAGGGGACCTGGCTGACCTCCACAGAAGTGCAGGGAACAATGCAAAAAGCAAGCACAAAAATAAAAGCAGAAAATATCTAATCTGATAGCAGAAAATGCAGGCAAGACTCAGCAAACTTCCAAATGAACCAGGAACCACAATTGAGACAAGTACAATTGATCACCGGCAACCATCATGGGAGGGAACCTCCCTTATATCAGACCAGTCAGTGAAGCCAGATTGCCATTCCTCGCTGAAAGGTTCAGTACTGTCTGTAACCACCAGAGGGAGCTTCTGCTCAGAAACCATCTCTAGCACATTCATAACAGTATCTCGCCACCCACTAAATCAGATCTCAGTGTGAACAAAACCAATCCGCAGCCACTGAAAAAACAGGAAAAAGAAAATGAACAAATAACAGTGGCTTCAGATAAACTGAGAGGAGCACAAGCCCACGGAGGGGACCTGGCTGACCTCCACAGAAGTGCAGGGAACAATGCAAAAAGCAGGCACAAAAATAAAAGCAGAAAATATCTTATCTGATAGCAGAAAATGCAGGCAAGACTCAGCAAACTTCCAAATGAACCAGGAACCACAATTGAGACAAGAACAATTGATCACCGGCGACCATCATGGGAGGGTACCTCCCTTATATCAGTCCAGTCAGTGAACCCAGATTGCCATTCCTCACTGAAAGGTTCAGTACTGTCTTCAACCACCAGAGGGAGCCTCTGCTCAGAAACCATCTCTAGCACATTCATAACAGTTCATCTTCTTACATAGCAGTACAGCAGAAGAGATTACTTTGTCAATAATCATCAAACTGAGTGCTTGGTCATCTTGATCAGTGCATAACAACAGTTATTTCTACTGCTGCTCTCAGCATAGTTACTGCAGTCAACAGCGAGTGGCTGCATTACTTTGAAGCTAGAGCTTGCTAGATGCCAGGCATTCATTTCTCATGTGCGCTGCCAGTAGAAGAAGTGCTTGCCAGCAACTCAATGAAGATTCCCTAGAGACTGGTCCTGATGTCCTGGATCATATTGACCATAGGGCTGAACCAAAATGTTGCACTCCCATAAAATTTGGTGTCCTAGTCAACTAACCCTGTATCTCCCCACACTACGCTGCTGGTTTAGTCTCCATAAATGGAGTTCTTTTCCAAACAAAATACTTGATAGAATCAATATTCATAGATAGAAGATTAGCATATGCTATGACTTAATGGGGAATCAAGAATGTCTTGCATTATCTTGAAACACATGCAAATGGAAGCGCCATGACCTTGCTTTTACCTCCTTTAACCACTCTGCTAGTGAACGTCCACAATTAGTGTAACTGCATTGCTGTCATTAATGTTTTATACATATATCCTTTTTTACAGTTCCAAAATGGTGGCAAAATTAATTTGTTTAGAGCTGTATTTAGCAATAGAAGTACATCTGTTAACACTGATACTTTATATGCTAACAGCTTATGACTGCAAAGCTAATACGACTCGATGTGCAGGAGCAAATGTTGCATTAGTGAGCTATTTTTTTTAATTAGTTGATTATCTGAATATCCCTTTTCACTTTATAGTTGCATCCGGCAAGTTAGAATAATCTTCTAGAGATCATTTGTTTTTTATCCGAATACTCATAAATACTGATAACGATCGTACAGTCATCGCGTCATGATTTTTAAGATATGATAGCAATGCCATAAAGCTCAGCAGAGTTCTTCATTACCATGTCTGCTACCACAAGTTTTTTCTTTACCAAGAGTCAATAGACTTGACGTTGCTACATCCGCAGTATTTTGCATCCTTCTGTTGAGTTACAAACTTGGCATACTTAAAGGGGGTGCACAAATAGCAGTAGCATCCAGGCCAATGTGCTCCCCCCGTGTTGGTGGTTTGGTACGAAAGTCACTATGTGACTGCAGACTTGAGAATTCTCACAGCACACGCTTTCAGTATTCTACAGTGTCGGCGGCGAGACGGGGAGGTCATGTGACTACAAGGATGCAATATGCATACTTCCGACAGACTGACCTCGCCACTAGAGCCAGAGAATCCTGAAAGTGTGGGCTGTGTGTACTATGAGGATTTACAAATCTTCAGTCACAGAGTCAATGCAGACTTTAATAACAAACCTACACAACTCTTTTAATAACCAAACCTCTGTGTCAGCTAGTTATAGCAAGCCTGTTAGACCATGCCAGGAACATGGTCTAAAAGAATTCTGTCAATGCAGCACTGACAGGTATAATGCATTGCAGTGCATTATACTAGCGATCAGAGTAAAAAAAGTTAAAAGTCCCATAGAGGGACTAAGTAAAAAAGTGAAAAAAATTAAAAAAAACACAAATAAAGGAAAAAAATATAACAATAAATACTCATATTTGTGTAAAAAAAAACAAAAAAAAACATTTTTTATCGCTGCGTCCGGAATGATCCAACGTATAAAACTAACACTAGTTAAACCCTTCAGTGAACACCATAAAAAATTAAATAAAAAGAATGGCAAAAAAGGATGCTTTTTCTACCATACCACCAAACAAAAAGTGGAATAAAATGCGATCAAAAATTCAAATGGAAATAAAAATCGTATAGCCATTGTATAGCCAAAAATGTCATCTTCTCCAGCAAAAACAAAGAGACCACAGAGCTCTGTCAGTGGAGAAATATAAATGTTAGAGCTGGTAAAAGGAGCAAAACATAAATGTGTCTTATCAATTTTACCAAACTGTGAACTATTCCTGAATTGCTGCATTTTGTTCATTCTGCCTCCTTAAAAATCGGAATAAAAGCGACCAAACAATGTCATGTGCCTGAAAATAGTACCAATAAAACATCAACTCATCCCGCAAAAAACAAGACCACACATGACTGTCAGCAGATATATATAGGAAAATTATAGCTCTCAGAAAATGGCAATGCACATTAAATATGCCTTTTTTAGTTGTGATTGCAGCCAAACATAAAAAAATAGAAATCTGGTATTGCTGTAAATCACACCGACCCAAAGAATAAAGTCATTAATCACTTACACTGCACGAGAAATGGCATAAAAAATAGATAAAACCATTTCTTGACCTGTTGTTTATTTGTTCATTCTGCCTCCCAAAGATCTCAGTAAAGCTCAGCGCACATTTATCTTGCACTCTACACTGAGCGTTTGCTCTGTGGTTTTTGGGTAAATCTCTGAAATACATGATTCAGACAGAACCCAAGATGAAAGATTCCCTATAATGAGGTAAATTGAGACACTGTGGATGCAGTCTAGCCTATGATTCAGCGGCGTGTGAACAGAGGTCACATGGAGTCCAGAGTAACTCTGCTCCCTTATTATAGAGTATGGATCCCTTAGCAGTTTCATTTGAATCACTCCATTAGGAGATATGGATGGAAACACAACGATATAAGTGCTCAGCGTAGAGCACAGGATAAACGTGATCCAAAATGTTATGTAAAATGTTCCCAACAAAAGTTTCAACTCAATCCCCCAAAAAAAGCAAGTCCCCACTCAGGTCTGTCATCTGTTTGCGGAAATATAGGGGGCTTCCACGTTACTTTTAGCACAAAAAGCTATGGAAAAGCGCTATGGCTCCTCGCCCCCAAAAGAAATCCAGCAAATTTTGCACTTCCAAATCCAAATGCCTCTCTCCCTTCTGAGCTCCAGTGTCCCTAAACCACATTTAGTGTCCACATGTTTGTCATGTCTGTAGAGATGAGAACCTGCCTAATTTAGCACGAGCTGGGCACTGCAAGAGCCACTACTGCTTGTTTCTGGAAAACAAATATTGTCAAATAACACCGCACTCAGGATTATGCTTCAAAGTGAAAAAAAATTTTTATTGTTCAATGTCCTAATGTGAAAAACGACAAGCAATATTAACGTTTCGGCCACAGCCTGGCCTTGATCACAATGTCGCTGAAACAAATGAAATGGAAGTGTAAATTATATATAAAAAAGACAGTGAATATTATACAATATGTACAAGGTCACGAAGTATATACAGTGTTCAATTCTTTAATCAAAAATCCGTATATGTATGCCAAGAGTATTATGGACATTATGTCGGACTGGAGAATAAGGAGACAGTCGCTATATACAGTATATATATATATATATAATGAGATGGGACTGATGTGGAACATACCAGTATAGAGATGCTTTGGAGCGTATGGTTAACAGGGATCCCTTATAGAGAATTGATGCAGGGCATAAGAAACCTGCATGAAGACAATTAAATGGTATTAAGTGCTAAATGCTGTACATAATTTATATAGGAGATACACAAAGGAATAGGGTTACACCAATATTTACCCGGTACTTATGTTCACTTGGATACAGCAATTTTTTTATATAGGGTATGTATAGGGTGATATTCTATGGGAAGAAAATAAAATAAAATGAAAAATGAATATGAACAAAGGATGGGTATGGAGTATATATGGTAAAGATATATTTATATTTACCCCACTTGCAGAGTCATGTGATATTGAGAATACAGTATATATACACACCAGATATAGGTTAGCTGTATTAGGGAGGGTATTGTAATGCTGTGAACAAAGAAAGAGAAAACCATGGAGGTATCATGGGAAATGGTAACAAAATATATGTGGTTAACAAAATAGAGTATAGTTACCCCATAGATTGTGGGGTTCTGGGATGCAGAGTATTGATATGGTAGGATATCCGTGTGCTGTGGGGAGAGATCGGTATTCAGAGTCATATATATCGCTTTTATGTGTGGTAGTACTTATCTTAATCCAGAAGCGCTCACATCCGTTGGTGATATATTGGTCTTCCCTGTCAGGATTGGAGGCGTTGGTGGTGAAGTGGATCGCTGGCACATACCGTGCCTTAGCTGGGAGACGCTGCTCAAGGAGTGTGGGCGTGGATTTTTAAGGGGCTGGGCGGTCACATGTCCGGAAGTGACATATGACGCCAGCGCATGCGCAGTGTCTTAGGGGAGACGGAGCGGTCAGCGCTGTGTGTGGTGTGTTGCCATAGCAATGACTGGGAGGCGCTGAGCAGGCCCAGGACGTTCTAAAAACGGCAAAATGGAGAGAGCGATAAGCACTCTAAGTTCTAACAAAAGGTGTAGGTGTTCATATTAATAAAAATAAAAAGGTAATAGGTTATGTTAATTGGTGGTTGCTATAGTGATGGTGGGAGGAGCAATCCCACAGGTATACGCGCTGTGGCGATATTCTTGAGGACCTATAATGGTGTGGTGGGCAGGATTTATATACTGCAGGTCATGGTAATGTGCAGAGATGGAAGTCATGTATAATAACATAGTAATACAATGCAGATCAATAAATCCATGAGCGATAAAAGCAATTCAAATGCAATATGGGTAGAAAAACATAAATGATAGAAAGTAAATCATAAAACAATAATAAACGGTAAATCATAAAAAATAGGGGTAAATATAACTGTAGATAAATAATCATGTCACTTCCGGACATGTGACCGCCCAGCCCCTTAAAAATCCACGCCCACACTCCTCTGAGCAGCGTCTCCCAGCTAAGGCACGGTATGTGCCAGCGATCCACTTCACCACCAACGCCTCCAATCCTGACAGGGAAGACCAATATATCACCAACGGATGTGAGCGCTTCTGGATTAAGATAAGTACTACCACACATAAAAGCGATATATATGACTCTGAATACCGATCTCTCCCCACAGCAGACGGATATCCTACCATATCAATACTCTGCATCCCAGAACCCCACAATCTATGGGGTAACTATACTCTATTTTGTTAACCACATATATTTTGTTACCATTTCCCATGATACCTCCATGGTTTTCTCTTTCTTTGTTCACAGCATTACAATACCCTCCCTAATACAGCTAACCTATATCTGGTGTGTATATATACTGTATTCTCAATATCACATGACTCTGCAAGTGGGGTAAATATAAATATATCTTTACCATATATACTCCATACCCATCCTTTGTTCATATTCATTTTTCATTTTATTTTATTTTCTTCCATAGAATATCACCCTATACATACCCTATATAAAAAAAATTGCTGTATCCAAGTGAACATAAGTACCGGGTAAATACTGGTGTAACCCTATTCCTTTGTGTATCTCCTATATAAATTATGTACAGCATTTAGCACTTAATACCATTTAATTGTCTTCATGCAGGTTTCTTATGCCCTGCATCAATTCTCTATAAGGGATCCCTGTTAACCATACGCTCCAAAGCATCTCTATACTGGTATGTTCCACATCAGTCCCATCTCATTATATATATATATATATATATATATATATATACCGTATATAGCGACTGTCTCCTTATTCTCCAGTCCGACATAATGTCCATAATACTCTTGGTATACATATACGGATTTTTGATTAAAGAATTGAACACTGTATATACTTCGTGACCTTGTACATATTGTATAATATTCACTGTCTTTTTTATATATAATTTACACTTCCATTTCATTTGTTTCAGCGACATTGTGATCAAGGCCAGGCTGTGGCCAAAACGTTAATATTGCTTGTCGTTTTTCACATTAGGATATTGAACAATAAAAAATTTTTTTCACTTTGAAGCATAATCCTGAGTGCGGTGTTATTTGACAATATTTGATTTTGGAGATCTTTGATCTCGTTCACCTGCACCACCCATCTTGTTGAGTGCTAGCCTCTCGCCCTTTCTACTGATATTTTTTTTGGCTTTGAGCACCTTCTTTACTTCATGTCAACAGAAACATATGCCTACGACGATGCCACGGGTTCAACCATTCTATCCAGGATAAAGACTAAGACTGATTTTCTACACATTCCAGGTAAGGACATTAAAACCCGTGACTGGGAAAAAGAGAGAAAGAAGCTGATATCGTATGACCTTCATTGTGCCACTTTGGGGGAATATTACAGACAAGGTAAAATTCCACGTGGCCTACGTTGCCATCTACGCCCAACACTGTTTGCCGACAACGAAAAATACTGTGCCACATTTCAAAAGATTTTGAACAAATGTTCCTTAGACATTATACTACTGACTGTTGAGTACCTTCAGGAGGCCATCAAAGAAACTGAGGCAAAAATCATCACCATAGAGGACCAACTTACCGCCACATTGAATAGTACA
>JARQOD010000003.1:557306709-557343219 GCA_033576555.1 Oophaga sylvatica
TGGACGCGTCTGATAGGGGTGGGTGCAATATTGTCCCAGGGTCCGTCCCCTGGTAAATGGCATCCGTGCGCTTTCTTTTCTAAAAAATTGTCGTCCGCAGAAAGGAATTATGATATCGGCAATAGGGAACTTTTGGCCATTAAGTTGGCTTTTGAAGAATGGCGTCACTTTTTGGAGGGGGCAGTCCACCCGGTCACCGTCATTACTGATCACAAGAACCTGCTGTATTTGGAATCTGCTAAGCGTCTGAATTCCAGACAAGCTCGATGGTCGTTGTTTTTTACCAGGTTTAATTTTGTTGTCACTTATCGCCCTGGATCTAAGAATGTTAAGGCGGATGCCTTGTCTCGCAGTTTCCCAGGGGCCGGGAAAATGGATGACCCGATTCCTATCCTTCAGGAGGGGGTGGTAGTGTCGGCTGTATGTTCTGAGCTTGAGGAGGAGGTGTTAGAGGCTCAGGGGGACGCCCCTGCAGGACCTCCAGGGAGACTGTTTGTCCCAAATCAGTTGAGACAAAAGGTTATTGAGGCACATCATAATTCTGCTTTAGCAGGACATCCAGGGAGTAAGGCTACTTTAGATCTCCTTTCTCGCCGGTTTTGGTGGCCTAACGCTAATAAAGATGTTATAACTTTTGTCGCGTCCTGTGGGGTTTGTGCTCGCTCTAAGACCCTCATACCCGTCCGTCTGGGACCCTCTTACCCTTGAAACTTCCGGAGCGTCCATGGACTCATTTGTCTATGGACTTCATCACGGACCTTCCTCAGTCGTCAGGGAAGACTGTCATACTGGTGGTTGTTGACAGGTTCAGTAAGATGGCACATTTCATTGCTCTTCCTGCCCTCCCTAATGCTAAAACTCTGGCGCAGGTGTTCATTGGGGAGATTGTGAGACTTCATGGGTTGCCTTCTGATGTGGTGTCAGATAGGGGGTCTCAGTTTGTGTCCAAGTTTTGGAGGGCATTTTGTTTATGTCGGGGGATGCAATTGTCATTTTCCTCGGCTTTTCATCCGCAGACCAATGGTCAGACAGAGCGTCTGAATCAAAGCCTAGAGACTTATCTTCGGTGTTTTGTCTCAGAGAACCAGGAGGACTGGTCTTCTTTCTTGCCTCTGGCAGAGTTCGCTCTTAACAACAGGCGGAGCGAGTCCACTGGTAAGTCCCCGTTTTTTGGGGCATATGGTTTTCATCCCCAGTTTTGTACATTCAATGGGGGGGGCCCTTCTGGGGTTCCTGAGGAGGAGCGTTTCTCGTCGTCACTTGCTTCAGTGTGGAGAGGTGTATTGAATAATCTGAGTGCTATGGGGAACCGTTATAAACGTATGGCTGATAGGAGGAGAGTTTCTGGTCCAGATCTTAATGTGAACGATCTGGTATGGTTGTCTACCAGGAATATAAAACTTAAAGTTCCCTCCTGGAAGCTGGGCCCCAGATTCATCGGGCCGTACAGGATCAGTTCCATAATTAATCCTGTGGCATTTCGTCTGGACCTCCCTCCTACGTTTAAAATTCATAATGTGTTCCACAAGTCATTACTTAAGAGGTACGTGGCACCAGTCATACCATCACCTCTACCTCCTCCCAGTGGTGGTCAATGGTAACTTGGAGTTTCAAGTGTCAAAGATCATTGACTCACGTCTGAATCGCCGGTCCCTTCAGTACTTGGTGCATTGGAAGGGGTATGGTCCAGAGGAGAGGACGTGGGTTCCTGCGTCTGACATTAACGCAGATCGTTTGGTGCGGACCTTCCACAGAACTCACCCGGGCAAACCTGGCCCTGAGGGTCCGGAGGCCCCTCGTAGAAGGGGGGGTACTGTCATGTGTGCATCGCCACGAAGATCGTCGCGGTTGCACATTCTGACTTCTCACAGCTGAGTTGCTGTTTCTTTGTGTTTGGCAGTTAGGGAGTTAATTCTGTCTGTGCTCAGTTCTGGGACTGGGTGCAGTTTCTCCCGGCTGCAATTAATTATTTGTTGATTGGTTTCCTTTAAATCTCTGGTTGTCTGTGTTGGGAGTTGCCAGTGAAATTCTTCATGCAGACCACAGATAGGATTGTATCTGTATAGACTTAAGTTAAAGAGCTCCTTAGTTGTTTTAAGCTCACCTTGCTTAGAGTTTAATATCCCAGATCATTTATGTTCCTTCTGTGTTTGAGTGTGTATGCAAGTCTGTGTTTTCTCCAGTCTGTCTTATATGTCTAATCTGTGTATTTAGCAGAGATCAGCCCATATCCCTTTGGTGGTAATCAGTATCCTTCTTAGGACTGATTACAGGGTTCAGGGACTGATAGGAGACAGGGTTAGGCTGGAGACTTGGACCTCTGAACCATTATCAGTACCTCCAAGGTGAGGGATTAGTTAGGACCCCAGTTTAGGGTCAGGTTAGACCCCCGGTCCTCCTCTTTCCTGTGACAGTGTATCAAGTCCTCAAGATTAACCCTGAGTTCAACGGATATCGTGTCAGGTAAATCTATTCTATATTTACATGCTGATGTTGCTAATCTATATGTTGTATAGAGTGTTGTTCTTTTAAGAATAGTTTACTGACATCGTACACATATCATAAGACCGCGTGACAATGTGATTGCAGCCATACAAATCGCTTACTTTTGGTCACATGACAGAAGATCAGCTCTCCACTCTCCTGTCAAGATCACACCTCACCACTTGCGCACTTGACCCACTCCCGTCCCACCTCATTCCTAACTTTGCCACAGTCTTCATCCCTACTCTCACACACCTCTTCAACCTTTCATTTACAAATGGGTCTTTCCTTCATCCTTTAAACATGCTTCAATCACACCGATCCTCAAAAAGCCCTCCCTTGACCCATCCTCTGCGTCTAACTATCGCCCGATATCTCTTCTCCCTTATGCCTCAAAACTACTGGAACAGCATGTATATCTTGAACTATCCTCCCACCTTTCTTCCTGTTCCCTCTTTGACCGGTTACAATCCGGCTTTCGACCGCATCACTCAACTGAAACTGCCCTAACTAAAGTCACTAACGACCTGCTAACCGCCAAGAGCAAGCGACACTACTCTGTCCTCCTTCTCCTGGACCTGTCTTCTGCCTTCGACACTGTGGACCATTCCCTCCTGCTACAGATTCTCTCATCTCTTGGCATCACAGACCTGGCCCTATCCTGGATCTCATCATACCTAACAGACCGAACATTTAGTGTCTCCCTCTCACACACCACCTCCTCACCTCGTCCCCTGTCTGTCGGTGTTCCTCAAGGCTCAGTCCTAGGACCCCTACTCTTCTCCATCTACACCTTCGGCCTGGGACAGCTCATAGAATCCCACGGCTTGCAGTATCACCTCTACGCCGATGACACGCAGATCTACCTATCTGGACCTGACCTCACCTCCCTACTGACCAAAATCCCACAGTGTCTGTCTGCTATCTCAGCCTTCTTTTCTGCTCGCTTTCTCAAACTGAACATGGACAAAACAGAATTCATCATCTTTCCCCCACCTCACTCTACCCCTTCACCAGACCTGTCCATCAATGTCAATGGCTGCTCGCTTTCCCCAGTCCCACATGCTCGGTGCCTTGGGGTGATCATCGACTCTGCCCTCTCTTTCAAACCACATATCCAAGCCCTCGCCACCTCCTGCCGCCTCAAACTCAAAAATATTTCCCGGATCCGCTCATTCCTCAACCATGAAACCACAAAAACACTAGTGCACGCCCTTATCATCTCCCGCCTCGACTACTGCAACCTCCTACTGTCTGGCCTCCCCTCTAGCACTCTGGCACCACTCCAATCCATCCTGCACTCTGCTGCACGACTAATCCACCTGTCTCCCCGCTATTCCCCAGCCTCCCCCCTATGCCAGGCCCTTCACTGGCTCCCTATTGCCCAGAGGCTCCAGTTCAAAACCTTAACCATGACATACAAAGCCATCCACAACCTTTCTCCTCCATACATCTGTGACATGGTGTCCCGCTACCTACATACACGCAACCTTCGATCCTCTCAAGATCTCCTTCTCGACTCCCCCCTCATCTCTTCTTCCCATAAACGCATACAAGACTTCTCCTGGGCTTCCCCCATACTCTGGAACTCCCTGCCGCAAAACATCAGACTTTCACCAACAACGGAGACCTTCAAGAAAAACCTGAAGACCCACCTGTTCCGACAAGCCTACAACCTGCAATGATCCTCAGTGTACTGAACCATCGTACGACCAGCTCTACCCTTTCCTAGTGTATTCTCACCCATCCCTGCAGTCTGTGAGCCCTCGCGGGCAGGGTCCTCTCTCCTTCTGTACTTGTGTGTCCCTTGTCCAGCACATGTGTATTGTACCTGTCTATATTTTTCCCCTTTTCATATGTAAAGCGCCATGGAATAAATGGCGCTATATAAATGTATAATAATAATAATAATAATATAACATGACTGTTCACTAACATGAAGAATAGAGGAGAATTGTGAAAGTGTGCACATGTAAGAGTGGTGGACAGTATTGTCACGTTTCTGCCCCTGAAGACACCAATCTAGTTATGTGAATAGTGTTGTGCATTATACATATTTATATTAGGGCGACAATGCGCTCTATAGAAAAACTAAAAATGTATTCAAAGTCTCATCCCCTATAATTATTTCACAATGATCTGTAATATCCTTCGGGATTTGGGTAGTTTTAATATAGAGCAGCAATAAGGGCCCCACCGCTCCTTGAAATGCTCACTAATTTACTTTGCAAATAGTCTCTTCAGAGAGGAAGAGGACCAGATCTCACACTTTGCACTGACGAGGTGTAGTACCTGAAACACAGTGTCTGCAAATTGAGATTCTGGTTTTTGGTATTTTTCTAAGTCATGTAACAAGGCTCGTTAAAGGGTCAACATTGACTTCTAAGATTGCTTCTTCCTATAGGTGGCATGAGAGTTATAGTCCTCTTCTTCTCTGAAGAGACTATTTGCATATTTCCCAGAGGAGCATTGCGGCTTTAAGTTTCTTCATCTTGGCATGCTTAACATGTCACTCTCTGTAAGGAGAATCGTTACTTCTTGGATCCCAATTTAGTTTGTAATTTGCAAAGAATATTTAAAATTAGTTTATATTTCCTGTCTCAGAGTAAAATTGCCAGATTGCGAACAATAGTTATACATATAGTGTCATGTGATATGTTCTGTGATGTATTATGACAGAGTGTGATAAGTCTTGAAGTGTAATTCACATAATCAGGCTTGGATTGGCCAACAGGGGAATCCTCCGGTGGGTCCCTGTGCAGGAGTGAGCCAACACCCTCTTATATGAGTAGAACTTGGCATAATATGATGGAATCACTATGTACAGAGAGATGCAGCATCCTATTCATTTAACAATCTACCCAGTTCATTATTATATAAATTTATGATTGAGGATATTGTCACATTTGCATGTAGTTGAAAAGTGGGCCCCTGACATTGGTTACTGGTGGTCCCTTGGCACCCCAGTTTGACACTGCACATAAAGTATAGTAATATAGGATGTGAGAGTAAGGTATGGTAAACACTGATGAGCAAAAGGGTAACAATGATTTGAACTTTTGACTTTCAGCCTCCATATTTCACCATTCACTACTGTTTTGAATGTGAGACTACCATCATCTTGGCTATCTCATACATAAATTTGACTTACAACTATTTTGTTCATAATTAGTTATTAGTTAGTTATGCAGATTCTTATCAGGACACTGCATTGTTACTGTTTTGCTCCTGATGGTGAAAAATCTTTTTTTTCCCGCATACCACAAACATGTTCTCATAGTCGCTAATAGCTCAGTGTGTTATTAGGTTGATTCTTAAGTAAAAGGTCACTGGTTCGAATAGGGGAGCAGCCATGAAGATTTCCGAAAAAAGAGAAACAGCTTCATCCAGCTCATTGATAGCGGTGTCTCACTGAATAAAATTGCCAAACTGCATCATGTGAGCGCCATGACAGTTGGAAGAATATGAAATGTAGTCCATCCATTAAAAAGCCAAGAGGTGGACGTCCAGGCAAAATATCAGAGTCAGCAAGTCAGCTCAACACAAGGTCTATCAGTTCTGGCACAACAAACACGGCAGTGAAGGTGGCTTGTATGCTTCTTAACAGAGAGATCACAGATGTCCATGCAAGCACCGTGCAACGCACATTACACAAGTCGAAAAAAGGTGAAGGAGCCTCGGCTTCAAAATTATCATAAGATGCGTCGGCTCAAGTTTACAAAAAAGGAAGAAAGGTGGACAGTAGAAGATTGAAAGCGATTAATTTGGGTTTAAATTGGTCTGGAAGAAACAAGTGAAAAAAAGGGGCTAATGGATTGAGAAATTGAAGGAACTGTCTAGTTCGGTAGAGAAAGTCTGATGATATGGGGCTGTTTCACTTCCAAAGGCGTTGTATACTTGACAAGAATTGATGGTGGTCTCAATTCTGCGCTATATGTGAGTATCCTACAAGACGAGTTACTTCGTACACTCGAGTACTATGGGTATGAAAAGGACAACATAGTGTTTTTACTGTGAAGGAAACGTGCTTAAGACTGTGTACCTGCTATCATTTGTACAGGGTTATCACTTATCAAGTTCAATAAAGACTCCATGCTTGAACAGGAGTCTCCATAATTAAATCTGTGAAATGAGTGGTCCTGGCCAGCCAACACCATCGGCTACAGGCGGCCTGAAAGGGCACAAGGCCCTCACAACACCAACACCAAGCCAGGACCCACATGATTTTCCTGTAACGTGCCGAGGCATTATGGAGCAGCAGCTCAACCACGGTTACGACCTTCAGTCACTTTACACATATCTCACACTGCCACCATTCAGCTGTCTGCAATCACAAAGTGACTGCAGACTTTTATCAGCCTGGAAAACACCTTTAACAACCAAGGTGTAATGACACAGCATTTTACCTTAATAAACCAGACATCCATGTTCAGTAAGGGAACAGACTTACCTATATGTTGACTTTTGAATTTATGTGTTTGTTCTTTTGTTGATCAAGAAAACACAGACTTTTGTTTGTATAAGCCTGTAATATTGACTTTTAAGTTGTTGTTTGTTGCAACATATTGTGCTGTTATCCTGGATAACAGAAACACAGGGTAATTGAACAATGATGTTTGCCAATATGTTGATTAAACATTGTGCAGGCCAGCTAGCTAGTTGACTTGCAAAACAGAGGAGAAAAATTATGCAAATTGATTAAATAGTCAAACAATGCGAGTTAATATTATCACATCTTCCTGCTGACCTCTGCATGCTGGCTTGAAGGACAACAGTTGTGAGCTATATAAGTGCAATATGCCTCAGATGAGCCAAGAGTTCCAGAGAGCCAAAGAACCAGAGACTCTTTACAAAACCACAGCCAATAACACTCAACAGGATAGCTGCCTGATTATGGCTCCATCATGAGAGACACAGATTTGACAATACAGATTTGCTCCATTTACCATCACTGAACCATTGATGCGTTTGGCTAGTCAGGATTTCAACCCACCGGTCACCTGAGCTCCATAGATACGTTTAGGAAAGACAGGATTGGGTCCCACCTGTCACCTAGCTCCATGGAGATATTTGGAGAAGTCACAATGTGACCTTCCGATCACCTGGCATTGTACCTCAATGGATTGTCAGCTTCCTAAGTTTGCCATTACCTCCTCTCTGTGCGTGCCATAGGTGTGGTAGTCAGCCCTGGAAGCTCTGAAGTTACTGCTGCTCTTATCCCGGCGAGTCAGCGGAAGGGGGAGAGTGTAATATTCACCATCTTGGGTATTGTGCTGGGACTGTTCTATGTGTTATTTGCCTGTTTTGTGGTTCAATAAAGTATTGTCAGATTGTTTTACCCTCACTCAATGTTGTCCGAGTAGTATTACACCCACGTTAAAAGGAGAGTGGGCGTTCGGTGGGATGTGCCCTGGTCCATGCAGCTTCGGCTAGTGGACTAGAGCACCCACTGCCCCCTGTGTATTCACATAAGGCATACAATTTTTAGAACTGGTCAGAATGTAATCTTATAAACAATTCTGCGAATAAAGGCAATGCTGCAGAATAAGAGCTGATAATGACCCTTGTAAAAAGCAGTTTAGGCCATCATTAAGGGGAGGTGGACTTACCCTTAGCCCTCTTATGGACAACATTGCTTCAAATTGAACCTTGAGTTTAGTTCTCCAACCGAACCTAAAATCACTGTGTGGAACCAATGCAGATGGTAAAACAAATAATTGATCAGTCATTTTTAACCATATCATTAAAGAGTGGAGATGAGCAAGTCAACACGAATTCCAACACTTTGAGACCGTTCTCTCACTCTCTTTTCCAACACTGACATTTGCTGCAAATCAAATTGAGGTAAAATTCTGTGACGCTGTCAAATTCTAATTTCAAATGATCGCTCATCCCCATTAAAGAGTTTATGCCAAGATATGAAGTTATCACTTATGTATTGGATAGGCAATGATTTTTGGGGAGTCTCACCGCTGGGAATGTAGCGGTGGAGTGCATGCTTGACTTCCCTTACATTTAGATAGGACACTGCTGAGCCCCGTTCTTGGGGCTTATAGGGTCCAAACAGTGGGGCCCCTGTAATCAAACTTCAAGAGATCAGCAAGTTATCACCTATCCTGTTGACAGGTAAATATGATTGTTTTAGTAACGCATCATCAATAATAGGCTAGAGGATGGTGGAAACAGTTTATATAACAGAAGCAGTTAGTGATTACAACATGAAAAACATTGTTCTTACTGTTAGAACCCTCTTGTTAGGTTTTGTTTCTGTTTGCTGGTCACTAGTGTTGAGCATTCCGATACCGCAAGTATCGGGTATCGGCCGATATTCGCTGTATCGGAATTCCGATACTTAGTTCCGATATTTTTCCTATATCGTATACCGGAATCGGAAGTTCCCATAATTCTTTGAGAGGCAGTGTGATTTTAGTCAGCCAATGAGGAATCCTACGAAGTGTGGGCACATCCTGTAATGCTGCGGTCATCTTAACTAATGGCATGGCTGTGATTGGCTGCTGAAATGATGTCAGAATGCACTATAAAAGGCGCCGCCGCCATTTTAGCGTCACTGTGCTGTGAATTCAGATAGGGACAGAACGCTGCTCTGCTGACTCTGAGGGACAGTTAGAGATTGCGATTTTGTGTACTTTGCTTTAGGCAGGCTAGTTTACCAACCGCTGTGTAAAGCTTCCTTTTGCCTTGCAGTGTTGTTTTAACAGCTCTGTGCAAGGTGTGTGTGTGAGAGTGCAGGTAACGCTGCAGTTTGCTCTGCATCCAACGCTGTCTGTAGGCATCTGCACGTGTCACTCACAGACTCTTTTTTTTTTTTCTTTAGTGTAATTCTAGCTGCTCCATTCAATAGAAATTATAGTGTGATGCGCTTCCATCCGTATACAATACATTGGTTGCAAACACTATAGAAGTACAGAAAGGAGCCTTTCACAGATAGTGAACAGTTGTGTTTCAGTGTTCACTGCAGTCTGTGAGGTATTTTTTTTTTTTTTTTTTTAAATGCAGATCACGCTCCAGTTACTTCTTCAACTAATGCTGCGTGTACTCTGCTGAGTGTCTGTCACTGGCTCATCCTTGTCATTTTTCTAAAATTGGTGCTGCTTTATTCTATTTTCAATTTACTAAAATCTATTAGTGTGACGCTCTTCCATCAAAATACAATACATTGCTTGCAAACATAATAGAAGTCCACAAAAAGGCCTTTCACAGCAAGTGAACAGTTGTGTTCACTGTTCACTCTAGTCTGAGGTTTAAATTTTTGGTAGGAGTGTAGATCCCGCTCCACTTACTTCAACCACCGCTGCGTGTACTCTGCTGAGCGTGTCTCACTGCCTCATCCTTCACATTTTTCTCGAATTGGTGCTGCTTTATTCTATTTTCAATTTACTAAAATCTATTAGTGTGACGCTCTTCCATCAAAATACAATACATTGCTGCAAACATAATAGAAGTCCACAAAAAGGCCTTTCACAGCAAGTGAACAGTTGTGTTCACTGTTCACTCTAGTCTGAGGTTTAAATTTTTGGTAGAGTGTAGATCCCGCTCCACTTACTTCAACCACCGCTGCGTGTACTCTGCTGAGCGTGTCTCACTGCCTCATCCTTCACATTTTTCTCAAATTGGTGCTGCTACATTCTATTTCAAATAATTCAAATCTATTACTGTGACGTGCTTCCATCCATATACAATACATTGGTTGCAAACAATATAGAAGTACACAAACGGGCCTTTCACAGCTACTGAACAGTTGTGTGCACTGTTTACTGTAGTCAGAGGTTTTCATTTTTGTAGTGCAGATCCCACTCCAGTTAGTTCTTCAACCACTGTTGCTTGTACTCTGCTGAGCGTGTCTCACTGCCTCATCCTTCACATTTTTATCGAATTGGTGCTGCTACATTCTATTTCAAATAATTCAAATCTATTACTGTGACGTGCTTCCATCCGTATACAATACATTGGTTTCAAACACTATAGAAGTACAGAAAGGGGCCTTTCACAGCTAGTGAACATGGGTTTTTAATTTTTAACTAAAATATGTATTTTTTCAAATGACACAAATATAAGTAATGTTGAAGAGGAATAGTCCTACATCCATTGTTTGCACAATATTACAGGTGTACATTACGTCCCTTAATCAACAATGTATTATTATATTTACTTGTATGCTTTTATTTAAAAGCCAAGAACACAGAAGGATAACCTTCGCACTGCAGCTGTTGTCAAAGTTCAACCCACATTATGCACTTCCAACATTGCAGCATTTGAGGCATGATGTGAGTTGGATTTGTCAAAGTTATGGAGTGAGAAGGTTCACCATCAGTACCCTTATAGCATAAGTATGCTTTTGTGTTAGCATTTGTGTTAGACATGTGGATATCTGCCATAATATGTCACAATTATTTAGTTACAGATTTGTTACCAACACTAATCATTGAATGGTTTTAAATGTGACGTTTCACTTGTTTACAGCTTAGAAATAAGGGTGTAGCCTGATATCTATGTGTAGCACTAGCCACTTTAACATGTCATGTTTTTTTCAACATGTGTAGCTAGGTAGCAGTAATTTTTGCCGGACACACAGCAGGGGAACAGCAGGCGTTACTGAACCCCACAAACACATCATCGATTGTTTTGATCTGTGCATGCAACACTTCTGAGCCCAGGGTCAAGGAGGGTGTAGCCTGAGGCCTAGTATGAGATGTTTGAACTTTAATTTGAACTTTAATTTGGAGTTAGCAGCATTAATTTTTGTCAGACACACAGCAGGGGAACAACAGGCGTTACTGAACCCCACTATCACTATAGCTTGTGTATTGGTCTGTGGACACGACACTTCTGAGCAGCAACTGGCAGTGTTGTAGCCCAGGGAGTATAGCTCAGGTGGTAGAAAGATGAACATAACAGGAGACACGGAAAACGTTGCCAACCAGTTAGTTAATCTGAAACCGGACAGGCAAATTCAGGCGAGATCCATGCCTAGTTCATTTTCAGAAAAGTAAGCCGTTCTACATTATCGGAGGATAGTCGCATGCAACGGTCTGTTAGTACACCACCTGCAGCAGTAAAGACGCGCTCCGATAATACACTGGCAGCAGGGCAAGCCAGCACCTCCAATGCATACTGGCTAAGCTCTGGCCATGTATCCAGCTTAGAGACACAAAACTTGAATGGTGAAGAGCCATCTGGGAGTACACTGAGAGGGCAAGACATGTAGTCTGTCACCATCTTACGTAAATGTTGCCTCCTGCTGACTGGAGCCGTCTCGGATGGTGTAGACATTGGTGGCGCTGCCACAAAACTTCGCCACATTTGGAACATACTGTTCTTGCCCTGTGCAGAGGCGCTGCTTGTGCTCCCTCTTGTTGCAGAGCTGTCTCCACTGCCTCGACGCACAGAGCTGCTTTGTAAATCAGTAGCAGCAGCAGTGCTCTCGGCTGGAATGGAGAACATTATGGATTGCACCAGTGTGTCTTGGTACTTCCGCATTTTACGCTCCCGGTTCAACGGTGTGATGAGGCTTTGTAAGTTGTCCCGGTAGCGAGGGTCTAGGAGGGTGTACACCCAATAATCAGTGTGAATGTGTTCGATGCGGCGGTCGTTTCTCAGGCACTGCAGCATGAAATCAACCATGTGCTGCAGACTCCCAACTGGCCAAGAAACGTTGTCCCCTGCAAGAGGCGTCATCTCTGCCTGCTGTGCATCACCCCACCCTTGGTCTACATACTGACTAGAGCATTGTCTACCTCCCTCTGGAGCGATGTCTTCCTCCTCCATTGACTCCTCCTCATCCTCCTCACAAAGTCCTTCAAATACATAAAAATTTACAAAATTTAAAACTCAAAATTTAAAAACATTGTATCATAATTCTGTAACATCAATTTATGGAAACACAATAGCATTACAAAAGGATAGACAAAAACTGTACATTATATGCTTTGTAAATACATTAAAAGTTTGGAATGGTTATGAAAATATAGACAGCGACTCTGGAGGTTCAATTGTTGATACAGCATGGTACTTTGAAAGTCCTCCAGCCCTTTGTGAGGAACCACGTTGCGCTGACTGTCCAGAAGGTGATGGAATTTGTGACTCCTCATCCTCCACCTCTTCCAAAACCTCATGCCTTAGTGCTTGCAGTGTTTTTTGAAGCAGGCAGATAAGGGGGACAGTCAGGCTGACTAGTGCATCATCTGCACTCGCCATCCGCGTTGACTCATCAAACGCACGCAAAACGTGGCAGATGTCCTTCATAGAGTCCTTCGCCACTCATTACACTGGCTGCCCATTCATTATAGGATCCAATTCTAATTACTGGTTCTCACCAACAAAGCTCTCCACAGTGCAGCACCCCCCTACATCTCCTCCTCATTTATATTTATCGGCCTAACCGACTGCTGCACTCTGCAAACGACCTTCGACTAACCTCTGCACTAATCCGTACCTCCCACTCCCAACTCCAAGACTTCTCCCGCGCTGCGCCAATCCTCTGGAATGCTCTACCCCAAGAAATTAGGACTATCCGCAATTTGGATGGTTTCAGGCGCTCCCTCAAAACACATTTGTTCACAGTGGCCTATCACATTCACTAATCAAAGTCATTCTATGTGTAAGTCTGTGTGTGTAGCCCATTCACTATCTCCATGCATCCCTCACTCCCTTAAAATGGCTGGACCATCATTGTAAAAACACCATTGTATATAAACACCTGTACTTTGTATCTCCCCCACCTCATTGTAGATTGTAAGCTTTCACCAGCAGGGGCGGCTGATTTTGCTTTAATTATTGTATTGTTAACATTGTTACTTATGACTTGTGTTTTGAAACTGTTAAACTGTAAAGCACTGCGGAATATTATGGCGCTATATAAATAAAGAATATTATTATTATTCTTATTATAGAGGCCCACTCAGTAGTGGTGAAGTGTGAACGGGCAAATTGCGAGTTGATTGCGCCTGATGCAGCTGATACTCCATTACTGTTGGCTGCTGCTCACACAACCGCTCCAACATATGTAACGAGGAATTCCACCTGGTGGGTACGTCACATATGATGCGATGTTCATGAAGGCGAAATCTGCGTTGCAGAGCTGCAATCAGCGATCTGGCCATGCTGGAACGTTGCAAGTGAGCGCACTCTAGGCGGACCTTGTGCAGCAGTGCATCAAGATCCGGATAGTCCCTCAAAAAACTCTGCACGACAAGTTGAGCACATATGACAGACATGGTATGTGAGTGAGGTTGCCAAGGCCCAGAGCTGCCACCAGATTTCGGCCATTGTCACACACTACCAAGCCTGCCTGTAGATTCGCTTCCAAAAACACACGTCGCTCTCCTGCTTTATGGCATTACAGAGCTCCTGCGCTGTGTGGCTAAGATTCCCCATGGAAATTAATTTCAGGACGGCCTGTTGACATTTGGACACGGCTGTGCTCATATCGGTCGCAACAGGTAAACGTTCACGGGTCCATGTGGAGGTAGACCGTGACGGCTCCTGCAGCGATGATTCTGAGGAACTGGAGTAGGAGGAGGAGTCAATGTGTACAGACTTGATTCCTGCAATCCTTGGAGTTGGCAGAACACGTACAGCGCCACTCGCAAGATCAGTACCCGGCTACACAACATTGACCCAATGGGCAGTGAGGGAAAGGTATTGTCCCTGGCCATGGGTGTTAGAACCCTCTTGTTAGGTTTTGTTTCAGTTTGCTGGTCACATGACCTTTTTTCCCTATTTAGTCTGGCTCCGCCCTTCTGGCTTTGCTTGACTTCATTGTATTATCTACTGTTAAGCTAGCCGGGTGCTTAGGTGCCTTAATCTGTCAGTTTTGCTTGATGTTAGGATCGCAAAGTATTTATTTTTTCTGTTTAATTATCCATGCTACAATTTATGTTAGGAGGTGTCCACCTTTTCTCCCAGTCCCTAGATCTTGTAGGGATTACTCCCTCGCAACTATAGGTCTTCGTTCACACTAGATGAGGACTTTAGCGGGTCTGGTCGCAGGATCAGGTTCCCGTTACATCATAGGGATTCAGCTTAGTTGTATTGTAGGGACAGAATTCCCTTCTTTCCTTACTGGTTGTAGCAGATCATAACAATGGGTACTGGTCCACGCATCGGTGGTCAGGTGGACCTTGCTACTGAGGGCGTTTAGTAGCGCATGTTTAATTTTTCCCTCAACATGCTTTTGCAGACCAGGGACGGCTTGCTTGCTGAAATGAAATCGGCTTGGCACATTGTATTGTGGGACTGACAATGATATTCAGTTACGGAAACTGTCTGTCTCCACCAGCCTGAATGACAGCATTTCAAGGGACAGGAGTTTTGCAATGCCAGCATTCAGAGCCTGTGCTCGTGCATGGTTTTGCGGAGTATGGCCGTCTTTTATCCCATGCCTGTGCTACCGATGGCTGTTTTGTGGCCTGGGAGTGTGAGGATGACAGGGAACTTGCTGCTGTGTGTGGAATAACAGTTTGTCTCTGGACAACAGTGGCCGAGGTTCTTCCATGGCGATCCTGTGAGGAAGCAGAACCAGCTGTGTGTGAGCTCGATGAAGAAGCTTCAACACAACCTGAAGATGTAGGTGCTGCTGTAGGTTGGCCTACATCTCCAGTGTGTCTTTGTAACTCAACTACGTGCTTTGTCCGCACATGTTTCCACATATTTGTGGTATTGAGGTGACTGACACTTTTAGCTATTTTTAATTTTTGATTACACAGCTTGCATTTGACATAGCAAATATCATGTGCAAGTGTGTGAAAAAAGGACCACGCAGTGCAAGTCCTGGGAGCGCACGTTTTGCATTTTGGAAGAGAACTGCTCCGAACAGGTGCCAAACTGGAGGCTACAGGCAACCGAGTCTGCAGCCTAACTCTCCCTCCTGTTTGTACCGTTGGGGCAATGTCTTCCTCTATCTTCCTTCTATCACTAACCACTTCTCTAGGCCTCTCCCAGCTTTCAACCAAAGTACTGGTTCTCAGCCACAAAGCTATCCACAGTGCAGCACCCCTCCTACATCTCCTCCCTCATTTCTATCTATCGGCCTAACCGACTGCTGCGCTCTGCAAACGACTTTCGACTAACCTCTGCACTAATACGTACCTCCCACTCCCGACTCCAAGACTTCTCCCGCGCTACGCCAATCCTCTGGAATGCTGTACCCCAAGAAATTAGGACTATCCACAATTTGCATGGTTTCAGGCGCTCCCTCAAAACACATTTGTTCAGAGCGGCCTATCACATTCACTAATCAAAGTCATTCTATGTATTCTGTGTAAGTGTGTATGTGTGTGTGTCTCTAGCTCATTCACTATCTCCATCCCTCAGTCCCTTAAGATGGCTGGACCATCATTGTAAATGCACCATTGTATATAAACACCTATACTTTGTATCTCCCCCACCTCATTGTACATTGTAAGCTGTCACGAGCAGGGGCGACTTATTTAGCTTAAATTATTGTATTGTTAACGTTGTTACTTATGACTTGTGTTCTTAAACTGCAAAACTGTAAAGCGATGCGTAATATGATGGCGCTATATAAATTAATATTATTATTATTAGGATTCCTCTGAGCTGCTCCCACCACCTTCCTGTTCCTCACGCCATGTTGGGTCTTGGACCTCATCATCTCCACTACCCTCTTCCAACACCTGCTGTTGGGTAGGTCTGGCCAGCACCATGCTCAACAGAAACTGGCACCTGAGTCTCATCATCATCAGATGCGTTCTGCGGTGTGCTGACATCGGCACTGTCTCACCCGCCTCTTCAGATTCAGAGAGACACAGCTGTTGTGCATCACTGCATACTCCCTCTTCTTCACATTACAGAATGCTGCTTGGCTGGGCCCCTGTTTGCAAGCCAATAGATTCTGAGAACAGAAGCAGACACTCAGCTGGCTCCTGTACAGAACTCTCTGACTGCCTGGGCAATTTGCCAGGCGGTGAAGAGACAGATGGTTGCTCAACAGTGCTGTGGTCCTGAGAGGAGGTGGAAGCAATTGAAGTCGATGCATTGGCTGACATCCAACCAACAACGGCTTCAATTTGTTCTTCCCGCAGCAGGGGGGTACTCCGAGCTTCCTACAAAAGTGCGCATAAAGGAACGCTCACGGGGAAAACTGGTGGATGCTGTGTCACTGGGGGCCGCAGCAGCCACAGAATCCCCACATCCTCTCCCTGAAGAAACTCCACGGCCACGACCACGTGCCTTACTCCCTGCCTTCTTCATCTTGGTAGATTGATAAAGAAAGTCTGAAAAGTTATAAGGCCTAAGTGTGGTTATTCCGCAGAGACTGCAGTGAACACTGCACACAACTGTTCAGTAGGTGTGAAAGGCCCCTTTGTGTACTTCTATAGTGTTTGCAACCAATGTATTGTATACGGATGGAAGCGCGTCACACTAATAGATTTTATTTATTTGTAATAGAATGGAGCAGCAACAATTAGAGAAAAATTTCAAGGATGTGCCAGTTACACACGCTCAGCAGACTACAACCAGCAGTGGTTGAAGAACTAACTGGAGCGTGATCTGCACTCCAAAAAGGAAAACCTCAGACTACAGTGAACACTGCACACAACTGTTCACTACCCAACGCGTCTCAGCAGGAAGGCAGTCTGTGCGTCCAAACAAAGGCGCAAGCATACATGCACGTACCCTGTTTATAAAGCTATATAAAAAAAATTATGTAGTAGTGACGCACACTTTATTGAGGTACAGTATTACATCGCCATTCACCATCTGTGGCTATGCAGTCTCATCATATATACCTTATCTATCCGTTGTCATGCTTGCAAGTCGACAGTCAGGCATAAATAGCAATTTTCACTATGCACTATGCACTTTTTAAAGGTTATGTTTGTTAATAAAAATGATTATTGCCACATATTATGAGTATTACATGATGGAAATTGTATAATTTTGTATAAACTGTTTAGTGACATTATTCAGCAAATGTAACATTTTAGTAATGTCACAGATAACTTGTAATGCTGATGATGTTTTGAAGTCAGACATTCATTGTCTATACAATAAAAATGGTGTACATACTGTTACTTATCCATCATTAATGGATTCAGATATGTACTTGTATGCTTTTATGTACAACCGTATAGCAGATTCCTTAACTAATTTATTTTGTGGTTTGCATTGCTGTTCAACATGTTAATGTATGTGTTTATGTTTGTCAATTCTTTATTTATCTAGATATTAGTTTAAATGAAATCATCATCTTATGGTAGTAAAGGTTATCTTTCTCTTGTTTGAAGTATAGACATTTAAAATTGACAGGTAACAAGGAAATTACTTGATCTAGTATTTAAACATCCTCCTTGACCCTGGGCTCCAACACCGCCAGTTGTTGCTCGGAAGTGCTGTTAGCACAGTCAACACTTGCTCCTGTGTTACTGGGGTTCAGTAATGTCAGCTGTTCCCCTGCTGTGTGTACGTCAAAAAGTCCTGCTGCCTCCACCCTGTTCTCTTCTCATCCCTGGGCTCCAACACCGCCAGTTGTTGCTCGGAATTGCTGTTAGCACAGTCAACACTTGCTCCTGTGTTACTGGGGTTCAGTAATGTCAGCTGGTCCTCGGTTGTGCCATTGGCTCTTTTCCTTCTGCTGCCCCTCCGGGTTCCAGTACCGTCAGCTGGTTCTCCGCAGTGCCTTTGGCCTAGGTGCCTCCATCTCGGTATCCGAGTTCCAGCAACGTCTGCTGGTCCTTGGTAGTGCTTTGGAGCACAGGTACCTCCTGCTTAGTAACCGTGTCCCAGTAACGTCAGCTGGTCCTCGGTTGTGCCATTGGCTCTTTTCCTTCTGCTGCCCCTCCGGGTTCCAGCACAGTCAGCTGGTCCTCGTTACTTGCATTGGCTCTTGTACCTTCTGCTACCCGTCCGGGTTCCAGTACCGTCAACTGGTTCTCCGCAGTGCCTTTGGCCTAGGTGCCTCCATCTCGGTATCCGAGTTCCAGCAACGTCTGCTGGTCCTTGGTAGTGCTTTGGAGCACAGGTACCTCCTGCTTAGTAACCGTGTCCCAGTAACGTCAGCTGGTCCTCGGTTGTGCCATTGGCTCTTTTTCTTCTGCTGCCCCTCCGGGTTCCAGCACAGTCAGCTGGTCCTCGTTACTTGCATTGGCTCTTGTACCTTCTGCTACATTTACAAATTGAAGATTTTTTAAATGTTTTTTTGGGTAATCACTCTGGATCTCCAACAATGAAGACGACGACCCTGATGACCACCCCGAAGAAGATGACGACCACAAGGACGACGAGCATCAAGCCAACCAGCCTAAACACCATCGCAAAGAAGAAATAAAAGATTACCCAACAGGACTAAGAAGGTTAAGACAAACTACAAGATACAGAACAAGAGACTTAACAACAATAAGCAGAAGATCAAAAAGCAGAAGAACATGAAGTATAAGACCAAAATGAAGAGCAAAATATATGCTCTAAATTATAAGCAGAAGAAGACTAAGCAGTGTATGGGGGTGAGTCCGTTCCTCCTCGTGGTGCCCCTGGAAAATGCCTGCTGCTGCAGGCTAAACTGAACACGGACAAATACTGTTGTAATTTAAATCTTTTGTGACAGCAAGAACGGAAGGATGAAAAATTCATACTTTGACAGATTACAAGTACAGGAATCTCTGTCACAAATAAGAATATGATGAAGAAGATGAAGTACAATATGAAGAAGAATAATAGTTGAATAAGAAGAATATGAGTAATGTTAACAAAAAGATGAATAGCAAGAAGTTTAAGAAGAAGATAAAGAAGGTGAAGATGAAGAATAATTTGATGAAAAAGATGATGCTGCTGAAGATTATGAAGGAGAAAGTGTGTCAAAAGTTAAAAAGGTGAAGAGCATGGAAGTTGTGAAATATACATATTTGCCAAAATAGAAAAAACGTTAACAACATTGTCAATTTCTTCGTCAATCCGAACATCTTTAAAAAAAAAAATATTTATGCTATTCCATTTGATTGGGTTAAACATCTATGCCTTTAATGTCTCCTCAACCTTCCCCAATACATTCTACATTACTCTTTGTTGTTTTCCTTCATGTACAATTAACCAACAAGGCAAGAATGGGGTTTTTTTAATTCCGATATTTTGCTCCCATAGACTTACATTGGATTTCCGGTATCGGTATCGGGTATCGCCGATATTTTTTGGGTATCGGCGATACCATTCCGATTCCGATACTTTTGGATATCGGAAAGTATCGCTCAACTCTACTGGTCACATGACCTTTATTCCCTATTTAGTGTGACTCCGCCCTTCTGGCTTTGCTGGACTTCATTGTATTATCTACTCTTAAGCTAGCCGGGTGCTTAGGTGCCTTACTCAGTCAGTTTTGCTTGATCTTAGGATCTCTAAGTAATTTGTTTTCTGTTTAATTTTCCCTGCTACAATTTCTGTTAGGAGGTGTCCACCTTTTCTCCCAGTCCCTAGATCTTGTAGGGATTCCACCCTCGCAACTATAGGTCTTCGTTCAGACTAGCTGAGGACTTTAGCGGGTCTGGTCGCAGGATCAGGTTCCCCGTTACATCGTAGGGGTCCAGCTTAGTTCTATTGTAGGGACAGAATTCCCATCTTTCCTTAGTGCTTGTAGCAGATCATAATAGTAAGTCCAGCCAAGAAAAAAAAAAAAAAATCTCTAAGGAAAGATTTTCTGTTTCCATCATGGTGTCGGTTCAGGATTTGGCTCAACGCCTGCAGGGACTCTCTCTGGAGGTGGCTGAGATCCAGCAACACGTGAGTAGTTGTTCTGGAGCACATTTCGTGGAGCCAAAGGTACGTTTGCCTGATTTATTTTTTGGTGAACAACAAGATTTTTTTTCTTTTAAAAATGCTTGCTTGTTGTATTTCCGTTTGAGACCCAGATCCTCTGGTGATGAATCACAGCCCATAGGGTTCATAATGTCACTTTTGCGCAAAGAACCTCAGGAATGGGCCTTTTCTCTGCAGCCTAGTGATCCATGCTTTAGATCAGTGGATAGTTTTTTTTCTGCTTTGGGGTTATTGTATGATGATCCTGATCGTGTTTCATCAGCTTTGACAGAATTGAGACGTTTGAGACAGGGATCAGGTAATGTGGAAAAATATTGTACTCACTTCCGAAGGTGGTCCACTCAGGTGGGGTGGAACGATTCAGCTTTGAAAAGTTTATTTCTTGCAGGGTTAAGTGAAAGGGTTAAAGATTTGCTAATTGCTTATCCCATACCTGGTAACTTGCAAGAGGCTATGCAATTAGCCATACGGGTGGATAGGAGACTGCGTGCAAGGGTTAATGAGAGTAAATCTGCCTTGTCAGCTCCAAGTCTGGAGAGGGACTGTACTGATATTGGAGAGCCGATGGAAATTGGAGCAATGGCACCTCACTCTCGGGAAAAAGACCGCAGATTTGCTGAAGGTTTGTGTTTCTATTGTGGCAAATCTAAGCATTTTATTAAGAACTGTGCGCTTCGAATGAATAAAGAGAAAAAAAAAAATGAGGTCAGTTTCACCCGTATAGCTTGTTTAAACAATAAAGGTATCTTTCTTTCTGCTACCACTGCTGTTGAGGAGGAATTAATGGAGTTTCGGGTATTTGTGGATTGAGGTTCAACTCTCAATGTGATTGATGGGAAATTTTTGGAAAAACTAAAATTAAAACCCAAACTTCTGTCTTCCCCTATTAATGTGGTTTCTGTGGATGGTTCTCCCTTGAAAAATGTTACTCACCATATCTGTGAATTTCCTCTTACTATTAATGGTGTTCATCAAGAGAATTTGGATTTGGTAGTTTTGAATAATTTGCCCTCACCGGTGATTTTGGGGTTACCTTGGTTAAAATTGCACAATCCGGTACTGGATTGGTCTACCAATGAAATTAAGTCCTGGAGTCCTAATTGTTATGACAAGTGTTGTAACGGGCGTATTGCTGCTGTAGTTAAGGGGGAGTTACCTGTACATATTCAGGATTTTTGGAAAGTTTTTTCTGATAAGGAATCGCAGGTATTGCCTCCTCATAGAGATTATGATTGTGCAATTGAATTTGTCCCTGGAGCAACTCTTCCTAAAAGTCGTTTATTTAATTTGACTATTCCTGAGAGAAAGGCTTTGGAGGAATACATACAGACAAGCTTGGCCGCCGGTCACATTAGGCCTTCTGAGTCTCCTGTGGCGGTTGGATTTTTTTTTGTTAAAAAAAAGGACGGCGGTTTACGGCCTTGTCTAGACTTTCGTGAGATTAATAAGATTACTGTACGCAATCCTTACCCACTGCCATTGATTCCTGATTTGTTTAACCAGTTAGTGGGGGCCAAGTGGTTCTCGAAAATTGATCTTCGAGGGGCATACAATTTGTTGCGCATGAAGGAGGGGGATGTCACGGGTGTGTCGCTGCGAAGATCGTCGCGATTGCACACCCTGACTTCTCACAGCTGAGTTTCTGGTGCTGGGTGTTTTTCGGCAGAGAGGGAGTTAATTCTTCCTCTCTCTGTGCTGGACTAGACCAGCCTCGCTCAGCTGCAATTAATGTTGTGGTAATTGGTTTCCTTCAAATACCTGCCTGTCTGCTGGGGAAGTGTCGGTGAAAGCATTCATGCAGACCAGCAGAGCGGATCGTTGTATGGTGAAGGCTGAAGTTAAGAGTACCTGTGTGGTCTTTTTCCCCTCCTCGCTTTATCATTTATCTCCGTACCCGTTGGTGTCCCCTCTGTTCCCTGTGGTATGATTTTTGTATGCAAGGTGGATTTTAGTTTACCCCTTGTATTGTCTCGTTCGTTTATTACTGTGTTTAGGCATATACCTACCAGTCCCCGGTGTTGTGATCAGGGTCCTTCTCAGGACTGGATCACTGGTGTTCAGGGATCCTCAGGAGGTAGGGATTACGCTGGCGGCCTGGACCTCTGTACCATCAACAGTACCTCCAGGTAGAGGGATTAGTCAGGACCCCAGCTTAGGGTCAGCATAGACCCCAGACCTCCTGTATGCAGTAACAGCGTGACAGGGGATGAAAGGAAGACGGCGTTTAACACTCCACTGGGTCATTTTGAGAATCTGGTCATGCCTTTTGGGCTTTCTAGTGCTCCGGCATTTTTTCAGAATCTTATTAATGACATCCTTAGACCTCTGATCGGCAGATGTGTGGTTGTGTATTTGGATGACATTTTGATTTATTCACCGGATTTGGAGTCTCATTGGAGGAGTGTGCGTGAAGTATTACAGTTACTGAGTGATAATTCACTTTTTGCCAAGCTAGAAAAATGTGAGTTTGCTGTACAGAGACTTGGTTTTTTGGGCTACATTGTCTCCAGTGAAGGTTTTGAGATGGACCCGGTGAAAGTGCAAGCTGTGCAGGATTTGCCTAGACCTATTGGTGTGAAATCAATA
This sequence comes from Oophaga sylvatica, assembly GCA_033576555.1. NCBI lineage: Eukaryota > Metazoa > Chordata > Amphibia > Anura > Dendrobatidae > Oophaga > Oophaga sylvatica. The sequence continues at coordinate 557,329,567 of JARQOD010000003.1, forward strand.
CAGAGGTTTTTGGGGTTCGCCAATTATTATAGAAAATTCATTAAAAATTTTTCTGTGATTGCCAAACCTCTGACCGATCTCACCAGGAAGGGTGCTGATGCGGTTCAGTGGACTACTGAGGCCATTGAGGCTTTTGTGTTGCTAAAGGAGAAGTTCAGCTCTGCTCCCATCCTTACGCAGCCTGATGTGACTAAACCATTTTTGGTTGAGGTTGATGCTTCTTCTGTGGGGGTCGGCGAGGTGTTGTCTCAGGAAAAGATGGATGGAGTACATCCCTGTGCTTTTTTTTCAAAGAAATTTTCTGAGTCTGAACTAAATTATGATATCGGTAATCGGGAATTGTTGGCAATTAAACTCGCATTTGAACACTGGCGTCATTTTTTGGAGGGAGCGGAATTTCCCGTTCAAGCCTTCACCGATCATAAAAATCTGGTCTACCTTGATGCTGCCAAACGCTTGAATGCCCGTCAGGCTAGGTGGGCACTGTTTTTCTCGTGGTTTAATTTTACCGTTACTTACATCCCAGGTATTAAAAATGTTAAAGCTGATGCTTTGTCTCGCAGCTTTTCTCCTTTGGTGGGTACTGAGGAGGAGGAAAACATTTTGCAAGAGGGGGTTGTTATTGCTGTTTTGGACTCTGTGTTGGAAGATGAGATTCTTAAAGCACAGGAGAATGCCCCATCTAACAAGCCGCATGGGAGGTTGTTTGTGCCTGGTACCCTGAGGAGAGATTTGTTTGTTGAATGTCATGACTCTCGGTTGGCAGGTCATCCTGGAATCTCTGAGACCAAGAGACTTGTGGGTCGCAGCTTTTGGTGGCCTGGATGGCAGAAGGAAGTCATTAAGTGGGTGCATCAATGTACTGTGTGTGCTAGATCTAAGTCTTCTCATACTCCTGCTGCGGGGTTGCTTTGCCCTCTGGAGGTCCCTAGTTCACCTTGGACACATTTGGCTATGGACTTTATTACTGACCTTCCCCCTCTGAGGGTTTCACTGTCATCTGGGTGGTCGTGGACCGTTTTAGCAAGATGTGTCACTTGGTTCCTTTCATCAAACTGCCCTGCGCTAAGACTCTCGCTAAGGCCTTTGTCAAGGAAATTGTCAGACTACATGGCGTTCCTACTGACATTGTTTCTGATAGGGGACCTCAGTTTGTGGCTCGTTTTTGGCGCGCCTTTTGTGACAGGTTGGGAGTTCATTTGTCGTTTTCATCCGGATATCATCCTGAGTCTAATGGCCAGACAGAAAGGAAAAACCAGGATGTTGAGCAGTTCTTGCGTTGTGACTGATGATGAAGAGGGGTGGTCTGAGTTTCTGCCACTTGCTGAGTTTGCTCTTAACAACCATACATCCGCTTCTGCTGGTTGTTCGCCTTTTTTGTTGTACTGGGAGACATCCGTCGTTTGGGTCATTTTCCAAGTTGGGATCGGCTGTACCTGAAGAGGAGAATTTTTCTGGTGTTTTGGAGAGAGTTTGGACTGATGTGCGTGGTAATCTTCAGGAGGCTAACAACAGATCCAAAGTGTATTTTGATAGAAAACGACAAGAGGTTTTGTTTGCTATTGGTGACATGGTTTGGTTGTCCTCTAAGAATCTGCGCTTGAGGATTCCGTCTAAGAAATTGGGTCCCAAGTTTGTAGGGCCCTTTAAGGTGCTTCAGGTTATTAACCAATCTGCTGTTATGTTGGAGCTTCCTACCTCCTGGAAGATTAATCCGGTGTTTCATGTTTCTCTCTTGAAAAAAGCTGAGGTCTCAGATGGAGACGTCTCGGCCACTGTTCCCCTGGTGGTGGAGGACGGGCAATATGAGATTTCTCGCATCCTAAATTCTAGACGGTATAGAGGGAGTTTGCAGTACCTCATCGCTTGGAAGGGTTATGGACCCGAGGATAACTCATGGGTGAGGGCGGATGATGTTTCTGCGTCTAGACTTGTCAGAGCGTTTCACAAGAGGTTTCCGGGTAAGCCTAAGTCCTAGGGGATCCGGAGGATCCTCTTAGAAGGGAGGGTACTATTAGAACCCTCTTGTTAGGTTTTGTTTCTGTTTGCTGATCACATGACCTTTTTTCCCTATTTAGTCTGGCTCCGCCCTTCTGGCTTTGCTGGACTTCATTGTATTATCTACTCTTAAGCTAGCCGGGTGCTTAGGTGCCTTACTCAGTCAGTTTTGCTTGATCTTAGGATCTCTAAGTAATTTGTTTTCTGTTTAATTTTCCCTGCTACAATTTCTGTTAGGAGGTGTCCACCTTTTCTCCCAGTCCCTAGATCTTGTAGGGATTCCTCCCTCGCAACTATAGTCTTCGTTCAGACTAGCTGAGGACTTTAGCGGTCTGGTCGCAGGATCAGGTTCCCCGTTACATCGTAGGGATCCTGTTTATGTTACGGTAGCTGAGGAGTGGCAGGTTAAAAAAGAAAATACACCAGAGCAGTTGGAATCTATGAGATTGCAGTACCCTGACTAACCACCGCAACTAGAGGCAGCCGTGGAGCGTTCCTACGTTGGTCCTAGACGCCTCGTCACAGCCTGAGAAACTAACTACACCTAAAGATAGAAATAGGAAAGCTATCTGCCCCGGAGCAGAACCCCAAAGATAATAGAAAGCCCCCAAACATGTAATGGCGGTTAGACAAGAGGAAATACTGACACAGAAAGAAAATAGTATGAGCAAACGCTGGGGCCCAAACTATCTAAATAGAAAAGGAAGGAAGGGTACTTACTGCAATCTCAGAAAACCCTGAAAAAACACCAACTCTACTAATTTCAAAATCACCTGAGATCACACGACCTCTACCACCTAAATTAGCTCTCTGGTGTAACAAAAAAAAACAGCAGCCACTGAAAAAAAACTGGAAAAAGCAAAAGTACAAAACACAGTGGCTGGACTAAACTGAGAGGGCAAAAGCCCCCGGAGGGGACCCTGAAGGCCCCCACAGAAGTGCAGGACAAAATGCAAAAATATAGCAAAAACACAAAATAAGAAATTGTCTTATCTGATAGCAGGAGATGCAGACACGACACAGCAGGCTACAAGGGAAACTGGAAAGAAGGATTCAGACCAGAACAATTGATCACCGGCAACCCTGATGGGAAAATGACTCCCTTACATAAGACCAATCAGTAACACCTGATTCCCAGTCCTCACAATCCTCACTAGTACCGCTTGTAACCACCAGAGGGAGCCTCTGCTCAGAACTCATCTCAAACCCATTCACAACAGTACCCCCCCCTTGAGGAGGGGTCACCGAACCCTCATTTGAGCAACCAGGTCGGTCAGGATGAGTTCTATGATACGCACGGATAAGTCTCCTAGCATGGATGTCCGAAGCAAACACCCAAGAATTGTCTTCCTGACCATAACCTCTCCATTTAACCAAATACTGGAGTCTTCGTCTAGAAAAACGAGAATCCAATATTTTCTCAACCACATACTCCAGATTGCCCTCAACCAAAACAGGGTCAGGAGGCACAGCAGCAGGAACCACTGGCTCAACAAACCTCTTCAACAAGGACTTGTGGAACACGTTATGGATCTTAAATGTCCCTGGAAGAAGCAAACGAAAAGAAACAGGATTAATAATCTCCATGATCTTATAAGGTCCAATGAACCTAGGCTTAAATTTAGGAGATGCTACTCTCATAGGAATATTCTTTGAGGACAACCAGACCAAGTCCCCCACTTTAAACCGAGGACCATCAGTCCTATGCCGGTTAGCAAACCGCTGGGCCTTCTCCTGAGAGAGGGACAACCTCTCCACTACCTGGTCCCAAATCTGCTGCATACGCTCAACAACAGAGTCAACACCTGGACAGACAGAAGCCTCCGTCTGTCCTGAAGAAAATCGAGGGTGAAACCCAGAATTACAGAAAAACGGAGACATCAAAGTGGCAGAGCTAGCCCTATTATTAAGAGCAAACTCAGCCAAAGGCAAAAAAGAGACCCAGTCATCCTGATCAGCAGACACAAAGCATCTTAGATAAGTCTCCAATGTCTGGTTTGTTCTCTCAGTTTGACCATTGGTCTGAGGATGAAATGCCGAGGAGAAAGACAATTGAACACCCAGTTTAGAACAAAAAGTCCTCCAAAATCTGGAAACAAACTGGACTCCTCTGTCAGACACAATGTTCTCAGGAATGCCGTGTAAACGAACCACGTGCTGAAGGAACAACGGCACCAATTCAGAGGAGGAAGGCAACTTAGGTAATGGCACAAGATGTATCATCTTGGAAAACCTATCACAAATTACCCAGATGGTGGTCATTCTCTGAGAAACAGGAAGATCGGAAATGAAATCCATAGAGATATGGGTCCATGGTCTCTTGGGCACAGGCAATGGCATCAACAAACCACTAGAGCGAGAGCAAGGCTTGGAGCGAGAGCAAGTCCCGCAGGACTGCACAAATTCCCTGACATCGCGAGACAAGGTAGGCCACCAAAAGGACCGACTAACCAAGTCTCTGGTACCAAAAATTCCGGGATGCCCAGCCAATGCGGAACAATGAATCTCAGACATCACACTCTTTTTCCATTGGTCCGGGACAAACAATTTTCCAACAGGGCAGCGCTCGGGCCTATCCTCCTGACACCCCTCCAGAGCAAGTCTCAAATTGGGCGAGATGGCGGAAAGAACTACACCCTCCTTCAAAATAACAGAGGGATCAGATAGCTTAGGAGAGTCCGCAAGGAAACTCCTCGAGAGGGCATCCGCCTTAACATTCTTAGTGCCAGGAAGAAAGGAAACCACAAAATTAAAACGTGTGAAAAACAAGGCCCACCTGGCCTGTCTAGGATTGAGTCGCTTGGCAGATTCCAGATAGACCAGATTCTTATGGTCCGTAAGGACCACCACCTGATGTTTGGCTCCCTCCAGCCAATGTCTCCACTCTTCAAAAGCCCACTTCATGGCCAATAACTCCCGATTACCCACGTCATAATTACGTTCAGTAGGAGAAAATTTTCGAGAGAAAAAGGCACAAGGGTTACTTTTAGAGGTCTCTGGATCTTTTGGGACAAAACGGCACCTGCCCCAATTTCAGAGGCATCAACCTCCACCTGAAATGGCAGAGAAACATCAGGCTGCCGTAGAACAGGAGCAGAAGTGAATCTCTGCTTAAGTTCCTGAAACGCAGAGACTGCCTCAGGAGGCCAATTCACCACATCAGAACCCTTTCTGGTCAAATCAGTTAATGGTTTAACAATAACCGAGAAATTACCAATAAATTTACGATAAAAATTGGCAAAACCCAAAAATCTCTGAAGAGCCTTTAATGAAGTAGGTTGGACCCAATCACAGATGGCCTGAACCTTGACCGGGTCCATTTCAATAACAGATGGGGACAAAATGAATCCCAGAAATGAGATCTTCTGTACGCCAAAAAGACACTTTGATCCCTTCACATACAGAGCATTCTCTCTCAAAATCTGGAATACAGTTCGAACATGTTTCACATGAGAGTCCCAGTCATTAGAAAAAATCAAGATATCATCCAAATAAACAATCAGAAACTTGTCCACAAAATCCCTGAAAATGTCATTCATGAAGGACTGGAAGACGGAAGGAGCATTAGTGAGCCCAAAGGGCATCACAAGGTACTCAAAATGCCCTTCAGGGGTGTTAAATGCCGTCTTCCATTCATCCCCGTGCTTAATGCGAATAAGGTTATACGCCCCCCTGAGGTCAAGCTTGGTAAACCAAGTAGCGTTTTTCACCCTGGAAAACAGGTCAGAAATCAAGGGTAACGGGTATTGATATTTCACAGTAATATTGTTCAAGAGACGATAATCAATACACGGCCTTAATGAACCATCTTTTTTGGCCACAAAGAAAAAACCGGCACCTAAGGGTGAAGAGGATGGTCTGATATGACCCTTCTCCAATGATTCCTTGATATAAGACCGCATAGCGTCATGTTCAGGTACAGACAAGTTAAAAAGGCGACCTTTAGGGAATTTACTACCTGGCACTAATTCAATAGCGCAGTCATAGCTCCTATGGGTAGGTAAGGATGCAGATTTACTTTCGCTAAACACATCAGAAAAATCAAACAAAAAGTCAGGAACATCCTGAGTTTGGGGGGAGGCAGAAAAAACAGGAGTGTTGGTATTAACACATTGGCAGCCCCAACTGGTTACAGACACAGATTTCCAATCCAAAACAGGATTATGAGACTGTAACCAAGGGAAACCCAGCACTATAATGTCATGCAGATTATATAGAACCAAAAATTTGCAGCACTCCTGGTGATCAGGTTCAACCCTCATTATCACCTGAGTAGAAAACTGGGGTTTATTCTCAGCCAAAGGGGTAGAATCGATCCCCAGTAAAGGAATAGACTTCTGTAGGGGTATCAAGGGAAACCCACAACGTTTAGCAAAATCATAATCCATCAGGTTAATAGCTGCTCCAGAATCAACGAAAGCCTGAGCAGAAAATGAGGACAGAGAGCATATCAGAGTGACAGTTAACAAAAACGTAGTCTGAACACTACCCAAGACAACCGAGCGTGCAAAACGTCTTCCCCGCTTAGGGCAGACTGAAATAGCATGAGAGGCATCACCACAGTAGAAACATAACCCATTGCGCTTTCGAAACTCATGACGCTGTGCCCCAGACACCACTCCATCACACTGCATGGGTGTCACGCGGTCTTATGATATGTGTACGATGTCAGTAAACTATTCTTAAAAGAACAACACTCTATACAACATATAGATTAGCAACATCAGCATGTAAATATAGAATAGATTTACCTGACACGATATCCGTTGAACTCAGGATTAATCTTGAGGACTTGATACACTGTCACAGGAAAGAAGAGGACCGGGGGTCTAACCTGACCCTAAACTGGGGTCCTAACTAATCCCTCACCTTGGAGGTACTGATAATGGTTCAGAGGTCCAAGTCTCCAGCCTAACCCTGTCTCCTATCAGTCCCTGAACCCTGTAATCAGTCCTAAGAAGGATTCTGATTACCACCAAAGGGATATGGGCTGATCTCTGCTAAATACACAGATTAGAAATATAAGACAGACTGGAGAAAACACAGACTTGCATACACACTCAAATACAGAAGGAACATAAATGATCTGGGATATTAAACTCTAAGCAAGGTGAGCTTAGAACAACTAAGGAGCTCTTTAACTTAAGTCTATACAGATACAATCCTATCTGTGGTCTGCATGAAGAATTTCACTGGCAACTCCCAAACAGACAACCAGAGATTTAAAGGAAACCAATCAACAAATAATTAATTGCAGCCAGGAGAAACTGCACCCAGTCCCAGAACTGAGCACAGACAGAATTAACTCCCTAACTGCCAAACACAAAGAAACAGCAACTCAGCTGTGAGAAGTCAGAATGTGCAACCGCGACGATCTTCGTGGCGATGCACACATGACAGTACCCCCCCTTCTACGAGGGGCCTCCGGACCCTCAGGGCCAGGTTTGCCCGGGTGAGTTCTGTGGAAGGTCCGCACCAAACGAACTGCGTTAATGTCAGACGCAGGAACCATGTCCTCTCCTCTGGACCATACCCCTTCCAATGCACCAAGTACTGAAGGGACCGGCGATTCAGACGTGAGTCAATGATCTTTGACACTTGAAACTCCAAGTTACCATTGACCACCACTGGAGGAGGAGGTAGAGGTGATGGTATGACTGGTGCCACGTACCTCTTAAGTAATGACTTGTGGAACACATTATGAATTTTAAACGTAGGAGGGAGGTCCAGACGAAATGCCACAGGATTAATTATGGAACTGATCCTGTACGGCCCGATGAATCTGGGGCCCAGCTTCCAGGAGGGAACTTTAAGTTTATATTCCTGGTAGACAACCATACCAGATCGTTCACATTAAGATCTGGACCAGAAACTCTCCTCCTATCAGCCATACGTTTATAACGGTTCCCATAGCACTCAGATTATTCAATACACCTCTCCACACTGAAGCAAGTGACGACGAGAAACGCTCCTCCTCAGGAACCCAGAAGGGCCCCCCCCATTGAAAGTACAAAACTGGGGATGAAAACCATATGCCCCAAAAAACGGGGATTTACCAGTGGACTCGCTCCGCCTGTTGTTAAGAGCGAACTCTGCCAGAGGCAAGAAAGAAGACCAGTCCTCCTGGTTCTCTGAGACAAAACACCGAAGATAAGTCTCTAGGCTTTGATTCAGACGCTCTGTCTGACCATTGGTCTGCGGATGAAAAGCCGAGGAAAATGACAATTGCATCCCCCGACGTAAACAAAATGCCCTCCAAAACTTGGACACAAACTGAGACCCCCTATCTGACACCACATCAGAAGGCAACCCATGAAGTCTCACAATCTCCCAATGAACACCTGCGCCAGAGTTTTAGCATTAGGGAGGGCAGGAAGAGCAATGAAATGTGCCATCTTACTGAACCTGTCAACAACCACCAGTATGACAGTCTTCCCTGACGACTGAGGAAGGTCCGTGATGAAGTCCATAGACAAATGAGTCCATGGACGCTCCGGAAGTTTCAAGGGTAAGAGGGTCCCAGACGGACGGGTATGAGGGGTCTTAGAGCGAGAACAAACCCCACAGGACGCGACAAAAGTTAAAACATCTTTATTAACGTTAGGCCACCAAAACCGGCGAGAAAGGAGATCTAAAGTAGCCTTACTCCCTGGATGTCCTGCTAAAGCAGAATTATGATGTGCCTCAATAACCTTTTGTCTCAACTGATTTGGGACAAACAGTCTCCTGGAGGTCCTGCAGGGGCGTCCCCCTGAACCTCTAATACCTCCTCCTCAAGCTCGGAACATACAGCCGACACTACCACCCCCTCCTGAAGGATAGGAATCGGGTCATCCATTTTCCCGGCCCCTGGGAAACTGCGAGACAAGGCATCCGCCTTAACATTCTTAGATCCAGGGCGATAAGTGACAACAAAATTAAACCTGGTAAAAAACAACGACCATCGAGCTTGTCTGGAATTCAGACGCTTAGCAGATTCCAAATACAGCAGGTTCTTGTGATCAGTAATGACGGTGACCGGGTGGACTGCCCCCTCCAAAAAGTGACGCCATTCTTCAAAAGCCAACTTAATGGCCAAAAGTTCCCTATTGCCGATATCATAATTCCTTTCGGCGGACGACAATTTCTTAGAAAAGAAAGCGCACGGATGCCATTTACCAGGGGACGGACCCTGGGACAATATTGCACCCACCCTACGTCAGACGCGTCCACCTCCACAACGAACGGCTGTGATGCATCTGGTTGGATGAGAACGGGTGCCGAAGCAAAACATTTTTTCAAAGAGGAAAAAGCTTGGCAAGCTTTGTCCGACCATTTAGAAAAATCCGTCCCTTTTCTTGTCATGTCAGTGAGAGGTTTGACAACAGATGAGAAATTACAAATAAATTTCCGGTAGTAGTTAGCAAACCCCAGAAAACGCTGCAGAGCCTTAAGATCCTCTGGCTGATCCCATTCAAGCACTGCTCTCACCTTTTCAGGGTCCATACGGAAACGGAGGCTGACACCAAGAAACCAAAAACTGAAGTTCCTGTACGGCGAATACACACTTTTCCAGTTTGGCGTATAGTTTATTGTCTCGCAAGATCTGCAACACCTGTCTCACATGCTCCTGGTGAGACACAAGATCTGACGAGTAAATTAAAATGTCATCCAAATATACGACCACAAACAGCCCCACCAGATGACGAAAAATGTCATTAACAAAATGTTGGAATACTGCTGGTGCAGTAGTCAGACCAAAAGGCATGACAAGGTTCTCATAATGTCCCTCCGGCGTGTTAAACGCCGTTTTCCACTCATCCCCTCTTTTATCCTAATCAGATTATACGCCCCCCTGAGATCCAATTTAGAGAACCATTTGGCGCCAACAATTTGATTGAAGAGATCAGGAATCAGAGGGAGTGGATACGGATCTCGAACAGTAATCCGATTAAGTTCGCGGAAATCCAAGCAAGGGCGTAGGCCTCCATCTTTTTTCTTCACAAAGAAGAACCCGCGGCCACTGGGGAAGATGAAGGTCTAATATGCCCTTTGGCCAGACTTTCCGAAATTAATCTTTCATAGCCTGCCTCTCAGGACCAGAAAGGTTATATAACCTAGCTTTAGGTAACTTAGCATCAGGAAGTAAATTAATAGAGCAGTCATACACGCGATGAGGAGGCAACTCCTGACACCCCTCCTCAGAGAACACATCCCCAAAGTCCTCCAAAAAAGGAGGCAAAGTACTAGGCACGACCGCACTGATGACTGTGTTCATGCAGTTACTTTTGCAAAACTCACCCCATTGGCTTATCTCTCTGGACTGCCAATTAATCACAGGGTTATGTTTAACCAACCAAGGAAGTCCCAACACAATAGGAGTAGGTAGACCCTCCAACACAAAACAAAATAATAGTTCCCTATGTATTGCCCCTACCCGAAGGTCAATGTTATGAACCTCATGAACAAAGCTACCTTGGCCGAGAGGCCTGGCGTCAATGGAGAATATAGGGATCGGTTTGACCAATACACTCAGATGCATACCTTGAGCCTGAGCAAACTGAGCGTCAACCAGATTAGCCCCGGACCCACTATCAAGAAGAACAGAAAATCTCTCCACTCTCGTACCAACCACCACCTCACTGGTACAAGGAACTGAGAAGAACTAGCGGACGAAATACATACTCCCAGGTTGTCGTCCACCACACAACCTGGGATTAACAGTTTTCCGGCGACTTCTTGTTCAACAAGGCACGGGACGGACATCCCCAACAAAATGTCCCTCTTTCCCGCAGAAGAAACACCTTCTAGTCCTGCGGCGTACCGCCAATCCCCTCCTACGAAATGATGTCCCTCCCAACTGCATAGGCTCCTCCGAACAGACAAGGGGAACCTCAACATAAGGACTTTAGTAGTAGGTGGAGTAACAACAGGGGGCGGAGTTACCTCGCACCTCTCCCGGAGCCGTCTATCAGTACGGATAGCCAGGGCCATAGCAGCCTCAGTGATGGAGGAGAATCATACTGACCAAAACGTCCTTTAATTTGTCAGAAAGCCCATGACAAAACTGGCTCCTAAGAGCTGGGTCATTCCACTGAGTATCTGTGGCCATCTACGGAACTCAGAAGCAAATTCCTCCGCCGGGACGATCTCCCTGCTGTATCTTACGTAATTTTGTCTCAGCAAGAGAGACCCGATCTGGGTCATCATATACCAAACCCAGGGCAGTAAAAAATCGATCTACTGACTGTAGAGCCGGGGATCCCGGAGGAAGGAAAATGCCCAGGATTGAGGGTCCCCTTGTAGGAGCGAGATAACAATTCCCACTCTCTGCTCTTCACTCCCTGATGATCGAGGCCGAAGCCGAAAATACAATTTACATGCTTCCCTGAAGGTAAAAATTTGTCTCGCCCACCAGTGAACCTGTCCGGGAGAGCTACTTTAGGTTCAAATCTGGTTTGCTCCGAGGGAGACAAAACTTTGGACTTAATGTCCGTCAGCTCCATGGATAACCCTGCAACTGCAGAGCCAGCTGGGCTACTGGATCCATGGCAACTGGAATAATTTTATGGGCCAGTGAAAATGTCACGCGGTCTTATGATATGTGTACGATGTCAGTAAACTATTCTTAAAAGAACAACACTCTATACAACATATAGATTAGCAACATCAGCATGTAAATATAGAATAGATTTACCTGACACGATATCCGTTGAACTCAGGATTAATCTTGAGGACTTGATACACTGTCACAGGAAAGAAGAGGACGGGGGTCTAACCTGACCCTAAACTGGGTCCTAACTAATCCCTCACCTTGGAGGTACTGATAATGGTTCAGAGGTCCAAGTCTCCAGCCTAACCCTGTCTCCTATCAGTCCCTGAAACCCTGTAATCAGTCCTAAGAAGGATTCTGATTACCACCAAAGGGATATGGGCTGATCTCTGCTAAATACACAGATTAGAAATATAAGACAGACTGGAGAAAACACAGACTTGCATACACACTCAAATACAGAAGGAACATAAATGATCTGGGATATTAAAACTCTAAGCAAGGTGAGCTTTTGAACAACTAAGGAGCTCTTTAACTTAAGTCTATACAGATACAATCCTATCTGTGGTCTGCATGAAGAATTTCACTGGCAACTCCCAAACAGACAACCAGAGATTTAAAGGAAACCAATCAACAAATAATTAATTGCAGCCAGGAGAAACTGCACCCAGTCCCAGAACTGAGCACAGACAGAATTAACTCCCTAACTGCCAAACACAAAGAAACAGCAACTCAGCTGTGAGAAGTCAGAATGTGCAACCGCGACGATCTTCGTGGCGATGCACACATGACAATGGGCTCAGCAGCTGGCTCACAAGGCAACACCACTCCACGCATACTTCTCCGCTCACGCAAACGTCTGTCAATTTGAATCGCTAATGACATAGAGAATCATTGAGACAGAGGGGGACAGGGAATCCCACCATAACATCCTTTACATTATCTGACAGACCCTTCCGGAAAAGGGCCGCCAAAGCGTCGTCATTCCACTTGGTCAGGACTGCCCACCTACGGAATCTCTGACAGTATAACTCAGCGTCATCAAGCCCCTGATTTAATGCCAACAAGCTTTTTCAGCTTGATCAGTGACATTAGGCTCATCGTACAATAACCCCAAAGCCTGAAAAAAATGCATCAACATCACTCAAAACAGGATCCCAGGTATCAGGGAAAAAGCCCAATCCTGAGGATCGCCGCGCAGGAGAGAGATGATAATTTGAACCTGCTGCGCTGCGTTTCCTGAGGACTTAGATTTTAAGGCAAGAAACAATTTACAATTATTTTTGAAATTCTGAAACTTAGTCGATCCCCTAAAAACAAATCTGGCATGGGGATCCTAGGTTCCACAACAGGCAACCTAGCAAGATATGCAGCAATACTTGAACCCCAGTGGCAAGTGATCCACACGGCCAGACAATGTGCAAACCCCCATTGGGAGAAAAGATCCTCCCCAGCACCAGAGATACAGAGGGAAAAAAAAAAAAAAAATGCAACAACAGAAAAATATCTCTGACAACTTTTCTTCCTTCAAAATATTTTTTCCCTTCTGTGAGTACCATTTCAATTTTTATGGCCGGTGATACTGTTATGTTACGGTAGCTGAGGAGTGCAGGTAAAAAAAGAAATACACCAGAGCAGTTGGAATCTATGAGATTGCAGTACCCTGACTAACCACCACAACTAGAGGCAGCCGTGGAGCGTTCCTACGTTGGTCCTAGACGCCTCGTCACAGCCTGAGAAACTAACTACACCTAAAGATAGAAATAGGAAAGCTATCTGCCCCGGAGCAGAACCCCAAGATAATAGAAAGCCCCCAAACATGTAATGGCGGTTAGACAAGAGGAAATACTGACACAGAAAGAAAATAGTATGAGCAAACGCTGGGGCCCAAACTATCTAAATAGAAAAGGATAGGAAGGGTACTTATGCAATCTCAGAAAAACCCGAAAAAACACCAACTCTACTAATTTCAAAATCACCTGAGATCACAACGACCTCTACCACCTAAAATTAGCTTTCTGGTGTAACAAAAACAAAACAGCAGCCACTGAAAAAAAACTGGAAAAAGCAAAAGTACAAAACACAGTGGCTGGACTAAACTGAGAGGGCAAAGCCCCGGAGGG
>JARQOD010000003.1:557343319-557370941 GCA_033576555.1 Oophaga sylvatica
ACATCACTGATTGACAGCTTTCTGTGTGCACTGTGCATAGAGACAGAAAACCTACTGATAGATTCCCTTTAAAGGTGTTATATGGTGAAAACAAGTCATCATTTACAGTTAGGTCCATAAATATTTGGACAGAGACAACATTTATCTAATTTTGGTTCTAGTCATTACCACAATGAATTTGAAACAAAACAATTCAGGTGCAGTTGAAGTTCAGACTTTCCGCTTTCATTTGAGGATATCCACATTAAAATTGGATGAAGGGTTTAGGAGTTTCAGCTCCTTAACATGTGCCACCCTGTTTTTAAAGGGACCAAAAGTAATTGGACAAATGACAAAAGGTTCACATCTAGATGCAAACCATTCATCAATTCCAAAAATAGACAGGCCAGAGTTAAATTTGCTGAAAAACACCTCCAGAAGCCAGCTCAGTTCTGGAAAAGTATTCTATGGACAGATGAGACAAAGATCAACCTGTACCAGAATGATGGGAAGCCAAAAGTTTGGAGAAGAAAGGGAACGGCACATGATCCAAGGCACACCACATCCTCTGTAAAACATGGTGGAGGCAACGTGATGGCATGGCCATGCATGGCTTTCAATGGCACTGGGTCACTTGTGTTTATTGATGACATAACAGCAGACAAGAGTAGCCGATGAATTCTGAAGTGTACCGGGATATACTTTCAGCCCAGATTCAGCCAAATGCTGCAAACTTGATTGGACGGCGCTTCATAGTACAGATGGATAATGACCCCAAGCATACAGCCAAAGCTACACAGGAGTTCATGAGTGCAAAAAAGTGGAACATTCTTCAATGGCCAAGTCAATCACCAGATCTTAACCCAATTGAGCATGCATTTCACTTGCTCAAATCCAGACTTAAGAGGGAAAGACCCACAAACAAGCAAGACCTGAAGGCTGCGGCTGTAAAGGCCTGGCAAAGCATTAAGAAGGAGGAAACCCAGCGTTTGGTGATGTCCATGGGTTTCAGACTTAAGGCAGTGATTGTCTCCAAAGGATTCGCCACAAAATATTGAAAATAAAAATATTTTGTTTGGGTTATGTTTATTTGTCCAATTACTTTTGACCTCCTAAAATGTGGAGTGTTTGTAAAGAAATGTGTACAATTCCTACATTTTCTAACACATATTTTTGTTCAACCCTTCAAATTAAACGTTACAATCTGCACTTGAATTCTGTTGTAGAGGTTTCATTTCAAATCCAATGTGGTGGCATGCAGAGCCCAACTCGCGAAAATTGTGTCACTGTCCAAATATTTCTGGCCCTGACTGTATATACAGGATAGGTGATTACTTTTTGATGGGGGTCCAACCACTGAGACATGCACTGATCTGCAGATCGGGAAGCTTCTATCCCCATCACATGCTCATCCGCTGATCCATGCATTGGTCGGCTGACTTGCATCGAATGTGAATCAGGGTCTTTCTAACTTTTTATAACTTGAGTTGTAATGAGACTTTTGTTTAGTTGGTGCAAAGATTCATTTCACTGCCTAAGCCTTCTATCCTGGACAAATGCCTCTCTTGCCACCACCCTCCCCACCCCCGACAATTGTATTTGTACCAGAGACTTGGCTTTTATAATTGTTTTGTTTTTAAAAGGATTGTCAAATTTAAAAAAAAAAAAATTATTCAGAGGGATGGGCAAAAAATAATACAAGATTGTAAATTCACTAGCGATGATTCAAAATTTTAAAAAAAAATTGCTTCAGATTTGATCCGTCTAAATTGGACATGAAATTTTATCCAGACCAAAACAATTCTTCATGAATTGAAATTCCCTCAAAATGATGTTTATATTCTGGGGTCTTTCCTGAACCTAAAGCAAAAGAAAGAGAGGGGGTAAAAAAAAAAATAAAAGATTATATTCGCCTTTCCTGCCACTCCCAACTACCCGCCCATTCCTCCAGTCTCTAACATTTAGTCATGTGGGGTCCATTGAATCCCAGTTGAGTTTGTTTTTGTCATATTTCGCTAGTATGGAAGGTGGGTAACGTCCGTTTCAGTAACTTCCTAGCTCGGGCGCCTCTCCCTCCTCTGTGCATCACAAGATCTGGCATCAACTACATGTGCCACAGCGAGGTGATTGGGATCCATCGTACCTCACCCGACTTATAGTATAGTACTTTTTTGGTAGCCCACGTCCTGTCAAAGGTCAATGTCATTTGTGTGTGAGATCTAGACCCAAAAAAAACAAAACCAAATGTGATAATTGAAATAAATGTATGTGCAATGAGCACCATAAGAAGATATGTGATGCCTGTGCCTAATAATTATTTGTTTTTTTTATAAGTGGATGTTTAAATTTTGTTGATTACTAAAAATTTTATATTTTAATTTAGCTAAGTTAAGATGTTGTACCTTCATTTACTAAAATAAGTAAAAATTATTCTTTAATATATGTTGTTTTATTTTCCAGTATGAAAACTGGGGTCCCATGGATGGCATGACTAACTGAAGGCTAACTTTGGAAATTCCAGGCTGTGGTCTTCATTTATTCCCACTTTTGGGTCATATAGCACTGACTAATCCTCACACAAACACGTAGTGTCGTGGCACTGATGTGCAGAGCTCCCCACGTGACTGCGTGAAATCCTGTCTGCATTGGGAGATCCAAAGCTAAGACCAGAAAATGGAGAGAGGATCTGTGATGGCAGGACAGGTGAGGAGGGACTAGAACAGATGAGCCCTCAAAAGAGAGTAGGAAATGGCAACCGGCTGGTGAATTAGAATTTTTTTGTGTAATTCGTGATAAATTTGAATATTAATGGATTTGATTTACTCATCTCTAATACTCACCTGTTCTAACCATTGGGTTTTCAGTGTGGGCTGCGCTGATGGCTATCAATGGGATGGGCTGAGATGTAATTTTGTTGTTTTGCTCCCTGACGGCTAAGGCCTGTGATCGGCTGCAGTAGGAAGATGACTGAAGCAGCTATTTAGAGGCATGTCCAATGACTCCCCTTCAAGGGCACCAAAATTCCAGTTTTGTAGTGAAGGAGCCTTTTTTCTGCTCATTAGAGTGTTTACTGGTGACCAGAATCCACTTATTACTCATTGACAATCATGAAGGAGATCGCATGTTCTCCCTACGTAAACGTGGGCTTCCTTTCGGTCATTTGGTTTTTCCAATACAAGTATCTTTAATTGCTGTGCTGGCTTGTCACTTAGGTTGTCTCCAAAAATAGTTCCTCCATTCCAATCCTAAGATTGCTTATTGATATAGGAGAATGTGATAGAACCTTGCCAATCAGTGTCTCCCATTGTAGTAGCCTGCACCAGTTTTCTGCTGGTCAAGCGCAGGTAAAATCTTGCGCACAACAAAGCTAGCGCAAGCGCACTCTGGAGCATTGGTCAGTGCAGATGGATGTTGTCACCTCATGTCCCTCTTTATCAGTATTGGAAACACAGAGCTGAGCTCTAATTGGTTGCGACAGTTAATTTAAAATGACCATCCCCTTTAAGGGCCCAGTCAGACAGCCGTATAAATGGGAATGCAGTGCACGGACTGGTCAATTGGTCTCCTGGCCTGTGCGTGACAGCTGCATAAAAATATATGAAGCTGTCACATTTGGATCGGGAGAGCTGCCAGCTAGTCCGTGTACTGCGTTCCGATCTCGTCCTGATTTCATTCCGATTTATTCGGCCATCTGACTTCGCCCTAACGAACTTCAAGGTTCTTATTTTAAACCCTCAAATATTAGTTGAAACATGATTATAACTGTATAGTTTACCTCAATTTCCCAATACAAGTATTTATTACACTTTTCCTCTAAATTAAACACCTGTTGGTTGATCCGTTGATTTATTAGTATGAAATATTATTGAATGACGTTATGACCACTGGATTCCAAAATCAGTCATTTGGCTTTAGGAGGCGTAAGACGTTTCCTAAACACTGAGGTTTGGAAATCATTACCGTACAGTGGCTCTACGTCAAATAGCAATTACAGAAAGCTGTGTAATGGGACTTTAGCATCCGACGGTATGCAGAAATTACAAAGCCACAGCATCCCATACCTCCAGGCAGTCATCTAGAGATACACTAGTTTGTAATGTGTGAAGGTGCTTTGTAAAAAATAGTCAGGCGATGAAGCGTCTTCACTCAGGCGTATGCGCACAGAGGCTTATTGATAAAGAGAGCAAAAAATAAAAATAAAGTAAGCTAAAAGGGAATGAAGGCACAAACCGCCAGGAAAATCTAGCTACGGAGCAGAAAAAGGAAGGCAGTTGTTTTATTCATGGCAGGCGATATTATAGACTGAGTGAAAATCACATTATCGTAATGGGAACGTTAGAGTTGCAAAGATGATGCCCTGAAGCCTGCACGCTGATTGGGGTGTGATTGCTATCTGTATTTATATGTAGAAAGCAAAGTTCATTGCTAGTTCAAGATGGTGGCTGACTCAAGCTGCATCATGCTACATAATTCTTCAAAAAAGGAGAAACAAGGAGACTAGAAATCGACCAAAGGGGAGATTGCTTAAGTTGAAATCGGCAAACAGACAAGTTCTTCATGCAGCTCATTCAGGGGCGCCAAACAGCATTTATCTGCAAAAGATATAACGAATTACGGCGACCTCCTACAAAGGCGAAATTAACTAGATTGCTTTAAGCCGTCTGAGCCTTGCAGAACAACTATACAAATACACATTACACTATAGTCACACATTTGTCTAACTACAGACATCAGCTGGGGGAGGATTCATTGCCCCTGCAATGGCAACAAGGCTGGGCCTTAATGATTTTTCTTCCCGATAACCCGGCATGACACCATAGTCTAATATTGGGATATTCTATGGAAAGATGAAAATGGTTAAACAGGAATATTACAATAATAATTTAGGTACATATTTTAAATTTTCCCTTCACCCATGACAGCACACCTGAGAGAGGGATCCGCCCAGGCAGGACAGGAAACCTACTGAAATGGGTTCAGTTGTGTTTCCTATCCTGACGGGGACCCTCGTGCTGAAACCCAGGGCGGGTTGAAGACTTTATTCATCCACTCACCCATGCCTGTCCCGGCACTGGAAGAACAGGCAAGAGCGCCTGTATGCCAGTCTCCAAGTGGTGGAAGCGCCGTCCGCGGGTCCTGTGGGGCCTCGACGTATCTGCGGGCGTAGGACGGTGCAGTCATGGGCCAAGTGACTCTTCTGCGGCTGCCATGCCACTTTCCTCCTCTGCCATCTGACCGCCACTCCATAGTGAGCCCGGTTTCCGGGGGTGCGTGCTGATGTCGCGCACGAGGCACGCTGGGAATGGGCATGCCCGCGTGACATCTGGGGGTGTGCGCCGGGGCCAAGATGGTGGCGCCCATGACAAAAAAGCTGGCCGGGGCACGTGGATACTGGGCGCATCCCGGCGGGGTGGCTGAAGGGATGAGGGGCATTGATTGGTCACCGAAGGAGGCGGGAAGCACAGTGGATCCCTCTTATAAGGAGGGATGACCACAGAAGAGATGCTCGTGTCCGAAGCTCCTCATTATGGAGGATCACAGTGGACAGCAGCCCTTACAGCAGCAGGAGCATTCACCAGTGTCTATGCCTGGTCACCAGCTTGGGCGCACTAAGAGGAGCAGCTTCTCGAGTGGAAGGAGTGGCAGCCGTCCCGACCAGAGGTCGCGGGACTCCTCGGTATCCAGGAGGGACGTTATTCATACCCCTGATCAGCCTCTGAGTCCGGTACCTTTGATTTGACAGTGGGTGGTGAGTGATCTACGAGAATGTCACCTTTGTTGTTAATAGGTGCCATTTTCTGCTTAATCACTAGACGTCTAGGAAGGCTAGTGCAAAGACAAAGAATAAAGAGTGTGCCCTATGTAAAACCCTGCTGGCAGTTCAGTGGCAGAAGAAATCTCTGCGCTGACTGCGTACAGAAACCGATACGGGAAGAGACCCCAGACTTCGCCACGAGCCTTAGGGCCATAATCAGGGCGGACGTGAAAGGTTCCCTAAAGTCAGCATTGAATTAGGGAAGCAAGAGAGCTCAGCTTGTCACGGATTCAGAGGCCTTGCAATCAAGTGGGGAATATCATATGGAACCCCTGTCCCCCCTCCTCCTTCTCCAACTCCTCCTTGGACAATGATGTAGGCGGCCGACCTTGCTTTCCGGCCGAGGACACGGATAGACTGGTTAGGGCAGTCAGGTCAACAATGGGTCTAAAGGAGGAAAAAACACCTAAATCCGTAGAGGATGTTATGTTTGGGGCCTGGAGGAGAAAAGGAAGCGCACCTTTCCAGTTAACACTAGGATAACGGAGCTCATAGACAACGAGTGGAAGAAGCATGCCATCATCCTCCAAAAGGAGATACCCCTTGAGGAAATGGACTCGTAGGGTTGGGATAAAATCCCTAAGATTGATGGGGCAGTAGCTAAGTCCTCTAAAAAAAAATGTCCCTGCCCTTGGAGGACTCTGGTACGCTTAGAGACTCATTAGATAAGAAAGCAGATGGGTTCCCGCGGCACACCTGGGTGGCAGCCTCAGGGGGTCTAAAGCTGGCAATAGCTGGGACATGTACTGCTTGCTCCCTCATGGCCTGGCTGCAACAGATGAAGGAACAACTGAGGAGTAAGGTTCCAAGAGATGAAATCTTGGCCAATATGACTCTGTTGCAAGGCGCAGCTGCCTTTCTAGCAGACTCCTCAGCAGACTGTGAGGTTGGCAGCTAGGGCGGCAAGCCTATCCAACGCGGCTAGACGGGTCTTGTGGCTAAAAGGGTGTCTGGGAGACCTGCCTTCGAAAAATAGACTCTGCTCTATCCTGTGTGACCGTCAGTTTCTCTTCAGTCTGCAACTAGAGGACATCTTAGAGAAGGTAGGGGATAAGAAGAAGGGGTTTCCCGGGATAGGCTAGGAAGCCTTCTTTTTGGAGGAGAAAATTTAATAGGGGTTGACCCCCGGAGAAAGAAAGAGCTGGGACTTCAAAGATAGCAAGGGTCTGGATATATGTTCAGCGGACCTTCTACATCATCAAAAAAGGACCCCCAATGATGTCAGGTCAGAGGTAGGGGGGAGGCTCTCTCTCTTTCTCCCTGCCTGGTGAGCATCTCCCCCAGTCTCTGGATCTTAAGTGTCATCAAAGACGGTCTGAAGATAGACTTCGTCCATTCACCCCGGCAGACATTTATATTAACACCCCGCAGGAAATCACCAGGAAAACAGCTAGCCATGGAGGCGGAGATCTTGGGACTGGTACAAAAGCGAGTTCTGTGCGAATTCCCGGTGGAAAAGATAGGAAGGGGATTTTATCCCCCCCCTCTTTTTGATACAGAAGTCAGATGGTTCTCTAAGGACTATCGTCAACCTGAGAAAACTCAACCGATGGGTTGTGAATTATTCTTTCAAAATGGAGTCAGTAAACACGGCTATAAAGCTGTTGTTCCAGGATTGCTTCATGGTGGTCATAGGCTTAAAAGTGTTGTCATATGCAACAGATCAGAACTTATTATATATGTGTAACAGGAGGACTTTATGCTGACCTGACAGTAGATGGCGATGTTGTGTAACGTTTCCTTCTTTAATGTATTGTATAAGAATTAGTCTCTTCTCTAGTTAATTTCACTTTCGTTTTGCTCCTGTTAGCAGATGCAATGCTGTAATGTCTGTGCATTATTCCTTCACCTCATGTTCAGAGAAGTAAACGCTTGTTATCCCATGCAACTTGCTCTGTGAAGTTTCCTCTGCAAAGGTGTGGATTCAGAAGCTGTGCAACAGGTTATGGGCCCAGGCACCCAGACTCCCAGACCCAGGCACCCAGATACAGCGTATCCAGATACAGAGAATCCAGACACCACAGATACCCAGGACATTGGAACTCTCAGTAAGACCCTGGTGAATGCAGAAGAATTCTTCAGTGCAAGTCTCTCCAAACAAGTAAGATAAGTTAAAAATGATGAATAGCACAGAGCTAAAACTCACAGTAGCTAAACTGAATAATGAGAACTATCAGCTATGGAAGTTCAAAGTAGAGATGTTATTGTCTAAAGATGATTTATGGGAAGTAATCACTATAGATAGACCTGATGAAGATAATCAGACATGGGATAAGAAAAATAGACAAGTGAGAGCTACCATCAGCTTATTAGTGGATGATGCTCAATTAATACATATAAGAAATGAAGAAACAGCTAAAGGAATGTGGGAAGAATTAAGAAAGCTATATGAGAGACCTAGCTTAAATCACAAGTTATTTCTACTAAGAAAGCTTTACAATATGAGACTAAATGCAGACAGTGACATGCAGAAGCATATATTCTCTATTATGGAAGTGATATCACAGCTAAGATCTATTGGTGAAGATATTAAGGAAAGCCATATAGCAGCAATGTTATTGTGCAGTTTACCAGATTCATATACAGCTTTAATAAATGCACTAGAGACAAGACCAGAAACTGACATTACATTAGAGTTTGTGAAAATAAGACTCATAGATGAATATCAGAGAAGGAAAGAACAAAGCAATGATTCTTCTACTGAAAAAGTTAATGGAAATGCTCTTAAAGCTACAGAACTTAAAAAACCCTATAATAAAGAGACAAGAGAATGCTTCAGATGTAAGAAAAAAGGTCATTTAAAGAAAGACTGTACTATATGGAAAGCAGAAAAGAAATTACACCATAAAGATAATATACAGAAGGTGAAAAACACAATTTCTGATTCATGTGAAAATAATTGGAATGGCACATTTAAAGTAACTGATAAGAAATCATCACTTGGTTGGTTTATTGATTCAGGAGCAACGAGTTATATGATAAGTGACAAGAATTTCTTTACTGATCTTGATTTAAATAAGAAAGTAGCCATTTATCTTGCAGATGGAAGCAAAATAACCGCAGAAGGTATCGGACAAGGTATGCTAAATTGTTCAAACAAGTTCGGACAAGATTCAAGAATACTTGTACAGGATGTGTTGTATGTTCCAAAATTGGAAGGCGGATTATCTGTGAAACGTTTAACAGCAAAAGGACTTACAGTAAAATTCAAAGATAATGAGTGTGCAATTCTTGCAGGAAACAAGTTGATAACCAAAGTCAATGCAGATGAACAATTATATCATTTTGACAAACCAAAGGAACAGATGAAGGTATGTACACATGATCACAAAAACTGTATTCACATGTGGCATAGACGTCTAGGACATAGACACCCGGACAGTATAAGGGAACTACAGAGAAAAGAATTGACAAAAGATTTAAAGATATCAGATTGCTCAATTACCGTAAGATGTGAATGTTGTATAAAATCCAAGCCACAAGGATATCTATTCCAAAAGAAAGTGAGATGAAAAGTGAAAGACCACTTGATTTGGTGCATACTGATGTATGTGGACCCATGAAAGTGACTACATCAGGAGGCAATAGATACATGTTGACTTTTATAGACTACCCAAGATACACAGTCACATACTTAATTAAGAACAAAAGTGAAGTTTTTGATAAACTTGTAGACTATGTAACAAGATCAAGTAACAAATTTCAAAGGAAGCCAATTGTCATCAGAAGTGATAATGGAGGTGAATTTACAGGTCACAGAATAGAAGACTACTTAAGACAAAATGGAATAGAACATCAGAAAACTGTTCCATACACACCTAAACAAAATGGAGTAGCAGAAAGGAAAAACAGAACTCTAACAGAAATGATGAGATGTATGCTGACAGATTCTAAACTACCAGAGAAATATTGGGGTGAGGCAGCAATGACCGCTACATATCTACAGAACCGACTTTTTTCCAGAAAACTGAAGAAAACTCCATATGAACTGTGGCAAGGTATGAAACCAAGTGTCAATCATTTAAAAGTTTTTGGATGTAAAGTTTTTATATTCATTCCAACAGAAAAACGTTCCAAACTTCAAAACAGATCCATGGAATGAATATTCGTTGGATATAGTGAAAACTGCAAAGGATATAGAATCCTAGATCCCAAAACAGACAGAGTTACAGTGAGTAACAGTGTGACATTCATTGAAGATTTAAATGAAGACATTATGATTTCAGTTGAAACAAAAAATGAGAAAAACAATAGTGACATAACTGAAGAAATATCTGATGAGAAAGAAGCAGAAATGAATGAGGAACAAAATACTGAAAGTGAAGAATCACAACTACAAGCAGACACAGAACCAAGACGTTCAATAAGAGAGAACAAAGGAAAACCACCAAAACGTCTCTCATACAAGACAGGTATAAGAAAAATCTATGAACCTACCTCTTGGAAAGACATATCTAAACTTCCTGAAGAAGAAGCTAATAAATGGATAGAAGCAACAGAAACAGAAATTAAATCCATGCATAATTCAAATACATGGACACTAACAGATTTGCCAGAAGGAAGAAAAGCCATAGGATGTAAATGGATTTTTAAAGTAAAATACCAAACAGATGGTACACCTGAAAGATATCGAGCAAGACTATGGAAAATATGGAGAAGACTATGATGAAACATTTGCTCCAGTTGTCAAACACACTACAATAAGAACTTTACTTACAGTTGCAGCAGTGGAACAGATGGAACTAAGACATCTGGATGTAAAGACAGCTTTTTTGAATGGAGATTTAACAGAAGACATTTGCATGGAACAACCTCCAGGATTCAAAGATGAAAGAAATCCAAACAAAGTTTGCAAACTACAGAAAAGCATATATGGTTTAAAATAAGCAGCTAAAGCGTGGAATGACAAAATCACGGAAGTACTAACAAATGAAAAATTTCAAAGAAGCAAAGCTGATCCATGCTTGTACACAAAAAGGCTGAGTAATAGATGGATTTATGTACTCATATATGTAGACGACATTTTGATTTGTTTTAAACAAGAAAGGGATAAAGAAAACATTCTAAAAATCCTGAAACAAAATTTTGAAATCAAAGACTTGGGAAATGTAAAACAGTACCTAGGAATACAGATAGAAAGAGAAGAAGATGGAAGTTTCCTACTGAATCAAAATCACATGATTCAAGACATAACAGAAACATTTGGACTAAAGGATGCAAAAACAGTAAAGTCTCCAATGGAAACTAATTATCTCAAAGAGATGAACAGTGAAGAAAATATGCTACCAAACAATGAAGAATACAGAACAGCAATAGGAAAACTACTGTATCTATCGACCATTACAAGACCAGACATCGCAGCAGCAGTAGGAATCCTGAGTAGAAAGGTATCAAAACCAAATAAAGCTAATTGGAATGCCGTGAAGAGAGTAATACGTTATTTGAAAGGAACTAGCAATGTTAAGCTGAAATTACCCACAGGTGATAATTGCATTTTAACAGGATATGTTGATGCAGATTGGGCTGGAGATCCAACTGACAGAAGATCTACCAGTGGACATATTTTTTTCTCTCAGGTGGACCAATAAGTTGGACAAGTAAGAAACAGTCAATTGTGACACTGTCTTCAACAGAAGCAGAATATGTTGCAGCAGCACATGCGAGTCAAGAAGTACTGTGGTTAAGACAATTGTTAACAGACCTAGGACAACCACAGTTGGAACCAACAAAAATAAAAGAGGACAATCAAGGATGTCTTGTTCTTGCTCAGATGGAAAGAGTCAATCCAAGAACCAAGCATATTGATGTGAAATATCATTTCCTGAGAGATCATCAGGACCAAGGAGTATTAAAGTTGGAGTATTGCCCTACTGAAGAAATGACAGCGGACATTTTCACGAAGGCGTTGAATGCTGATAAACATCAGAGACTAATAAAAAAGTCGGGTTTGATTGAATAAGTCCTTACTGTTGAGAAAGGGTGTTGTCATATGCAACAGATCAGAACTTATTATATATGTGTAACAGGAGGACTTTATGCTGACCTGACAGTAGATGGCGATGTTGTGTAACGTTTCCTTCTTTAATGTATTGTATAAGAATTAGTCTCTTCTCTAGTTAGTTTCACTTTCGTTTTGTTCCTGTTAGCTGATGCAATGCTGTAATGTCTGGGCATTATTCCTTCACCTCATGTTCAGAGAAGTAAACGCTTGTTATCCCATGCAACTTGCTCTGTGAAGTTTCCTCTGCAAAAGTGTGGATTCAGAAGCTGTGCAGCAAAAAGATCTATCTATCTATCAATAAATAAAAAAGCAGGCGGCATTAAAAAATGGAAAATTATCAAAGTCCAGTAAAACTTTTAATAAGCTATATGTGCAACAGGTAACGTTTCGGCTCCATAGAACCTTTCTCCAAAGTAGCACTCCAAAAATGTTTATTACCCAATTTTCTGGCAACATTTCGGTTCAGAAAGCAACAAACTTTTCTCAAGCCTGTTTTTTTCTGAGCAGAAATGTTGCCCCGTATGGGTTAATAAGGTATGTTTGTTTTCTGAACTTTTTTTTGGAGTGCTGTCTACTTTGAATCTTGCATAGTAAAGCCAGTATTTTGATGATTGATGTGTGCACTTATGTGGAATTTATTCTAGTGCTGCTTTGATTCCTGGGTTTTATATCTCTATCTACCTATCTATCCTAATTAGATATGTCATACCACAATCTCAGATAATTTCTAAATGAGTTCCTTCAATGTTCTGTAAATGTGCAGTGAATCACATGGATACTTGTCCTTCCTTTTGGTAAGAACAAAAAATCACTATGAACTGACTATGCAAATTACCTCTTCAAAAAAAGAGGACTTGTACTCTATAGCGCCACCTATTGGAAGTAGCGATCCTACAAGTCACAATCAACCCTTTAACGAGTCTTGTAATATGACTTAGGATAAAAGCCAAATCAGTATCTCCATTTGCAGACACGGTGTTTCGGACTGTTGGTCCTCGTCAGTGCAAAGTAGAAGAGATCTGATTTGGCTAGATGAGAGGCTCTGGACTGGGGTCTAAGGGGTAAGGTTTCTCCTTGTGGAGAGTGACTTACCAGCTCTGGCGTGTTGAGGTAAGGAGGCTTATTCGCCGTGCAATGCTCCTCTGGGTTGTGGCATATCTACACAAGTCCATAGTGACATGTCACCAGTTTATTTAAATAAGGGGGGCCTCTAGACGCTTGCCTCAGCATCAGCCATGCACTATAGGCCATGTTCTGATTCTGTCTGGCGCCTGCTTCTGTGAATCTACTTCAAACCGTTTGTTCCTGAACTACTACCTACCTACTCTTGGATTCTTCCTCACCTTGCTCTCCTGGTTCTGATTCATCCTAACAATGGCTCCTTATTGCTTGACTATTTTCCTAGATCTTCTGCTGTACTATAGGCTTATTTCCTGATTGCCGTGTTTTTGGTTCTGACAATTGGCCTCTTTCTAGATTCTGAGTTGGATATCTGTGTCCTGTAATTCTGGTTCTGCCAAATTGTTTTTCTCTAGTTTTCAGTTCAGTTCTCCTTTCTCAGTCTCACAGGTCCATCTGACTATTCTCCAGTTCTGACCTCCAGACTCTGATTCTGTATTCAAAATAACATTCTAAAAAGTGATCAAAAATACTACAAATGGTACCAGTGAGAATTGTTGTGCTGGGTCTGACCATACTCCAGCCTGGTTCCCCAGTCCACGGCTCCATCTGACCATGCTACTGTCTGCTTTTCCTGGCTCTGACAAACTTTTTCTTCTGACCATGTTTCAGTCCAGTCCTCCTAACTCAGACCTCAGTCCTACTTCTGCTCCTGTCTAGTTTTCTGGCCTTTTGCAGCTTGACGGTCCTTCGGCTCTGTAATCGCTACTGCATCTGAATGCCAAATGAAGACTTTTCTGAGAAGCCAGGTCTGGGAATCCTTGTGCAACAAAGTCCATACCTTTTTGCAGAAATTAAGTATAAACAAAATGGTATCTTTTAGACTCCACACCCAAATCTAGCCATTATCAAAGGATCTTCATCTCAGATTCAGAGAACGTGGGTATGGCCGCACGTCTATATGTCGAGCCTATACGAGGGTCAGGATGTGTAATCGTAATGATCTATTAAAGAGCAAGTCTAGGAGTAGAGACAAGACGGATCAAAAGGTACGATGTATTCTGGATTTTAACTCTCGCAGTGATGAAATTTTTCAAATTCTGAATAAACACTGGTCAGTGTTGCGCCTGGACAAAACGTTATCTAACTATATAGGGCACTGTCCAGGCGTAACATACAGAAGAGCTCGCAATTTACGTGACCAGTTGGTTCATAGTCATCACACAGGCAATGCATCCCAATTCATTTTCGGATCCAAAGGCCCTGCATGGGGGTGTTCCCCCTGTGGGAAGTGCATTGCCTGTCAGAATGTGGAGTGTGCCAAAGAATTTACTAATTCAGACAACAGTAAAACCTATAAAATCACGTACAATATAAGATGTACCACTAAAGCTGTGGTATATCATGCGACATGCCCATGTGGCCTCATGTAGGCATGACAATGAGGGAGATGAGAAGACGTGTTAGAGAACATGTACTTAATGTGGAGGATGCTAAGAATATAGAGGATGAGACTTTGTTGAAACCTATATCGCTCCATTTCAAAAAATATCATAACAGTGATCCAACTTATCTACGCTTTAGGGGTATAGACAGGGTCTTTATTAGCCCACGAGGTGGCATTTGGAAACGCCTTTTGGCAGAGAAGGAGACTAAATGGATTTTTACATTGAATACATTGTCTCCATTAGGTCTGAATGATTTCAATAGTTTCAAGCCTTTTTTGGCTTAGTTCCAATTTATGCTTTGTTAGTTTTGAGATAATTATCATTTTGATTATATAGTCTTGGTTCAATGATGGTATTTCTGAGCTGTGTCTGTTCTTAGTCGTTGGTTTTATTTGTTTTTATTTTTTTATTTTTAGATGAGATGGCCTTCGTGTGTTCTAAAGATGAAATATTCCCATAGTTGGCTCGATATAGATATATGACATAAGGATGATGTGATTTTGAACAACACATCTTATTATGATCTCCTCTACACTCTGTGATTTTGGTATTGATATTCTGCATTTTGGTGTCATATTAATGGTCATATTGCTATACTTTGGTATCTTTATATATAACGGTAACAATGTTATACATTTTGTTGCACTGCTAATATGTCATTTTTTTCTTTATGTGAGCGGTATCGGTTTTTGACTTTGTATCACTCCGACTCTGTGCTGATACGGAGGGCTGGTTTATCCAATGGAGATTAAAGCCGTTGAGCCATTGGAATATATTACCTTCAGCTTGAATCCCTTGATGCCATGACAACTGTGTCTATGGATACCTTACAACGCGGTGAATGAGACTTGCATCTGATGATATCACATGACCGGAAGCCTCCATGATGTCACATCCGGAAGCGCGAGCCCATCTCCGTAATAAGCAATATCGCAGTATGTCTTGAATGTAATTATCTCACTGATGATCGGTGATTTACAGATGGAGGAACGAGTGCTTTATAAGGCAGCGGTTATGTAACTGGTTTGTTATTGAGATTGCTTTACTTTCCCCATTATATGTATTGGTTACCATAGCAATGGCGTTAAAAGTTTACCATCTTTTGCGCATGCGCAGTGACTTGATCGATCTTTGTCTCTGATTGGCCTATTATCATATAAAAAGGTACCTTGCCAACGTCTATACACCCCTGGACGAAGCGTTTCAATGTGAAACGCGCGTCGGGTGTGGTGGACGCCCTATACTTAAGGTAATTATGTGTCATAAGTACCTGTAGGCACTATGCCTGATCATATGCATTACCATTTTTTCCTTCATATTTGATTTTCTTTATGTCTGTTGTTTCTTACCAACATGAATGTGTTTCGCAGCACTGGGGGGTCTATATGTTAGCAACTATGCCCACATGGATCTTTACTGTTTCTAGGTGCTTCATACATATGAGCATATCTCCATCTGGAGTCTATATTAACCAGGGTTCAAGTTAGCCCCCTTACTGCTGACGGGGACATTCATGTATGGTGTTTACTATAAAATATACATTTTTATTGATAAAGGTTTTTGTATTTTCAAACATCATGCTAATTATTATACTTTATTGTGTTTTGGTAATTACATGTTGCTCAGACTTCTGAATGTTTCAGGTATTATATTTTTTTCTTGCACTCATTATATGGGCTGTACCACTTTTTTCTGTATCATGTGTTGGTTTTTTGTCCGGTATATGTTACGATTTTTTACGTGTTTTATCTTGTTATTCAATAAAAATTTGTAGTTTTATAAATATTCATTTTGTGATAGAGTTTTATTTTTTGGTGTATCATTATCAAATAAGTTGCAATCTTAAAGGAGTTGGCCACTGCTTGGACATCCCCGTCTTAAATGTAATAGCGCCTCTTGTAAAATAACAACACCATATCCTCCTCTCCAGAATCTGCCGTTCCAGCATTGTCGGCTCTGTCAGCACTCTCATGACATTATGTCACAAGAGCTGCAGCCCATCAGTGGCAATTATTCAATAAAGAAGAATTCTTTAAACTGCAAGTGCAGGACGATCTATCCTTGAAGTTTATATTAACTGTACACATTTGGAGCGCCAATCAATGGGTATTTGCAAATTATTAAGCACAAAATGGTCCATCTAAAAATGAGATGGTGCCAGAAGCTGAACGTTCACTCTAGAGTAATTTTTATGGTTCTGGCAAAGGTAAAACGTAATGAAAATATGTCTGTGTCTATAAAGTATGCATGGGTTACTACTAACACATTGGTTACTACTGATGTTGGGACAATTTTTGAAAAAAAGTCCAGATTCATTACTGCATTTGCAACCTTTTTGTTGTCTAGTTTTTGTTTTGCCCGTTTTTAATTTATGCCTTAATCTTCTTTGAATTTGTGTCTTTTTCAAAGTCTATGCTCTATCTGTTCTACTGTTTTTTTTGTTTTTTTTTAATGTTCGCCAATGTGGGTAGGGTTACAAGAAATAGTTTTTCTAAAAAATAGCAAGATTGTATCTCCGATATACACCAATGTTCCCCCTCTGGGGAATTTTATGTATAGTGAGGAAAATAAGTATTTGATACACTATCGATTTTTGCAAGTTTTCCCACCTACAAAGAATGGAGAGGACTGTAATTTTTATCATAGGTATACTTCAACTGTGAGAGACAGAATCTAAAAATAAAAACTAGAAAATCACATTGTAAGATTTTTAAATGAACCTCTTGTGCCAGTTTTAAGTATTTGGGGCAAAAAAGTCAATGAATACTGCAAGAGGAATAAAGAAAAGTGAGTTAAAGAAAATAAAAAATGCAAATGTTGAATTGGGCTCTAAGTGTCTAATATGTGCTCACATGTAATTGCATTTCAGATTTATGGCTCAATAAAAAAAATTGTTGCAAGTCAGTTACAGCGTGAATGCTAGTTGCAATAAGGTAAGTGTTATGATCTGCTACAAGCACTAAGGAAAGATGGGAATTCTGTCCCTACAATAGAACTAAGCTGGATCCTGTTGTGAATGGGTTTGAGATGAGTTCTGAGCAGAGGCTCCCTCTGGTGGTTACAAGCGGTACTAGTGAGGATTGTGAGGACTGGGAATCAGGTGTTACTGATTGGTCTTATGTAAGGGAGTCATTTTCCCATCAGGGTTGCCGGTGATCAATTGTTCTGGTCTGAATCCTTCTTTCCAGTTTCCCTTGTAGCCTGTTGTGTCGTGTCTGCATCTCCTGCTATCAGATAAGACAATTTCTTATTTTGTGTTTTTTGCTATATTTTTGCATTTTGTCCTGCACTTCTGTGGGGGCCTTCAGGGTCCCCTCCGGGGGCTTTTGCCCTCTCAGTTTAGTCCAGCCACTGTGTTTTGTACTTTTGCTTTTTCCAGTTTTTTTTCAGTGGCTGCTGTTTTGTTTTTGTTACACCAGAAAGCTAATTTAGGTGGTAGAGGTCGTGTGATCTCAGGTGATTTTGAAATTAGTAGAGTTGGTGTTTTTTCAGGGTTTTCTGAGATTGCAGTAAGTACCCTTCCTATCCTTTTCTATTTAGATAGTTTGGGCCCCAGCGTTTGCTCATACTATTTTCTTTCTGTGTCAGTATTTCCTCTTGTCTAACCGCCATTACATGTTTGGGGGCTTTCTATTATCTTTGGGGTTCTGCTCCGGGGCAGATAGCTTTCCTATTTCTATCTTTAGGTGTAGTTAGTTTCTCAGGCTGTGACGAGGCGTCTAGGACCAACGTAGGAACGCTCCACGGCTGCCTCTAGTTGTGGTGGTTAGTCAGGGTACTGCAATCTCATAGATTCCAACTGCTCTGGTGTATTTCTTTTTTTACCTGCACTCCTCAGCTACCGTAACATAACAGTATCACCGGCCATAAAAATTGTATGGTACTCACAGAAGGGAAAAAATATTTTGAAGGAAAAAAGTTGTCAGAGATATTTTTCTGTTTGTTGCATTTTTTTTTTTTTTTCCCTCTGTATCTCTGGGTGCTGGGGAGGATCTTTTCTCCCAATGGAGTTTGCACAGTTGTCTGGCCGTGTGGATCAGCTTGCCACTGAGGTTCAGAGTATTGCTGCATATCTTGCTAGGTTGCCTGTTGTGGAACCTAGGATCCCCATGCCAGATTTGTTTTTAGGGGATCGAGCTAAGTTTCAGAATTTCAAAAATAATTGTAAATTGTTTCTTGCCTTAAAATCTAAGTCCTCAGGAAACGCAGCGCAGCAGGTTCAAATTATCATCTCTCTCCTGCGCGGCGATCCTCAGGATTGGGCTTTTTCCCTGATACCTGGGGATCCTGTTTTGAGTGATGTTGATGCATTTTTTCAGGCTTTGGGGTTATTGTACGATGAGCCTAATGTCACTGATCAAGCTGAAAAAGCCTTGTTGGCATTAAATCAGGGGCTTGATGACGCTGAGTTATACTGTCAGAGATTCCGTAGGTGGGCAGTCCTGACCAAGTGGAATGACGACGCTTTGGCGGCCCTTTTCCGGAAGGGTCTGTCAGATAATGTAAAGGATGTTATGGTGGGATTCCCTGTCCCCTCTGGTCTCAATGATTCTATGTCATTAGCGATTCAAATTGACAGACGTTTGCGTGAGCGGAGAAGTATGCGTGGAGTGGTGTTGCCTTGTGAGCCAGCTGCTGAGCCCATTGTCATGTGTGCATCGCCACGAAGATCGTCGCGGTTGCACATTCTGACTTCTCACAGCTGAGTTGCTGTTTCTTTGTGTTTGGCAGTTAGGGAGTTAATTCTGTCTGTGCTCAGTTCTGGGACTGGGTGCAGTTTCTCCTGGCTGCAATTAATTATTTGTTGATTGGTTTCCTTTAAATCTCTGGTTGTCTGTTTGGGAGTTGCCAGTGAAATTCTTCATGCAGACCACAGATAGGATTGTATCTGTATAGACTTAAGTTAAAGAGCTCCTTAGTTGTTCTAAGCTCACCTTGCTTAGAGTTTAATATCCCAGATCATTTATGTTCCTTCTGTATTTGAGTGTGTATGCAAGTCTGTGTTTTCTCCAGTCTGTCTTATATTTCTAATCTGTGTATTTAGCAGAGATCAGCCCATATCCCTTTGGTGGTAATCAGAATCCTTCTTAGGACTGATTACAGGGTTCAGGGACTGATAGGAGACAGGGTTAGGCTGGAGACTTGGACCTCTGAACCATTATCAGTACCTCCAAGGTGAGGGATTAGTTAGGACCCCAGTTTAGGGTCAGGTTAGACCCCCGGTCCTCTTCTTTCCTGTGACAGTGTATCAAGTCCTCAAGATTAATCCTGAGTTCAACGGATATCGTGTCAGGTAAATCTATTCTATATTTACATGCTGATGTTGCTAATCTATATGTTGTATAGAGTGTTGTTCTTTTAAGAATAGTTTACTGACATCGTACACATATCATAAGACCGCGTGACATTTTCACTGGCCCATAAAATTATTCCCAGTTGCCATGGATCCAGTAGCCCAGCTGGCTCTGCAGTTGCAGGGATTATCCATGGAGCTGACGGACATTAAGTCCAAAGTTTTGTCTCCCTCGGAGCAAACCAGATTTGAACCTAAAGTAGCTCTCCCGGACAGGTTCACTGGTGGGCGAGACAAATTTTTTACCTTCAGGGAAGCATGTAAATTGTATTTTCGGCTTCGGCCTCGATCATCAGGGAGTGAAGAGCAGAGAGTGGGAATTGTTATCTCGCTCCTACAAGGGGACCCTCAATCCTGGGCATTTTCCCTTCCTCCGGGATCCCCGGCTCTACAGTCAGTAGATCGATTTTTTACTGCCCTGGGTTTGGTATATGATGACCCAGATCGGGTCTCTCTTGCTGAGACAAAATTACGTAAGATACAGCAGGGAGATCGTCCGGCGGAGGAATTTGCTTCTGAGTTCCGTAGATGGGCCACAGATACTCAGTGGAATGACCCAGCTCTTAGGAGCCAGTTTTGTCATGGGCTTTCTGACAAATTAAAGGACGTTTTGGTCAGTATGATTCTCCTCCATCACTGGAGGCTGCTATGGCCCTGGCTATCCGTACTGATAGACGGCTCCGGGAGAGGTGCGAGGTAACTCCGCCCCCTGTTGTTACTCCACCTACTACTAAAGTCCCTTATGTTGAGGTTCCCCTTGTCTGTTCGGAGGAGCCTATGCAGTTGGGAGGGACATCATTTCGTAGGAGGGGATTGGCGGTACGCCGCAGGACTAGAAGGTGTTTCTTCTGCGGGAAAGAGGGACATTTTGTTGGGGGATGTCCGTCCCGTGCCTTGTTGAACAAGAAGTCGCCGGAAAACTGTTAATCCCAGGTTGTGTGGTGGACGACAACCTGGGAGTATGTATTTCGTCCGCTAGTTCTTCTCAGTTCCTTGTACCAGTGGAGGTGGTGGTTGGTACGAGAGTGGAGAGATTTTCTGTTCTTCTTGATAGTGGGTCCGGGGCTAATCTGGTTGACGCTCAGTTTGCTCAGGCTCAAGGTATGCATCTGAGTGTATTGGTCAAACCGATCCCTATATTCTCCATTGACGCCAGGCCTCTCGGCCAAGGTAGCTTTGTTCATGAGGTTCATAACATTGACCTTCGGGTAGGGGCAATACATAGGGAACTATTATTTTGTTTTGTGTTGGAGGGTCTACCTACTCCTATTGTGTTGGGACTTCCTTGGTTGGTTAAACATAACCCTGTGATTAATTGGCAGTCCAGAGAGATAAGCCAATGGGGTGAGTTTTGCAAAAGTAACTGCATGAACACAGTCATCAGTGCGGTCGTGCCTAGTACTTTGCCTCCTTTTTTGGAGGACTTTGGGGATGTGTTCTCTGAGGAGGGGTGTCAGGAGTTGCCTCCTCATCGCGTGTATGACTGCTCTATTAATTTACTTCCTGATGCTAAGTTACCTAAAGCTAGGTTATATAACCTTTCTGGTCCTGAGAGGCAGGCTATGAAAGATTATATTTCGGAAAGTCTGGCCAAAGGGCATATTAGACCTTCATCTTCCCCAGTGGCCGCGGGGTTCTTCTTTGTGAAGAAAAAAGATGGAGGCCTACGCCCTTGCTTGGATTTCCGCGAACTTAATCGGATTACTGTTCGAGATCCGTATCCACTCCCTCTGATTCCTGATCTCTTCAATCAAATTGTTGGCGCCAAATGGTTCTCTAAATTGGATCTCAGGGGGGCGTATAATCTGATTAGGATAAAAGAGGGGGATGAGTGGAAAACGGCGTTTAACACGCCGGAGGGACATTATGAGAACCTTGTCATGCCTTTTGGTCTGACTACTGCACCAGCAGTATTCCAACATTTTGTTAATGACATTTTTCGTCATCTGGTGGGGCTGTTTGTGGTCGTATATTTGGATGACATTTTAATTTACTCGTCAGATCTTGTGTCTCACCAGGAGCATGTGAGACAGGTGTTGCAGATCTTGCGAGACAATAAACTATACGCCAAACTGGAAAAGTGTGTATTCGCCGTACAGGAACTTCAGTTTTTGGGTTTCTTGGTGTCAGCCTCCGGTTTCCGTATGGACCCTGAAAAGGTGAGAGCAGTGCTTGAATGGGATCAGCCAGAGGATCTTAAGGCTCTGCAGCGTTTTCTGGGGTTTGCTAACTACTACCGGAAATTTATTTGTAATTTCTCATCTGTTGTCAAACCTCTCACTGACATGACAAGAAAAGGGACGGATTTTTCTAAATGGTCGGACAAAGCTTGCCAAGCTTTTCCTCTTTGAAAAAATGTTTTGCTTCGGCACCCGTTCTCATCCAACCAGATGCATCACAGCCGTTCGTTGTGGAGGTGGACGCGTCTGACGTAGGGGTGGGTGCAATATTGTCCCAGGGTCCGTCCCCTGGTAAATGGCATCCGTGCGCTTTCTTTTCTAAGAAATTGTCGTCCGCCGAAAGGAATTATGATATCGGCAATAGGGAACTTTTGGCCATTAAGTTGGCTTTTGAAGAATGGCGTCACTTTTTGGAGGGGGCAGTCCACCCGGTCACCGTCATTACTGATCACAAGAACCTGCTGTATTTGGAATCTGCTAAGCGTCTGAATTCCAGACAAGCTCGATGGTCGTTGTTTTTTACCAGGTTTAATTTTGTTGTCACTTATCGCCCTGGATCTAAGAATGTTAAGGCGGATGCCTTGTCTCGCAGTTTCCCAGGGGCCGGGAAAATGGATGACCCGATTCCTATCCTTCAGGAGGGGGTGGTAGTGTCGGCTGTATGTTCCGAGCTTGAGGAGGAGGTATTAGAGGTTCAGGGGGACGCCCCTGCAGGACCTCCAGGGAGACTGTTTGTCCCAAATCAGTTGAGACAAAAGGTTATTGAGGCACATCATAATTCTGCTTTAGCAGGACATCCAGGGAGTAAGGCTACTTTAGATCTCCTTTCTCGCCGGTTTTGGTGGCCTAACGTTAATAAAGATGTTTTAACTTTTGTCGCGTCCTGTGGGGTTTGTTCTCGCTCTAAGACCCCTCATACCCGTCCGTCTGGGACCCTCTTACCCTTGAAACTTCCGGAGCGTCCATGGACTCATTTGTCTATGGACTTCATCACGGACCTTCCTCAGTCGTCAGGGAAGACTGTCATACTGGTGGTTGTTGACAGGTTCAGTAAGATGGCACATTTCATTGCTCTTCCTGCCCTCCCTAATGCTAAAACTCTGGCGCAGGTGTTCATTGGGGAGATTGTGAGACTTCATGGGTTGCCTTCTGATGTGGTGTCAGATAGGGGGTCTCAGTTTGTGTCCAAGTTTTGGAGGGCATTTTGTTTACGTCGGGGGATGCAATTGTCATTTTCCTCGGCTTTTCATCCGCAGACCAATGGTCAGACAGAGCGTCTGAATCAAAGCCTAGAGACTTATCTTCGGTGTTTTGTCTCAGAGAACCAGGAGGACTGGTCTTCTTTCTTGCCTCTGGCAGAGTTCGCTCTTAACAACAGGCGGAGCGAGTCCACTGGTAAATCCCCGTTTTTTGGGGCATATGGTTTTCATCCCCAGTTTTGTACTTTCAATGGGGGGGGCCCTTCTGGGGTTCCTGAGGAGGAGCGTTTCTCGTCGTCACTTGCTTCAGTGTGGAGAGGTGTATTGAATAATCTGAGTGCTATGGGGAACCGTTATAAACGTATGGCTGATAGGAGGAGAGTTTCTGGTCCAGATCTTAATGTGAACGATCTGGTATGGTTGTCTACCAGGAATATAAAACTTAAAGTTCCCTCCTGGAAGCTGGGCCCCAGATTCATCGGGCCGTACAGGATCAGTTCCATAATTAATCCTGTGGCATTTCGTCTGGACCTCCCTCCTACGTTTAAAATTCATAATGTGTTCCACAAGTCATTACTTAAGAGGTACGTGGCACCAGTCATACCATCACCTCTACCTCCTCCTCCAGTGGTGGTCAATGGTAACTTGGAGTTTCAAGTGTCAAAGATCATTGACTCACGTCTGAATCGCCGGTCCCTTCAGTACTTGGTGCATTGGAAGGGGTATGGTCCAGAGGAGAGGACATGGGTTCCTGCGTCTGACATTAACGCAGTTCGTTTGGTGCGGACCTTCCACAGAACTCA
This sequence comes from Oophaga sylvatica, assembly GCA_033576555.1. Lineage (NCBI taxonomy): Eukaryota > Metazoa > Chordata > Amphibia > Anura > Dendrobatidae > Oophaga > Oophaga sylvatica. Next base: position 557,367,217 of record JARQOD010000003.1, read on the forward strand.
CCCGGGCAAACCTGGCCCTGAGGGTCCGGAGGCCCCTCGTAGAAGGGGGGGTACTGTCATGTGTGCATCGCCACGAAGATCGTCGCGGTTGCACATTCTGACTTCTCACAGCTGAGTTGCTGTTTCTTTGTGTTTGGCAGTTAGGGAGTTAATTCTGTCTGTGCTCAGTTCTGGGACTGGGTGCAGTTTCTCCTGGCTGCAATTAATTATTTGTTGATTGGTTTCCTTTAAATCTCTGGTTGTCTGTTTGGGAGTTGCCAGTGAAATTCTTCATGCAGACCACAGATAGGATTGTATCTGTATAGACTTAAGTTAAAGAGCTCCTTAGTTGTTCTAAGCTCACCTTGCTTAGAGTTTAATATCCCAGATCATTTATGTTCCTTCTGTATTTGAGTGTGTATGCAAGTCTGTGTTTTCTCCAGTCTGTCTTATATTTCTAATCTGTGTATTTAGCAGAGATCAGCCCATATCCCTTTGGTGGTAATCAGAATCCTTCTTAGGACTGATTACAGGGTTCAGGGACTGATAGGAGACAGGGTTAGGCTGGAGACTTGGACCTCTGAACCATTATCAGTACCTCCAAGGTGAGGGATTAGTTAGGACCCCAGTTTAGGGTCAGGTTAGACCCCGGTCCTCTTCTTTCCTGTGACAGTGTATCAAGTCCTCAAGATTAATCCTGAGTTCAACGGATATCGTGTCAGGTAAATCTATTCTATATTTACATGCTGATGTTGCTAATCTATATGTTGTATAGAGTGTTGTTCTTTTAAGAATAGTTTACTGACATCGTACACATATCATAAGACCGCGTGACACCCATGCAGTGTGATGGAGTGGTGTCTGGGGCACAGCGTCATGAGTTTCGAAAGCGCAATGGGTTATGTTTCTACTGTGTGATGCCTCTCATGCTATTTCAGTCTGCCCTAAGCGGGGAAGACGTTTTGCACGCTCGGTTGTCTTGGGTAGTGTTCAGACTACGTTTTTGTTAACTGTCACTCTGATATGCTCTCTGTCCTCATTTTCTGCTCAGGCTTTCGTTGATTCTGGAGCAGCTATTAACCTGATGGATTATGATTTTGCTAAACGTTGTGGGTTTCCCTTGATACCCCTACAGAAGTCTATTCCTTTACTGGGGATCGATTCTACCCCTTTGGCTGAGAATAAACCCAGTTTTCTACTCAGGTGATAATGAGGGTTGAACCTGATCACCAGGAGTGCTGCAAATTTTTGGTTCTATATAATCTGCATGACATTATAGTGCTGGGTTTCCCTTGGTTACAGTCTCATAATCCTGTTTTGGATTGGAAATCTGTGTCTGTAACCAGTTGGGGCTGCCAATGTGTTAATACCAACACTCCTGTTTTTTCTGCCTCCCCCCAAACTCAGGATGTTCCTGACTTTTTGTTTGATTTTTCTGATGTGTTTAGCGAAAGTAAATCTGCATCCTTACCTACCCATAGGAGCTATGACTGCGCTATTGAATTAGTGCCAGGTAGTAAATTCCCTAAAGGTCGCCTTTTTAACTTGTCTGTACCTGAACATGACGCTATGCGGTCTTATATCAAGGAATCATTGGAGAAGGGTCATATCAGACCATCCTCTTCACCCTTAGGTGCCGGTTTTTTCTTTGTGGCCAAAAAGATGGTTCATTAAGGCCGTGTATTGATTATCGTCTCTTGAACAATATTACTGTGAAATATCAATACCCGTTACCCTTGATTTCTGACCTGTTTTCCAGGGTGAAAAACGCTACTTGGTTTACCAAGCTTGACCTCAGGGGGGCGTATAACCTTATTCGCATTAAGCACGGGGATGAATGGAAGACGGCATTTAACACCCCTGAAGGGCATTTTGAGTACCTTGTGATGCCCTTTGGGCTCACTAATGCTCCTTCCGTCTTCCAGTCCTTCATGAATGACATTTTCAGGGATTTTGTGGACAAGTTTCTGATTGTTTATTTGGATGATATCTTGATTTTTTCTAATGACTGGGACTCTCATGTGAAACATGTTCGAACTGTATTCCAGATTTTGAGAGAGAATGCTCTGTATGTGAAGGGATCAAAGTGTCTTTTTGGCGTACAGAAGATCTCATTTCTGGGATTCATTTTGTCCCCATCTGTTATTGAAATGGACCCGGTCAAGGTTCAGGCCATCTGTGATTGGGTCCAACCTACTTCATTAAAGGCTCTTCAGAGATTTTTGGGTTTTGCCAATTTTTATCGTAAATTTATTGGTAATTTCTCGGTTATTGTTAAACCATTAACTGATTTGACCAGAAAGGGTTCTGATGTGGTGAATTGGCCTCCTGAGGCAGTCTCTGCGTTTCAGGAACTTAAGCAGAGATTCACTTCTGCTCCTGTTCTACGGCAGCCTGATGTTTCTCTGCCATTTCAGGTGGAGGTTGATGCCTCTGAAATTGGGGCAGGTGCCGTTTTGTCCCAAAAAGATCCAGAGACCTCTAAAAGTAACCCTTGTGCCTTTTTCTCTCGAAAATTTTCTCCTACTGAACGTAATTATGACGTGGGTAATCGGGAGTTATTGGCCATGAAGTGGGCTTTTGAAGAGTGGAGACATTGGCTGGAGGGAGCCAAACATCAGGTGGTGGTCCTTACGGACCATAAGAATCTGGTCTATCTGGAATCTGCCAAGCGACTCAATCCTAGACAGGCCAGGTGGGCCTTGTTTTTCACACGTTTTAATTTTGTGGTTTCCTTTCTTCCTGGCACTAAGAATGTTAAGGCGGATGCCCTCTCGAGGAGTTTCCTTGCGGACTCTCCTAAGCTATCTGATCCCTCTGTTATTTTGAAGGAGGGTGTAGTTCTTTCCGCCATCTCGCCCAATTTGAGACTTGCTCTGGAGGGGTGTCAGGAGGATAGGCCCGAGCGCTGCCCTGTTGGAAAATTGTTTGTCCCGGACCAATGGAAAAAGAGTGTGATGTCTGAGATTCATTGTTCCGCATTGGCTGGGCATCCCGGAATTTTTGGTACCAGAGACTTGGTTAGTCGGTCCTTTTGGTGGCCTACCTTGTCTCGCGATGTCAGGGAATTTGTGCAGTCCTGCGGGACTTGCTCTCGCTCCAAGCCTTGCTCTCGCTCTAGTGGTTTGTTGATGCCATTGCCTGTGCCCAAGAGACCATGGACCCATATCTCTATGGATTCATTTCCGATCTTCCTGTTTCTCAGAGAATGACCACCATCTGGGTAATTTGTGATAGGTTTTCCAAGATGATACATCTTGTGCCATTACCTAAGTTGCCTTCCTCCTCTGAATTGGTGCCGTTGTTCCTTCAGCACGTGGTTCGTTTACACGGCATTCCTGAGAACATTGTGTCTGACAGAGGAGTCCAGTTTGTTTCCAGATTTTGGAGGACTTTTTGTTCTAAACTGGGTGTTCAATTGTCTTTCTCCTCGGCATTTCATCCTCAGACCAATGGTCAAACTGAGAGAACAAACCAGACATTGGAGACTTATCTAAGATGCTTTGTGTCTGCTGATCAGGATGACTGGGTCTCTTTTTTGCCTTTGGCTGAGTTTGCTCTTAATAATAGGGCTAGCTCTGCCACTTTGATGTCTCCGTTTTTCTGTAATTCTGGGTTTCACCCTCGATTTTCTTCAGGACAGACGGAGGCTTCTGTCTGTCCAGGTGTTGACTCTGTTGTTGAGCGTATGCAGCAGATTTGGGACCAGGTAGTGGAGAGGTTGTCCCTCTCTCAGGAGAAGGCCC